>OY728161.1:669571269-670782801 GCA_963277665.1 Viscum album | reverse complement strand
TTTTTAGTGGTTTTTGAGTTTTTAGTGTTTTTAACTATTTTTATGTTTTTAATGGTTTTTTTATTTTTAAGGTTATATATGGGTTTTTATGGTTTTTAGGTTTTTTTACATTCGTAGATATTTTTAGGAATTTTTACTATTTTATGTTTTTAGGGTTTTTAGGGTTTTTAGGGATTTTGAGGGTTTTAAAGGGGTTTAGGGTTTTCTAGTTTTTTTGGGTTTTATGGTATTCTTTGAGTTTTATATATAAATATTTAAGGTTTTTATAGTTTTTCAAATTTTTAGGGGTTTTTAGGGTTTTATTTTCTTTTTTGGTGGTTTTATGGGATTTAGGGGTCTTGAGGGTTTTAATGTCCTTTAGGCACTTTTAGAGTTTTTAGTATTTTATATATATTTTAAGAGTGTAATGTGTTTTTATGATATCAATTTTTTATTTTGGATTTTAATGGTTTTAGGTTTTTTTTACATTTTAGGGATTTTAGGGATTTTTAAGATTTCTTAGGGTTTTTAAGGTTTTTTGGGATTTTTTGTTTTTAGGCAAGGAAGATGCGAGGGTCGGGCAATTCCCGGCCCCCCAAATTAATTAAGAAGAAAAAAGACGCAGTAGAAAACAGAGGGGAGGGGTCAAACTACCCACACCCAAAAACCCTTCATAGTAAAAGACCCAAAAAAAGAAAAATCAAAAAAGAAAACAAAGACAGAGAAAAAGACACAAAATAAAACAGAACAACAGCTTCCACACATCTTGTCTAGCCAAAACCAGCATCCAACACCAATACCAAACATCACAGCACCATCCACACAACCTGACCAGCCAACACCAGCATCCAGCAGCATCCACACAACCAGACCAGCCAACACCAGCATCCAGCACCAGTACCAAAAAAACACACAAAAGCTGACCAAGGCAGACATCCAGAAACATCCATTAATACCAAAGCAGACATCTTCCAGCACGTCATAGATCATAATCCAGCAACCAACATCACCTAACCAAGCATAAACATCATTATCCTCTCAATCCATCCAATCATCCATCTAGCATCTCAGATTCCAAAGGCCAGCACAAATCGGACCAGTCAGACAGCAAGCAGCGCTTGACCAACACCTAGCAGTAGAAAAACAGGACCACCAGCTTATGTACCTCAAACCATATCGCATCACCCAAACCACCATGTTCAGACCCGAAACCAAGTAGCCCCTCACCTCCAAACTAGCATCCAGCACCATCAGCAACTCACATCCACAACCACCACGACCAGAGCACCAGAAATTGAACAAACCAAAGACCAACAGGAACCATAGAAAAGGATAAATACCAGCAATGCAGTCCGATGAAAACTAGATTTTCAATCCTTCAAAGAATGGTAGAGCACAGAACCACCAATACAGCATGGAAAAATCTAGGAAACCCATCGCAGAACATGATAACAAACCTGTATCGGCAGCATAAGCTGAAAACATCCTCACTGTGTCTGACTTCCAGACCAATCCACCCCCATCAGATTTTCTGAAAAAATGCCACCATGTTGCATCGTGAACCTCCACCTTTTCCATAAACCATCGCAGATCAGGCCAGAAGATAGGTTGTATCTGTAGTAAACCGCCTCGGATCCTCGCCACACTATGAAAAGAAAGCCTAAAGGGCCTGAGCAACCAAGATCTGACCACCTTGCAACATCCCGTCAACGCGGCCCACCATCCTTCACTGATCCACAAGAAATCCAAATCCTAAAAACCCTGGATCTTCTTATGAAGAGCAGATTTCAGATCCTTTGAAACCAAGGAAAGTCGATGCCGAATCCAAGCCAAGTCAACGCCTCCCTTGCCAGATCCCCTTGACCACGCAGATCTGAGAAGAGGAAACCCGAGGTAGCCTTTGACCGCACGAACAATATCCATTGTCCACACATACAGAGCCACCAGACTTGAAGAAAACTCGGAAGCAGAAACTTTGATGCTGTGAAAACCTCCAAAGCCCGACGCCAGCACGAGCCTCCAAAATCATCCGCCGTCAAGGATCAACACCGCACACCAAAGAAAGCCGAAACTGAAAAGCCAATCCTCATCATGAACAGACCGGGAGATGAATCCGTTGTGAGGAGATTCTAGAAATTGCGATGTCGGGAGGAACCCAGGCGAGAGCGGTGGCATCCTTCTTCCTTTATGGGTTTTGGGGTTTTTTTATTCTTTCTTTTTGTTTTTAGGGGTTTTAGTGTTTTTAGAGTTTTTAGAATTTTTAGGTTTTAAGGGGTTTTAAGTGGTTTTATATTTTAATGGTTTAATGGGGGGGGGGGGTCTTTAGCCTTTTTAGGTTTTTTACATTTTTTAATATCTTTAGGGTTTTTGGGATTTTTATTATGTTTAAAGTTTTCTTAAATTTTGAGGGGTTTATGGATTTTTTTAGGGTTTGTTTTTTGGTATTTTAGATTTTTTTGAGTTTTTTGGTGTCTTATGGTTTTTTTAATTTTTTTAAACATTTTAGTCATTTAAATGGGTTTTAGATATATTAGGATAGATTTAAGGTTTTTATGGGGATTTAGTGTATTATTAATATTTTTAGGGGGGCTAATTTTTAGGGGTTTTATCATTTTTTAGGTTTTTAGGGGTTTGAGATGTTTTTTTTGGTTTTTATAGTTTTAATAGGGGTTTTTAAGGGATTTAGGGTTTTTTACATTTTTAAGGATTTTTATGGAATTTTAGGATTTTTATGGTTTTCTAGGGATTCAAGGGTTTTTAGGGGTTTAATAATTTTTATTGTTTTTTGGGGTTTTAGGGGTTTTTTGAGTGTTTAGGGATTCTAGAGTTCTTAACATCTTTAGGGGTTTAAAGGTTTTTTAGATTCTAGTGAATTTTTAGGGTTTTTATGAGTTTTTATGGGTTTTATGGTTTTCATGGGGTTTTATTGTTTGTAGTCTCTTTTTTTGGGTTTTTGTAGTTTTTAATTTTTCTTTGGTTTTTAGGGGTTTTAATTTTTTTGGGGGTTTTACAGTTATCTTAGGGGTTTCTTGTGTTTTATGGGTTTTTATGTTTTTAAGAATTTTTATGACTTGTTTAGGATTTTTATGGATTTTTAATGGTTTACGGATTCTGATGGTTTCAAAGGTTTATTAGGAATTATATAGTTTCTATGGTTTTTTGATTTATTTGGATTTTTAATGTTTTAGTGTTTTTTAAAATTTTAGGGGATTTAAAGTGTTTTAGATATTTAGCTATTTTTATGGGTTTTTTATTTAAGGGATTTTTAAGGTTTTTAGGGGTCTTATGGTTTTTAGGTGTTCTAGGTGTTTTAGGCACTTTTAGTGGGTTTTATGGTTTTTAGCATTTTTACAATTTTAGGGGTTTTATTTTTATTTTGGTTTCAATGGTGTTCTTAGTGTTTATCATTTTTTAAGTTTTTTTTTCTTTTTCTGGATATTTAAAGAATTTTATAATTTTTATTGTTTTTATGGATTTTGATTGTTTTTAGGGTTTTTTGATTTTTAATGTTTTTCAGGGTATTTAGCATTTTTAGGGTTTTGAAGTGTTTTTAGGTTTTAATGTTTTTCTTATGGATTTTTAGGGTTTTTTTGGGTTCTTATGTTTTTAAATATTTTTTATGATTTCTATCTGTTTTAGGGGTTTTAAGGACTTTTATGGTTTTTATGGTTTTTAGGGTTTTATGGTTTTTAGGGGTTTTTCGGTTTTTTTGTTTTTTTATCATTTTTAGGGATTTAAATAGATTTTAGAGTTTTTATTGGTTTTTTGGGTTTTTATGGGTTTTTATGGGTGTTTTGGGTTTTTAATATTTTTAGGGATTTTATGGTTTTTAAGGGTTTTTTGGTATTTTTAGGTTTTTAGGGGTTTTAATATTTTTTTAGGTTTTTAGGTGTTTTAAGTGTTTTTTCGGTTTCTAATGTCTTCTTCCGGGTTTTTAGACTTTTTAGGTTTCTTTATGTTTTAATGTATTTTTAGATCTTTCTAAGTATTTTTATTGTATTTATGTGTTTTAGGGATTTTGAGGGATTTTAATGTTTTTAGGGGTTTTAGGGATTTTTATAGTTTTTATCGTTTTTTAGGTTTTATGGGTTTTAATATTGTTTAGGTTTTTATGATTTTCTAAAGGGTTTTTAGGGTTTTATGGTTTTTTATGTTTTTAGGTATTTTAAGGCTTTTAGTTGTTTTATTATTTTATTTTTTTGATTTTTAAGGGTTTTTAGATTATTTTAAAAAAAATTAGGGGTTTAAAGGGTTTTCATATATTTTTAGAGGTTTTAGAGTTTTTATTAATTTTATGGGTTTAAAGAATTAATGGGTATTTATGTGTCTTAGGTTTTTAGGGGTTTTAATGTCTTTTTAGGGGTTTTTATGTTTTTTAGAATTTTCAGATTTTTAGTTGTTTTATGTGTTTTTAATTTTTTATAGTTTTTCAACGGTTTTATGAAGTTTTTGTTTATTTTATGTTTTTGGGATTTTTAGTGATTTTATTATGGGTTTTTTCGGGGTTTTAGGGATTTTGAGGGGGTTTATGTGTTTTAGGGTTATTAGGGTATTGAAGGTGTTTTATTTTTTTTATTTTTTTAGGGGGTCTATATTTTTTTAAATTTTATGTTTTTAGGGGTTTTCTAGTATTTGGGGGGGGGGTTTATGTTTTTAGGGTTTTTTTGGGATTTTTTTGGGATTTTTGGTGATTTTTTGGGTTTTAGGGTTTTTTTTGAGTTTTCTAGGGTTTTAAGGTTTCTTATATTTTTAACATTTTTAGGGAAACGACGGTTCGGGGACAAGCTATTTCTGTCCCCCCCCCAAAATTTAATATAAAAAACCCCGGACACCCCCAAAAAACCCAAAAGTTCCCAAAAAACCCAAAAGACAATAAAACCACAAAAAGAAGAAAAACCAAAATATCTCCTATAGCATCTCCCAGCCAAACAACAACCAACCGTATTGCAAAATAGGCACCTTCAACACCTCCCATCCAAGCAGTAACTAGAATCTAGATTCATAGTCTCCAACCTCCATCCCCACCTCACCAGTCAGAACAACTTCTTGCAACATAGAACTGCCGGCACCAAAGACATAGATTTCAGCTTCACCATTTTCCAGCCAAGCAGTATCCAAACTCCAACACCTCAATTCCCAGAAGCCATCACTCTCTTCAACTGTACCCATCCAAGCAGCATCCTTCAACCATACTTTTAGTTCCCAACATCCCAAACCTCTTATCCTGATAGCTTCCAGCTTACCACACCTAGAAGTACAACCTACAACAAAAGACCACTAGTGCCCATGCCCAGGACCAATAGCATTATCGCATCTCATCCCATCATCAAACAGAATCCAACACCATAGTTCTCGAAAACCAGCAAATCCTTTCACACTTCGTAAACGAGCAGCAATGCCCAACCAACGACCAACATCTCCTTCAACAGATGCCCTCCAATCAGCGGCCATAACCCAATAGCCTAGTTCCCAACAAACAGCGCCTGCTTGCCAATCTTTCCAATCGGATTCCAGCTCCAAAAAAACCCTCTAAAGACCCAGAACCTGACCAGAAAATTCCCCACACCTTGCAGCAAATCCACCATCCAACACTAGTAGCATCTCACAACTAGTGCATCCATACTCAAAACCCAAAAACCACTTTGGCACCCCAAAGGACCACAAACCAACAAATGAACCCGATCACAGCACAACTTAATCCATCCTGAATCAACATCATGAAATGAAGACAAAGCTGAGAAACCAGAAAAATAGACTTGAATCATCGGTACAAACTGTTTACCAATATATCTGAGACCCCACACCACCGAACCGAGCAGTCCAAAAAAAAGCCTCCCAAATCCACCTTCTTCCATTGTGAAACCAGAAGATCCACCAAATCATTGTAGACCTCAGATCTGCAAGCATCCACATCATTAGTGACTTAGAGAGCCCAAACATCACGCCGCACCTCTGCCAAAACCATTCACCGCAGAAACTGAACAACCAGAAGGAAGCCGTCGAGGAAGCCCAAACTCCCACTACCATTGAGACCCTGTCTGCCATTGTGACCCTTGCTGTTGTGGACTCATTTGTGAAAGTCCCAATACCATATAATCAAACCCAAAAAGACGAGTAGTTTTTCCAGACATCATGGAGCCATCACCAAATAAGCCAATCCCTACTTGGATCTGAAGTCGAATGGTTAAACAAAGTCACCTCTTAGGAAAGACAAAGTCGTCGAAGACATGAAACCACCACCTCCCAAGATCTGTAAATCACATCTAAAGAAAACCATCGTTGAGATCGCTATCTGAAAGCAGGAAAGGGTGAGGAACCATTATCGAATCCCCAAGCGGAAGCCAGGAGGAACCAAGGAGGAAGATACGAGCGAGAGAGAGATCCAGGAGAATACACCACCATCTAATTTGTTAGTGTTTTTAGGGATGTTCATTATAAAAATTTTTAGGTTATTGAGTGGTTTTTAATATTTTTACTGGTTTTTAACATTATTATGGGTTTTAAGGTTTTTAATGTTTTATAGGTATTTACCATTTTAAGGGTTTTTAGGGTATTTCTAAGGACTTTTAAAGTTTTAGTATTTTTATGTATTTTAGGGGTTTTATGTTTTTTTATAATTTTATGGCTTCATTAGGGGTTTTAAGGTTTTTGGGGATTTTTAGTATTTATTTTTGATTTCTTAGGGTTTTTTTTATTTTTTGGATTTCATAGGGTTTTTAGAATTTTTTGGCATTTAGGGGTTTTAAATGTTTTTAATATTTTAAGGTTTTCATAGGGGTTTTTAGGGTTATTAAGGGATTTATTATTTTAGATAAATTTGGGGATTTTTATGAAATTTATGTGTTTTTAAGGTTTTTAGGGATTTTGAGGGTTTTTACAGTTTTTACGATTGCTCGGTTTTTAGTGTTTTTTTAGTTTTTTCTTATTTTTTTAATTTTTTCTTAACTTGTTTAGGGTTTTAAGGGGTTGTTAGAGTTTTTAGTGATTTTTAGGGATTTTCAATGGTTTTGGGGGTTTAATGATTTTAAGGGGTTTTATGGTTTTTGGGTTTTTTTCCAGTTTTTTTTGGCATTTTTTGGTTATTCTGGGGTTTCAAGTGTTTTCTTATTTTTAAGAATTTCATAGTGGTTTTTAGGGTTTTAAATTTTTAGGGATTTTTAGTTTATTGTTATTTTTATTGGGTTTTAGGTTTTTTAGGGTTTTTAGGGATTTAGAGGGGTTTTTGAAGGTTTTATGGCATTTACGGTGTTTGGGGGGGGGGGCGGTTGGGTTTTTTAGTTTGTAGGGATTTTAAGGGTTTTTAGAGATTTTATCATTTTTATGGGTTGGAAATATATTTAGAGTTGTATTTTTTTTCTGGGTTTTATGCATTTTTGGGGGGGTTTACATTTTTTGGGGGTTTTATGGTTTTTAGGGTTGTTAATATCTTTTTTGGTTTTTTGGTTTTTTAGAATCGTAATGATTTTTAGGGGTTTTAAGAGTTTTTTGGTTTTTAAGGTTATATTAGTTTTTTATTAGAGTTTTTAAGGATTATTAATATATTTATGGGTGTTAAGGTAATCGGGATTTTGAGGGGGTTTATGGTTTTTAGAGATTTTTGGATTTTATGGGTTTTAGTGTTTTTCTTGAGTTTTTTCGTATTTTTTTGGGTTTTATACAGTTTTTTACAATTTTAGGGGTGTAATGGGTTTTTTAGATTTTTTTAGTTGTTTTTATGGTGTTTATGTATTTTTCAGGGTTTAAGAGTTTTAGGAGTTTTATGATTTTTATGTGTTTTAGATTTTTAGGGTCTTTTAGGGTCTTTTATTGTTTTTAAGTTTTTTATGCTTTTAAGAGTTTTATGTGTTTTTATTTTTTGATGTATTTATAAAGGGTTTTCAATGTTTTTATAGTTTTTTATGTTTTTAGGGTTTTTAAGGCTTTTTATGATTTTTAGGCTTTTTTGGGGTTTTAGGGATTTTGTTTCTTTTTAGTGATTTTTATATTTTTTGGAATTTTATTTATTTTATGGTTTTTAAGGTTTTCATATGGTTTTCATGGTTTTTAAGGTATTTTTTATATTTAGTGGTTTTAAGGATTTTTTAGGATTTTTAATGGTTTTTAGGGATTTTGAGTGTTTTGAGTGTTTTAGGTTTTTTTGGGGTTTTGGGTATTTAATGGTTTTTTGAATTTTTAAACAATTTATGGGGTTTAATTTGTTTTAGAGTTTTTAGTGGGTTTTAGGGTCTTTATGTGTTTTATGATTTTTATGGATTTAGGTGTTTTTATTGGTTTTAGGGTTTTTATGATCTTTTTAGGGCATTCGACATTTTTAGGTTTTTAGGGATTTATGAATTTTTAGGTTATTAAGGATTTCATTAGGGGATTTCAATGTTTTTATCAATTTTTCTGATTTAGGTATTTTTATTTATTTTTAAGGAGTTTTATGTTTTTTGGGGATTTTTTGAAGTTTTAGGGTTTTGAGGATTTTTTAGGGTTTTGGTGTTTTTAATGTCTCTTACAAGTTTTAAATTTTTTAAGGTTTTTAAGGTTTTATTTTGGGATTTCATATTTTCTAGTGTTTTTAATGTTTTAGGGGGTTTTAGGTCCTTTTTTTAAGGTTTTTAAGGTTCTATAGAGTTTTTAAACATTTTTAGGGGATTAAATTGGTTTTTATGTTTTAGTAGTTTTTTTGGATTTTAAGGGTTTTAATGTTTTTGGGTTTTTTATGGTTTTATTAGGGTATTTCAGGTGTTTTAGTTTTTATTTACATTTTAAGGCATTTTTATTGATTTTAATGGTTTTTATGGTTTTTAGGGATTTTGAGTGGCTTTAGAGTTTTAGGGGTTCTGGGGTGTTTTAGGGTTTTAAGTGTTTTTAGTGTCTTTGGTTTTCTAGAATTTCTTTTAGATTTTTAGGGACTTTTGGGGTTTTAATAATTTTATTAGTATTTAGGGATTTTTTTATATTTTTTTGTTGTTTTTAGGATTTTTATGAATTTTGATGGTTTTTAGGTTTTTAAGAGGGGTTTTAGGGGCTTTTAGTCTTTTAGTAGATTTTTGTGTTTTTATGGGTGTTATAGTTTTTAGAGTTTTTTAATTTTTTTAGGGGTTTAAAGTTTTTTAGACTTTTTAGTGATTATTATGGTCTGATGGGGTTTTTTTGGGGGGTGGGGTTATGTTTTTAGATGTTTTTATAGGTTTTATGGTTTTTGTGGGGTTTTAGGATTTTTAGCATTTTTTAGGTTTTTAGGAGTTTTATATGTTTTTAAGTTTCTAATGTTTTATTAGGGTTTCTGGGTTTTATAATTTTTAGAAATTTTTAATGATTTGTTTTGGATTTTTATGGTTTTTAGGTATTTTTAGGGTTTTGAGGGTTTTATAGGGTTTTTATGGGTTTTTGGGTTTTTTAGGGGATCATTTAATTTTTAGGGGTTTTAATATTTTTTAGAGATTTTAATGTTTTTACAATTTTGAAGGGTTTTTAGTGATTTTAGTGGGTTATTATGGTTTCTATTTGTTTTTTTGGTTTTAAAGGTTTTTAGGGGTTTTATAGTTTTTTTTGGGTTTCAGGTTTTTTAGAGTATTTTAGGGAATTTAGAGTTCTTTATGTTTTTAATGGTTTTAAGTGTTTTTAGGTTTTAATAGGTTTCTTAGGGTTTTTCAGGTTTTTAGGGTTTTTACCTTTTTAGATATTTTTAGGGGGGTATTTTGGATTTTTTCTATGTTTCATAGATTTTATGTATTTTTATGGGTTTTTACGATTTTTAGGATTTTTTAGGGTTTTTAGATTTTTTGGGTTTTTATGGGTTTTAACTATTTTAGGTTTTTAAGGATTTCTTTGGGGTTTCAGTGTTTTATGGTTTTTATATTTTTAGATATTTTTTATGATTTTTTTTTGGATTTTTATAGATTTTATTTTCTTTAGGGATTTTGAGGGTTTTAGGGTTTAGTGGTATTATAGTTTTTTTTGTGTTTTATGGTTTTTTATTGAGTTTTTTGGGGTTTTAAGGTTTTTTAGAGTTTTTAAGGGTTTTTTGTATTTAAAGTGGATTTAGATGTTTTAGTTTTTTGGGGGTTTTTAGGGGGTTTAGAATTTTTAAATGTCTTTAAGGATTTTAATGGGTTTTAGGGATATTTAGGTTTTTAGGGACTTTTATAGGTTTTAGCATTTTTTGTTTTTTAAGGGTTTTATGTGTTTTATGTGTTTTTAAAGTTTTATGGTTTTCTTTGGTTATTTCAAGGTTTAAAATTATTTTTAAGTTTTTAGGTTTTTATATAATTTTTTTAGATATTTTTTGGTTTTTTTTATTTTTTGGAATTTTGAGGGGTTTTAGGGGGTTTTGGAGTTTTAATTTTTTTATCCTTTTTTAGGGGTTTAAAGTGTTTTATGTTTTTAAAGTCTTCTTAGAAGTGTTCAGGGTTTTTGTGTTTAGGGAATTTTATGTATTTTTACGTTTTTATGGGTTTTGTGGGTTTCTATGGTTTCTATGGGTTTTTTGAGTTTTATGGTTTTTTGGAGTTTTAGGTTTTTTGGATGTTTTTATGGTTTTTAAGGTTTATTAATTTTTTTGAAATTTTTTGGGAAAGGAAGATGAAAGGGTTAGGCTATTCTCAACCCCCTCACCCCTCAAATTTATTAGAGAAAAATTACACAGCAGACAAAGGAGGGGAGGGGTCAAACGACTCACACCCAAAAACCCTCTACAATCCCAGACCCAAAGACCCCAAAAAAAGAAAAAGAAAAAGGCACACAAAACCAAACAAAGCAAAAAATAACAGAAATGTCCCCAACATCACCTCCCAACCAATTAGTAATTAGAATCCATCATCATCAATACCATCGGTGGCATATTCAACAACCCATCTTCAGCTCCTAGCTAAGCAGCAACTAGCATCCGGTAGCGCAATTTTCAGCATCCATTGACTTCGAAATTAGCATCTCCTTCAACACTTTCAGGGCGAGAGTTTTTCTCCCAGCCACGTAGCAAACAACATCTAGTAGCTCAAACTCTAATCTAGAACTACCTAGACAAACTCCCCTTAGCATAACACTTCTCATTTTCCAGCAACCATCATAACCATCATGACTTAACCAAGCATCCAACACCTCTAGACCAAAAAACTTGAGCAGACCAGTCAACACCAATAACCAGTACCACAACCAATCCACAATTGATTCATCCACACACCCCAAACTGCACTCAGACCATGTAGTGGAATCGCGCCTTACACCACCTCTATAAGAAGAAAACAACAACCAACAGCCCAATAACCAGCAACCGTTCCCTTCAAACCAATCAAGACCCAACATCCAACAATTTTCATCCAGCATTTCACATCTAGCTGCACTACTAGCATTACAGGACCAGTATCCCTCTTGGCAAGGACCAATCTGCAACACCCAAAATTACTTGGGAAGACCCATAACTAATCTACTCCTGTAGCCACCTAGAGATCACACACTAAGAGCAGACAACACCCAGCACCTCACGCCATGAGCATCAACTTGCACAAAACCAATCCCACAAAACTCCATGGACCAGCCACCACATCCTGATAAGGAACCCAAAACACAACCCTGATCCAGATTTGCATCAACCTCAAGAAAAAAAAATATTCCCAGAAATGAACATGTGTTTTCTCTGATGTCCACATATCAGCCCCAGTGCATGGCGACCTGAGCAGAACCAGGTAAACAACTCCCCACACAGATTCCAGAAATTCCAATGCCAAGATTTCCCACCATGGACCAAGCATTGCTGAAGGGACCTTGGATCCGAAGAACATCGCCAGCTCCCACCACATAGCTTTCAGAAACACAAAGGGCAATCATTTCAACGCCACTTCCTGGAGAATGCAAAATCACGAAAAAATCTGGCAGTCACCAACCACTATGACACTAGAGGTTGTTGCTAAGGTCCATCAAATCCAAATGGATAATGATCTAAAATTCCACAACCCAAAGCACCTAGATCTGACTCACTCCTTCACAAACCACCACCTGATGAAAAAACTAGATCTGAAAAGATCTGCCATGGAAAAGCAGTGCCATGCCAGGGAAGGACCAGATTTGGCCCACTCCTCCATGAACCTGAAGCATCACACACTGGGGAGACTAGATCTGACCCAATCGACAAATGATGCAGCCATCAACTGAAGCTAAAACTTGAGAAATCTAGATTGTAGGCGCGCCACTGATCTAGAAGAGCCACACCACCAAGGGAAGCAGCAACGGTATGCGAGCCAATGCCACAGAAACCAAAGTAGCTAAGAAGGAAAATCCACACCAGAGGAAGCACACTGCGAAAATAATCATAGGGAAGCCTGAGCGTGAGAGGAGCCGGGAGAGACAGCCTCTATCTTCTTCTTCTCTTAAAATTTTTGGGGGTTTAAAGATTTTGGAGAGTTTTTACTGTTATTTTTGTTTTTACGGGTTTTAGGGGGTTTTATTTTTTCGGGGGTTTTATGGTTTTAGGGGTCTTTAGGATCTTTTCGGTCAATTTTTGGGTTTTAGGGGTTTTATAATTTTTAGGTTTTTGTGGGTATTAAATATTTTATGTTTTTATTGTTTTTTGGGGTTTTTAGGGTTTTAATTTTTTATGCTATATGGTATTTTTAGGATTTTTGTGATTTTTATAGGTTTCAGGGATCTTGAGGGTTGTTATGGTTTTTTATTCCTTTAAGGTTTTTATGGTGTCTTTTGGTTTTTTAGTTTTTATGTGTTTTTAGATTTTTTATCCTTCTTAGTGCACTAAATGTTTTTTCTATTTTTGAGTAGTTTTAGGAGTTGTATAGTTTTTTAATATTTTTTGGGGCTTTTATGGATTTTACTATTTTTCAGAATTTTTTAAGTTTTTAATGTTCTTAAGGTTTTTAGGAGATTTAAGTGTTTCTTTCATTTTAAGGTTTTATTAATGGTTCACATGTTTCAAGGGGTTTATGTTTTAATGGAATTTTAGGTGTTTTTATGATTTTATGTTTTTTCTATTTTTATGGATTTTGATATTTTTTTGGGTTTTTACGAGGTTTATTGTTTTTTTGAGTTTAAAGGGTTTTTTTAATTTTTAGGGGTTTAAATGATTTTTATAGTTTTTAATTTTATTAAGAGTTTAAAGGTTATTTATAGTTTTTAGTTTTTTAGGGTTTTTAGGTGTTTTTATGGGTTTTTAGGGGTTTTTATGGTTTTTTGGGTTTTAGGGTCTTTTTAGGGGTTTTATCATTTTTTTCATTTTTAGTGGTTTTAGTGTACATAGATTTTTAATGGTTTCTTATATTTTTTATTGGTTTTAGGGTTTTTATGTTTTTATGGATTCTTATGTATTTCGTATTATTTTTATTAGTTTAGGGGGTTTTGGGATTTTGAGTGGTTTTAGGGTTTTTATGAGTTTTAGGGTTTTTGTGGTATTTAGAATTTTTTTAGATTTTAGGTATTTTAAGTGTTTTTAGTTTTTTAATGTTTTAATGGGGTTTTTTGGGTTTTTATTGTTTTTATATGTTTATATATTTTTCGGGAGTTTTAAGGCTTTTTATTGGTTTTTGGGATTTTGTGGGTTTTTATGATCTTTAGCATTTTTTATAGGGATTTAGGGGTTTTTTGAGTTTTTTAACGTTTTTAGGGGTTTATAGGTTTTTTATAGTTTTTATTTGTCTTTAGTATTTTTATGTTTTAGGGGTTTTAATGTTTTTTTGGGGATATTATGGTTTTAGGTGTTTTTAGATTTTTTAGGTTCATTTAAGGTGTCTATGGTTTTTATCATTTTTTATGTTTTTATTAGTTTTTTCTGTTTTTTTTTTGTTTTTAAGGTTTTCTTTGGGGTTTTCAAGTTGTTCAATATTTTTTATATTTTTAAGGTTTTTAGGGGGTTTAGAGTTTTTTAGGATTTTATCATTTTATGAGTTTTTTGGTTCTTTGGGTTTTAACAATTTCTTAGGGGTTTTTAGGGACTTTATGGTTTTTAACGTATTTTGGATTTTTTTAGGTATCATGGATTTTTTTTGGTTTTTTTGGGTTTTCAGTGTATTTATGGTTTTTTGAGTTTTCAATGGTTTATATGGTTTTTAGAGTTTTTTAACATTATTAGTGGGCATAAATGGTTTTTAAAGTTTTAGAGTATTTTTATGGGTTTTATGGGTTTTAATGGTTTTTAGGAATTTTACAATTTTTAGGGGTTTTATGGTCTTTTAAGTGATTTTTGATTTTTTTTGGGTTTTTGGGGGTTTTAAGTGTTTTAGGTTATTAAGTATTTCTTAGGGGTTTTAGGGTTTTAGAATTTTTTTACATTTTAAATGATTTTATGTCTTTTTTTAGTATTTATATGGGTTTTATTTTTTTATGTTTTTTTTGGGTTTTATGGTTTTTTTGAGTTTTTAGTTTAATTTTGTTTAGTGTTTTTAACATTTTTAGGGTATTAAAGGGGTTTTAAAGTTATTAGTGGGGTTTTTAGTAATTGTGGGTTTTTAGGTGTTTTAACAATTTTTAGGGGTGTTTTATTATTTAGTGGTTTATTGGTTTGTTTGGGTATTTTGAGGGGTTTTAGGGTTTTTATCATTTTTTAGGTTTTTATGTGTTTTCAGTGTTTTTAGGTTTTTCGTTTTTTCTTATTGTTTTTTTGGTCTTTTTTATATTTTTATAGAATTTTAGGGATTTTTGGAATACTTATGGTATTTTAGGGGTTTATGGATTTTGAGGGATTTTAGGGTTTTTATGGATTTAGTGTTTTTTATGGTTTTTAGAATTTTTTAGGTTTAAAGGGGTTTTAAGTGTTTTTAGGGTTTAGGGTTTTCTTATTAGTTTTTTGGGTTTTTAGATGTTTTTTTATATTTAAGGGATTTTTAGAATTTTTTAGTATTTTTATGGGTTTTTAAGGTATTTAGAGATTTTGAGGCTTTGTAGGGGTTTTTAAATTTTTTTAGGGGTTTTAAGGTTTTTTAGTGGTTTGGAATTTTTTTAGGGGTTTAAATGGTTTTTATTTTTTTTGGGTTTTTTAGGTCTTTATGATCTATTAGTGTTTTTAAGGATTTTAGGGATTTTTAGGGTTTTTAAAATCTTTTAGGGTTTTTTGGATTATAGTATTTTTATGCTTTTAGGAATTTTAAGAGCTTTAGGTTTTTAGTTTTTCTTATGGGTTTTTAGGGTTTTTTTGGATTATTCTATTTTTAGGGTTATTATAGATTTTTTAGGGTTTTTATGGTTTTTAGGGATTTTGATGGTTTTAACAGTTTTATAGTTTATAACATTTTTAGGTTTTTTTTCGTTCTATGTTATTTTTGGTTTTTATGTTTTTCTTAGGGGTTTTCAGTTTTTTAGGGGTCTTTACATTTTTAGGTTCTTTTCAGTATTTTCTTCTTTTTTTGGGTTTTAGGGATTTTTTGTGGGTTTTAAGGGTTTTAGGGTTTTAATGTCTTTCTAGAGTTTTTTATGTTTTTAGGAATTTGAAGAGATTTTATTTAGTTTTTTGGGTTTTTAGAGGGATTTAGGCAATTTAATGGTCTTCAGAGGTTTTTTTTGTCTTTTTTTGGGTTTTAAGGTTTTTAGGGTCTTTAAAGGGTTTTCAGGGTTTTTTAAATTTTTTTATTTTTTTAGTAGTTTTAATTATATTTATGTTTTTATGGTTTTCTTAATGGTTTATATGTTTTTTAGGTTTTTTTTCCTTTTTAGATATTTTATTGATTTTTATAATATTTATGGATTTTTAGTTTTTTAGGTATTTTGAGGGTTTTTAGCGGTTTTAGGATTTTTGTCATTTTTTAGATTATTATGGGTTTTAGAAGATTTTATTATTATGAATTTTTCTTAGTGATTTTATGTTTTTTGGGATTTTTAAGTTTTTATGGATTTATTGATATTTTTGATTTTTATGGTTTTTCAGGTTTTTACAGAATTTGAGGGGTTTTAGGATTTTTTAGGGTTTTAATGGGTTTTGATTTTTTTAGTTTTTAGAGGTTTAATGATTCTTTAAAGGCTTTTAAATTTTTAGGGTATTATATTGTATTTATATTTTTAGTGGGTTTTATGCTTTTTTTGGGATTTAAGAACTTTTATGTTTTTAGGGTTTTTATGGTTTTTAAGTGCTTTTAGTTTTTCGATGGTCTTCTATGGTTTTAGGTTTTGAAATATCGTCAAATTTTTATGGGTTTTAAATTATTTTGGGTATTTAAAATTTTCATATTGTATTTCGGGTTTTTTTGTGTTTTTTACATTTTTGGGTTTTTTATGACTTTTTAGGATTTTTTTGGTTTATTAGGGTTTTGAAGGAATTTTAAGGGTTTTAGGGTTTGTAGGGGTTTTATAATTTTTAATTTGTTTATGGGGTTTAAGTGTTTTAAATTTTTTAAGGATTTATTTTGGGTTTTCAGTGTTTTTATGGGATTTTATGTTTTTAGGGATTTTTATGACTTTTTTAGGATTTTTATGGTGTTTTGGGTTTTTCTGGATTTTGATGTTTTTATGGGCTTTAAGGTTTTTATGGGTTTTTAGGTTTTTAGTTTTTTTTGAGTTTTTTAGTTTATTTATGAGTTTCTAGATCTATTTAACATTTTTGGTATTAAAGGGGATTTAGAGTTTATAGTGGGTTTCTATGGTTTTTATCAGTTTTTAGGGTTTTTAAAGGTTTTCAGTGGATTTTAGGGATTTTAGGGGTTTTAGGGTTTTTTAGTTTTTAGGGAAAAGAAGGCTCAAGACCAGGTGAAATTGGCCCCCCAAAATATATAAAAAAGAAGTGCACCAAGAAGATTTTTACATGGGGGGATTACAAACATGGGTGGGCATCTCACCCTTCATATCAGACCCCAGAAATCGAAGGCATCACGATGTGGCCACATGGGACCATATCGAGATCTTCTCCATAATCGCCTATTTGGATAGCGCATCTACAGTCGAGTTTGCCTCTCGGTAGGCATGTGTGACATGAAGGCTGAGCCGTTGCCAAGAATCAAGGCATTACATCCATTGTAGAAGGATCCTCCAAGGGACGCACTCTGATTTAGCTTTGAGAACTACCACTGCAAGCATGGAGTCTAATTCATGCCAGAGGGGATTCTATCTAAACTGTCCAGAAAACTCAATCGCCTTAATCATGGCCGAAAGTTCAGCTTCAAGGGCCCACCCATTCCCAATGAAGTGATGAAAGAATCATTTGATGAATCCTCAGTGCATATAGAAGACCCCTCCACACCCCGAGGGCCCTGGTGCGCCCAACGCCACACCATCCACGTTGACCTTGATACAGGAAGAAATCGGGGGGATCCATCTGATGTATTTGAGAATCTTCGATTTCCATGGCCAGCCATCCACACCAAGTAACAACAAGAGAATAAGATCACTCACATCATTTTCTATCAGGTTATATTGGATATGAGACACTGCATGGATCTTCGTGTGGATGCTGACGACACCACCATGAAGGGAGATCCGCCCTTTGTTGAAGGCAATCGCATTCCGGGAAGCCCATGTGTAGGAGACTATAGCGGCAATGGCCACATGAAGAAAATTGGAAACCTGCATGCTGCATGTCTAGTTGACAAGGCTTTCCAGCATCTTAATGAATGGCCTGTCAAGGCAGAGGGGAAATCCGAACAACCCCTAAAGGTACCCCTAGAGAGCTGCTGGAAACCTGAACTAGAAGAAGGTGTTTTGGATGGATTCTTCAGCTCCAAGTCATCAAAAGCATACCAAAGCAAGGCTGTGTCCAGCCCTCTGAATATGACCTTGGATCGGCAACCTGTTCTTCCAAATTTTCCAGAGCAGTAGGTGATGAGCCAATGGGATAAAGGGCCTCCTAAAGCTTGAGAGCCAGGCTGGAGGGGCAGGGGCCTGTGGACAATTCGACCAGTACAAATATTTCACGTTCAAACGGCCAACAATATTGGGCTTCCAAATGAGAAGGTCTCGTCTAACGAATCCATATTCCGTAATTTACATGTATGGGTAAAAAGGAATGAGGGGCTCAAAATGTTCCATTTTCCGGATGAAACCAGCGATTGACATGTCCCGTGCATCGGCGGGGGGGGGGGGGGGTCACTCTGTTCAATGGGGGCCTATCAGGCCATGTGGTAGACCAAAAATTCATATTTGACTACATAGACACAATCTACTTTGATTGTTCCACGATGGTAGTGTAGGACCCTCGTATCGATGTCTAGACTGAGGAGTGCAAATGTCCCATGAACCCATCACAATGTTTGTGTGTGAACCTTTCACGGAAAAAGTCTATCCCGTCATCCATGCAATCAAGAAGGATCCATGTGAATTTAGCAAGCATGGAGTCATTCAATCTCCAGAGGTCTTTGATTTCCAGCCCACCTCATTCAGTTGGCTTAGTGCACTCCCTCCAAGCCACAGTGACTAGTTTATGTTCACTGATGCAGCCTGTCCAAGAAAAGTTTCTAATCTTCACCTGCAGGGATTTGATGAGGTTAACTGGACACCTATATAAATAGAATTCATAAGTGAACAAGTATGTAATAACATAATTGATAATACAAACTCTTCCGGCCTGCGAGAGACTTTTTCCCTTCCATTTATCAAGATGTAGTAAAATTATGCTCGCCGTGTTCATAAGATATCTGCTCTTAACTCTTCCCCAAAAGATCAAGACCCCCAGATAATCAAAGGGAAGTGATCCCCTCTTAACACCAAGAGAGAGGGAAATGAGAATTTTCCTGGAGGGGGAATCCTCTTCCTTGAAGAAAATATAGGATTTTCTCCAACTAATGGACTATCCTACCACATTTTCATAGTGTTGGAAGATCATTCGGATTGAGGAAACTATTCTCTTGTCAGCCTGGCCAAATATATAGGAGGATGTCATCAGCATAGAATAGATGAGATGGAACCCTATGGTTTCTCCCTTCCTTGATTGGGCTGAAGAGACCAGCCTGCGTGAGGCCGATGAAACACCTGCTCAGGTAATCTTCAGCGATTGCAAACATAATTCCAGACAAAGGATCCATTTTCCTTACCCCACATGAACATGCGAAAACCCCCTTGGGGGAACTGTTGATAAGCACTAAGGCTCTGGCACTGTTCAGGATTGAAGCCACCAGATTTATAAAGCTGTCCGAGAATCCATACTTTGAGAGAACATGGTAAATAAATCTCCATTTGATGGTGTCAAAGGCCTTGGAGATGTCCAGTTTAAGAGAAGAGTTACCATTCTTGGAGAGTTTCCTCATGATGTTGATGACCTCTGAGGCTGTAAAAAAATAGCTTTGAATGTTCCTCCCAGGAATATATCCAAATTGATTAGGGGTTATGAGATCTCCAATCAATCTCCCCATCCTCTTGACAAGAATCTTGATGATAATTTTGGGAACATTATTCCCCATGGAAACCGGTCGGAAATCTCCAATATCAAGTGCATTATCAATTTTGGAATAAGAGCGATGAAGTTGGCATTGGTGCCATGCAGAAAGGATCTTGAGCAAAAAACGTCCCTAATAGACCTCATGACCTCCGGTTCAAAATATCCCAATAAAACATAAAGAATTTGTTTCTGAAGCCATCCAAACACACTGCACTATCCATGTTGAGGGAGAACATAGCAGATTTTATTTCTTCCTCTAAGGGGGCATCTGTAAGGTCCCTATTTTGTGGGTCATTAACCCACGGTAGAATGGAATCCGTCAGGGGAAGGGAGAACTCTCCATTATCACTGGTGTAATGCTTTTGGAGGTATTCCACCACCGCATTGGGGATGTCCACTTCAGAAGTGAAGGTATATCCATGAATATAAACAACGGTCATACACTTCTTGGACTTTTTCTCCTTTTGTAACTGGTGGAATAATTTGGAGATATGGTCCCCATCCTTGAGCCACCTGGTGTTAAACTGAGCCTTGGCCAGCTTTTTCTTCAGGGACAGAAGATCATCCATCCTGGCATGAGCCTGAAGCTCCTCCCTAGAGGGCTGGGGGAGAGATTTATTGGAAATATGGAGGGAATCAAGTCGGGCCTCAGCAGCCTAAATATCTTCATCCATCTTGGAAAAAGATGACCTGCTCCATTCCTTATGGAGGTACTTGATTCTCTTCAGCATGGAGACCAATTTGAAATAATGGCTGCCATGGGAAGGAGCCACCCAACTGTTGACAATGACTTCCCTGCAGCCCGAAATTGTGAGCCAACCATTGTTGAATTTAAAAGTTAGGGGGAGGATCTTTGGCCCCTAGAGAGGTTGATAATAATGGTATTTTGGTCCGAATGGAACTTTGGAAGGGTGAACCCAGAAACGTCAGAGAGTGCGCTACTGTCACTGATCTGGTAGAAGAATCTATCAAGTTTCCTGGATTTCCAACCATTGGTATTTAATCTTCCCCATATGAAGGAGGCTCCAGTGATGGCCACTTCAGTAAGGTCACAAGAGTCAAGGCAGTTGGAGAAATCCGCAGCAGCCATATGGGAGAATCTGGCACCAATCCTCTCATCTGGTTTAAGGACCCTGTTAAAGTCACCAATGATCACCCAATTGCCCTTAATAGACCCACAGAGTCGGACAAGATTCCTCCATAGGTCCCTTCTCTTAGTTTATGGGCAGCAAGAATACACAAAGGAGAGCGAGATAAGGGAATCTTTCAGGGTAGTCCCTAGGGTAATGACTTGCGGATACTCATCAACAGACAACACCTTAACATCATCCTGCTTGAGCACCCACAAGTGTTCCATGCCACAATCATTATAGATTTTTTCAGCAAGGGAGTACCCATGTCTACTCCATTTGATGCCTTTACAGCTGTGAAAGTGTATCATCAGTTCAGTAATTCCAATCAGATGTGGCCTTTGGGACGAGATGAAGTACCGAAGGGATGATGCAGCGGGAGAGTTCCAAATACCTTGGCAATCCAGTACAGTATCCTCATTGGAAAAGGGGTTCATCGCCCCTCAAAGGAGGTGTGTTTTTGTTGTCATGTGGGAGAGGTGGGTTCACATTGCCTTTCTTCCCTTTCTTCTTGGGCCTACCAAATGGCTTCTTCCTCGCCGCAGGGTCCTCTGCATCCGTGCATCTGTACTTTGAGGCATCAATCGCATGGGGTTGAATGTCATCAGGCATGGGTGAGTCCATTCGACTGCTGGCTTAATCAGGCCGGTCCTCTGCCTCATCAGACAAGACGCTGCCACTGAGAGTGGAGAACCTATTCAAGGGACATAATAGAGTAGGGGCAGCCCATGTCGGGGTCCTTTTTGCTGCCATATCTGAGGAAACAGGAATAAAAGTGTCATCAGATGCAGATGGAATTGGTTCAGGGGAATTCTACTCCATAGGGAACATGAAATGGGTCGGATCCATGGGAACCTCCTCCAGCACAGGGGACTCAAGAGGGGCGGAGGAAGGCGTCATCCTCCCATCGGCGTAGGCAACCTCTGGCCCAATCGGAGGGGGCCGGGGAGGAGGAACATTGATAGGGCTAGCCCTAATGGGGTCAGCAGTTGATGTCAAGGTGATAGCAACGGTATGTGGCTGAAAAGGCCCCTCTTGGTAGGGTGAAGAGGGGACATATGCCTCTTAGTCTAGCTTGGGAGGCACCTCAGGGGAAGTGACGGTCTGTGGCTGAGAAGGCCGCTCTTGGCAGGGTGAAGAGAGTACATGTGTCTCTGGGTCGAGCTTGGGGGGCTCCTTAGGGGAAACAATGTCGCTAACTACGGCCTACCCATGCATGGGATCAATTGATGTGGGAGGAACCTTCCCATACTCCACACCGCATAACCTTTCGCAGGTTGCGACATCATGTCCCTTCACATTGCAGAATGAGAAAAGCTTCATTTTGTGGTAGTCAGTAGCAAGGTGTCTACGAAAATTGTAGTGGAAGCACAGATTAGGTCTTCTTTCACATTGTATTTAAAGAGTGACGAAGTCATTCTGCATGTTGAGGACCACCTCCTCCACTAGTGTGGATGCCAGGTCAACCTCCACAAGGAACCACGCAAAGTGGCCATATCCTGGGTTATCCGTCTCCTTGTCAATAAGAAAAGGGAATCCAACAGAGGATCCAATGTCCCAGAGAATCCGGGGATGCCAATAGAGCCAACTCAATTTGCAAATCCAAATCTAGACCTACGTAGAAATATTGTTGACATTCATGGGATCGAAGTTTCTGTCCCAGTCCTGGATCCGGAGGAGGCCCGGTTTCTGGTTGAGAGAGCCAAAACTCCATGCTCCCCATTTGCAGTCATCCTATGGAAAGACTATGTGATAGAATCCCCTCTCCATCGTGACCATCTTCATGTCAGAGAACCCCCAAATGGCCGTGATTCTCTTGGTGAGATCAGAAAACTTCCAAGGCCTCTCTCCCTTCGGGTTCAACACCCGAGTGATAATGGAGGAACAACATAGGTTAATTCTTTCTTCAACTGCCTCTCGGTTTGCTGAGACGTGTGCAACCCTTCCTTTCCAGATTATGCAGCCGGGAGAGGGCATACCATAATCAGAGAACGTAAGCGTAGCCTCCGATTTCACCACTTCTACAATGAAACTTTCAAACCAGGCATCTCCGTATCCGCACGACCTACCTCAGATGAGGGAGATGGGCGCTTGCAGAGCTGGAAAAGTTCCCTATGACCTCATAATTCTGGCCGAGCCAGGGCCCGATCTGTATCCTTTCCATCGGGTGGCGATGCGAGATCACCTATCTCCCTACCACGATCGATCTTTATTTTAGTTTTTAGATGTTTTATATGTTTTTATGTTTTTAATTTTTTCTTTCTTGTTTTCAATATTTTTTTGGTTTTTTACATTTTTTGGATTTTTAAGCCATTTTTAGTATTTATATGGTTTTTTGGTTATTTGGGAGTTTTGAGTTTTTTAGGGGTTTTAAGGTATTTTTAGGATTTATGGGAATTTTTATTGAGCTTTTTTAGGAATTTATGGTTTTTTAGTTTTTTTAGGTTTTTAGTTTTTTTAGTTTTTTAAGGAATTCTGAGGTTTTGCCGGGGTTTTTTGGGTTTTTTATATTTTTTTGTGATTTTTATGTATTTTTTAAGATTTTAATGGTTTTTATGGTTTCAAAGATTTTGAGTGTTTGTAGGGTTGTAGGGTTAATAGGCGTTTTTAGGTTTTTAGGGGTTTTAAGTGTTTTTCAGTTTTTAAGGTTTTATTTAGGTTTTTATAGTTTTCTTAGAGGTTTTGGAAAATTTTATGGTATTATACATTTTTAGGGATTTTTTCGGGTTTTTTATGATTTTTACGGGTTTTAGGGTTATGATGGTTTTTTTGGATTTTAGGGTTTTTTTAGTTTTATTGGTTTTAATGATTTTTTTAAAAAACACAAAAAAAAACTATAAAAACAAAAAACCCCAAAAGAATCTTAAACCCCTAAAAATTCATAAAAACCAAAAAAAACCTAGAAAATTATAATAACGCCCTAAAAATTCCTAAAAATATAAAAACCCATTAAAATCTAAACAAACCCTAAGAAAACTAGAAACACCTAAAAGACCTTAAAACCCATGGAAACCTAAAGACGGTAAAAATTGTAAAAACCCTAAAACCCTAAAAACCTCTAAAACCCTAAAAACCCTAAAAACCTATAAACCCTTAAAAACTCCAAAAACCCATTAAAACCATATAAATCATAAAAGACCTAAAACCCATAAAAAAAATAAAATCCCTCCAAATCCCTAAAAACCATCAAAATCCCTAAAACAGTAAAAATCATAAAAATCATAAGAACCCATAAGAACATGAAAAAACCTGAAAACCCCTAAGAAAATCTTGAAAACATAAAGACACTAAACCCCCTAAAAACATTAAATATGAAAAAATATCTGAAATTTCTAAAATACCCCAAACCCTAAAACCCCTAAAAACCATATGACATGTAATAACTTTAAAAAACCCTAAAACCCCCCAAAACCCCAAAAAACCACTAAAAAATAAAATACCATATAAAACCCTAAAATGGTAAAAAAATATAAACCATAAAAAGAAAACAAAATAAAAAAAACATCAAAATACCCATAAAAACACATAAAATCCAAAAAAATACCTAAAAAATTTCAAGATCCCAAATTCCTAAAAAAGCATTAAATCCTAGAAAATCCCTAAAATTCTGTAAAAACATAAAAAACCATAAAATCTCTGAAAGCACCTACGAACACCTTAAAAATATAAAAAAATTAGAACCCCTAAAAACTGTAAAAATTCTAAAACCCCAAAAAAACCATAAAAATCTTAAAAATGAAAAACCCTTAAAATCCGAAAAACCCCTTAAAATCCCAAAACCCCAAAAAATTCTTAAAAATAATAATAAATCCCCAAAAATACCTAAAATTGAAACAAAAACTAAAACCCATCAAAAACCCTATGAAAACCATAAAAACCTAAAGGCACTTAAAACCCCAAAACACCTAAAAATGATACACCCTAAATAACCTAAAACACAAAAAAAAACAGCTAAAAACAATAAAATCCCTAGACACCTTGAAAATCCCTAAATACCTGAAGACCACTAAAACAATAAAATCCCTTTAAACCCTAAAAATCTTTAAAAACTCTAAAACAGATAAAAACACAAAAAGGGATAAAATAAAAACCGTAAAACCGTAAAACCCTCAAAATCCTCAAAATCCCTAAAAAAATAAAAACCATAAAAAATCCTAAAAAATCGCTACAAGTCTCAAAAAATGGAAAAAACCCCTAAAAACCCCAATAAAAACATTAAAACCCTAAAAAACCCCTGAACCCCCTCTAAATCCCAAAAAAGACTACGAAACCATAAAACCCCTAGAAAATACCTAAAAATCCATAAAAGTGTAAAAATCCCTAAAATCACTAAAAACCCTAAGAAAAACTTAAAAACCTAAAAACACACAAACCTCATAAAATCATAATAAACGTTAAAAATCCTAAAAATAGCATAAAACTAATAAAAACCATAAACCCCCCAAAAACATTATAAAACCCAAAAAACAGACACAAACCTTAAAAACCAGTAAAATATCTAAAAACATTTAAACCCCTAAAACCATAAAAAACAATAAAAATTATAAAATCCTAAAAACTAAAAACACTAAATAGAAAAAAAAATCCATCAAAACCCAAAAAACCTAAAAAACCCCTCAAAATCACTAAAAACCCTAAAAACCATAAAAAACAAAAAAACCCTAAAAATAAATAATAACCTAAAAACAAATAAAAAACCTGAAAACCCTAAGAAAACCATGAAACCCTTAAAACACTTTAAGGTCCAAAAAAACATAAAAATGCTAAAATCCCTAAAAAACCCTAAAACCCATAAAAACCTAAAAACCCACAAACATCCTCAAAATCTATAAAAATCCTAAAACCTCATAAAATTATTAAAAAATCCATAGAAATTTCTAAAAATATAAAAAGAAATAATAATATGTAAAACCCCTAAGAAAAACCTTAAAAAAATAAAAACACCTAAAACCCCTAAAAACCCTTAAAAAGACTAGGAAAACCTAAAACCCCTAAAAACACTAAAACCCCCTAAAACCCATAAAAAACATAAAAACCAATACAACTCTTAGAACCCCTTACAAACTGTAAAAATATTTTAAAACACTATAAACATTAAAACAATCTAATAACTATAAAATCCATAAAAACTAAAAAGAACCCTAAAACACAAAAAAACCATAAAAATCCCTAAAACCCCAAAGACATTCAAAATCCCTAAAACCCATAAACAACAATAAGAATCCTAAAAATCACTAAAAATCATAAAAAAATAAAAGAAACCTCAAATGTTAGGAAAACCATAAGAAAATCATAAAAACAAAAAAATAGTTTCAACCACAAATATCATAAAAAACAAAAAAATCTTAAAAACACTATGTTGACACTAAAAACCCAAAAATCCCCAATAAGCCATAAAACCCCTAAAAAAATTAGAAACCCAAAAAAAACCCTGAAAACAACTGAAAACTATAAATCCCATTAAACTTCAAAAATGGTAAAAAAATATCTCAAATCTCTTAAAACCTTTACAAACTCAAAAAAACCCAAAAAATCTGAAAAACCCATAATAAACTAAAATCCCTAAAGAAACTAAAACCCCCAATGTCCCTAAAATCCCTAAAAACCATAAAAATCATAAAAAGCCCTAAAATCCATAAATATGCAAAAAAAAAAACCTAAAAGCATTGAAAATAAAAATAAAAATACCTCAAAAAATATAACAATACATAAAAAACATAAAATCCTAAATTCATAAAAAAATTTAAAACTAAAAAATCCATAAAAACCCCAAAAAATAAAAAAAACTAAAAAATGTAAAAACCCATAAAACCCTAAAAAATTCTAAAAACACAGGGAGCCCTTTAAACCCCTAAAATCCTTAAAAACTATAAAAAACATTTAAACCCCTAAAAACACAAAAAACCCATAAAAATCCAAAAAACATATAAACACTAAAACACTAAAACCCCCAAAAACCCCAAAACCCCCCCCCCCATCGAAATCCATTTAGACCCAAAAAACCAAAAAAAACCTAAAAAATTCCTAACAATAAATAGAATCATAAAAACCCTAAAACCCAAAAAAAAAAATGCAAAGAAAACCTAAAAAATCAAAGAACACTTTATCCTGCTAAAAAAATTAAAAATTTCTAAAAAAACCCTAAAATCCCTAAAACCCTAAAACCCACCTAAAAACCATCAAAATCCCAAAAAAACCTAAAAGTAATAAAAATCATAAAAAATCCATAAAAACATAAAAAATCTGAAAACATTGAAAAACTATAAGAAACATTTAAAAACATAAAACCACTTAAACCCATAAAAACCCTACAAACAATAAAACCCTAAAAACCCATCAAAGACCCAAAAAACCTTAATAGCTCCAAAAAATCATAACCCCCCCCCCCCCAAATTTCAAAACCTAAAAACCCAAAAACCCAATAAAAACTCTAAAAATGTTATAAACCCCTAAAAATGAAAAAAATCTAAAAACCCTCAAAACCCATTATCAATATAAAGAAACACTAAAACCCCAAAATACCTATAAGATCTAAAAACATAAAAAAACCAAAATAATCACTAAAAACATAAAAACCCTAAAAATCCTAAAAAACCTAAAAAATACAAAGGAAACCTTAAAACCCTAAAAATAATTAAAACCCTTATAAAATGTAAAATTTATAAATACCCCAAAAAACCCAAAATACCTTAAAATTTATAAAACCCTAAAAACCAGAAAAGTCCTAAAATTACCTAAAAATCCATAAAAATGTAAAAAACCTAAAACCATTGAAAGAACTTAATAAAAACGTAAAAACGTAAAAACACTTAAAACACCTAAAATGCTAAAAATGTAAACAAACTAAATAACCCAAAAAGTCCCCAAAACCCTAAAACCCATATAGACTATAAAACCCCTAAGAACATTAAAGAACCCTAAAAACATATTAACCACCTAAAAACCCAATAAAACTCTAAAACTATTTAAACCCAAAAAACAATAAAATACATTAAAAAACCTAAAAACTAAAAATAAAACACAAAAAAACCCCAAAAAACCATAAATACGCTAAAAACATTATATACCCTCTAAATCCCTAAAAATCCTAAAACCCATAAAAAGCCTATAAAATCTCAAAAAATCAATAAAAACATAAAAAACCCCTAAAAACCTTAAAACGCCCTAAGAAAATGATAAAAATTAAAAACACACAAAACCCCTACGAAATAAAAAGTGCTAAAAACATTAAAAACCCTAAAACCCTAAAAAACCATAAAATTCCCTAAAAACCTAAGAAATCTATAAAACCCAAAAAAACATTAAATAACATATAAAAAATATAAAAATATTTTAAACCCTTAAAAAATGTAAAACAACTCTAAAAACATTTTAAACCCTAAAAACTAAAAAAGTCATTAAAAACCAAAAGAATAATAAAAAAATAAATAGCCTCAATATCCCTAAAACCCTTAAATATCTATAAAAATCATAAATATCATGAAAAATTGCAGAAAACATAAAAAGAATTTAAAACCCCTGAAAAAAACTTGAAACTATAAAAATCTAAAAAAAATTGAAGCCCCTAAAAACTTGAAAACCAGCAAAACCCTTAAAAACAATAAAAGATCCTAAAACCCCTAAAAATACCTAAAACCCATAATAACCCCTAAAAACCATAAAACTGCTAAATACCCATAAAACCCTATGAACCACTAAAATCCCTAAAAATCTCTAGACCTGAAAACAAGAAAAAACTCAAAAAACATTAGAACCCCCCAAAAGGTCAAAAAACACTAAAACTCCTAAAAACCAAAAACCCCTAAAATCCTAGGAACCATAAAACCGCCCAAAATACCTAAAAATACAAAAAACCCTAAAAATAAAAAATAAACTCTAAAAAACTATAAAAATATAAAACCCTAAAATCCCCAAAAACCCCTACGAAAACCTTAAAAACGTAAAATCTCTTAAAACCCCTAAAAAACATAAATATAGATAAAGACCCTAAAATACGTAAAATCGTAAAAACACTAAAAACCCAGAAAATCCCTAAAACCCCTAAGAACCAATAAAAATGCAAAAAAATCTGTAAAAATCAGTAAAAAGGTAAAAAAACCTTAAACCCCAATAAAACACTAAGAAAAATTAAAAAAAAACTAAAAACCATTGAAACCCCAAAAAACCTGAAAAAATAAAAAAGACACTAAAAATATAAAAAGACAATAAACCCATATAAATGTATAAAAAATATAAAACCTTCAAAAAACTAAAAAACCTAAAAACCCATTAAAATTATAAAAAACCAATAAAAACATGGAAAACCCTTTAATCCTCTAAAAATTTCAACAAACTCTAAAAAACCTTAAAACCCTAAAAAACTCAAAAAAATCCCTAAAACCCCAAAAAACCAAAAAACCCCAAAAAACCCATAAAACCATTCAAATTCCCTAAAAACCATAAAAAATCCCAAACAACAAAAAACCCACCAAATCCCAAAAAAAATTAAAAAACAAAAAAACCTTGAAAACCTAAGAAAATATTAAAACCCTAAAAAAGATAAAAATCCTAAAAAACATCCTAAAAACCTTAAAACGGTCAAAATATCTAAAAACTGTAAAATCCCATAAAAATTCTTAAACTCCCTAAAAATACATAAAAACATAAAACTTTGAAACCTTAAAAAATCCAAAGAAAAACAAAGAAACCTAAAAACACTTAAAACTTCTAAAACCATAAAAAACCATGAAAACCATAATAATGATAAAAACCATAAACCCTAAAAAAATCTAAAACCCCTAAAAGTCCATAAAACCCATAAAATCACACTAGAAACCCTAAAAACTGTTTAAACCCCTAAAACCTTAAAAAATCTAAAAAACTTCAAACCACTAAAAACTCAAAACTAAAACTAAAAACCGAAAAAAACCTCAAATGCTAAAAACACTAAGAAACCATAAAAAAATTAAAATCCATAAAACCCTAAAGACAATAAAAATTCCAAAAAATACCTCAAATTCCCTAAATACATAAGAACACCTAAAAAACCTAAAAACCACTAAGAAAATAATAAAACCCTAAAAATACTTAAAACCCCTAAAAAACAATAAAACACTAAATATGAACAATAAAAATCCCAAAATACTAAAAAACCAAAAAACCAAAAAACCCTAAAAATCTTTAAAAACATGAAAACAATCAAAATCCCAAAAAACACATAAAAATACTTAAAATATACCTAAATATCCCAAAAACATAAAATACACTAAACCCCTAAAAACCCCTAGGTAAATATTAAAATCCTAAAAACAATTAAAACCACTAAAAACATAAAACATGAAAAAACAAATAAAAACTATAAAATCCCAAAAAAACCCTAAAACCTATAAAAACCATAAAACCCCCTAAAAACATAAAACCCCTAAAAAAATAAAAATTGGAAAAATACATGAAAACTCTAAAAAATCCTTTAAAACCCTAAAAACTACGAAAACCACTTAAAATACAAAAAAACCAAAAAAACAAAAACCATAAAAAATACTGAAAACCATCAAAATCTCTAAATACACTAAAAAACTATGAAAATCCTAAAAAACTCCTAAAACATAATAATATATAAAAACCAAAAAAACGCATAAAAAACCTTAAAAACCTAAAATAAATTAAAACCCCAAAATCCCTAAAAACACTAAATCCCCTAAAAACCATATAAAACCAAAAAACTTAAATCACCTCAAAATCTCTAAAAACAATAAAACAATAAAAAAATCCTTAAAAATTACTAAAAATCCACAAAAACATAAAAAACATTTAAACCACTAAAAAACGTAAGAAAACATTAAAAACTAATAAACACTTAAATCCCCTAAAAACCAAGTAGGGCTTGACATGATAAAAAAATAAAAACCTCTAAAACCCTAAAATCTCTAAAAAAAATAAAACCCATAAAAACATAGAAATCCTTATAAATAACTAAAAATATAGAAAATACCTATAAACACTAAACCCCCCAAGAAATCCTTAAAATCTAAAAACCCTTAAGACCACTAAAAAACACGAAAATGAAAAAAACCCAAAAAACCCTAGAAAATGTTGAAAACCCTAAAACCCCATAAAAACCAAAAAACCCCATGTAAACCTTCAAAAACTCTAAAAATCCATAAAACCCTTGAAAAAAATTAAAAAATATAAAAACCCTTAAAACCCTTAAAAATATTAAAATCACTAAAAACCATAAAACACTAAAAAACTCAAAAAACTGTAAAACCAAAAAAAAACTATAAAACATGAAAAACCCTAAAACCCGTCGAAATCCCTAAAAGCCCTAAAAATCCATAAAAACCAAAAAAGTACCTAAAGTACAAAAAAATGTAAAAGCATTGAAAAACCCTAAAAAACCTAAGAAAACTATAAAAACCTAAAAACAATTAAAACCCCTATAAATATAAAACCATCAAAATCTCTTAAACCTTAAAAAAAATCCACAAATCCGTAAAAATCCATAAGAATATAAAAACCCTTAGAAATATAAAAACACTTAAAATCAATAAGAACCTAAAAAATTATAAATTCTGTAAAAGAACCTAAATACCCTTAAAAACCCTAAAACCCTTTAAAACCATTAAAACAATAAAAACCCTAAAACCCACATAAAACTCTAAAAAACCTTTAAACCCCAAAAAAGTTATGAAATGGATAAAAACTATTAAAAATCTAAAAAACTCAAAATCCCTTAAATCCAGGAAAATCCAAAAAAATCACTAAAAATCCCTGGAAATGTAAAACCCTCAAACCCCCTCAAACCATAAAAAAACCAAAAAACCAAAAAAGAACATAAATTCCCTAAAAATGTAAAAAATGATAAAATCCTTAAAACCATAAGGTGATGGTCGCTCTTCTCCCCTTCAAAAAGCTTGATGGTGACGATGAATGTGTCTCTACCTCCCTCATCTGTAGTAGAGGGTCATCTTGATGATGATTTCACCTTTGTCTCGTTCTCGTCTCCTAATTTTCTTCATCTGTTTCTATAGATCGATCTTCCCCTAAGGTTCCTGAGCTATTTGATGGTCACCTGAAACTTCCTATTTTGATTCAGTAGTTCAATGAATCCTCCTATTTTCATCATTTGACACTAGTTACTCAATTTATGAAATGGAGCCCTCCGATGGATGTTTTTGACAGGTTTGTTTTTTTGCATTGGGATCTCCAAGACCATGAAACATTGGGTCTTGTTGATAGTGATCATATCATGATTCATTTTTGAACTGATGAGGATATTATTATTTCTTGGACCACAACACCTCAAAGATGAAATGGTGCCCATTTCTCCCTCTTTTGGTGGAGTTTTGATCTTCACCTGAACCATGACTCTCCGATGTTTGCGATTTGGATTATATTTCAAGAACTTCCCCTCTATTTTAAAAATATATCTATTATTTCAATATTAGGGAATCTGGTTGGAAGGTTATTATGTGTGGGCAATAGGACTCGGGCCCTCAATCACCCTATTTATACAAGGGATTTTTTTGAGGTTGATGCTTCTAAGGAACCGATTGACTTTGGGTAGATTTTTGTTGGTGAGGAGATCTGATGGAAGCAACTAGTGGTTTTTTAGTCGTGGTTCAACTTTTATTATTCATGTTGGAAGCTTGGGATTGTGTTCTGGCTTACAGGTGCAGTGCAAAGGAAATCATTGGCGTGAATCTGGATAAGTTAGAGTCTAGTGAAGGTAGTCCGACCTTGGTGGAGGTTCGAGTGCAGAAATAATCCAAACTTTTTCCACCCAAGCCAAAGGTTGGTGCAGTTTTTGAGCTTCTGAAAACGGATTTGAATGTTGGGTGTGATAAGGAGGTAGAAGTGGTGGCTTTATGTAGAATGGGCCAAGAGATTGAATGTAATTATGCTGGAAATGTAAGGTATAATGCATAGGTGAGGCACAATGATGAAAGCACGACTTTAAGATACAACAGTAGGAAATCTGGCAGTAGTTATTTCAGGGGGGGATTTGAGAAGGTAGAGGTGGCTGAGCAGGGGGAGATAGATTGGATTTTGGTATGCTAGTAGTAGTGAGTTACCGGTTCTGGATGGTATCTCTCTATGTAATAGGTTCAAGGGTATGGACTCTGTTGAGTCAGCTGGTGGACATGCTGCACTGAGAGGAGGGTGGGTGAGCATGGGGAGGTGGTTGAGTAGGTGGAGGTTTCCTGGTTTGGGCATGAGAAAAAACTGGTTGAGAAGTTGGTTGTTTGCATTGATGAGGGACCACCAGAATAGAGTGTGGGTGAATCTTCTATGAAAATACCTGGGTGTGGTGGTAATGGGGGGGGGGGGGCTGCTAGTTTTTTCATTGGTTCACAATGAGGAGGCTAGTGAAGATTTTGTTGATGTTGTGGATGGACACTTACTGCCTGGGAATTTCGGCACCGTAGGTGAATGAGGTATGGATCCGGACATATAGCTGGATATGGTTGTGTATGAGGGGCTTCTACTGAGGAGGCCCAGTGTGTGGTTCTACACGACATGTCCTTGGTAGAATGACCATGTTTCTGCATTATGTATGAGGCTAAAAGTTTATAGGAAATTTTTTCTGAGGATGAACACGGGATAAACTCCAATATGACCTTGTTTATGAGGGAAGTGGGCATGTTTGGGGATGCCTCTCAAAAGGGGAATTAAATAAATTAGAGGGGTTCACTTCAGGTGTTAAATACCTTGGGTCCAATTGATAGGTTGTCAAACCTCTGCTGAAAATGTGTGAGAATAAGGCTGGTGATAAGGGGGAATCAATGTGGAAAGTGACAAAATCTTATATGGGAAGGAAGCTCATGCTAATGGTTTCACCTGTGCCCCCCAAAGGAGGTAGAAGATGGATTATTCTAATCTTCCTTGGCCTGTGGCTACCCAAGATTCATAAAATGGGGAAAAACTGAAAGTCAAAGTCAATGAGAGGGAGAAGCCTCTGCAAACTTCAGGAATGAAAGACTCAGGGGGAAGTATATAGTGCTCTTCAGACTCATGGAGGATTTTGAGTCAGGATGGGAATCGATGGACATGGGGGTAGACTCTGAATTTTGCTTTACTGATGCAGCTTTTGGCTATGGTGTGAATTGTAAACCATATGGTGTTATCCTTGTTTACTACTTTGGTGGTGATGTTGACTGACTTGTTTCCATTTTCCCTTTTGGGTTCCTTGGGGTGTTTTTTGTTTCTATCGGGTGTTAGGGGTTTGTGGGTGTGGTTCGTTTGACTCTGCCCCTCCCTTGTTTTCATTGTCAGTTTTTCTAATAAATTTTGGGGGCGGGGGCATGGATACCTTGGTCATGTGCCTTCCATACCCTAAAACCCTAAAATACCCTAAAACCCCTAAACCCCACTAAAAACCTAGAAGATCCAATAAATTTCTAAAAAATCCTAAGACCCCATAAAATAACAAAGAACTAGTAAAAATCTAAAAATACCTTATAGAACTCAAAACTATTGAAAACCACTTAAAACCCATAAAAACACTAAAAGGATAGAAAACCATAAAACCCCAAAAAAACCCGAAAAAATAAAAAATCACTAAAAATCCCTAAAATCCCAAAAAATCATAAAAATTCTAAAAAGGCTCTAAAAAAATGAAAAAATTGAAAAATCATAAGAAACTGTTAAACCCCCTAAGAAAACATTAAATTCCTGAAAACAATTAAAACCCATAAAAACATAAAAAATGATTAAAAAATAAAAACCTTTAAAACCCCTAAATTTCCCAAAAAACCAAAAAACCCCCAAAACCCTTAAAATCCCAAAAATTCCATAAAAATTGTAAAACCACTAAAAAGTCTAAAAAAACATTAAACCCTGAAAAATGTTTAAGCACATTAAAAACCTTTAAAACCCTAAAAACTCAAAGAAAACCTAAAAACCCCAAAAAATATAAAAACCATAAAAATGATAAAAACTATAAAAATCCTAAAAATCCCTAAAAACCATAAAAATGATAAAATTTATAAAAACCCTGAAATCCCTAAAAATGTTAAAACACAAAAAAACCATTAAAAACCCTAAAAACCCTTAAAATATAGAAACACTTAGAACCCCTAAAAACATTAAAAATTCTAAAATCCCTACAACCCCGAAAAGTCCCTAAAACACATAAAAACCATGAAAAATCCAAAAAACCCAAAAAACCCTAAAACTACTAAATACTCCAAAAGAAAATTTAAACCCCTAAAAATGTTAAAACAACTCTAAAAAACCACAAAATCCCTAAAAATAAAAAAAAAATTAAAACCCCAAAACCTTTAAAATCCATAAATACACTAAAAGCATTACAAGTCCCTAAAAACCCTAAAAACTCATAAAAATACTAAAAAAATATAAAAATCCATAAAACATAAAAACCCTAAAAACCATGAAAACATATATGAGACCCTTAAAAAACTAAAAACACTTACATCCTTAAAAACATTGAAAACTAAAAAACACTAAAACCATAAAACCCCTAAAACCCCTCTAAATCAATTAAACTCCAAAACCAATAAAATCAAAAAAGGCCCTAAAATATCTAAAAACATAAAAAACAGAAAAAAACATTGATGAACCATAAGAAAACATTAAATCCTAAAAACTGTTAAAAACCCTAAATAAACTGAAAATGCTAATAAGCATAAAAAACCCTAAAACCATAAAAACCTATAAAAACCATGAAAACCCATATTCACCTTAAAAACCCAAAACCCATAAAATCCTATAAACCACTAAAAAATCTAAAAATACAGTAATCCCCTAAAATTATTAAAGTCTCTAAAAAACATTAAAAACCATAAAGAACAATAAACACCTTAAAACCAAAAAGAAAAAAAATAAAAACCCCAAAACATTAAAAAACTAAAAACCCTCAAATTCTATATAAACTCTAAAAACCATAAAAATCCTAAAAAGTAGTAAAATCGTTAAAATGTAAAAAAACTAAAAAACGTTAAAAATAATAAAAACCTAAAATCACTTAAAACCCTAAAAAACCTAAAAATGCTGAAAACCCTAAAATGACCTCAAACACCTCATACACCATAAAAATTCATAAGAACCATAAAAACCATAAAACCCTAAAAACCACTAAAACTCAAAAAACACTTTAAACCCATAAAAACATTAAAAAAATCAAAACACCAATAAAAATCCTAAAACTCAAAAGAATCCCCAAAAAAATTAAATCCCATAAAATCCCTAAAAACCTTGAATGCCACCAAAATCCCTAAAACCCCCAAAACCCAGAAAAAACCCCAATAAATACTTAAAATCCCTAAAACATAAAAAATTTAAACAACTATGAAAATATCTAAGAAAATTTTAATAATATAAAAACACATAAACCCCCAAAAAACAGAGAAAACTCTAAATAACCTAAAAAACCTAAAAACCCGAAATCCCAAAAAAGTGTCAAAATCCCTAAATACCATAAAGAAACCTAAAAATACATAAAAATCCCTAACCATCCCTAAAAACATAAAACCCCCTAAAAATCTGAACAAATAAGAAAAACATAATATACAAAAAACACTTAAATCCTCCAAAAAACATAAAAACCATAAAAAGATCTAAACCCCTAAAAACCCTTAAAACACTCAAAATCCCTAAAAACCAGAAAAACTAGAAAAGCCCTAAAAATCAAAAACAGTCCTTAAAAACATAAAAAACCCCTATAAACCCTAAATAACCCTTTAAGAATCCTTAAAAACCAAAAATCAATTAAATCCCCTAAAATCTAAAAAAATGATACAAACCCTAAAAACCCTAAAATCAATAAAAATGAGAACAACTCTTAAAAACAATAAAAAATCCTCAAATCCATTAAAATCATAATAACTAATTAAAAACTATAAAAACTCTTTAAATTCCTAAAAATGTTAAAAAATAAAAAAACCTTAAAACCCTAAAAACATAATAAATCCTAAAAAACATTAAAACTATTAAAATCATAATAATTGAAAAAAACATTCAAAATCATTAAAAATTTAAGAATAACAAATATCAAAAAATATAAAAAAAATTAATGAAATTTAAACAACCCTAAAAACGCTGAAACCCCATAATAAAACCTTAAAAATGTAAAAACACTTTAAACCCCTAAAAACCTAAAAATTAAAAAAATCCTAAAAAATTAAAAAAGGGCCCTTAAAAGTCAAAAACCCCTTAAAATCCTTATAGTATCCAAAACCCATAAAAACCCTATAAATGCAAAAAAATCTAAAAACCCTTTAAACTCCTAAAAATGGTAAATAACACTAAATACCATAAAAACATAAAAAACTAACCCCCCCTAAAAACCCAAAAAACCCTCAAAATCTCTAATAAAACCTTAACAACCTACAAACCTTAAAACCCCTAAAAACAAGGAAAATGCTAAATATCCTAAAAAACCTAAAACCCTAAAAGCAACTAAAACCCCCCAAAACACATAAAACCCTAAAACCATTAAATCCAAAAAATCCATAAATATCACTAAAAAAGTAAAAAAACTTATATTCTTGGAAAAACCTAAGAAACCCATAAAAATTTAAAAACACTTAAAACCCCGAAAAACATAAAAACCACTAAAACCCCCCCAAAAGACCCTAAAATCTCTAAAAACCCCTAAAAATCCCTAAAAACCACAAAACCCTAAAAAAACCTTCAAATACTATAGGATCCCATATAACACTAAAAACCAATAAAAACTCTTTTAACCCATAAAATTGATAAAAAACTAAAAAACCTAAAAAATTAAAAAACTCTTAAACCCCCCCCCCCCCAAAAAAATTAAAATCCCGCAACCCTTTAAAAACCTAAAACCAATAAAATTTCTAAAAACAATAAAACCCATAAAACTTATAAAAAATCCCTAAAAATTGAAAATACCCTAAAAACATGAAAACCCCTAAGAAATCCTCAAAAATCTAAAATCACATAAATCCCATAAAACATAAAATTTCTAAAAACCCAAAAAAACCCAAAAACCCAAAAACCCTTAGAAACCATCGAATTCCCTATAAACCCTAGAAAACCATAAAATTCCAAAAAATAGCACTGAAATACCTCAAAACATAAAAAAAATTAAAACACCAAGAAACCCCTAAGAAACCCTTACAAACCTAAAACCACTTAAAACCCTAAAAACCCAAAAAAACTCTAAAAGCCCAAAAATGACCCTAAAATCAATATAAACCCCTAAAAACTATAATTCTTTGAAAAATTTAAAAAAAATCTAAAACCACATAAACCTATTAAAAACTATAAAAACCATTTAAACCTTTAAACTGTTAAAAACTCTAAAAACCTTAAAACCCAAAAAAACTCAAAAAAAATAGTAAAACCACAAATAAAACATAAAAACCTTAAAAGCCCTATAAACCATAAATTCCGTAATAACTGTAGAAACCCATATAAATCCTAAAAAATACATAAAAATACCTAAAAACCATAAATACCATAAAAATAACTATGAAAACCTTAAAAACCTGAAAACACTTAAAACCCCTATAAAATGTTAAAAACCCTTAAAAATAAAACATAACCACTAAAAAAAACCATAAAAAAATAAGAATATAATAAATCCCTAAAAACATGAAAAACCCAAAAAACATTGAAAACCATAAGAAAACCTTAAAACCTTAAAAACACATAAAACTCTTGATAATAATAAAAACCAAAATAAGCACTAAACACACTAAATATCTAAGAAAAGCCTGAAACCCTTCAAATTCCAAAAAAACCATAAAAACCCCAAAAAACCTTAAAAAAGCCCTAAAAATCCATAAAATTGTCAAAAACCCTGAAAACCTTAAAAAAACCACAATAAATCCTTAAAAACCTAAAAAAACTTAAAACCCCTATTAAACCTAAAAATTTCAAAAACCCCAAAAAACCCTAAAAGATCCTAAAAACCCTTTAAAACCATAAAACCTCAAAAAACCGTAAATCCCCAAAACCCCCATAAAAGTCTAGAAAATTTTGAAAAATATTAAAACCCTTTAAACAACCAAAAAAAAACTCTAAGAAACTTTAAAACACAGAAAAACTCATAAAAAATCAATAAAACAAATAAATTATAAACCCCCTAAATGCCCAAAAAACCCTTAAAATCCCTAAAAACCCAAAAAACCATAAAAATCCTAAAAAATTATAATAATTACTAAAACTATAAAAAAACCCTAAATACCATGAAAAAACTAATAAATCCTTAAAAACCTAAAAACATTCAAAACCAATAAGAACTAAAATATGTTAGAAACCCTAATAACCATAAAAAACTTTAAACCCCCCATAATCCCTAAACCAACATGAAACCATAAAAATCCAAAAAAATCTCTAAAAATACTTAAAATGTAAAAAAAATCTAAAATCCTAGAACAACCTTAAGAAAACCATAAAACCTAAAAACGTTGGAAACCTTAAAAACCAAAAACCGTTAAAACCCCTAAAAATACATTGAAGCCCTAAAAACACCTAAAATCCATTAAAAACACCAAAAACCAATAAAAAAACCTAAAATGACATACAACCCTAACTCCAAAACCCTTTTAACCCCCAAAAATGTTAAAAACACTAAAAACATAAAAAAACATAAAAAACTAAAAGACCCAAAAAAACATAAAAAACCAAAAAAAACGAACAAAAGACAAAAAATACAATAAACCCCCCAAAAACTCAAAAAACCCCCTAAAAATCACTAAAACACCTAAAAGAGTAAAAAAACAAAAAAATAAAATTACTGAAAATTTAAAAAAAAACTCTAAAAAACCCTAAAACCATGAAAAATACTAAAAATCCCAAAAGACAAAAAAAAACAAAAAACTAATAAGAAACCAAAAAATAAAAAAATACTAAAAATACTAAAAACCCCTAAAACCATCAAAATCCCAAAAAACTGTAAAAACCATAAATTCCTAAAAAATTCCTTGAAATTCCTAAAAATGTGAAAGACCTAAAAACATTGAAAACCCATTAAAAACCCTTAAATACCTAAAAATACTAAAATCCCATAAAAATCTAAAAAATTCTAAAAAACCTAAAAGCAAAACTAAAACCACATAAAGACCATAAAACTTTTAAAAGAATTAAAAACCCCTAAAACCCCCTAAAACTATGAAAACCACTAGAAAATAAAAAATCCCTTTAATCCTGTTAAAACATAAAAACCCTAAAAAACCATAAAACCTCTAAAAACACAAAAAACTCTAAAAATACCCAAAAGACATTAAAAACCCCTCAAAATCCCCAAAAACCCAAAAAACCATAAAAATCCCAAAAGGTGTAAATATCCCTAAAAAACCAAAGAAACCCATAAACCACTAAAAGTAATTAAAAATTCTAAAAAACCTAGAAATGTTAAAACCCAAAAAACCATTAAAAACCCTAAAAACCCTTGAAATCCACAAAAACCCTAAAATACCATAATACACCTAAAAATTCCTAAGAATTCCTAAAAATGTAAAAACCCATAACAACCATGAAAAAAGAAAAGAAAAACCTTAAAAACTAAAAACACTTAAAACCCATAAAAACCTTGAATCTCTAAAACCCTAAAAAACCTCTAAAATACCGTAAAACCCCTATAAAACCCTAAAACCTAGACACCCCCTAAGAACCAATTAAAACACTAAAAGCCATAAAAGCCAAAAAATCCACTAAAACTCTAAAACCCCTTTAAACCTCTAAAAACATTAAAAACTGAAAAAAAACCTTTAAAATCCAAGAAAACTAGAAAAACGTAAAATCCCAAAAAAAAACATAAAATCCTAAAAACACTAAAAAATATTAAAATCCATAAAAATCGTAACAAACCATAAAACCCTAAAAATATCTATAAATCTATAAAAAACCCTAAAAACCCTGAAAACCACAAATAAAAACTTAAAAACATAAACAACATGAAAACAAACCTAAAAAATTAAAAAATAACATAAAATTTTAAAAAACCCAAAAAACCCACTAAAAATATTCAAAATCCCAAAAACCCTTAACAATCCATAAAAATCCTATAAATTCATTACAAATACTAAAATTTTAACCCCCCCAAACCCTAAAATATCCTTAAAACTATTAATAACATCAACAAATAAAGTCCCAAAAAAACATAAAAAACACAAAATACCCCAAAACCTAAAATACACTAAATACCATAAAAATCCTAAAAAGCTTAAAAAACCTAAAAAACCTAAAAAACCCATAAAACCCCTAAAAACCAATAAAAACATTAAAAGCCTTTAAACCCTTGAAAGCATTAAAAAACCCTAAAAATCCGAAAAACCCAAAAAATACAAGAAACCTAAAAAATGCTCAATGCCCCTAAGAATTCCTAAAAAACATAAAATACTAAACCATTCATAAAAATTCCTAAAAAAATATAAAATCTGAAAAACACTAAAACCCTAGGAAATACTTAAAAAACTAAAAAACTAAAAAACCATAAAAAAATAAAAAGAGAATAAAAATGTTATAACCTCTAAAGAACCTTAGAACCCCTTAACAACCATAAAACTCCCAAAAAACATAAAAATCATAAAATGATCTAAAAATTCCTAAAATGAAAAAAACCATAAAAAACCTATAGAACATAAGAAAACATTAAAAACCTAAATGCACCTAAAAACCCTAAAAACCTAAAAAAAATTAAAACCCCAAGAATAACCCTAAACCCCATTAAAATAAAAAATAACCATACTAACCCATAAATCATCTAAAATCACTAAAAACACTATAAAATATAAAAACCATTTAAACCCACAAAAATGTTATAAACTATAAAAAAATATAAAAATCATAACTACTAAAAAACCCAAAAATCCCCAAGAAATAATAATATCCTTAAAATCCTAAAAAACCCTAAAATCAATCAAAATCCTTAAAAACCCAAAAACCATAGAAAAACCCTAAAAATCCATAAAGATCTCTAAAAATACAGAAACCCCTTAAAACCCTTCAGAGAAACCTAAAAACCTAAAACACATAAAAACCCATAAAACCCATAGGTGTCAATATTCTTCATAGCGCTTCCACTTTTTCTGGTGGGTTTTTTGCCAGCTTAGGATGAAGGATTCACCCTCGGTTGACTGGGTCAGATTTGGTCTTCCCAGCTTGCAATGTTGCCATTTCTCGGAGGTGTGGCCTAGTTCAGGTCTCTCCTTAGCTTGGCATTAAAGGACATTGTTAGAGCTGCTCAGATCTGGGTTTTTCATCATGCAATTCTTCAGTTCTTAGGAGGTGCGGGACAAATCTGGGTGCTTCGGGTTTTGGATTTGCAGATCCTTTCCCCTTTTCCTATGTGAGGGGAATTCTAGGCAGTGACGGGCTTTGGAGGAAGCTTTCAGTTTCCTGGTGGCAGGGATATACCAGGTTCTACAGTGGATTATCCAGACGGCGGTGTGGCTGTTGATGTAATTCATCTCTCTCGGTGTCTGGCACGATGGTTCTTGTAGACGGTGCGATGTTTTGGTCTGGCAGCATACGGGTCCTTCTTGTTCACCAGTGAAGGGGCTAGTTCTTGGCTTGAGATGGTTGTGCTGGTCACTCTGGATCTGCAGCGATGAAAGGTAGGTGCGGTGGGCTCTGCGAAATCTTTGCAAATGTGCGCTTTCTCCCATGCTTGGATCTGTTTCTCCATATCTGAGTCTGGGAGGGGTATTCTAGCTCTCATGGCTTCTTGTTGGGCTTTCATGGTTGTGGAGATTAAAGATGTAAGTTTGTGTTTCTGGTTCCTCAGTTTCCTCTTTGGTTTGTGACATAAATAAAGTTCTGGACAATCTGTGTTGTTTATAGTAGCTACCTTGGACTGTGGTCTTTTAAGTTGTGGTTGGTATGGTTGTGAGTCGTTGCTGGTGTTGTCTTTGAGGAAAGATGGTATGGTGGTTGAGTGTTGTGGGGCTATTTTGGTATTGATTTACTGTGGGTGTTGGATATTGATTATGTTGAGGGTTGCTGGATGCTTTCTTGTATTTGGGTACTGCAGATGTGTTCCTGGATGTGCTACTTGGTGTGGGTTGTTTGAAGCTTTTTGGAATGAAGGTGGTAATGGTGAGACTTATGACCTTGCTGATGGTAGTTCTGTGATCCTGGTGATTGGCATGGAGGCGATGAGTTTTGAAAATGGTGATGCAGGTTTCTAGTTGCTGTTTAGCTGGGTGATGCTATTGGGATAGGTGATGAAAGATTTACTAATGCTGAAGTCAATGGATTCTGTAAATTAGGTGGCTGGATACTGGTTGCTACCTAGTTGGGAGGTGATGAAGCTGTATTGTTGAATTTTCTGCTGATGGTTTTGATGCTGATGGATGCTGGTTACTGATTGGCTTGGTGATGATGTTGGGAACATTTCAGTTTTTCTTCTTTGTTTGGTTTTGTGTGCTTTTGGTTTTTCTTTTTTTTTTCGGTCCTTGGGTGTGTGTTTGTAAAGGGATTTTAGGTGTGGGTCGTTTGACCCCTCCCCTTCCTTCTCTGCTACGTCCTTTTTTCTCTACTAAATTTTGAGGGGGTCAGGAATAGCCTGACCCTTACATATTCCTTGCCTTAAAGGCCAAAAAACCGATAAAACCATAAACCCCTAAAAATGTAAAAAACTCCATAAAGTCTATAAATACTCAAAAATCCATTAAAAACTCTAAAAATCCTTTAAACACATAAAAAATTTAAAAAAATATAAATACCCAAAAAACCTCTAAAAACACAAAAAAAACACTAAAAAGCCAAAAATCCAAAAACACCTAAAAACCACTAAAATCCCTAAACATCCCAAAAACCCTAGGACAAAAAATCCTAAAGGGACCTTAAAATACTTAATTATATAATAAACCCTAAAAACCCTAAAAACCATAAGATAACCTTAAAATTTTAAAATTACTTAAAACCACTAAAAACCTAAAACTGTTAAAACCTATAAAAACATAAAAGTCCCTAAAAACCCTAAAACCTATAGAAACCAAAAAAACACCAAAAATCTAAAACTGTTAAAACCTATAAAAACATAAAAGTCTCTAAAAACCCTAAAACCCCTAGAAACCATAAAAACACCAAAAACCCTAATAGACACCATAAACCCAAATTAAAACTCTAAAAGCATTTAAAGCTATAAAAACCCTTTAACTCCCTAAAAACATTAAAAACTCTAAGAACCCTTAAAACCCTAATAAACATAAAAAATACCAAAAACCCCAAAAAACTCAAAAAAACACTACCCCCCCCAAAACCCTCAAGTACCCAAAAAACAAAAAAAAACCCTAAAATCCTAAAAACCCCTAGAAAACTAATTACATAAAAACCCCAAAACACATAAAATCCATAAGAAACCCTTAAAACATAAAAATTTGAAACCATAAAAACGCTAAAAACCATAAAAACCGTTAAAACGCCTAAAAACCCTAAAAACCCCTTAAAACGTAAAAACACTAAAACCATAGAAAACCTATAAAAAATATAAATAAAATCCATTTAAACCCCTAAAACATTAGAAAATTCTTAAAACCATAAAACATTAAAAAAACTCAAAAGAAAAACCTTAAATCCCCCCAAAACAAAAAAACAAAAAATCCATAAAAATCCCTAAAAACCCTAAAAATACTAAAAAACCTAAAAATCCCTAAAAATACCAAAAAATTAAAAAACCAAAAAAAACATGAAAAAACCTAATAAAAAAATAAAAATTAAAAAAACATAAAATCCCTATGAAACTTGAAAAACTATAAACCATGGAACACCCTAAAAACACAAAACCCCAAAAATCAATAAAACCCCTAAAAATTGTAAAAACCCATAAAAACCATAAAAACCACAAAAAAACTCTAAAAACAATTTAAACCCATATAAATATTAAAAAACTAGAAAAAAATATAAAGACCATAAAAATTCAAAAAAATCTAAAAACCAAAAAAATAAAAAAAAATCTAAATCCCCCGAAATCCCTCAAAGTCCCTAGAAACCACAAAATCCATAAATCCTATAAAAGGAAAAAAATACATAAACAAATAAAAACTAAAAAAAATAAAAACCTCTATTAAAACATTAAAAACGATAAATTACATAAAACCCCTAAAAATCAAGAAATGTTAAAAACCCTAAAGAGCCCTAAAACCCCTAAACCCCATAAAAATCATAAATCCCCTAAAAACCATTAAAAATCATAAAACCCCATAAACCCCATAAACCCACTAAAAACTCTAAAAACCCTTTAAACCCCTAAAAATATTTAAAAAAATATGAAACATTAAAACCCATAAAAACTCATAAAAACCCTAAAATCCTAAAAAACCCTAAAAAGCATAAAAACCCCTAATACACGTCCAAATTAATAAAAACCCTAAAATACCATAAAATACTATATAATCCCTAAAAATACCTGATAATGTAAAATACCGTTAAAACTTGACAATCCCCAAGAAAATATTAAAAACATAAAAACACTAAAAATCCATAAAGACCTCAAAAATGTTAAAAACACTAAAAATCATGGAATCTTATAAAAATTCTAAAACCTTCAAAATCCCAAAAAACCCTAAAAACCATAAAACTCCCTCAAATTATAGAAACCCTTATGAAATATTAAAACCCCTAATAAAACCATAAGAACATAAAAACACTTAAATTCTATAAAAACCAATGAAATTCTAGAAACCAAAAAATCCCAAAAAACACTAAAACCCTTAAAAACCAATAAAAGCCATAAAATTGCATAATTTTTTTAAAAAAAATCCTAAAACCCCAACCCCACCTAAAACCACAAAAAACAAATTAGAACCTTGTAAACCCATAATTTTTTTTAAAAGAACTCTAAAAACCATTAAAAAGCCTTAAAACCCTAGAAACTCAACAAAAAAAAACCAATCCCCGCCCCTCCCAGAAAACATAAAAACCCTAAAATTTCATAAAAACCAGAAAAGCAATAAAAATATTAAAAACACCATAAAAAACTAAAATGTAAAATTCCCTAAAACCCCAAAAAACCCTAAGAAAGCCCCCTAGAAATGCATAAGACCCCTAAAAGCTTAAAGACTCTAAATAACCTAAAACCCCATTAATCCATCAAAAAACACAAAAAAACCCTCAAAATCCCGAAAACCCCTTTGAAAATAAAAATCACATAAAATATAAAATGTCTTAATACCCCTATAAAACCTAATAAAACCTTAAAAATCAAAAAATACACAAACCCCCAAAAAACCATTAAAATGATAAACCCCTAAAAACCCTAAAAGGCCCCAAAACACCTAAAAACCCTTTAAAACCATAAAACTCTAAAAAACATTAAAAAATGATATGAACAATAAAAGACCCCAAAACCTACTAAAAAAATATAAAAACCATTTAAACCCCTTAAAACATTATAAGACTCTAAAAACATTAAAAACATTAAAAACACTAAAAAAACGATAATACCCCAAAAAACCATAAAAACCCCCAAACCCTTAAAATCTTGAAAACCCTAAAAAATGTTAAATTCGCAAAAGTTTATAAAAAATCCCTAAAATGTAAAAAACCATAAAAATATTAAATACCCATTATAATGCCATAAAATTATAAAAACACATAAAACCCCTAAAAACATTAAAACATAAAAAACACAAAAAAACATAAAATCCATAAAAACCATAAAAAACATAAAACACCTAAAAAACTAAAAACCACCAAAACCCTATAAAAACTATAAAAATCACTAAAAACTCTATGCACCCTCTAAACCCCTAAAACCATTAAAACCACTAAAAACCTTAAAACCTAAAAAAATAAAAGATCCTACAAACATAAAATAACCATAAAATATTTGAAACCCTCAAAATCCACAAAAATAGTAAAAAACTCATAAAAATCCTAAATAATATATAAAAATCACAATAAATGTTCAAAAAACTAAAAAGCATAATAATCTAAAAACAATTTAAACCCCTTCGAAACACAGAAAATCAAAATCCACTAAAAACCATAAAAAGACACTCAAATACCTAAAATCCCTTAAAAACATAAAACCTTAAAACTCCATAAAAACCATAAAAAACCACAAAACCATAAAAAACCACTAAAATAATAAAACCACATTAAAATTAATAAAAATGTTAAAAACCCTAATTAGCATTAAAAAATCTAAAATTTTTAAAAAATTCTAAAACCCAAAAAACCATAGAAAACCTAAAAACACTAAAACTCTCAAAATCCCTATAAACCTGAAAAAATAAAAATAAAAAACCTCTAAAAATCAATAAAACATAAAAACCCTAAAAACCCTAAAAAATTGTAAGAAAACCTTAAAAACCTAAAAAAGCATAAAGCCCCTAAAATCATAAAAATTACAAGAACATAAAATATCCTAAAACACTCATAATCCCTAAAACCCCCAATGAACCATAAAACCGTAAAAAATACCTAAAAATGAAAAAAATGTGAAAAACCCCTTACAACTGTAAAAATGATTAGAATACATTAAAAACTTAAGAAACGGTAAAAAACCAAAAAAAAAAATATAATGAAAACCCTAAAAACAACTAAAAACAAAAAAACACTAAAAACCATAAAACCCATAGACCCCTAAAAACTACTAAAAAATATTGAAACAATTTATACCCATGAAAATGTTAAAAATGTATAAATATCCTTAAAATCCTTAAAAGCTAAGAAATCCCTCGAACGGAAAAAATCCTAAAAACCATAAAAACCATAAAACTTCTCAAATTCACAAAAGAACCTAAAAAAGCATAAAAAATCTAAAAATTTCCTAAAAATGTAAAAAAACCTACAAAATGAAAAAAACATATAAACACCATAAAAACCTATAAACACTTAAAACACATAAAAACCTAAAGAATGTAAAAATACCATAAAAACTAAAATACCATTAAAACAATCAAAATCTCTAAAAACCCGGAATACCCAAAGAAACCCTAAAAAACATAAAAATTCTCCAGAAGCATAAAAAATTAAATTTCCTAAGAAACCCTAAGAAATTTTAAAAAAAATTAAACACTTAAAACCATGGAAAAACCTAAAAACCATAAAATACCCTAAAAACATTTTAAAACCATAAAACTCTAAAAACACCTAAAACAGTAAAAACCATAAAATCTTTAAAAACCCACAAAAATTTATAAAAATCCATTAAACACCTAAAATCATTAAAAACACTAAAAACCACACTAATACCCTTTAAACCCATAAAAACTCAAAAAAATCATATACACTCCAAAAAACACTAAAAACACTAAAAAACCCCAAAATCTCTAAAATACAAAAAAAACAAATAATAAGCTCTAAAAATTACTAAAACTAAAAAACAGACAACCTAGACCAACCCAAAGAAAGCCTTAGAATCCTAGAAACACTTTAAACCCCTAAAAATATTAAAAATGATAAAACCCCTAAATACATAAATTCCATAAAAACATATAAAAACCTTAAAAACCCTAAAAACACAAAAAAACTCTAAATACATTTAAACCCCTAAAAACCATAAAAACCATAAAACCCATAATAAACCCAAAAACCAAAAAACCCCTAAAATCCCCAAAAACAATAAAATTTTAAAAAATCCCCAAACCCTCTAAAAAACCCTAAAACCCGAAAAAAAATAAAAATCGTAAAAATTTAAAAAAAATACATAAAACCCTAAAAATACTAAAAACCGTTAAATTATAACAATATTTAAAACCCTTAAAAACCATAAAAATTCTAAGAACTCTTAAAACCCCTCAAACCCCTCAATATCCAAAAACCCTAAAATTAATAAAAATACTAAAAATCCCTAAAAAACCCTAAAAATAAGAAAAATCCTAAAACCAGTTAATGAATCTTTAAAAACCATAAAAAATCAAAAAACACATAAAATTCATAAAAAATATAAAAAATACTAAGAACCCAAAAAAGACCCTAAAAACCCTAAAAACCCCTATAAAACTTAAAAACAATAAAAACCCTAAAACTCCATAAAAACTACAAAACCACTAAAATGTCAAAGAACACTTTAAAACCTTATAAAGAGTAAAAAACAGTAAAACCTATAAAAATTATAAAAATCAAAAAATCCCTAAAAATAACTAAAATTGTAAAAATCCCAAAATACCTAAAAGACAAAAATAAAACCTTAAAACAAAAATACACTTAAACCCCCATAAAAACCCCAAACCCCTATAAACCTTAAAAATTACTAAAAACCCTCAAAATCACTAAAAACCCTAAAAACCATAAATATCCTAAAAAACCTTAATAAACTAAAAATGAGAAAACCATAAAAACCCTAAAAAACCATAATAAATCCATGAAAACATAAAAAAACGTAAGACCCCTAAAACCTAAAAATGCTAAAATCCCTAAAAGGCCCAAAAACCCTAAAAATCACTAAAAACATAAAAACCCCTAATAACCTTAAAAACCCTTAAAATCGATAATAACCTTAAAAATTCAATAAAACACTAAAAACACTTTCAACCTCCGAAATTTTAAAAAAAATTCTAAAAACTTTAAGCCCCCTAAAAGCCTAAAAATACTCTAAATCCCTATAACCAATAAAAATCATTAAAACCCCTAAATACCCATAAAAATACTAAAATCACTATAAAACACTAACAAACCTTAAAAATATAGAAACATTTAAAAACACTAAAAAACCTAAAAACACTAAAAATCTAAAAAATTCCTAAAACCACTCAAAATCCCTAAAAACCTTAAAAACCATAAAAATACTAAAAAATACATGGAATTCCCTAAAAATGTAAAAAATCATGAAATTTCCTAAGATAACCTTAAAATCCAAAAAACACATAAAGCCCCTAGAAACCAAAAAAATGCTAAAAGCACTAAAAACCCTTAAAATTACCCATAAAAACCTAAAACCCCTAAAAACTATGAAATTCCTTAAAACCCACAAAAACCCAAAAACCCCTTAAAAACCCTAAAGAACAACTAAAAACTCTAAAAATCCTATAAAAACCTAAAAATGTAAAAAAAATCTAAAAACTATTTAAAATCCTAATATACTAAAAACCCCTAAAACCATAAAAGCCATGAAAACCCATAAATCCCTAAAACCCCAAAATACTTCAAAATCCAATATGCCATAAAAACTCATAATTTTTTTTTAAAAATCCTTAAAATCCATAAAAATGTAAAAAAACAATAACATCTCAGAAAACCCCTAAGAGAACCTTAAAAACCTAAAAACAAAATAAACCCCTAAAAATTTAAAAAATTATAAAAACCCTAAAACCACCCAAAAGAACCTAAAAACCCTAAAATTCCATTAAAACCATAAAACAACCTAAAACCCTTAAAAACATAAAAAACCCACAAACCCATAAAAACCCATTAAAAACTAAAAAAATCATTTAGACCCCTAAAAAAGTTAAAAAATTCTTAAAAACCTTAAAACTCCTAAAAATTATAAAAACCTTAAAAACTCAAACAAATACCAAAAAACCCTAAGAACCATCAAAATCCCTAAAATACCTAGAAAAATAAAAATCTTTAAAAATAATAAAAAATCCAAAAAAAAAATAACCCTAAAAACCATGAAAATCCCTAAGAAAAATATAGAAACAAAAAAGACGTAAAATCCATAAAAGTGCTAAAACCCCAAAAAGATAAAAACATAGAACCCCTAAAAACCATAAAAATCACTAAACAAAAAAACCCTAAAACCCCATAAAAACTCCAAAAACACTAAAAAATCTAAAAACTCTTTAAACCTATATTACCATTAAAAACATCTAAAATTTTAAAACCCCAACATATGAAAAAAAACTAAAAAACCAAAAAACCAAAAAACCCAAAAAACACTCAAAATCCCTAAAAAATCCTAAAAAATTCCTAAAAATAGAAAAAAATATAAAAATTTTGAAAACCATGAAAACAACTGAGAAAACGTTAAAAAAATTCAAATTAATGAAAACCCTATAAATTCTAAAAACCCTAAAAAATTTCAAAAATCCTTAATAACCATGAGAAACCTTAAAATCCTAACAATCGCAAAAATACCTAAAAACTAAAAAACCCTAAAATCCTTAAAAACTTGTAATAATCCATTAATATCCAAAAATATTAAAACCTATTAAAACAATAAAAATGAAAAAAACCATAAAATCCCTTAAAACCATGAAATCCAACTGAAAACTGTAAAAACCCCTAAATCCTTAGGAAACCCTAAAAAACCCAAAAAACCAAAAAACTGCTAAAAATTCTAAAAACCATTTATATCCTTAAAAATGTTAAAAAAATATGAAAAACCTTAAACCCCATAAAAATAAGAAAAAAACAAAAAATACATATAAAACATAAAATCCCTAAACCCTAAAAACATAGAAATTCATAAAAACCCTAAAACAACAAAAAATCTTAAAAAATACTAAAAATTCTAAAAAATGTAAAAAACTCTGAAAACCCTTAAAACCTCTAAGGAAACATTAAAAACCAAAAAAAATTAAAACCCCAAACAACCTAAAAATAATAAAAACCCTAAAATCCCCTAAAACCCTAAATAACAATAAAAACCCTCATTTCCCTAAAAAAATAAAAAAATATAATTCCAAAAAATAACTAAAAAACCATAAAATAGTAAAAAACCATAAAAACCCCAAAAATACCAAATAAAACCTTAAAAACCTAAAAACACTTAAACCCCCAAAAAACCTAAAAAATGCTAAAAACCCTAAAAGACTTGAAAACCCCTAAAAACACCTAAAACCATAAAAGCCTAAAAACCTTAAGATCCCTAAAAACTAAAAAAACCCAAAAAACCTCTAAAAACCATTAAAAATATTTCACCCCAAAAAATGATAAAAACATTAAAAACATTAAAACCCATTAAAAAACTAGAAAACCCAATAATCTAATAAAACCATAAATAGCTAAAAAACGTAAAACCCTCATAATACCAAAAAAATCCTAAAAATATCTCTAGAAATATATAAACACATAAAAAACTATTAGACCCCTGAAAACCCAAAATAAAACAATTAAAACCTAAAAAACATAAAAACCATAATCAAAATTAAAAAAAACCTAAAACCTAAAAAACCCAAGAAACATAGAAACCCATAAATCCTTAAAAACCACTAAAAACTCTAAAATAAATTTAAACCCTAAAAATGTTATGAAACCCTAAAAACACTTGACGAACCAAAAAACTAAGAAAACACCAAAACCTAAAAAAGAATAAAAACAGTAAAAAACCTTAAAACCATTAAATCCTCAAAATCCATAAAACACGGAAACCCCTACAAATCCTAAAATATCCCAAAAAATCCCTACAAATTTAAAACCCCCCAAACCCCAAAACCCCTAAGAAACCCTTAAAATCTTAAAAATACTTAAAATCCAAAAAAATCTAAAAAACAATCCTAAGAAACCTGGAAAACCTAAAAACCCTTAAACAACCTAAAAACCCTAAAAATAAAAAAAGCATAAAAATACCTAAAGATTACTAATGTAGTATAAATACCCTAAAAACCCTAAAAACCATAAGAAAACCTCAAAAATCTAAAAACACTTAGAAGCCTTAACAATGTAAAAGATGTAAAGACCCTAAAAATCCCCAAATGACAATAAAAACATAAAATGCATAATAACCCAAAAATCGTAAAAACCCATAATAAATTTTGGGGGGCTAGGAATAGCCTGGCATCGCATCTTCCATGCCATAAAAATCCTAAAAAAAATCAAAAAATCCTAAAAATGCGCTAAAAATGCCTAAAAAATGCCTCAATCATAAACACCGTAAAATCCCATAAAACGCTAAGAAAATCATAAAAACCTTAAAAACAAAAAAAACCAAAAAATTCTAAATACCCTAAGGAAATCTAAAAAACACTAAAAAAACCCCAATCCCCCTAGAACCCCTAAAAACCATAAAAAAATCTTAAGAACCCATAAAGATCCTAAAATCCACTAAAAAGTCTAAAAACCCTTTAAACCCCTAAAAATATTAAAAACTATAAAAACACTTAAAACCCCTAAAATTTGAAAAAACCCAAAAACTACGAAGACCACACAAACCCCAAAAAATACATAATAAACATTAAAATCCTTCAAAATCTCTAAAGCCCTAAAAATTATAAAAATTCAAAAAAACACTAAAATTCTCAATGTAAGGAAAACATAAAACCCCTGAAAACACATGAGAAGACATTAAAAACCTCACAACACATAAAACCACAAAAACCTAAAAAATGCTAAAAATATTTAAAAACCATAAAACTGTAAAACTATAAAAACCCCTAAAAACCTTAAGAACCCTCAAAATCAATAATTACCATAAAAATCACTGAAAAATATAAAAACTATTTAAACCACTAAAATGTTTTTAAAACCCCCTTAAAAAACAAAAAAAATCATAAAAACCCAAAAAAACTATAAAAATTATAGAAAATACATAAAATTCACTAAAAATGAAAAAAAAACCCCTAAAAACCAAAAAATGGAAAAAAGATAAAAATGCTAAAACTTTAAAAACCCTTTAAATACCTAAAAACCATAAAAACTATAAAAATCCTAAAAATCCATAAAAATTCATAAAATTCATAAGAACATAAATAAACCAAAAAACCCTCTAAGATGCTAAAATCATAAAAACACCTAAAAATCCTAAAAATAGTTAAAATACTAAAAACCCTCAATAACCCTAGAAACATAAAACCCCCTAAAAACCATAAGACTCCCCAAAAACCTAAAAAAACCAAAAACCCCATCAATCTCTAAAAAGCACTAAAGACTCAAAAAAGCCACTAAAACCCCTAAAAATGATAAAAAAACTCTATGAAACCATAAATACCATTTAAAACAAAAAAACCCATACAAACCCAAAACAACCATAAACCCCTCATAATCCATAAAAATGATAAAAAACATAAAAATCATAAACATGACATAAAAATACCTAAAATGTAAAAAACCTATAAAAATGATAAAAACACTAAAAACACAAAAACCCCTAAAAATCCATAAAACCCAAAATCCATGAAAATACAATGAAATCTTTGAAAATGACTAAAATGTAAAAAACCCTAAAAACCATGAATTTTTTTAAGAAAACCTAAAAAAACTAATCACTTAATACCCCTAAAAACATAAAAAACATGGAAATCATAAAACCCCTAAAAGACAAAAAAAAACCCTAATACCACTAAAATCATACATCCTCTAAAAACCTCAAAAAAACCTAAAAACCCAATGAATACCAAAAAACCGCTCAAACCTCTAAAAACCCATTAAACACTGAAAATTTTTAAAAACTGTAAAAACCCTTAAATCCCCTAAAAACTAAAAAAACAATACTAAACCCCCAAAAAATCATAAAGACCCTCAAAATCTAGAAAAAACCCAAAAAAATCATAAAAATACTTAAAACCCATTAAAAAACCTAAAAATTTAAAAATCCAAAAAACACTAAGAAAAACGTAAATCCTTTAAAACAATTAAAATCCCTAAAAACCTAAAAATGCTAAAAATCCTAAAAACCCCAAAACCCCTAAAAAATCTCAAAATATTCAAAAAACATAAGAATCGAAAAAACCCATAAAATCCTTAAAAACATAAAAATACTAAAAAGTCTAAAAACCCTAAGACTACATTAAAAATCTAAAAATAATTAAAACCCCTAAAAACGTAAAAATGATAAAACCCTGAAAGACCATAAAACCTATAAGAACCCTAAAAATTCACAAAAAAATATAAAAACCCAATAAACCAAAAAACATTAAAAACCTCTAAAAACCATAAAAACCCTACAAAACTCAAAAAAGAAGTTTAAAACCCCAAAAAACCCAAAAAACCCCTAAAAACCAAAAAAATCATATAACCCCACAAATACCTAAGAAACCTAAAAGCTTAAAATTCCAAAATATCCCTAAAATCCCTAAATAGCTAAAAAACCAATAAACCCTGAAAACCCCTATAAAAACCAAAAAAATCTATAATCCCTTAATACCCATAAAAACCTAAAAGAAGAAAAAAACCCCAAACCCTAAATACATTAAAATCCCCCAAATCCTTAAAAACCTAAAAACTCGTAAAAACACTAAAAACCATAAATATCCTTGAAAATGTTAGAACCCCTAAAACTGAAAGAAACCCTAAAAACACCCTAAAAATATAAAAACTCCAAATAATCATAAAACCTCCTAAAAACATAAAAAATAATAAAAACCCATAAAACCTTAAAAACCCAATAATAAGTATAAAACCCTATAAACTGCTAGAAATGTTAAAAGATATAAGAAGCCTGTAAATCCCTAAAAACTAAAAAGACTAAAACCCCCAAAAAACACAAAAACATTAAAAACCCTAAAAACCCTCAAAATCCCTAAAATCCGAAAGACCATAAAAATCATAAAAAATCCCCAAAAATATCTAAAAACGTATAAAACATTGAACCATAAAAACCCTAATAAAACCATATATACATAAAAATGTTTGAAATACATGAAACCCCTAAAAATATCTAAAAATACTAAAAACTATATAAATACATAAAAATAACAAAAAACACCAAAAAATCATAAAAACCCTAAACACCCCTAAGAAAACCTTAAAAATTAAAACTTTGAAACCCCTAAAAACCTAAAAAATTCTAAAACTCTAAAAACCTAAAAACCCTAAAAAATCATAAAACTCCACAAATACCTAAAAACCATATAAGACCCATAAAATACCTTAAAATATTAAAACAATATAAACCAAGAAACATTACGAAAACCAAAAAACCCAAAGAACACTTTAGACCCCTAAAAATCCTAAAAAACGATAAATCACTAAAACCCCTAAAATCCCTAAAAATAAAAAAACCCGAAAAAACATAAAAAACCTAAAACTCTAAAACCCATAAAAACCCTAAACATCCATTAAAAACTATGAAAACCCTTTTGATCCCTAAAAACATTAAAAAACTCTAAAAACCATAAAAAATCTAAAAATCTCAAAGAAAATCTAAAACCCCCCAAAAACCATTAAAATAAAAAAACACTAAAACCGTAAAAAACCCTCAAACCCTAAAAACCATTAAAATACAAAAAAACACAAAAAAGTAAAAAACCTTAAAAAAACTAAAAATCTAAAAGAAAAACTTAAAACCCTAAAAACGTTTAGAACCCCCTAAAAATATAGAAATTTACTAAAAAATCTAAAAGTCCACCCACCAAAAATCTTTATATTTTTATTCTCCATAAAAAATATAATGGTTGAGTGGGAACCAAACAATTTCTGTATACAAATTTCCAAACACCACAAACAAACATCAAAATTGAAACAAAAACCACATGCAAACCCAAAATACTATGGTACCCCACCAAATTAAAATTTTAAAATAAGCTACTACACCACCACATTGAATTGAAAACCATGAATTGACTGCCTGGTCGAGCCACAAAACTAATACCCCTAAAAACCCTATAAACACTTAAAAACCATAGGACCCCTAAAATCCATTAAAACTAAAAAAATACATAAATTCACAAAAAAACATTAAAAACTCAAAAAACCCCTTAATCCCATAAAAATGATAAAAAAATATAAAACCCATAAAATCCATAAAAACTCAAAACCCCGTAAAACCCCAGAAAAACCAAATAACTTGTGAAAACCCTATAACCCTAAAAACCCTAAATATCCCTAAAACCCCTAAATAATCAATATAATTCATAAAAAATCCCTAAAACCCCAAAAAAACATAAAAACCCTAAAAAACTTGAACACCACTAAGAAAACCTTAAACACCTAAAAACACTTAAAATCCCTAAAAACCTAAAAAACAAAAACATAAAACCCAAAAAACACCCTAAAAACAGTAGAAGCCTCTAAAAACCATAAAAACCTCTAAAAACCTTTAAAACTGTAAAACTCCATAAAAACCACTAAAAATTATAAAATCCCTTTAAACCCCTAAAAACGATAAAAAATCTAAAAACCATAAAAACTCAAAAAAAAAACGCTAAAACAAAAAAAATACCAAAAAAACCTAAAACCCTTAAAAAACCCCAAAATCTATCAAAAACCCAAAAAAATTATAAAAAATCCTAAGAATTCCTAAAAATATAAAAAACCCTAAAAATCCTAAAAACATTAAGAAAACCATAAAACCATTAAAACACAGAAGAAAAGTAAACAACCTTAAAAATGTTAAAATCCCTAAAATACCCTAAAACCCTAAAAACACTAAAATCCACAAAATCTATAAAAACATTTAAAAACATAAAAAAACACTAAAAATATAAAACCCCACTAAAAATATAAAAACCATTTAAATGACTAAAAAGAATAAAAACTCAAAAAAATATCCAAAACCTTAAAAAACTAAAAAAATCTAAAAATCAATAAAAACCAAAAAATCCCAAAAAAACAATAAAACTCTTAAAAATACCTAAAAACCGGAAAAATGATAAATATCCGAAAAAAATCACTAAAAATATTTAAAATGTAAAAAACCCTTGAAAACCCTAATAAAACATTAAAACCCTAAAGAAACATAAAATTTAAAAAACGAAAAACTCTAAAAGCCCCAAAAAATCCAAAAAATCCAAAAAATATAAAAAAGATTTAAATCCCTCAAAATCCCTAAAACCCCTAAAAACCATAAAAATGTAAAAAATCCAAAAATACCTTAATAAAAATAAAAAAACCCTAAAGACCCTGAAAACCCCGAAGAAGACCTTTAATACCTAAAAATAGCAAAAATGCCTAAAAAACTAAAAAATGCAACAAACCATAAAAACCCTAAAAAGACCCTAAAAACAATTATAACCCTTAAAAACCATAAAAAACTAAAATCCTTAGAAACCACTAAAAACCCTAAAACCATTTAAACCCCTAAAAATGTTTTAAAAAACTCTAAAACCCTTATAACCCCAAGTAAAGTCAAAACAAATATACTAACCCAAAAAATACATAAATCCCTAGAAACTCTAAAAACCTCTAAAATAATAGAAAAAAACAAAACCCCAAAAAACTATAAAATTGATAAGAAATCTATAAAAATTTATAAAAATATAAAAACACTAAACCCTTGAAAACCCCTAAGAAAATTTAAAAATCCTAAAAAACATAAAATGAAAAACAAAACGCATAAAAACCCTAAAAATGATAAAAATCTTAAAAATCCTAAAAATTCCCAAAAAACATACACCCATAAAAACTTTAAAAACCATAAAAATGCATAAAAACCCTAAAAACCACTAATAAATCTAAAAACCCTTTAAACACCTAAGACTGTTAAAAATATAAAAACCATAAAAACCCTAAAAAACTCAAAAAAACCCCCAAAACACAAAAACTCCATAAAACCCCAAAAACCCCAAAGAACATTTAAAACCCTAAAACCCCTGAAAACACTAAAATTCATAAAAATACTAAAAGGCCTAAAAGTCCCAAAAACTAAAGAACTATAAAAACACTAAAAACCCCTGAGAAAACCTTAAAAATCTAAAAACACTTAACCCTCCCCCAACCACTAAATATGCTAAAAACCCTAAAAAACTAAAACCCCTAAAAATCCTCAAAATTTATCAAAACCTGAAAACCATAAAAATCCTAAAAAATCGATCAAATCCCTAAAAATGTAAAAAACACAAAAACAAACCCCTAAGAAAACATTAAAAACTAAAAACACATAAAAAACCAAAAAACTAAAAATTATAAAAATTAAAAAGGACCCTAAAACCCCTTAAAAACAATTAAAACCACACAACACTAAAATCTGATAAAATCCATAAAACCACTAAAGACTCTAAAAATCATTTAAAACCCTTAAAATGTTACAAAAATATAAAAAACCATTAAAACATAAAAAATTAAAAAAACCCCTAAAACCCAAAAAAATAAAACCCCAAAAAACCCCAAAGCCCACAAAACCCAAAACATCCCTAAAAACACTAAAAACCATAAAAACCCTACAAAATTCCTAAAAATATATAAAAAAACAAAATCCCTAAAACTTAGAGAAATACCAAGAAATCCTTAAAAACCTAAAAACACTTAAAACCCAAAAAACATAGAAAATATAAAATCCCTAAATCCTAAAAAAACCATAAAAAAAATCAAAAACCCTAAAAAAAAGTAAACACTCAAAAAAGAACTCTTTAAACAACTAAAACATTAAATTCTCTTAAAGTCCTTAAAACCATTAAAAATATAAAAAGCCTTAAAACCCAAAAAACCATAAAAACACATATCCAAAAAATCCCTCAAAGTCCAAAAAACTATAAAGAACCATAACCATTCTATAAATTGATAAAAATCCTTAAAAATATCAAAACTCCTAAAACCCTAAGAAAACCATCAAAACCTAAAAACACTTAAAACACCAAAAACCTAAAAATGTTAAAAAACATAAATACCCAATGGGGACCTCAAACCCTAAAATTACCTAAACCCCATAAAACCCCTGAACCCGTTAAAAACACTAAAAGCCCAAAAAACCAAATAAACCACTAAAAACACTCAAAACCCTTTTAACCAAAAAAAAATTAAAAAACACTACAAAAATTAAATCCCTAAAGACTCAATAAAAGACCTAAAACCCCATAAAGCATAAAATCCCTAAAACCATGAAAAAAAATAATCCCCCTCAAAACCCCTAAAATAATAAATGCATAAAACTCTAAAAATACCTAAAAAATAAAAAACAATAAAAAACTGCAAACCCCTAAGAAAACCTTAAAAACCAAAATATACTTAAATCCACTAAAAACATAAAAAATATAATAGCCTTAAAAAACCCAAAAAACCCAAAAAACCCAAAAAAACTCAAAAAATACCTAAAAATACTAAAAAACCAAAAAAATCTTAAAAAATATCTACAAAACACATAAAACGTAAAAATCCTTAAAACCCATGATAACCCATTAGAAAACATAAAAAGCTGAAAAACACTTAAAACCCCTAAAAACCTAAAAACACTAAAAACACAAACCCCCAAAAAATCATAAAGACCCAAAAACCGTAAAAAAATCATAAAATCCTTAAAACCCCTAGAAACCGTAAAACCACTACGAACATAAAAAACACTAAAAATCCATAAAAACACTCAAAATACACTAAAAACTCTAAAAACCCTTTAAACCATTAAAAACGTAAAAAAAATCTAAAAAACAAAAAAATAATAAAACCCTGAAAAACCCCCACAATCCCCAAAACCCTAAAAAACCTAAATACCCAAAAATTCTCAAAATCCATAAAAACCCTAAAAACCCACAAAAATCATATAAAATCTCTAAAAATCTCTAAAAACCCTAAAAGTCCCTAATAAATCCTTATAAACCTAAAAACAATTAAAATCCCTAAAAACCTATAAACTCTAAAACCCAAAAAACATAGAAAACCCAATAAACATGAAAATCCCAAAAAATTATAATATTAAAAAATCCCTAAAAACCCAACAAACCTAAAAACCCCTAAAAACATTGAAAACTAATAAAAAAATTGAAACCCTAAAAATCTGAAAAATTCTAAAACATAAAATGGCCTAAAGAGACCCTCAAAACCCTAAAAAGACCCTTAAAACCATAAAACCCCTAAAACCCCTAAAAAGTATAAAACTTCTCTAAATATTTAAAAACACTATAAATAAATAAAAACCCTTTGAACCACTGAATGAGTTAAAAATACTAAGAAAAATTAAAAAAACTAATAACACAAAAAATCCATCAAACAATAAAAATTGCGAGAAACCTAAAAATACCTAAAACCCTAAAAATCACAAAATCCTAAAAAATCGATAAAAACACATAAAACCTAAAAAACCCCAAAACCCAAAAAAACCTTAAGATAACCATTAAAACCTAAAAGTACTGAAAACTTGTAAAAATAGAAAAAATGAAAAAAAAACATAGAAACACTAAAACCCCTCTACACCCCTAAAACCCTAACCATAAAAATCATTGAAAATCCCTAAAATTACTTAAATTGAAAAAACACTGAAAACCAAAAGAGAAACTTAAAAAAAATTATAAAAACCCTAAAAAACCTAACAAACTCTAAAACCCTAAAAAGACCCAAAAAACCTCTAAAATGCTAAAAATACTAAAAACCCTAGAAAACCCTAAACCATAAAAACCACTAAAAATATTAAAAAACCAAAAAACTCATAAAAAACTAAAAAACCACTAAAAACTATAAAACCTCTTGAAAATGCTAAAAAATGATAAAAAAATCTAAACATATAAACCCCCTAAGAAACTCATGGAAACAATAAAAACCCAGAAGCCCCATAAAAACACTAAAAACAATAAAAACCCTCAAATACCTAAAAACCCTAGAAACTATAAAAATCCTTAAAAAACCCTAAAAATACCTAAAAACAAATAAATCCTAGGAAACCTAAAAATCTCTAAGAAAACCTAAAAACTTGAAAAACACTTAAAATACCTAAAAAACATAAAAAATTCAAAAACCCTAAAAACACTAAAAACCCTTAAAACCATAAACAACCTGAAAACCCATAAAAACCTAAAAAACCATAAAAATAGAAAAAACCAGAAAACTCCTAAAAAACACTAAAAATTCTATGAAATCTAGAAATCCCAAAAAAATTAAAAATTATAAAAACCATAAAAGCCCCAAAAAAAGCTCAAAAAACCAAAAAAATCCAAAAATTAACTATAAAACACTAAAAACCCAATAAAATATTAAAAAATCACTAAAATACCTAATAACACAAAAAATCCTAAAAATGCAAAAAACCCCCCTAGAAAATCTTATTACCCCAAAAAACACTTAAAACCCACAAAAAAATAATAAATTTTCAAAACCCATAAACCCTAAAAAACAGAAAAACCCGCAAAATCATAATACCCCAAAAATCCTTTAAAAACTGGAAAACCAATAAAAACCATAAAACACTAAAAACTTTAAAACCCTATTAAACCCCTAAAAGAATAACAAAATCTAAAAACCCTGAAAAGAATAAAAAACTCCAAAAAATAATATAAACCCAAAAAAACCATAAAAACCAAAAAATGCTAAAAATCACTAAAAACCCTAAAAACCATAAAAATTACAACAGTCACTAAAAGTCCCTAAAAGTAAAAAACACCAAAACCCCTAAGAAAAGTTAAAATCCCAAAAAAAACTTAAAACCCCTAAAATCCTGAATATGCTAAATGTCCTAAAAATACCTCAAAACTTATACAAACCATAAAAACATGAAAAAACCATTAAATCCAAAAATACCACTAAAAATCTAAAATACCTTTAAACCCTTAAAATTTTAAAATACTCTAAAACCCTTAAAAATTCAAAAAACCCTAAAAGCCAAAAAAATTAAAACCTAAAAACATTAAAAACCTTAAAACCCACCAAAATCACCAAAAACCATAAAAACCCATAAAAATCCTAAAAATATCAAAAAAATCCATAAATATGTGAAAATGCTAAAAACCATGAAAAACCATAAGAAAACCTTAAAATTTAAAAATACATAAAACCTATAAAAACCATAAAAATGATAAAAACACTAAAAAACCCAAAAATTCCAAAAATCCATAAAATCCATGAGAATCCCCAAAATCCATAAAACCCCATGAAAAGACTTAAAATTCCCTAAAACAAATAAATATGTAAAAAATCAAAAAACACTGAAAACCCCTAATAAAACTTTAGAAACCTAAAAAATATAAAACCACAAAAAACCTAATAAATGCTCAAAACCCTAAAAAACCTTAAAGACCCTAAAAACGCTAAAAACATTAAAAACTATAAAAACCATTTATAGCCCCAAAAGGTTAAAAAGCTCTAAAAAAATTTAAACCCCTAAAAACTCTACAAAACCTACAACCTAAAAAATTATAAATACCCAAAAAACCATAATAAACACTAAAAATGGGGGAAATCACTTAGAACCCTAAAAGAACTCAACATCTTAAAATAGCCCTAAAAATCCCTAAAAAATAAAAAACCCTATAAATATAAAAAATTAAAGAATACCGAAAAGACCAAAAAACAATTTAAACCCCTAAAAACCTAGAAAATGGTAAATACCTTAAAAACATTAAAAAAATAAACCCCATAAACCCCTCTAAATCCCTAAAAACCATAACAAATCATAAAAATCAAAAAAATCCAATAAAATCCAAAAAATGTAAAAAACCTTAAAAACCCTGAAAAACCCTATGAAAACCATAAAAACCAAACGACACTAAGAACCCCTAAAAACATAAAATCTGTAAATAAATAAACCCCTAAAAATCCTAAAAACCCACAAAACCCCTAAAAACCTTTAAAATCCTCAAATACCCAAACAACCATAAAACCTCACTAAAAACTCAAAAAACACTATAAACCCCTAAAATAGTTATCAAACTCTAAAAGACCTTAAAATCACTAAAAAAAACAAAAAAACAAAAAAACATATAAACCTTTAAAACCATAAAATAACATAAAACCCTAAAATTCCCTAAATAATCAAAAAGACCCAAAAAACCTAAAAACGCATAAAACCCCTGAATGATGATAAAAAACTTTAAAACCATAAAATAAATAAAACTATAAAACCCCACTAAAAACTCAGAAAACACATCAAACCCCTAAAAACGTTAAAAAACACTAAAAACATTAAAAATCCTAAAAATTGAAGAAAAAAACCTAAAACCCCAAAAAACCCAAAAATCGTCAAAATTCCTTAAAACCCTAAAACCATTAAATTTCAAAAAATCCCTAAAAATCCATAAAAATCTAAAAAATGATAATAACCTAAAAAACATCAAAACAAAAAAACCTAAAAATGCTAAAACCTCTAAAAACCATAAAACCCCTCAAATTTTAGAAAAATAATAAAAACCCAAAAATTGAGAAAAAATCCCTAAAATGTGAAAATACCTAAAAACACTTAAAACCCCTAAAAACCTAAAAAAATGATAAAAACCCTAAACAAACCTAAAAACCATAAAAACCCGAAACCCTTAAAATACCTAAAAACCCAAAAAAAATATAAAAAACTTGAAAAGTCCATTAAATCCATACCAATGTAAAAACCCCATAAACCCCTAAAAACCCCTAATATAACTTTAGAACACTAAAAAAAATCTAAAATCCCCCAAAACCTGAAAAATGCAAAAAACAAGAGAAACCTGTAAAAGATCCTAAAACCCCTTAAAACTTCTAAACACCAAAACCCCTAAAAACCTAAAAAAACCAATAAACACATAAAACCCCAGTAAAAGCTAAAAAATCACGTTAAATCCCTAATTTTTTTTAAAAAATCTCTAAAAACCATAGAACCCTAAAAAACTAAAAGAACTCTAAAACCCCAAAAAACTAAAATACCCTAAAACCCTAAAACCCCTCAAACTCTCCAAAAACCATAAAACCATAAAAAACCTACAACACCCCTTAAAACACTACAAAGATAAAAATAATAAAAACATTAAAAACCCATAAGAAAACGATAAAAACCTAAAAACACATAAGCCCCCAAAAAACCCTAAAAATTGCTAAAAATCATGAAACCCCAAAAAACCCTAAATCCCCTAAAAATCCCTAAAATGACCTCAAAACATAAAAATCCTGAAAACCCATATAAATCCATTAAAATGTAAAAAACCCTAAAACCCCCAAAAAACATTAAGAAGATATTAAAAAGTGTAAAACAAATAAAACCCCTATAAAACCTAAAAACCCCTAAAACACCTAAAAACCCTAAAACCCCTAAAAACACTAAAGACCCTAAAAACCATAAACACCCTAAAAACAATAAAAACACCAAAATGAAATACGAAAACCTAAAACCCATTAACCCATAAAATCCCCTAAAAATCATAAAACCCTTTAATCTTGTCAAACATTAAAAGCTACGAAAACTCTTAAAACCACTATAAACTCAAAAAACCCTAAAATCCCCTAAAAACCCCCCAAAACCCTCAAAATTCATAAAAACCCCAAAACCCTTAAAAATGAAAAAACGATAATAGCTAAACTACCCAAAAATGTAAAAAACCATAAAAACAGTAAGAATTAAAACCCCAAAATACATAATTTTTTTTAAAACAACTAAAATCCTTAAAAATAATAAAAACAAAAAAAACTTAATAAAAAATATGAAACCCATTAAACCTGTAAAAGAAATAAAAAAAATTAAAACCATTAAAATCCCTAAAAAGCAAAACAAAATTAAAAAAAACCCTAAAAATCGATAAAAACTCAAAAATCATTTAACCTTTGAAAACGATAATATCCAAAAAAATCCTCAAAAATCACCAAAAACATAAAAACCCTAAAAACATGAAATAAAATTAATAAAACCTTCAAACATAAAAATACTTGAGACCCCTAAAACCTTAAAAATGATAAAACCCCTAAAAATCCCTAGAACCCCTAAAAACCCTTAAGAATCCTAAACAAGATAAAAAATACCTTAAAAGGTAAAAAATCCAAAAAAAACCTGGAAAACCCTTTGGAAACATTAAATACCTAAAAACACATAAAACACAAAAAAACCTAAAAACACTAAAAACCCTAATACACTAAAAGGCCATAAAATCCCAAAAAACCCATAAAAACCTTGAGAACACTAAATACTCTAAAAACCCTTCAAACACATAAAAACGTTTAAAAATTCTAAAAACCTGTAAAACTATAAAAAAAATTCCCTAAAAAACCAAAAAACCCAAAAAACCCAAAAAACCATGAATCCCTAGAAACCCTAAAAACCAAAAAAATAATAAAAAATCATAAAAATACATAAAAATGTAAATAACATTAAAATACTAGAAAACCCCCTAAGAAATACTTAATTCCCTAAAAACACGAAAAAACCCGAAAAAACATAAAACAATAAATACCCTAAAAATCATAAAATCTGAAAAAACCCTAAGAAACCTCAAAGTCCCTAAAAGCCCTAAGAACAATAACAATCTTAAAAATTCCCTAAAAACACAAAAACCTTGAAACCCCTCAAAGCCCCTAATAAAACCATAAAAACCAAAAAACACATAAAAGAAATAAAAAATAAAAAATTGAAATACCATAAAAACCCATAAAAGACACTTACAACCCATAAAATCCATAAAACCCATAAAATCACTAAAACCCATAAACCCCCTAAAAGTTTTATAACCCATAAAAACCCTAAAAACCCACTAGAAACTATAAAAAACCCATTAGACCGATAAAATGTTAATAAAATCTGAAAATCTTTAAAAATCCAATAAAACTATAAAACCATAAAAACCCATAGAACCCTTAAAATCCAAAAAATCCCAAAAATACCATAAAAACACTAAAAATCCCTAAAAATTCCAAAAAGCTTAAAAATCATTAAAAAATACATAAACATCAAAACACCCTAAAAACCTAGAAAACCACTAAGAAAACCATAAAATCCTAAAAACACTTAAAACTACTAAACCCCCTAAAAACATAAAAATAACTTCCAGTTACCCCAATACCCCTAAAACCATAAAAACAGATAAAAACTAAAAAAATCCCTAAAATACACTAAACATATAAAACACTTTTAAACCCCTAATGTTTTAAAAAAATAATAAATAACATAAAAACCCTAAAAAACTGAAAAAAACTGTAACACCCCAGAAAACAAAAAAAAGTCCATATAAAAATTAAAAAAACCTAGAAACCCAAAAACCCCCTAAAAACCTTTCAAACCCATAAAAACCACTAAAAACTATAAAAACTCTTTAAAACCATAAAAAATATAGAAAAATATCATAAACCATAAAACTACTAAAAAACTCAAAGAAACCCTAAAAACCTAAAAAACCTAAAAAACCATGAATGCCCAAAAATCCATAAAAATGAAAAAACCCTCAAAATCGGTAAAAACCCTAAACACCCATAAAAATCATTAAAAATATCTTAAAATCCCCAAATAAGTTAAAACAAAAAACCCAAAAAACCCTTAATAAAACCTTAAAACCCTAAACACTTAATACCCTTAAACAACCTAAAAATTATAAAAACATTAAAACCCATAAAACCCCTAAAAACCCTAAAACTTCAAAAATCTGTAAAAACCCAAAAAAACTATAAATATGTTAAGAAATCACAAAAAATCCATAAAAATTTAAAAAGACCCTAAAAACCATAAACACCCTAAGAAAACATTAATGACCTAAAAATACTTAAAACCCATAAAAACTGAAAACCACAAAAAATCCTAAAAGAACCTAAAACCCCTAAAGACAATAAACCCCCGAAATCCTAAAAAAACATAAAAAACCCACAATAAAAAAAACCAAATAAAAACTATACAAATCCTTTAAACCCCTAAAATTTTAAAAAACTCTAAAAAACGTAAAAACATAAATAACTAAAAAACCACAAAACCTAAAAAACCATAAACCCTTAAATTTACAAATAAACCTAAAAACCCTAAAAATCATAAAAAATCCCTAAAACCCCAAAAAATGTAAAAAATCATAAAAACTAGGAAAACCCCTATGAAAAACATAAAAACATAAAAAAACTAAAAACCCAAAAATACCCCAAAACTGTTAAAAACCTGAAACCCCTAAAACACTAAAAACCTCAAAATCAGTAAAATATTTTAAAATCCTAAAAAAAAATTAAAAATATCTAAGAACATAAAAATCGCATAAAAACCAAAAAAAATAATAAGAAAACTTTTAAAACATAAAAATTTGAATGAGCCTTAAAACCCCATAAAAATGCATAAAACCCATAAAACCCCTAAAAAATCATAAAAAACATAAACTCCCACTATAATATATAAAAACCAATTAAACTCCCAAAACATAACAAAAGACTAAAATCCACTAAAATCCCCAAAAACTCTAAAAAACCCTATGACCCATAAAAATCCTATAAAACCCAAAAAACCATAAAAATCCAGAAAAATCCCTGAAACCCCAATAAATTTTAAAACCTGTAAAAATATTGAAAAATCATAATGAAACTTCAGGAAAATAAAAACACATAAAACCCCTAAAAACAAAAAAAAAACTAAAAACAATAAAAACCCAAAAAACATATAAGTCCATTAAAAAATTAAATACCCTCAAAACCCATAAACACCCACTAAAAACTCTATAGACCATTTAAACCCCAAAAAACATTAAAAACTCTAAAAAACCATTAAAAACATAAAAACTAAAAAACCCTTTAAAAATCATGAAACCTCTAAAAACCTTACAAATCTTTAAAAACCCCAAATCCTGAAAATCAATAAAGACCATAAAAATATTTAAAAATACCAAAAGAAATTAAAGCCCCCAAAAACATAAGAAAATCTTAAAAACCTAATAACCTAAAAAATGTTGAAAACCCTTTAAAAACAAAAAAAACCCAAAACCCAAAAATCCTAAAAATCCCTAGAATCCTTAAAAACCATAAAAATCCTAAAAAATACATCAAATTCATAAAAACATAGATAATCATAAAAACTTGAAAACTCGTAAGAAATCCTTAAAAACCAAAAACACATAAAATGACTAAAAACCCCAAAAATACCATAAAACCCCAAAAAATGATAAAAGCCCTAAAATATTAAAAACTCATAAAAACATATAAAAACAATGAAAATACACTACAAACTCTAAATATCATTTAAACCATAAAAATGTAAAAAAATCTAAAAAACATTAAAAACCCTAAGAAAATATAGAAACCCTAACCCCCCCCCCCCAAACAATAAAAACCCTAAAACCCTAAAACACTCAAAATCCATAACACCGGCAAAAAAGGCTTAAAAATAATAAACTCCTAATGTCCCTAAAAACACAAAAACCATAAAAACCATGAAATACTAGAGGATAACCTTAGAAACCTAAAAACACTTAAATCCTAAAAAAACCTAAAAATTATAGAACCCTGAAAACCATCAAAATCCCTAAAAATCATAAAAGTCATAAAATTCCCTATAAATTCTGAAAAATGTATAATTCCCAAAAAACCATGGACACCCTTAAGAAAATCATAAAAACCTAAAAACACTTATAACCGTTAAAAACCCTAACAAATGTTAAAAACCCAAAACACCATAAAAACCCTAAGACCACCTAAAAACCATAATAAAGTGGAAAAACCTTAAAAATCCTAAAATCCCATAAAAACATAAAAAACTCTAAGAACTCTAAAAAATATTTAAAAACCAAAATATGTTTAGAAAATCTAAAAAACCTTGAAAACTATAAAACCATAAAACCCTAAAACCCTTTAAATACATAAAGACCATAAAAATTAAAAAACACTTAAACCCCCTAAAGATTCCTTAGACCCTAAAAACATAAAAACATAAAAAACCAAAAAACACATAAATCCCCTTAAAATACCTAAAACCCCTAAAAATACAATAAAAATTATTTTTTAAAAAAAATCACAAAAAATACCTAAAACCTAAAAACCCATAAAACCCTAAGAAAACTTTAAAAAAATAAAAAACACTTAAGACACCTAAAAACCAAAAAACTCTAAAAAACCTAAAAGTACCCTAAAAACCCTAAACCCCCAAAAACCCATAAAACACCCCAAAAACATAAAAACCAGTAAAAACCTAAAAAGCCACTAAAAACATTAAAAATCCTTTAAACCCATAAAAACATTCGAAAACTCTAAAAAACATAAAGAGCCTAAAAATTCAAAAAATTCCTAAAAACCCAAAAAACCAGAATCCCAATAAAACCACCCAACCCCTAAAAACCATAAAAACTAATAAAAATCCAAAAATATAATTAAAAATGTAAAAACCCATAAAAACCCTAAAAACCCTAAGAAAACCTGGAAAACCTAAAAACACCTGAAACATTAAAAAACCACAAAACCCAATAAAAACCCTAAAAATGTAAAAACCCCTTAAAACCCTAAAAACCCATTATAAAACATTAAAAACCCTAAAACACATTAAAAACCTAAAAACCCTAAAAACTCTAAAAACAATAAAGACCATGAAACCCTAAACATCATTAAAAACCCTAATAAAATAAAAAAATCCTAAAAAATACATGAAATCAAAATACCCCTAAATCCTTGAAAATACTAAAGAAAAGACTAAAATACTAAAAACACTAAAAAAATGAAAAACATAAAAATGCCGAAAACAATAAAAGTCCCTAAATACCTTAAAACCTCTAAAAACCATAGAAACACATAAAAACCTTAAATAACTCTAAAAAACGATAAAAAACCCCCGGCCCACTGAAAACCCTAAAAACCCTTTAAACCCAAAATAACATTTGAAATTTCTAAAAAACCTTTAAATCCTATAAAAATCATTAAAACCCAAAAAAAACATAAAACCCTAAAACCCCAAAAAATCCTTAACACACTAAGAACCCCAACAATCATGAAAAAGTCATAAAATTTTTAAAAATGTAAAAAATCCTAAAAACCATTAAAAACCCATATTAAACCATTAAAAACCTAAAAAGACTTAGAACCCCATAAAAACCTAAAAACTACTAAAACCCCTAGAAAACCCTAAAAACCCATAAAACCCCTTAAAATCACTAAAATCCTAAAGAACTATAAAAATCCAAAAAAACTTATAAAACCCCTAAAAATGTAAAATTGTATAAAAAACACTAAACACCCAAAGAAAATATTAAAAACCAAAAAACACTTAAAACCCCTAAACCCCCCCAAAATGCTAAAAACTCTAAAAGACCCAAAAACCCCTAAAAACCATAAAAACACCTACAACCTTTAGAATCCATGAAACACCAAAAATCTAATAAACAATATAAAAACCCTTTAAAGCACTAAAAATGTTTCAAAAAAATCCAAAAAATCTTAAAACCATAAATAACTCAAAATTCCCTAAAAACTAAAATAAACCTAAAGCCCTAAAAACCCTCAAAATCCATAAAAACCTAAAAAACCAAAAAATCCTTAAAAATCCAAAAAAAAATAAAAAACACAAAAAATCTTAAAAATTCCTAAGAAAACATTAAAAATCTAAAAAAACATAAAACCCCTAAAAAATGAAAAAACTCTAAAGCCCTAAAAACCCCTAAAACCCATTAAAAACACTAAAACCCCATAAGACCGTAAAATCATATAAAAATCCTAGAAACGTTTTAAACCCATAAAATTTTTAAAATCTCTAAAAACCATAAAAACACTAAAAATGAGAAAAATACTAAAAACCCAAAAAATGCATAAAAACCATAAAACCCATAAAAATCACTAAAAATAAAAAAACTAAAAATTATTAAAAAATAGTTAAATATTTTAAAAACCCTAAAAAATATAAAACCACGTATGAAAAAATTGAAAACCTTAAAACACTTAAAACCCATAAAAACCTAAAAAATGATAAAACCCTAAAAACAACTAAATACCTCGAGACCAAAAAAACCCTCAAAGTCCCAAAAAACACTAAAAACTCATAAAATCCTATAAAAGTTTTAACAATACCTCAAAACATAAAAAAACTAAAAAACCCCTAGAAAAACTAATAAAAAACATAAAAACACAAAAAATCTTCAAAAACATAAAAAATTAAAATTCCCACAAAACCATAAAAATCCTAAAATACCCACAAACCTCTAAAACCCTTTAAAAACCATAAAACCCATAAAACCGATAAAAAATAAAAAACCACTAAAAACCTTATAAAAACTAAAAACTCTAGAAACTCTTTAAACCCCTAAAATGTTAAAAACATTAAAAAATCATAAAAACCCCTAAAAATAGAAAAAACCATAAAACCCCAAAAAAATACCATAAAACACCCAAAACCCTATAACCCTCAAAATCCCTAAAAATGCTAAAAAACTTAAAAATAAAAAAAATGACAAAATTCCTTAGAAATGTAAAAAACCCATAAAAACCTTTAGAAAACCATAAAACCTAATGACACTTAAAACCCCAAAAAACCTAAAAAATGCCAAAAACCCTAAAAGACCCAAAAAAACGCCTAAAAATACTAAAAGAACCTAAAAACCCCTTAAACCCTAAAAAAATTAAAAACAATAATACACCATAAAAAACATAAAAATACACTTAAAACTCTAAAACCCTTTAAACACCTAAAAACATTAAAAACTTTAAAATAATATAAAAACCCTAAAAACAAAAAAAAACCCTAAAACCCCAAAAAAAAATATAAAAAATCTAAAACCATAAAAACCATGAAAACTCTAAAAATCCCTAAAACCATAAAACCCATAAAAATACAAAAAATCCAAAAAACACAAAACCCCTAAAAACAATAAAAACCCTAAAAATCCATAATAACCTTAAAACCCACTGAAAACACTAAGAACACTTTAAAACCCTAATATTGTTAAAAAATCTAAATATCCTTAAAAAAACAAAAAAAAACATAAAAAATACTCCTAGAAATAGAAAAAACCATAAAATACATAAAAACCCAATAAAACCCAAAAACCCCTAAATACACTCAAAATCCCTAATTAAACTAAAACCGCATAAAATTCTAAAAATCCCTAAAACACTATAAAACCATAAAACCCCATTGTTAAAGCTTCATTACATCACAGAGTCCAAAGATTGACTAAGGGAATTACCTAAAGAAAAAAAGAGGGAAGAACATCAAGAGTTTTTCAAAGGCATTAAGGCGCGCTGCGTGCCAGCCTTGGGCGTGCAAGTCACTTGCGCTCCAGATATATGGCACGAAAGTAACTTTCACGCCCTAAGTGAAATTTCACCCAAACCCTATATGTCCTATAAATACCCCATGTGGGCCTCCCATTTCGAGGATGAAAAAAATCCAAAACTCAGATTCAATCTCTGATCGCCCAAGTCACCGTCTGAAGTCTTCTGAACACTTCTAAGGTAATTCTTTACCTAGAATGAAAGCTTTAAATGGGAAGAATAAGAACTAAGTATTAGAACCCATCAATAATTGTGCACCTAAGTGTCAAGCCCTTAAAATAAGTGACGATACATGCGTGACACCTTTCCCTTTCAAGGAAACTTGTGCACCGCCCTTCTGGATGCATCTAGGGATAATACTAAGGGATTGAGCCAAGTCTCTCCCAAGTATTACCCTACATATTCTTCATCGCTCAGGTGAACTCATGTCGCACATGTATACTTGCGCGACCAGGACTTGTGCTCTAAACTAATACTTGTGCACCTCCTTCCAATTCAATTTCTTTCCTCAAATTCACCTATACTTTTCAAGATTTGGCCATCAAAACCCACTTAAAATCCATTTATGGCCTTGTTTCTTTTGTTTTCTTCCTTATCTGAAAGGAATTCTGCGGAATATCTCTCAAAACCACGTTATTTATATAACTTTATGTCACTAAGATTAGATATCTCCTTAATTCAACCTCATCCTTTATAATGGGAAGATCTTTAATCTAGGCATCCTCCTTAGGAGTAAGCCCCAAGTTCCCTGTTCATGGGCCTCTTCCTTAGGAGTAAGCCCCAAGTTCCCTAATTTGGGAATCCTCTTTAGGAATAAGCCCAAAGTTCCCTAATCCGAGCATCCTCCTAAGGAGTAAGCCTCAATCATCAATCCCATTTAATTTGGGCATCCTCCTTAGAAGTAAGCCCCAAGTTCCCTATTCAGAAGCCTCCTCCTTAGGAGTAAGCCCCAAGTTTCATGTCCCCTTACCCTAGGACTCCTTTTTATGAGTATTCCCCAGTCATAATTTCTCTTAACTTGGGCCTCCTTCTCAAGAGTATGCTCCAGTCATAAGTTCTTTTTTTTGGTCTTCCTTTTCCAGAATAAAACCCAATCATAGGTACCTCTTAAATTTTATCTTCCTTTTCAGGACTAAGTCCTGGGTTAAAATCCCAAATCTCTATAAAGTACAAAGAACTTTATGGACCCTGCTCTTGGGATTCTTTTCTAAAAGTCTTTTTTCTTCATTTACTTGGGCAGTCATACATATGTGTGCCCCACATCATTTCTTATAATTGCATCTTTCGTGGCATAATCGTCAAGTTTTACTGATACCTCTTGTTTCTCACATCAAGAATGAATCACATGATGTTATAGTGTAAAAGTAATTACTACATCTATCTTTGGGCCATTAATCATGCATAAACCTCATACACACTTCTTCACTTAAACTATGTGGGTTCTGATTCCTTTTCTAACAAGGATACGTAGGTAGCCCATCTACTAGTATGATCCCAACTCTAAAATAATCCATGTCTTTCTGAATGAAAATAAACATCATGTTCCCCCATTGAGTGGCTTTAAAACTAGTATGGTTATCATAATGACCAAGATATTTCTATATAATGTTTTGAAGGGTACCATTGACTATGAATATCCAATAAATACGGATGATTCTCTATCGATGAAGAACCTCAAATACATATAAAAAGTTCTCTAAATCTCATACATATCAATCATTGATTGCCAAATCTAAAGGAAAAAATTATTTTCATGATTGGTAAATTAATAAGGATTCACGAACATAACTCAAATCTATAAAAGAGTCCCAAAGTAGACAATAATTCCCCCCAAAAAGGTGTGATGAGTCTGCCCTCCCATCCTCTCGACCAATGAAAATTCTTAAGACTCATAGGTCCATAACTAATGAGAATCTACCTTTAGAAAGTAGGTCCAAATAGATATAAAATCATTGGATGTTTCTGGTTCTATGAATAAACCCGTTAGAAACCGATTATAAATTTTTAACCTTAAACTAACAAGGTCATTCCCATTTCCATAGGAAACAAAAATGGTGAACCCGACGTGAATACTTACCCAAGTTAAATGATGTTTTAATTATTTGTTAAGCCCATATTTAACTTAATGTGAGGGCCAACAAAACAATCAATAACATATGTGCTCATCCAAAAGATGTAGTGGCCAAAATTATCTTGATTATGTCTGTTATATCAAACATGCACTCTTTTCCAAGATCTCTCTGCATTACAGAAATGGATTCTTTAAAGTTTACACATGTGAATGCATCGACCACTAGTCCTACTAGATCTTCATCCACTCTGAGGACAACATCACCTACTCAGCATATTCAATGATGGGTTTCAAATGCATTGGTTAAGGAATACCATCAACATGGTACCATTCCAACTCTGGAGGCCACTTGATAAGCCCTCCAAGTTAACAATTCACCCTAGTTGTCTGGATAGCGATGACCAGTGATCAAGAAGTAGTTAGTGACAACCACCATCTCCAGCTGTTTTGGGTCGTTATCCCCGGAACTCAGTAATCAGTCTCTCCCATATTATGTGGAGCTAAATGAGCTGGTCACTCAAGGCCTTGATTTAAGAAGACATGATCCCTTCTCGAGGGATCCCATAAATAATCTCCACTAGACTCATGCGGTATTGCACCCTCAACATGATGAGGGTATCACCTTTAGGGTTTCGGCTCAGTTTCCATAGACCCGAGCATGAAAGACGAACCGTAAAAATAAAAATCTGGTTAATAGGGAGTGGGTTCTTACTTATGCCACCTCCGGAGAAGTCCATAAAGTTAACTTGATGGAAAACAAAAAAGCAGGCATATACATCCGTTCGTCCAGATGTTACTTCCTAGTAGACTCATCTGGTAGTAACACGCCAATCCAGCCAGAAAATTCTTGTAGAGTATTACATGCAGGCATATACACCTTGTTTATAATTCATCAGCTAGTCACCAGGCTCGTCTAACTGAAACCAAAGAAACTTGCCAATCAAATGTGGTAGGTAACGATAAGCAGGCGCATACTCCTATAATTCATCTGGATAACCAACATTCTCGTGAGGTAGAACCCTTAGATGTCAATTGTAAAGCTCCAATAACAAGAAAGAGGCAGACACAATTTTCTGCCCCCACACATGAGTACTGTCAGAATTCACTGACAGGAAAAGGAGGATGGGAGTTGGAATACACACTTACTCTAAGAATGTAATGGACGTATATTCCCGTTCCAGAAGATGAGGTCACCAAGAACATTCTAAAAATGGTGACAGAGCAAAATAAAATATCTGCCCATATTCTGGATGCCTGTCAAAATATTATAACAACTTCAGCAGTATCACAGGGAAAGAAATACAAATTTGTCCCTACCAGTGGAGTGACTCATCAACATATCACTCAGGAATAGATACACACCTCTGTCCCAGTGCAGGATGGTTGTGGTGCATACTCCCCCATGTTATACAGACAATAAAGTCAGACACAAACACCTAATTTGAATGGAGATAATCAGCCTAACAAGAACATTTCTCCTGAGCAGAAACATACAACTGCCCATAATAGCCAATGTTTTCAACAAGATGTTCTCAAAGTGAGTGAGAAGGTATTTAAGAAAAATAATTTTTCAACATAGTTGAGAAATCAAGAGGGAATCTACAATAAGGCCTTTCTCGATGCTGGAGTTCTTGAAGCCCTCAGACAATTGTCTGTTGCAACTCAAGATTCTACTCTCTCATTTCCAGATTTCGGAAGTAATAACAACAGTTCTGAAGGTCTTCATCAGACATTTCCTCATGAAGGATTGATTCATGACAGTTCGGTCGATCTCGAAGTATCATCTTTAGATGGGAGCCACAATAACCCTCTGTGTGGCTAGAAGATCAAGGAGAAAAAGGTTTCATCTTTTGCTGTAACCCACCATGGTGGTCCTCTCCATGATGATGAATTTAGCTAAAAAAGCCCTCTCCGAAGTAGTAATTCGCATTTCTTGGAAAATTATTCAAATGACAATGCAGTAATAATAAATAACTCTTATCATGAGGAACTTACAAATGTGAATCCAGTCATGACTTATGCTTTACCGCTAGCATATGAAATAATTTATCAATCATAAGATAGCCCGGGGTGTAGGTCATTCTCAGAACCACCCCTAGGTCATTCATCTTCTAATTTGAAAAATTAATTCTCTACCAATATTTTTGAATATAATGATGCAATAAAGAAGCACCATCTTTGGTCTAATCAGGTAGAAGAATCTTCATCGAATGATAAGGAGGAAGTGCTGAATATGAGAAAACAGCTAGTGAAAGGTGAAGTACCAGTCATGTTTTGGCCTTTGGTTGACTCTCAGTATGATATTCCATAAATGTTGATGTAATATTGTATTCATGATATTCATCTCAACATGTGGAAAACTCTTTGTCACTTAAAATGGAAAATATTATCTTATGATGAATACAAAAATCATGTTAAGATAATATATGGGTTACAATGCCAAATTGATTTGGCATCTTTCTCATTTTCCTAATATCCAAAGGCTGAAAAGAAGCAGAGAGCCTTTCAGCATGCATGCTTTGGTGCACTAAAAAGGTTGTGTCAGTTAATTTCCAATTACCCATTTGGTATTCATATCAGGGGATGCGGTGTTCATGGAGCACTAAATTTCAGTGTACTCTCCAGTCAACAAAGCCCGCCAAATGTGGTCTCATGAAATTTTATTTCCCATGGCTGGCCACATCTAGTTGGTTTTGTGCATAATCAAAGGCTTGCCCAAGAACAGGCCTCAACTAGTTCTTTTCAAAGTCAGGCATATAAAGAACAAGTTGTAGAATTACTCTTGAATCAAGCAAATGAGAATATTGAGCAGGCATCTCGTTTAGAGCATGCACATCATCAGGTGATAGATGTTTCAGAAATCTTCCAACGGTCATTTGGCCAGGTGATTTGAGTGGATGTCGGATGATGCATCAGACTAATTTCCAGACTAAAGTCCCAAGATTAGGAGATGTTTTAAGAAAGTCTCAGATGCAGCAGCTCAAGAACCACATCATCTTTCCAGACTGCAGACTCTTTTAATCCAACCCTCAGAATCAACAAATATGATTCGAGGTGTTGAGCAGAAACATCAGAAACAGCCCCAGTCCACTTGAACGGGCACTTTTTCAAATCCTCAATCTCTTCCTTAGCGAAAGTCAATCTTCTATCGATTATGGAAGAATCCACAAGAGGAACGCAGAGCCAAATTATCAGGATATTCCCTCCAAATTATGGTTCATCCAGAAGTTCCTAAGGGATCAACTCCACAAAAGGCAATGTCTCATAAAGGACATGGAAGAAGACAATATCGCATAAATGCCAATAGAAGGGATGAAATGTGTTATGCATCAATAAATGTCATCAATGCCATTGTCACTGATCTCCCAGAACATGAGGTTCACTCTAAGGAATCAGATGAATAATTTCCTATTCAAGAAGCTATAAACACATAAATAAATGAAGAAGGTGTGCGTACTAGAAGCCATAGGGCTACCTAGAGGCAAGATATTCTTTCAGGCAATGCCCTTCCGTACTCCAGAAATTCACATACCAAGTAAAAGGGTAAAAGTCAAGTTACGTCTCACCCTACCTCTGGATAAGACTAATCACTCTCATTATGGAAAATGTTCTCACAACAAGAGGAAGAAATGAAGGAGTTAAGGAGGTTGAATGCAGAACTACTTCAAGGTAGACTTCCTCTTAAGTGTGCTAGAGTCAGTCAGTCAAGGGAATTAATTGCAGTTACTAGGATGGATCAATAATATCCTCCTTTACGAGTACACCATCATAGGTCCAATCCTATGGCTCATGCATGGCAACAACCGTTAGTGTTACCATTAGTTGCAGTACCAGTCACCAAACCTTTCCAAACTCCAGTTATCGCACCTGCTTAGGTCCAAGCTCAACCATATGTTTCTCAGAAGTTAATAACTACCATTGATTCATTAACAGCTTATTTGTAAGTTATGGAAGTAAAACGTGCACAAGTTCAACCAGAAAAGAAAGCTTACCATGAATGGGTTGATGCAATTCCTCCCCCATCAAATTTTGCAAGTACCACATTCCAAATTTTTAATGGATCAGGAGACCCATAAAAACACTTAACACATTTTGTTTCTCTTTGTGATCCTATGATGGGAACTCCTCAACAACAAGAAGGAGTTAAGCTCAGATGTTTTGTGAAGTCTTTACAAGGGTCTGCTTTTGTTTGGTTTACAAGTTTGCAGTCTGGGTCAATTACCAGGTGGGAAGATCTTCATTAACAATTCCTTCTTCAATTTAGCTCAAAATTACCAAAGATGACAATTTTTTATCTTAAAAATAGTAATAAAAGGGAAAATGAAAGATTTTCGAATTTCATTGCACACTGGAAGGGATTAACATATTCTTTAAGCTTAGCACTCCCTCAAAAAGAGTTGTTTCCAATCTGTGTGGAAAATTTGCGTGATGAGACGAGCACACCATTGATCCCTATGAAATACACAGGAGGGTTTCGAGACCTTACTTCAATCGCTCAATAGATTTAATATTATCTTATAGAGACTAAGGATAAAACTCATGTAATTCCATCAGCTCTAGAAAGTAGAATGGGGTGAGAAGAGACTGATACAGTTACACTTAAACAAGCACATTTACATGCTTCAACTTCAAAACCTTCATCTTATCAAAGGACTCCACCTCCTAAGTGTCAACAACAGAGGCCATTTTTTTTAAGATGATCAAAGAGATCAAAGACGGAAACAATTTTAGGAGTTAAGGAACAAAGTTTATTCTTTCTGAAATGAACAAGTTTCTGGTTACATCATTTTGGCTTTGGAAAATAATTTGGTTCAATTGCCCAGGCCTAAAAGGCCGAACAAGGTAGGAGATGAAGACCTTACCAACTATTTCCCATTTCATCAATGTTTGGACATACCATTCAGGAGTGTTTGGTCTTTAAATAACTCCTAAAATATTTTGGACTATGGATAGGTAAAACTGAAAGGTTCTTCAGCCCAGGTAGCATGTGTTTCTACTACAAATCCAGAGGAAGAAGGCGAGTGGAATGAAGTAAAAAAGTAAAAACGTGTGGAAATATGATGATTGGATGGTCCAGAAAATGATCAACCGAACTCATTAAATTTTACGAACTCAATTGAAGAAACCAATTGTGTCTTCTTCTATAAATTCCACAGCAAAACCCCCTTCCTCAGAAGGAAAATACTCAAAGAGGTGGCATAATTCGAATAAATAAGAGCTTTCATAAGAAGATGAGCTCGTGTTAAAGACTAAGTTTTCTTTGACTCTAGAAGATTTTATACCCTCTACTTCAAAAGAACGGGCACCACCCCACCAAACGGTACAACATGAAATGGTTCTTTGGGTAGAGTCTTCATCAGATGAAGAACTGATCTTTGGTTTTGTTAACATGATTCACTTAACGGATCCATATGCTAGTCACAGTTTTGATCTTGATGATCCTAAGTTCCCTATATCAAACATATGAATTAGAGGGAGTTCTAGATGTTTAGGATACAAAGGAAGATGTTGATATTTCAGAAGACACTATTCCAATCCTACCCCTTCTAGAACTGTATATGCAGCAGAAAATCGTGGAAGAGCCCTTCAGTGGGCTCAATAGGAACAAGAAAGTTCTTCCAAAAAAGGAAGATTCAGTCCTGGAAAAATTATTTTAGAGGATCAGTTGGAGGTTACACATTCTTCCTCTCAGAAAATAAATAGACCTAGTTTGTCTAATCTGCCAAAGCCAAGAGTATTTCTAACTCCTACCCCAATACAAGATGCATCTGCTTCCAAAGCATCAAATTCTAAGGCACCTGTGAAACCACATGTTCCTGCTGGGAAACACATACCTTTGGACCAAAAGTATGATGTCTTGAAACATTTGGCCCAAGTACCAACCATGTTATCCATTCTGGATGCCTTCAATCTATCAAAGGATCTTTGGGAGGCACTCATTGAGGATTTTTCAAGTCCTCAGGAATTTGAAACAGAAATTTCTGTGGCTGAAGACTACCATGTAGAGAAAGATCCTGCAGAATTCCATGCAGTGATATCTTTTACAGAGGAGGATAAAGATGATGGTGTGCATGGAAATATTAGACCTTTGTATTTATCTGGAAAGGTCAGTGATGTAGACATCTGACAAGCATTCATTGATAATGGTTCAGGAGTCAACCTCATCCCTATTCATACACATTGTCGATTGAGCCTCATAGAATCTGATTTATCTTCTTCTAATTTGATGTTTCAAGGATATGATAAAAATGAACAAGAACCTCTGGGCGAGATTACACTCAGAACAATGTTTGGAGACCTTGTATCCAATTCATATTTCATGGTTTTTCATCATGACATAACCTTCAACATTTTTCTTAGAAGACTTTGGCTACGTCAACATGCGGCTATACCTTCACCATACCATCAATGTCTCAGATATTGTTTCAATGGTAAAATTGGGACATTGTATGGTGATAAATCCCCATTAAAAACATGTGAATCTCAATACATTGAGGCAGAATTCTATCACATGGAGGGAAAGGAGGTATCTACGACAAAAGAGGTTACCAAAATTAATGCTCCATATGGTTTGTAAAAGATTCCAGTAAACCCATTCATACATTTGAGTACAAATTATGTGTTTCCTATCAGTAAATTTGATAGGATAGAGCCAAATCCAAATACTCTTATAAAAACTTCTATAATGTCAATTACAACAACCAAGCCAGACAGCATGGGATAAATTGTTGATTCACTAGGAAATGATGAAAGATCAAAGGGATATGTCTTCATTTCATCCACTGAAATCTAGAAATTCTATACTTCATCAACCAGGCTGGAAAAAGTTATAGCAATGTCAGATATGAACAATGATGTTGATTCTCAATCCATCATCTCCTCTTTATTACCCAAGGAAGACCCTTCATCATTAATAGGGTCCGAAATGGTTGCCTCTTCTTCAAGATATTCAAATTTTAACTTCTCTTCTGATCATGGAAATTTGGCTTCATCATCTACTATGCAAGTAGAAACAAAATAAGTAACACATATTTAAGAAGAAGAAGAAGATCTCAAAGATGCTCCTCCAACATTTTAAAAAGGTATCTCTACCACTGGGGATGAACTTAGAGAAATAAATCTGGGTACAAAAGAAGATCCACACACCACTTTAATTAGTGCAGCCTTGAATCTTGAAGAGCAAGAAATGTATATTTATTTTTTAAAGAAAAATCTAGATATATTTTCTTGGAATTTTACAGAAATTCCAAGGCTTGATCCTGATGTTTCTACTCATCATTTGGGTTTGCCATAAGTACATCGAGGATTTAAGCAAGTTGCAAGAAGAACACACCCAACTTATGCCTCAAAAATTAAAGATGAGGTGGATAAGCTCATCAAGGCTAACATCATCCGAAAATTTCAATATCCCAAATGGTTGGATAATATTTTCCCTGTGAAAAAGAAGAATGAACAAATTAGAGTTTTCATTGATTTCAGAGATCTTAATCGGCATTGTCCCAAGGATGATTTTCCAGTTCCGATCACATAAATATTAATTGATGCAACATCTGGCTATAAAGCACTTTACTTCATGTGTGGATATTCTGGTTATAATCAAATCCAAATAGATCTAGAAGATGAAGAATCTATAGCCTTCAGAGCCCCTCAAGGTGTGTTTTGCTATCGGGTAATGCCCTTTGTCCTGAAGAATGCAGGTGAAACATATCAACGTGCCATGAACCGTATCTTCAAACCCTTTTTAGGGAAATTTGTTGAATGTTATATGGAAGATTTTTTGGTTAAATCCAAACACCGTTATAATCACTTGGATGATTTTGAAATCATATTCCACAAACTTCGACAACACAATTTGAAAATGAACCCCTTGAAATTTGCTTTTAGGGTAACCTTAGAAAAATTTATCTACTTTGTTGTACGCCATCGTGGTATTGAAGTTGATCCGGAGAATACAAATCTATCCTTGGTATGTCACCTCCTCTAAATTTGAAGGAATTGAGAGGAATTCAAGGAAACTTGTCCTATATTTGTCGTTTCATCGCCAATATAGTAGGAAAATGTTTACCCTTCACCAAATTAATGAAGAAGGGAGTCACTTACCAGTGTACTCAAGAATGTCAAGAAGCATTCAATATTCTCACAAAATATCTCTTGAGTCAACCAGTATTAATTTCAACTGTTGAAGGAAGACTACTTATTCTTTATGTGACATCTTTAGAGTGATTATTGGGTTCCTTCCTTTCCCAAAAGAATGATGCTGGGAATGAAAACAGCCTTTATTATCTCAGTTGGACTATGCTTGAGGCAGAAACTCGATATTCAAGTATTGAAAAGTGATTCCTAGTGTTAATATTTGTTGTTAATAAATTGAGACACTACCTGAAACATCATGAGGTCCAATTGGTATCTCGCAATAACCAGCTCAAATTTATCCTTAGTCATCCAATGATTACAGGATGTCTAGCAAGGTTGGTAGTTATTTTGCAGCAGTTTGATTTCCAGTATGTGTCTCAAAAGGCAATAAAGGGAAAGATCTGGCTTATTTCCTTTCTGGACACCCTTTAGTAGAAGATATTAGATATTGAAGTTCCTGATGAGGAAGTCTTCTCTATTCAAGATAATCTTCAAACATGGGAAATGTACTTTGATGGTGCTTCCGGAAGTCCAACATGGAAGAAAATGGAAGATCCTAAATTCAACACGGTTGGGTGTGGAATTGTAATTATTTCCACAGAAAAGGCAGTGCTGCCCTATTCCTTCTTATTGTTGGAAGGCAGTATAAACAATGAAGCAGAATATCATGCTCTAATCGTAGGAATGGAGTTAGCACTTTAAGCATAGGTGAATCACTTAAAGGTTAAAGGTGATTTAGACATGGTAATAAAACAAGTCAATGGGGACTATGCCATCAGAAAAAAAGAGGTAATCCCTTTGTATGATTACGTTAGAGAGTTAATAGAGGAATTTCCTTTGGAACCACCATTTTCTTATGTCCCGCGATCACAAAATGCTCAAGCTGATGCACTGGCTAATGTAGCCATAGCTCTGGCAGATCTAAATCGTGACAAAACAATCATCAGTATTGCCCACTGTCATACAGTTTCACCTTATGTTCAAATCAGAATAGAGGAAATGAATGAAATTATTCCCATTTCTGAACCATATGGTCATACTACAGGATGGATGACACCTATCAGAGAATACCTTCAAAATGGAACACTCCCACCTGATAGAGTCAGGAAAGAACAAGTCTGGTGACGTGTGGTCAATTAAACTCTTTATGATATCCCATATCACCTAGAAAAAATTCTCTACAAGCGAGGTTTTGATGGAATTCTCTTCAAATGTATTTATGGTGAAGATACAATGGCTGTCATGAAAGAAGTACATGTTGGAAATTGTGATGCCCACCAGTCTGAACATAGACTGTCTGATCAAGTTCAAAGGTGTTTCCGCGGAATCCGGGGATGACCTCCTGGACGGGAGATTCAAACGTTCCGATCGGTTTCTAACGGGTTTGTTCGTAGAACCGGAAAATCCAATGATTCCACATCCATTTGGACCTACTTTCCAAAGGCAGGCGCTCATTAGCTTGTGGACTAATGAGGCTTAGGAATTTGCATTGGTCGAGAGGATGGGAGGTCGGACTCATCACACCTTTTTGAGGGGAATTATTGTCTACTCCGGGACTCTCTTTATAGATTTAAGTTATGTTAGTGAATCCTTATTACATTACCAAGTATAAAATGTGCTTTCCTAGAGTCTTAACAATCAATGATTAAATATGCAAGAAATTTAGAGAATATTTTATATGTATTCGAGGTTCTTCATCAATAGAGAATCATCTATATCTGTTTAGAGATTCTTGGTCAATGGTATCCTTCAAAACATTTATATAAAAGTCTCTTGGTCATTATGATGACCAGGCTGGTTTTAAAGCCACTCAGTGGGGCACTTGAAGTTTATCGTCATTCAGAAGGACAGAGATTATTTCAAAGTTGGGATCGAACCCATAAATGGGCTACCTACGTATCCTTTGTTTTGGAAAAGGAATTAGAACCCACGTAGTTCGAGAAATGGAGTATGATGTTTATGATTGATGGCTCAAAGATGAATGCCACAATTACTTTTACACTCTAAGCTCACGTGAGTCATGCTCGGTGTGAGAAACAAGAGGTATTGGTAAAAATTAGACAATTGTGCCATGAAATATGCAATCATAAGAATTTGTTTGGGGCTTATGTATGGATGACTGCCCAGATAGATGAAGGTTTAGGATTTACTTTTAGGGAGAAAATCCATGAACAGGGTCCATAAAGTTATATGTGCTTCATGGAGATTTGAATACTCTAATCTTGGGGCTTACTCCTAAGGAGGATTCCCAAGTTAGGAGGGGACTTATGATTGGGTTTTACTCCTGAAAAGGAAACCCAAATCAAAGGTAAATTAGGACTGGTTAAGAGAAATTTAAAGGACTTGGGGCTTACTCCTGAAAAGGAAGCCCAAGGTTATGACTGAGTCTTATTCCTGAAAAGGAGACTCAGATTAGGGACTTCGGGCTTACTCCTGAAAAGGAAGCCCAAGGTTATGACTGAGTCTTATTCCGGAAAAGGAGACTGAGATTAGGGATTAAGGTTTGGGGCTTACTCCTGAGGAGGATGACCAAGATTAGAGGACTTTATTGGGGCTTACTCCTGAGGAGGATGCCCAAGATTAGAGGACTTGATTGGGTCTTACTCCTGAGGAGGATGCCCAAGATTGGGAATTTTAAGAATTTGGGGCTTACTCCTGAGGAAGATGCCCAAATTAAAGGATTTATAACTGGGGATTATTCCTTAAAAGGAGACCCAGGATAGGATTCTCTCATCTTAAAGGATGAGGTTGAATGAATGAACTCTCCATATTTAGTGACATAAGGATATTTAAATTACTGGACTTTGAGAGATATTCCACAGAATTCCTTTCAGATAAGGAAGTCAAATCAAGAAATCATGCCATAAATGGCTTTGAAGAGTGTCTTGAAGACTGAATCTGGAAAAGGAAAGGTGAAATGGCTTAAGAGGGGTAAAAATGGGCAAGATGGGCACCCAAAAAGATAGGGGCGCGCAAGTCTTGCAAGGCGCGCAAGTCTTCCGTGGACGCGCAAGTATGGTCGCGCAGGTATACCTGCGCGGCACATGGTGTACTTGCGCGATTTTCACTCAGCACTGAAATACTTGAGCGACTCTTTTTTAAACCCATTAGAATTTTCTTGAGGTTCTTCCAGAAAAAGGACGCGCAAGTTATATTGAAGGAAATAAGTCGGCGCGCAAGTGTTTGATGAGTTTCAACACTTAGGCCTTCCTTCTTCTCTTTAGATCTTCCGTTCTAGGTAAGAAATTACCTTAGAAGTGTTCCGGAAGCTTTGAGAAGAGACTTGGGCGTCGGGAGCTTCAATCCGAGTTTCTGGAAAAAGATCCTATCGAATGGGGGGACCACAGGGTCTATTTATAGGCAAAAGGAGACCCCGGGTGGTTACCGAGCGGTTACCACTTAGGTCGCGCAAGTCACTTTGCGCGACCAAGATCGTCGCGCAAGTGTACTTGCGCGACCGTGGTAAAACTTGTGCGGTGCATTTGCTTTTGATCCTGTGTTCATGCCTTTGTCAATTTTTGATGTTTTCTTCAAAGGTTGAAATCACTTTGAGCTCAGATATTCCCTTTTCCGATCTTTAGATTCTATGACGAAAGGAGCGTCAACAAAAGTCCCCCCTCAGAGTTGGATCCGGAGAGAAATGAGGATTTGACTCTGAGGAAATCGAATCCTTCCAAAGGAAAAGGGAGGCGCGCAAGTTTGCAGTGCACAGAGGGCGGCGCGCAAGTTTGCATCGCGCAGGCCTTAAGCGCTCTGGGTACGGCGCGCAGGTAGGCTTCCTGGCCTATAAATACACGGCCTCACCTCCGTAAGAGTATCCGGATTTCCGGACTTCATACCTTCTCAAGCTCTCGCCGCGCAGGTCACCTAAGCCGCGCAAGTCTGCTCTGTTTTCCTTGATGTCGCGCTCCGGTAAAGGTATTCGTACTTGCGCGGTTTAGACTTGCGCGTCCAAAACTTGTGCGGCACCCGAAATACTTGCGCGCCATTGTCATACTTGCGCGCCTTAATGCCTTAGCCATTTTTTCAAATTCTTTCACAAATTTTATGAAAAATAAACCCACTTAAGAGTTTAATTTATTCAACTCCTGTGCAGATTCAATGGCTCCTAAGGGAATTGGAACGGCTGATGAACTGGCTAGCAAGCGGATTGATGACATGATGAACATTATTGGCCATGATTACTATGATATCTACGACAGCACTTTCCCAGATTTGGATAAGTACTTGAAGAAATATGATCTGAATTTCCCACAGAGCATCTACCCATCTCTGTGTGTTCATGATCATCTGCAAGGAGTCAATGTTCCAAATGCAAACAATTATACACCTGAGATGCAGCTGCACTGCTACTTCTCTATTTTGGTTATGCTGTGCATTAAGAGTAACAACAATGGTGTGAACTTTCAGATTCTTCCTCCATGTCATTTCCTTGAAGATATGAAAATGGCAAACCCATGGGCTGAAATGTTTTCCACTAATGGTTGGTGGAGAGAAGACAAACATGGTATTAGAGCAATATCTGAAAAGAGTACTCTGTCCAAATGGCTCTTTACTTCAAATGCTCCATTCTCAAATCCATGTATCCATCTTCCAAATCTCTTGGACAGAAACAGAGTCACTGTTTGATCAGCAAAAAATTTTCTCAAACCGCACTCAAGAACATCCTTTTACAATTGTTCCAAGAAGAGCTGGTATCACTACATCTCTTATTGTATCCAGTTGAATGAATGAATTCCAGGTGGTTTCTAATGAAGCTCGGGATGCCGTAAATCAAATGAAGTGTTATGTTGAAAGCCTCTTGTAATTCTCGAAAAAAGAGAAGAGACTCCAATCTGTGGATGTCCTTCTAACTCTTGTGTATCAATGAAAAACACTTTTGTCTTCAATGATTGGACCTGCATTCTTTCCACTACCTGCTTCAAATTTACTTAAGCCAATGGTCTTAGTAATCATAGTTTGATTTTTACTAGGATTATTACAAATAACCCTACAAACTTTGAAATTTTTTTTTAATTGCTCAATATTACCTAAATCATACAGAATGTATGTTTAGAGAGCTGGAACTTGACTTTTATTCAGAGTTCCTTTGTCTTTTGTGTCGGCAGTTTAAAGTCATGCACGCCGGACATAAAGGGGCTAATGTTTAAGGTCGAAATAGCTTTGACCAAAAAATGGATTAAAAATTGATTCAATTCTTTGACAATTTATCTGAAAGCATATTACCATACTCAAGTATGAGAGAAAAAATGTAAACTATGGCTTAAGAATATTTGAATCTGAGGAGTGATATGAAACAAAAGTGAGCTAAAAGGCATTAGAAGAAGTAGTTTCCAAGAATGAAGTTACTATTATTTAAAAAAACCCGTTAGGGGGTTGAAATATGCAGGGCCACCTATGGGCATTGGCTGCATGGTCAAATAAATAGCATCTTTTGGCTGACAAGTCTGTTATGTGGACTGTTTATGCAAGTCCACATATGGGCACGTGCTGCATAGTCAGGCGAAAGAACTCTTAGAAATTTACTTTCCTAGTGCTAAAATCCAGTGAAAGTTTATGGAGATTCAAATTTTCTAAAGTATAGATTTTGTTGTATGGAAAGGGGTACTTGAATATGGAGAAGATATTTCCGAACAAGAATATCGAAGAACTGGATGAATATCACTCCTACAAAGGTCTGACCCAAACGTAGGGAAGAAGAATAAACCATAGACTTGAATACTTTCAGATCATGAAAAAGGATATGGGACAAATATGTTAAGGATGACTATTTTTTTGCGGATCCCTACATACTGTCGTTTAAGACAAATAAGGACAAAAGAGGCATTCTTCCCAAGAATGAAGTTACTGTTATTTAACAAAACCCGTTAGGGGGTTAAAATATGCAGGGCCACCTATGGGCATTGGCTGCATGATCAAATAAATAGCATCTTTTGGCTGACAAGTCTGTTATGTGGACTGTTTATGCAAGGCCACCTATGGGCACGTGCTGCATAGTCAGGCAAAAAGAATTCTCAGAAGTTTGACATTTTTGTGACTAGAAGTCATGAAAAAGGGTTAGGAAGATATGAAAATATTTAAGGTTAGGATTATAACACATAAAGATGGGTATTGTCAAATGTATATATAGATACATAGGTCAATGGAAACCATAATCATGTTGTGGCTGGGTCCTAAATTGAAATTTTGGACTTCACTACGTATCTCATAAGAATGAGAATCAAGCCATACGTAGTTCTTGAAGTGCAGTTTAACGTCGTGCAGGACGAAAGGATGAGTGATCTTAGTTTGGGGTCATAGAATTTGGACCATAATAATGAATACACAGTGTGTGTTTTCATGAGGACTTTTCAGCCAAGGGACTGAAAGTGAAATTTGGGGTTAGGCCCAAAAGACTTGGGACTGGATTCGAGGGACACTCGAATGTTCCTACGTATCCCATAAGGATGGGAATCAAGTCCACGTAGTTCTAGAATTACCCTTTGTACAAATTTGGTTCGTACATGTGAAGGGTGAAAGGGGACTTTAGTGCAATGATGGTTTAACCTAAGATAAAAAGTTCAGTCATTACCATGTATGCACGTAGTCTTTTAAAAATGAAAATCATGATTGAAAAATCAATGTCAATAATAGTTCTCTCTCAAATGAGGAAATCAAAGAATATTGTAGTTTATTGTCGTACCGGACAAAAGTGTTGTATAGTTTAACGTCGTATAACAAGGACGAAAATGAATCAATGTAAAGATATTGATTCCAGGGGCGGTTTTACAAATCAACATCATATGAGATGGTGGTGAACCGATGTGAAGAGATTGTTTTTGGGCTTGAACCCTGGGAGGTTGCCTACATACCCAGCCTGGAGGGCAAGGATCAAAGTCCGTGTAGTTCAATGAAAGAATGAATTAATAATCAAGTTGTTCTTGGGGACAACGATCTAATTAAAATGTTGTTGGGACTTACACATGGTTAGCGGCCCAGAGAGAGTGTTATGGTTGATGTTCGCTCTAAGCCCACGTGAGTCATACTCGGTGTGAGAAACAAGAGGTAATAACAACCTTAACGATGCACAGTTTAATGTCATGTAGGACCTATCAAGGATTTTCTGTACAGTTTAGCGTCATGTAGTTAGGACGATGGGGATAAAATATTTTAACGTCATATTGGACGAAAGGGGGACTGTGCAGTTTAATGTCATGCAGTAAGGACAAAAGAGTGTACCATTTTAACGTCATGTTGGACAAAAGTGCGAATAGTTTAAGGTCATATGCATGGACCGTGAATGGTGCAGTTTAATGTCATACTGGACCTTTGAGATTATATAGTTTAACGTCTTTCCGGACGTGAGGGAATTTTATACAGTTTAGCGTCATGTAGTTAGGACGTCACAGTTTAACGTCTTGCTGGACATAAGGGATTTGAAAATAGTTTATGGTCATATACATGGACCAGGGATGATGCAGTTTAAGGTCATGCTGGAGGGTTTATGGAACTTTTTCACAGTTTAATGTCGTGTGGGACGAAGTTGCAGTTTAAAGTCATACTGGACCATTGCTGTATAGTTTAACGTCATATAGCAAGGACGAACTGGTGCTGTACAGTTTAAAGTCATGTAGCTAGGACTAAGGTGAACCAATATGAGGATATCAGTTCTGGGGAATTTTTACAGTTTATCGTCATGCTGGACGTTGGAAGTGCCACATAGTTTAATGTCATGTTGATAGGACACAATATAGTTTAATGTCATCTCAGACAAATAAGGAACTTCTGTACAGTTTAGTGTCATGTAGGACATACTATAGGGACTATGCAGTTTAAAGTCTTGCATTTAGGACTATTGGTGCTGCACAGTTTAATGTCATGTTGCAGGGACAAAATATAGTTTAATGTCATCTCGGACAAAATACAAGTGCCACACAGTTTAATGTCATGTTGCTAGGACACAATATAGTTTAATGTCATCTCGGACAAATATAGGATCTTCTGTACAGTTTAATGTCATGTAGATAGGACATAATATAGTTTAATGTCATCTCGGACAAATATAAGACCAATGTGATTGTTTTGGATCTGGGAACAATATTTTGTGTTTATACAAAATACTTCTTTAGAAATCTGGCATTAGTTGGAGTCGTGATGTGTTCTCCATCCATTGAGATTAGATAATATGCTCCATTGGAGTAGACCTTATGTATTGAATAAGGTCCTTCCCATTTTGGTTCAAGCTTGGGAGGTTTCTTTCCTGGTATCATTGGTGCTCTGAGAACCAATACCAATTCTCCCTGAATGAATGAACGAAGACGAACTTTTTTGTTAAAAGCTCGTGCTATTCGATTCTGATAGATTTCCAAGTGGTGCAAAGTGCACAATCTTTTTTCATCTAACTGTTCTAATTCATTCAACCGCTTTTGGGATTGCTCATCTGTAGATAACTGATCACAAATGGCTATTCTGAGTGAGGGAAATTGAACTTCAATTGGCAAGACTGCTTCTGTTCCATATACCAATGAATATGGAGTTGACCGCGTTGCATTGCGAGTGGTAGTTCGATAATCCCATAAAGCATGAAAGAGTTTATCAGGCCATGACCTCTTATCTTTATCCACCATCTTTTGCAGTATATTTGAAAGAGTCTTGTTGAAGGCCTCTATCTGGCCATTAGCCGCTGCATGATATCGAGATGAATGGTTGGACTTAATGTTGTATTCTTGATACAATTTCTTTACCTCAGAAGAACAGAAGTTGGTGCCGTTGTCCGTCAATATGGTATGAGGGACACCAAATCTAGTAATGATGTTAGACTTGATGAAGCTAACAATGCATTTAGAACTGACTTCTTTGAGAGGTACTGCCTCTGCCCATTTGGAAAAGAAATCAGTAGTAGTAAGAATGTACTTAAACTGCTTGGCCGTAGCTGAAGGGTAAGGTCCCACCACATCCATTCCCCATGTGGAAAATGGCCATGAGTATTTAGCTGTATGAAGCAACTCTGGAGGTTGATGAGTGAAGTTGGCATATACTTGGCATGAATGACACTTCTTTATGAAATTAACACAATCTTGTATCATTGAAGGCCAAAAGTATCCAAGCCTTCGAATTTGATCAGACAGTCTATGTCCAGACTGGTGGGCACCACAGACTCCTGCATGCACTTCTTTTATGACAGCCATTGTCTCTTCACCATCAATACATCTGAAGAGAACTCCATCAAAACCACGTTTGTAGAGAATTTTCTCGAGGTGGTTTGGGCCATCATAAAGAGTAAAATTGACCACACGTCGCCGAATTTGTTCTTTCTCGGCTCTATCAGGTGGAAGTGTTCCATTTTGAAGGTATTCCCTGATAGGTGACATCCATCCTGTAGTATGACCATACGGTTCAGGAATGGGACTAATTTCATTAATTTCTTCTGTTCTGACTTGAACATAAGGTGAAATTGCACGACGGTGGGCAATACAGATGGTTGTATCGTCCCGATTTGGATCTGCTAAAGTTGTGGCTATATTAGCCAGTGCATCAGCTTGAGCATTTTGTGATCTTGGGACATAAGAAAATGTCGGTTCTGAAGGGAATTCCGACATTAACTCTCTGACGTAATCATACAAAGGGATTAATTCTTCTTTTCTGATGGCATAATCCCCATTGACTTGTTTGATTACCAGGTCTGAATCACCTTTCACTTTTAAGTGATTCACATGTGCTTGAAGCGCTAACTCCAAGCCTGTAATGAGAGCTTGGTATTCAGCTTCATTTTTGGTACCACCTTCCCACAACAAAAAGGAATAAGGTAATACTGCCTTATTTGGAGAAATGAGCACAATTCCTAAACCTACTTTGTTGAATTTAGGATTTTCCATTTTCTTCCCTGTTGGACTTCTAGAAGCACCATCAAAATACATTTCCCATGTTTGAGGACTCTCTTGAATAGAGAAAACTTCCTCATCTGGGAGTTCGATATCTGAATACGTGTCTTCCACTGAAGGATGTTCAGCCAGGAAATCAGCCAGAGCTTGGCCCTTAATTGCCTTTTGAGACACATACTGAATGTCGAACTGCTGTAGAATATCCGCCCACCTTGCCAGACGTCCTGTAAGAATTGGACGACTAAGGATGAATTTGAGAGGATTATTACGAGATACCAATTGGACCTCATGATGTTGCAGGTAGTGTCTCAGTTTCTGAACTGCAAATATTAATGCTAGGCAGCACTTTTCAATACTTGAATACCGGGTTTCTGCTTCAAGCATAGTTCTACTGAGATAGTAGAGACTATTTTCATTCCCAACATCATTCTTTTGAGCGAGAAAAGCACCCAATGATCGCTCTAAAGCTGTCACATAGAGGATAAGAGGTCTACCCTCAACAGGTGGCATGAGTACTGGAGGACTCAAGAGGTATTTCTTGAGAACATCAAATGCTTTTTGACATTCTTCAGTCAACTGGTAAGTGACTCCTTTCTTCAATAATTTGGTAAAGGTTAAACTTTTGCCTGCCAAATTGGCGATGAAACGCCGAATATAGGCTAAGTGTCCTTGAAGTCCTCTTAATTCTTTCAAATTCTGAGGAGGTGACATACCAAGGATTGATTTGGTCTTCTCAGGATCAACTTCAATACCACGATGGCGTACAACAAAGCCGAGGAATTTTCCTGAGGTTACCCCAAAAGCACATTTTAAGGGGTTCATCTTCAAATTATGTTGTCGAAGCTTGTGGAATATGACTTCCAAATCAGCCAAGTGATCAAAACGTTGTTTGGATTTAACCACCAAATCATCTACATAACATTCAACAAATTTCCCTAAAAGAGGTTTGAAGATACGATGCATGGCGCGTTGATATGTTGCACCTGCATTCTTTAAACCAAATGGCATCACCCGGTAACAAAACACACCTTAAGGAGCTCTGAAGGCTGTATATTCCTCATCTTCTGGGGCCATTCGGATCTGATTATATCCAGAATATCCATCCATGAAAGATATTACTTCATAGCCAGCCGTCGCATCAATTAAGAGTTCTGTAATCCGAACTGGGAAATCATCTTTAGGACAATACCGATTGAGATCTCTGAAATCGATGCAAACCCTAATTTGTCCATTCTTCTTCTTTACAGGGACAATATTAGCCAACCACTTGGGATATTGAACTTCTCTGACGAAGATAGCTTTGATAAGCTTATCCACTTCAGCCTCAATTTTGGAAGCGTAGGTTGGGTGTGTTCTTCTCGCGGCTTGCTTGAATCCTCGATGTTCTTTTGGCAAACCCAGATGATGGGTGGCAACATCAGGATCAAGGCCAGGCATCTCTGTATAATTCCAAGTAAAAATATCTTTATTTTGCTTTAGAAAAGAAATATACATATCTTGCTCTTCAAGGGTCATGGCCGCACTAATTAAAGTGGGGCGTGGATCTTTCTCTGTACCCAGATTTACTTCTCTGAGTTCATCCACAGTGGTAGAGATACCCTCTTCAAATGCTGGAGGAGCATCTCTAAGATCTTCCTCTTCCTCTTCATCACGTGTTATTTCTTCCGTTTCTACTTGCAAAGTAGATGAAAAAACGAAATTCTCATGATCATAAGAGATGTCAACATTTTCACATTTTGAAGAAGAAGCTTCCATTTCCAACCCTATTGATGATAAAGGGTCTTCTTTGGGAATCAAAGAGGAGATGATGGATTGAGAATCGACATCAACATTCACCTCTGGTGTTGCTATAACTTCTTCTGGCCTGATTAGCGAAGTATAGACTTGTTGGATTTCAGCAGACGAAATGAAAAAGTCACCACTTATGCTTTCATCACTGCTTGGTAAGTTACCAATTTCTCCCATGTTGTCTGGCTCGATTGTCGTAATTGACATTATGGATCTTTCCATAAGAGTATTTTGATTTGGGCCTATTTTGTCAGTTTGACTGATAGGTAACACATAATCTGTACTCACATGTGAAAATGGATTTATTGGAATTTTTTCCAGACCATATGGAGCATTAACTTTGGTAATTTCATTCATTGTATATTTTTCTCTTCCCTTCATGTGATAAAATTCCGCCTCAATGTATTGAGACTCACATGTCTTGAACGGGGCCTTATCACCATACAATGTTCCAACTTGACCATCGAAACAGTATTTGTGACATTGATGGTATGATGACGGAATAGCTGCATGCTGATGTAGCCAGGGTCTTCCAAGCAAGATATTGAAAGCTGAGTCCTGATCAACAATCATGAAATCCGAATTGGAAACAAGATCTCCAAACTGAGTTCTGAGTGTAACTTCTCCCAGTGGTTCTTGTTCATTTTTATCATATCCTTGCAACATCATGGTAGAAGGAGATAAATCAGATTACGTGAGGCCCAATCGACGAAGTGTACGAATAGGCATGAGGTTGACTCCTGAACCATTGTCAATGAAAGCTCTTCGAATATCTATACCATTGACATTGCCAGATAAGTACAAAGGTTTTATGTTCCCATGCACAACATCATATTCATCTTTATCAGTAAAAGATATCACTGCATGGCATTCTGCAGGATTATTCTCTATGTGATAGATTTCAGCTGCAGCAATTTCAGCTTCAAACTCCTTGGAAGCAGATGCTTTGGAAGCTGATGCATCTTGTATTGAAGCTGGAAACATCCTTGGTTTTGGCAGATTAGACTGATTAGATCCATTTACTTGCTGAGATAAAGAAGATGGAACTTTTAATCGGTCTTCCAAAATAACTGTGCCGAAACTGAGTTGGCCATTGGCAGAAGAACTTGCTTGTTCTTTTTGAGCTCACTGAAGGGCTCTACCACGAGTTTCTGCTGCATATACAGTGCTAGCAGGGGTAAAATTAGAGTAGTGGCATCGGAAATATCCACGTCTTCCCCTATATCCTGAACCTCTAGATCTTCCTCGGGTTCCCTTATTTGATACAGGGAATTCAGGCTAATCAAGACTGGAATATGAATCTGTTAATTGAATCATATTAACAGAACCAAAGATTAACTCTTCGTCTGATAGAGACTCTTCCTAGTTAGCCTGTTTAGGCTGTGCCGTTTGGTGGGACGGTGCCCGTGGCTTTGAAGTAGATGGCATGAAATCTGCCAGAGTCAAAGACAATTTAGGCTTTGCTACATACTCATCTTCTTCTGATTCCTCTTTCTTCTTTGAATTGCGCTGCCCTTTTGAGGATTTCTATTTTGATGGAGGCTTTACTGCAGCTTTTGTAGGAGACACAATTGGCTTCTTCAATTGTGTTCACAAAATGGAATGGGTCCGATTGATTGTCTTTCTTACCATCCAATCATCAAATTTTTTCACAGTTTTGCTTTTGACTTCCTGCCACTCACCTCCTTCCTCTGGATCTGTAGCGGTAATACACGCTACATGAGCTGAAGAACCCTTCAATTTGACTTGTCCCAAATCGACCATCTTTTGCAGGAGGTCTTTAAAGACAAAACACTCCTGGATGGGATGCCCCAACATTTGATGAAAGGGACAATAATTGGGACGGTCTTCATCTCCTTCCTTGTTTGGCCTCTTGGGCACTGGTAATTGAACCAAATTATTTTCCAGAGCTGAAATGAAGTAACCAGGAACTTGCTCACTTCGGAAAGAGTATGTTTTACTCTTCATATCCTCAAATTGTTTTCGTCGTTGATCTTTTTGATCATTTGGACGAAACAGCCTTTGTTGTTGGCGTTCAGGAGGTGGAGCCCTTCGAGAAGATGAAGGTTTTGAAGTAGAAATAGGTACAGGTGCTTGTTTAAGCATAACTGTAGCAGTTTCTGCTTTACCCATTCTTCTTCCTGGAGCTGATGGAATTACACGAGATTTAACCTTAGCCTATATAAGGAAATATTCAATCTGTTGAGCGATTGAAGTAAGGTCTCAAAACCCTCCTGTATATTTCACAGGGATCAATGGCGTGCGTAATTCGTCACGCAAATTTTCCACATAGATTGGCAACAGTTCCTGCTAAACTCAAGGAATACGTTAATCCCTTCCAACGAGCAATGAAATCAGAGACTCTTTCATTTTCCCTTTGCTTGCAGTTTTTAAGATAAAAAACTGTCGTTTTTGGAAAAGTTGAGCTAAACTGAAGAAGGAATTTTTTACGAAGATCCTCCTATCCGATGACTGACCGGGATTGCAAGCTTGTATACCAGACAAAAGTTGGTCCTTGCAAGGTTTGCATGAAGCATCTGAGTTTCACTGCTTCTTGCTGCTCTGGAGTTCCCATCATAGGATCACAACAAGACACGTAATGCATCAAATGTTGTTCAGGGTCGCCTGATCCATTGAAAGTAGGGAAAACAGGGTTTCCAAAACTGGATGGAGGAGAAATTGAATCTACCCATTTAGGGTAAACTTTCTTTTCAGGTTGAACTTGCGCCCGTTTACCTTCCATAGTTTCTAACCAACCTGTCAATGACTCAATAGTAGTTATTAACTTTTGAGAAACATCAGGTTGAACTTGGTTTTGGGTAGGTGCAATTAATGGAGTTTGGACAGACGTGGTGGTTGGTGCTGCCACTGATGGTAGTTCTGTCAACCGTTGTTGCGTTTGACCCGTAGGATTAGACCTCTGAGGGTGTACTGATAAAGGAGGATATTCCTGATCCATCTCAGTAGTTACAACAAATTCCTTCGGCTGTCGGACTTCAGAATTCTTAAGAAGAAGACTACTCTGAAGTAGTTCTGCATTCAACCTTCTTAATTCTTTCATTTCTTCCTCCTGTTGTGAAAACCTTTTCTCTAATGAGAGCGATTGACCTCCTTCAGAGGAAGGGTGAGAAGTAACCTGATTCTTTCCTTTCCCCTTATTGGATCCTTTTCGGATAGGGGGAAGTGGGTTACTTGAAGGAATACCCAGATTTTGGGTAAGCCTTTGATTACGTGTGCACACACCTTCTTCATTTAGGTCTGTGTGCGCAACTTCTTGAGCAGGAACCTCTTCGTCTGATCCTTCTGATTGAGCCTCATCTGGTGAATCAGCAGCAACGACATTGATGACACTAATGAATTCATATTGCATAAAATCCTTTCTATCAACATTTCTGTGATATTGTCTTCTTCCATGTCCATGATGAGATATGGAATTCCGTTGACTTGATCCCTCAAGAATTTCTTGGAGAACCATCACTTAGAGAGAATTTCCTGACAGCTTGGCTCTTCGTTCCTCTTGAGGCTTATTCCCTAATCGAGAGAATACTGACTTTCTCTGAGGGAGGGATTGAGGATTTGAAAAAGTCCCCAGTCCGGTGGACTGGGGATGTTCCTGCTGCTTCTGCTCAACTCCTCGAATCCCATTTGTTGACTCTGAGGGTTGGGTTAGAGAAGTCCCCAATCTGGCAAGCTAGGGTGTCTCTTGACATGCTATGTCTGAGATCTTCTTAAAATCTCTATTGATCTTGCGAATCTTAGTTCGGAAATTAGGTGGATGCATTAACCTGTATCCACTTTTATCACCTGGTTCAACAGATCGTTGGATGATTTCCGAAACTTCTGTCATTTGATGAGGTGTTTTCTCCAGACGAGAGGCTTGTGCAATATTCTCGCCTGCTTGATGTAGGAGAAATTCAACAACTTGTTCTCTATATACTTGATTTTGAGAGGTACTAGTTGAAGCCTGTTCTTGAGAAAGCTTTTGATTATGAACAAAGCTCATTGACTGTGGCCGGCCATCGGAAATAACATTGCATGAGACCATTTTCGGCGGGCTTTGTTGACCGGAAAGCACTGTGGAATGTAGTGCTCCGTGAACACCACATCCTCTGATATGAACATCAGATGGAGCATTGGCAATTAACTGACGCAATCTTCTTAGTGCGCCAAGGCATGAACGTTGAAGGGTTCTCTGTTGCTTTTCAGCCTTCGGATACCGAGAGACTGATAGAGATGCCAAATCAATCTGGCGTTGTAACCCTTCTATTATCTTAATATGATTTTCATAATCACCGTAAGATAATACTTTCTTCTTCAATTGACAAAGAGTCTTCCATATGTTGAGATGAATATCAATGATTCCATCATCCGTCAACATCTTTGGAATGTCGTACTGGGAGTCAGCCAAAGGCCAAAACATGACTGGTACTTCACCTTTTTCCAGTTTTTTCCTCATGTTCAGCATTTCCTCTTTATCATTAAATGAAGATTCTTCTACCTGTTTGGACCATAGTTGGTGTTTCCTTGTTGTTTCATCGGATTCAACAAGATTGGTAGAGATATCACTATTCATGCTGGAAGATGAATGACCTATGGATGGTTCGGAGAATAACCTGAACACCAGGCTATCTTCTGATGGAGAAAGAGTTTCACCTGCCGATAGTAAAGCATCAAACATGACTAGTTTTACGTTTGCATGTGCCTCGAGATATGAGGGCTTTCCCATCACTATATTGCCTTCTGAAGAATTTTCGAGACAACGTGAATCACTAATACGGAGAGGACTTTCGCAGCGAAGTTCATCACCATGAGGAGGACCGTCATGATGGGTTACAGCAAAAGATGAAATCTCTTGCTCCTTGGCCTTCTGACCACACAGAGGGTTCCTGTGGCTCTCATCTGAAGAAGAAACTTCAAGATTGACCGAATTTTCATGAAGCAAGTCTTCATGAGGAAGTGTCTGTTGAAGACCTTCAGAATTAATGTTCCCGTTATTGGGAACTGAGGGAGTAGAATCTTGAATTCCGACAGATAAATGTTTGAGGGCTTCAAGAACTCCAGCATCGAGCAAGGATTGGTTACAGATTGGCCTTTGATCTCCTGACTGTGCTGAGCACATATTTTTCTTAGATGCCTTCTTACTCGCTTTAGAAACCACTTGATGACGAAAGTGATTGCTCTGAGCAGGTGTATGTGCCTGATCGGGAAAGATGGTCAGGTTAGGCTGACGATCTCCACTCAAATCAGGTGTATGTGCCTGACTTGGTTGTCCGTATGATATGGGGGAGTATGCCCCATAACCCTCTTGGACTGGAACAGATGTGTGTGTCTGTTCCGGAGTGAATTGTTGATGTGTCACTCCATTGCTAGGGATAGATTAATGTGTCTGTCCCTGAGATGATGCTGAAGCTGTTATGATATCCTGGCAAGCATCCAGAATATGAGCAGGAATTTGCTTCTGCTCTTTCACCATTGACAAAATATGTTTGGTGACTTCAGCCGCCGGAACGGGGATATACGTCCATTCCGGGCTTGGAGTAGGTGTATGTGCCTGCTCTTGTCCTCCTTTTCCTGTCAGTGAATCCTGACAGTACTCAAGTGTGGAGGCAGAGAGTTGAGTCTGCCCCCTGTTTGTCTTCGGGACTTTCCGACTGACTTCTCCGTGCGCTACCAAGCGAGACTGTTGGTAGGCCTGATTAGTATTAGCAGGTGTATGTGCCTGCTGATTACATTTCGCCAAATGCGGTTGACGAGATCCATCATATGTAGTCAGACGAGCATGCTAACTAACTGGTGATGTATAAGCAGGTGTATGTTCCTGCCTATGGTACTCCACCGGAATTTCCTGGCGGGATAGGCTTGATGCTGCCAGACGAGTCTGCTGGACAGCAGAATTAAAACGAATAGGTGTGTACCCTCATCATGTTGAGGGCGCACTACCGCACGAGTCTGGCGGTTCATCTTGCCTGCTCGGGTTCGAGGAACCTGAGCTGAATGCCTGGAGTCGGTACTCTCATCATGTTGAGGGCGCACTACCGCACGAGTCTGGCGGCGATTGTTGATGGGAGCCCTCGGGAAGGACTCCTGTCTTTTTGAACTAAGGCCTTGAGGGACCTGCTCATTCACTTCCTTAGAGTAAGGGAGTGAATGGAAATTGCGTTCCGGGGATAACGACCCGAAACGGTTGGAGACGGTAGTCAGCACCGCCTGCTTCTTGATTGCTAGCCGCCGTTGTCCGGACGACCAGGTAGAGTTGTTAACCTGGAGGGCTTGACGAGTGGCCTCCAGAGTTGGGATAGTACCGTTGCGACGGTACTCCTTAACCAGTGCATTAAAAACACAGCGTTGAAGCCGCTGAGTTGGTGATGTCATCCTCAGAGCGGATGACGTTCCAGCAGGAGTAGCAGCATTGGTTTTCACAGCAGCAGACCTCACGGTAGAGGTGTTTACAACAGTAGTATTCATAGGGGTGAATTTAAGGAAATCCATTTTGCAGAAGATCTTGAGAAAAGAGTGTCTGTTCCATTGTAACAGACATAATCAAGATGAATCCAGCTACTGCATCTTTTGGATGAGCATATGTCAATGATTGCTTTGTTGGCCCAAGGGGCCTAACAAATAAGAAGAACATCACTTTAACTTGGTTAAGGATTCAAGTCGGGTTCACCATTTTTGTTTCCGCGGAATCTGGGGATGACCTCCTGGACGGGAGATTCAAACGTTCCGATCGGTTTCTAACGGGTTTGTTCGTAGAACCGGAAACATCCAATGATTCCACATCCGTTTGGACCTACTTTCCAAAGGCATGCGCTCATTAGCTTGTGGACTAATGAGGCTTAGGAATTTGCATTGGTCGAGAGGATGGGAGGTCGGACTCATCACACCTTTTTGAGGGGAATTATTGTCTACTCTGGGACTCTCTTTATAGATTTAAGTTATGTTAGTAAATCCTTATTACATTACCAAGTATAAAATGTGCTTTCCTTTAGTTTTAACAATCAATGATTAAATATGCAAGAAATTTAGAGAATATTTTATATGTATTCGAGGTTCTTCATCAATAGAGAATCATCTATATCTGTTTAGAGATTCTTGGTCAATGCTATCCTTCAAAACATTTATATAAAAGTCTCTTGGTCATTATGATGACCAGGCTGGTTTTAAAGCCACTCAGTGGGGCACTTGAAGTTTATCATCATTCAGAAGGACAGAGATTATTTCAAAGTTGGGATCGAACCCATAAATGGGCTACCTACGTATCCTTTGTTTTGGAAAAGGAATTAGAACCCACGTAGTTCGAGAAATGGAGTATGATGTTTATGATTGATGGCTCAAAGATGAATGTCATAATTACTTTTACACTCTAAGCTCACGTGAGTCATGCTCGGTGTGAGAAACAAGAGGTATTGGTAAAAATTAGACAATTGTGCCATGAAATATGTAATCATAAGAATTTGTTTGGGGATTATGTATGGATGACTGCCCAGATAGATGAAGGTTTAGGATTTACTTTTAGGGAGAAAATCCATGAACAGGGTCCATAAAGTTATATGTGCTTCATAGAGATTTGAATACTCTAATCTTGGGGCTTACTCCTAAGGAGGATTCCCAAGTTAGGAGGGGACTTATGATTGGGTTTTACTCCTGAAAAGGAAACCCAAATCAAAGGTAAATTAGGACTGGTTAAGAGAAATTTAAAGGACTTGGGGCTTACTCCTGAAAAGGAAGCCCAAGGTTATGACTGAGTCTTATTCCTGAAAAGGAGACTCAGATTAGGGACATGGGGCTTACTCCTGAAAAGGAAGCCCAAGGTTATGGCTGAGTCTTATTCCTGAAAAGGAGACTCAGATTAGGGATTAAGGTTTGGGGCTTACTCGTGAGGAGGATGCCCAAGATTAGAGGACTTGATTGGGGCTTACTCCTGAGGAGGATGCCCAAGATTAGAGTACTTGATTGGGGCTTACCCCTGAGGAGGATGCCCACGATTGGGAATTTTAAGAATTTGGGGCTTACTCTTGAGGAAGATGCCCAAATTAAAGGATTTATAACTGGGGATTATTCCTTAAAAGGAGACCTAGGTTAGGATTCTCTCATCTTAAAGGATGAGGTTGAATGAATGAACTCTCCATATTTAGTGACATAAGGATATTTAAATCACTGGACTTTGAGAGATATTCCACAGAATTCCTTTCAGATAAGGAAGTCAAATCAAGAAATCATGCCATAAATGGCTTTGAAGAGTGTCTTGAAGACTTAATCTGGAAAAGGAAAGGTGAAATGGCTTAAGAGGGGTAAAAATGGGAAAGATGGGCACCCAAAAAGATAGGGGCGCGCAAGTCTTGCAAGGCGCGCAAGTCTTCCGTGGGCGCGCAAGTATGGTCGCGCAGGTATACCTGCGCGGCACATGGTGTACTTGCTCGATTTTCACTCAGCACTGAAATACTTGAGCGACTCTTTTTTAAACCCTTTATAATTTTCTTGAGGTTCTTCCAGAAAAAGGACGCGCAAGTTATATTGAAGGAAATAAGTCGGTGCGCAAGTGTTTGATGAGTTTCAACACTTAGGCCTTCCTTCTTCTCTTTAGATCTTCCGTTCTAGGTAAGAAATTACCTTAGAAGTGTTCCGGAAGCTTTGAGAAGAGACTTGGGCGTCGGGAGCTTCAATCTGAGTTTCTGAAAAAAGATCCTCTCGAATGGGGGGCCCACAGGGTCTATTTATAGGCAAAAGAAGACCCCGGGGGGTTACCGAGCGGTTACCACTTAGGTCGCGCAAGTCACTTTGCGCGACCAAGATCGTCGCGCAAGTGTACTTGCGCGACCGTGGTAAAACTTGCGCGGTGCATTTTCTTTTGATCCTGTGTTCATGCCTTTGTCGATTTTTGATGTTTTCTTAGAAGGTTGAAATCACTTTGACCTCAGATATTCCCTTTTCCGATCTTTATATTCTATGACGAAAGGAGCGTCAACAGAAGGCTTGGAGACTTCTGGCCTCCAATGATACAAGATTGTGTTGATTTCACTAAGAAGTGTCATTCTTTGCAAGTATATACCAATTTCATTAATCAACCCCCCCAGAGTTTTTCCATACGGCTAAATACTCATAGCCATTTTCCATATGGGGAATGGATGTAGTAGGACCTTACCCTCCCACTACATCCAAGTAGTTTAAGTATATTATTACTGCTACTGACTTCTTTTCCAAATGGGAAAAGACAATACCTCTCAAAGAAGTTAGTTCTAAAAGCATTGTTATCTTCATCAAGTCTAACATCATTACCAGATTTGGTGTCCCTCATACCATATTGACAGACAATGGCACCAACTTCTGTTCATCTGAGGTAAGGAAGTTGTATCAAGAATACAACATCAAATACAACCATTCATCTCAGTATCATGAAGCGGACAATGGCCAAATAGAAGCCTTCAATAAGACTCGTTCAAACATACTCCAAAAGATGGTGGATAAAGATATGAAATCATGGCCTGATAAACTTTTTCATGCTTTATGGGATTATCGAACCACCACCCGCACTACTAAGTGGTCAACTCCATATTCATTGGTATATGGAACAGAAGAAGTCTTTCCCATTAAGGTTCAATTACCTTCGCTCAGAGTAGCTATTTCTGATCATTCATCTATATATGAACAATTTCAAAAGAGATTGGATGAATTGGAATGATTAGATGAAAAAATATTGTGCATCCTTCACCACTTTGAAGTCTATCAGAATCGAATAGAACATACTTTAAACAAAAAAGTTCATCTTAGTTCATTCATTCAAGGAGAATTGGTATTGGTTCTCAGAACTCCAATGATTCCTAGAAAGAAACTTCTAATTCTTGAGTCAAAGTGGGGAGGACCTTATACAATACATAAGGTCTACTCCAATGGAGCTTATTCTTTAATCTTAATGGATGGAGAACTTATCACGACTCCAACCAATGCCATATTTCTGAAGAAATATTTTGTGTAACACAAATACACCCCATAGTCTTTACTGCAAGACTTGAAACTGCATGGTCTCTTTAGTCCATACTGAAATACTTTAAACTACATAGTCCCCATTGTCCTTACAGCAAGACTTTAAACTACATGGTCCCATAGTCCTTATTGCAAGACATTAAACTGCCCAGTCCCCATAGTCCTTACTAAAAGAATTGAAACTGTATAGTCCCTTCATTGTCCAACATGGAGTTAAACTGTGTCTAGTCCCTTATATGTCCTACATGACATTAAATTGTTCATTTTTAGGGTTGTTTCTACCTCTTTTTTCTCACACCAAGTATGACTCATGTGAGCTTAGAGTAAACTTAAACCATAATACCCTCTCTTGGACGCTAACCATGTGTAAGTCCTAACACCATCTTTAGGTTGTTTTCCTCAAGTACTACTTGATCACCAATTCATTCTTCAATTGAAGTATGTGGAATTTGATCCATGCCTTCTAGGCTGGGTACGTAGGCAACCTCCTGAGGTTCAAGACCAATACCAATATCTCCACATCGGTTCACCACCGTCTCATACGATGTTGATTCGTGAAGCCACGTCCAAATACTATATCTTCACATTGGTTCACCATCATCCTTACTATATGATGTTAAACTATACATTCCCCAATTTTACTCACAGCAAGACATTAAATTTCATAGAAATATTTCTTATCTACATTACGTTAAATTGTGCGGCACCAGTCCATGCATATGACCCTAAACTATTCGTACTTTTGTCCTGTATGAAAATAAACTACCACAGTCTTTGACACCCTCACCAGAGAGGGAATCATTATTTACATTGATCTCCAACCATATCATATTCCAAGGACAATGTGCATACATGGCAATGCCCAAACCATTAATCTTGGGTCAAACCATCATTGCACTAAAGTCCCCTTTCACCCTTCACGTGTACGAACCAAATATGTACAGAGGGTATTTGAAAAACTACGTATGGCTTGATTCCCATCCTTATGGGATATGTAGGAATGTTCGAGAATCCCTCGAATCTAGACCCATGTCTTTGGGCCTAACCCCAAATTCCACTTTCAGTCCCTTGGATGTAAATACCTCCTATGCAAACATGAATGTGGTATGAAAACCCTGGTCTTCATTCACATCAGGTTTATAAAACACACAGTGTGTATTCCTTATTATTTTCTGAGCTCTATGACCCTAAAATAAGATCTCCTACATTCTCATCCCACATGAAGTTAAACTGTATTTCAAGAACTACATTTGGCTTGATTCTCATCCTAATGAGATATGTAGTGAAGTCCAGCATTTCAATTCAGGACCCTTCCACAACATGATTATTGTCAGCATTGGTCTATGTATCTCTTTCATGCATTGAAGAATACCCATTTTCATGTGTCATACTCCTAAACTTAAATAATTCCAGATCACTATAACCCTTTTCTTGACTTCTGGTTACAAAATGTCTGATACCTTGGAATTCTTTTTCCTGACTATGCAGTATGTGCCATTAGGCAGCCTTTCATAAATAGTCTATATAACAGACCTATCAGAAAAAGGATGTTATTATTTGAAAATGAAGCCAATTACCTTGTGTGGCCCTGCATAATTCAACCCCCTAACGAGTTTTTCAAGTACTGGTAATTTAATTCTTGGGAATAAAACCTCTTTTGACCTTATTGGTCTTAATGTCAATATGTAGGGATCCACAAAAAATAGCCATCCTTAACATATTTGTCACATAATCTTTTTCATGATCTAATAGTATTCAAGTCTATGGTTTATATTTCCCTTCCCTTCACAGGAGTGAGGTACTTGAATATGGAGAGGATATTCCCACCTATTTAGAACGTGCCCCTAGGTGGCCTCGCAAAAGTAGTCTACATAACAGACATGTCAATCAAAAGATGATATTATTTGACTATGCATCCAATGCCCTTAAGTGGCCATGCATAATTCAACCCCCTAACGGGTTTGTTAAATAGTGGCAACTTCACTCTTAAGAAATAATTCCTATAATGACTTTTAGACCTTTTTCATATCATTACTCAGATTCAAAATTTCTTAAGTCATAGTTTACATGGTTTCCCCCATACTTGAATGTGGTAATATGTTTTCGGATAAATTATCGAGGAATTGAGTCAATTTTAATCCATTCAGTAAAATCTATTAGAACTTAAACATTAGACTTTCTATGTCCGACGTGCATGACTTTAAACATCCCATAAAATACAAGGTAACTCTGAACAAAAGTCGAGTCCTAGCTCACTAAACATACATTTTGTATGATTTAGGTAATATTGAGAAATTAAAAGATGCAAAGTTTGTGGGGTTGTTTGTATCACCTTAGAAAAAAAATCAAACTATGCTTACTAGGCCCGCTGGCATAGGTAAAAATTAAAAGAAGGTAGCAAGATAATGCAGGCACAAATGATTGAAGATGAAAGTGTTTTTCATTGATGAACAAGAGTTAGAAGGACATACAAAAACTACAGTCTCTTATCTTTTTCATGAGTTACAAGAGGCTTTCAACATAACTCTTCATTTGATTTACGGAATCCGGAGCTTCATTAGCAGCCACCTGGAATTCATTCATTAAACTATATAAAATAAAAGACATAGTGATACCAGCTCTTCTTGGAACAATTGTAAAAGAATGTTCTTGAGTACGTTTTGAGAAAATTTTCTGCTGATCAAATAGTGACTATGTTTCTGTCCAAGAGACTTGGATGATGGATACATGGATTTGAGAATGGATCATTCGAAATAAAGAGCCATTTGGAGAGAATACTCTTTTCAGATATTGTTCTAATGTCATGATAGTCTTCTCTCGACCAACCGGCAACGGAAAAAATACCAGCGCATGGGTTTTACATTTTCATATCTGCAAGGAAATTAAATGGAGGAAATATTTGAAAGTACACACCATTGCTGATGCTCTTAATGCATAGCATAACCAAAATAGAGAGGTAGCAGTGCGGCTGCATCTTGGGCATAAACTTCTTTGCATTTGGAAAATTGACTTCTGGAAGATGACCATGCCCATACAGAGGTAGGTAAATTATTTGTGGGAAATTGACATGATATTTCTTCAAGTACTTGACCAAATCTGGGAGAGTGCTGTCGTAGATATCATAGAAATCATGGCCAACGAACAGATGCGCGAACGAGAAAAAAATAAATACACCTGCGCGAAGAGAGCAAGAATCATTTGAAAGTCAGGTGATTTTCATGAAAGTGGCGCCCATATTTATAAGCGAAGTAGTACCCATGCATGCCGTAAGCTGTGTGCCGATACCTGCGTGCTCAAAAACTGTGCGCCCAAAATCCTTGGTTTTCTCCTTTTACCTTAGAGTCAAATCCTCTTTCCTTTTTTTAGATCCAAATCTGAGGGGGGACTTTTGTTGAAGCTCCATTCCATCACAGAGTCCAAAGATTGACTAAGGGAAGAACCCCAATAAAAAAAGATGGAAGAACATCAATAATTTTGCAAAGGCATTAAGGCGTGCATGTATACCTAGGTGCTAGCCTTGGGCATGCAAGTCACTTGCACACCAGATATATGGCGTGCAAGTAACTTGATCGCCCTAAGTGAAATTTCTCCCAAACCTCCGGGGGCCTATAAATACCCCATGTGGGCCCCCATTTCGAGGAAGAAAAAAAAATTCAAAACTCAGATTCAATCTCTGGTTTCCCAAGTCTCTGTCTAAAGTCTTCCGAACACTTCTAAGGTAATTCTTTACCTAGAATGGAAGCTCTAAAGGGGAAGAATAAGGCCTAAGTATTAGAAATCACCAATACTTGCACGCCTAAGTGTCCAACCCTTAAGGGAAGTGATGATACTTGCATGCCACCTTTCCCTCTCAAGGAAACTTGCATGCCTTCCTTCTGGAAGCATCCAGGGATTATAATAAGGGCTTGAGCCAAGTCTCCCCCCAAGTAACACCCTACAGGTTCTTCGTCACCTAGGTGAACTCATGTCGCACAAGTATACTTGCGCGACCAGGACTTGCGCGCCAGACCAATACTTGCACGCCTCCTTCCAATTCACTTCCTTTCCTCAAATTCACCTCTCCTATTTTAGATTTAGCCTTCAAAACCCTCTTTAAATCCATTTATGGCATGGTTACTTTGTTGGCTTCCTTATCAGAAAGGAATTATGTGGAACATCTTTCAAAACCTTATTATTTACATAACTTTATGTCACTAAGGTTAGATATTTTCTTAATTCAACCTCATCCTTTAAGATGAGAAGATCTTTAATCCGGGCATCCTCCTTAGGAGTAAGCCCCAATTTCCCTGTTCATGTGCCTCCTCCTAAGGAGTAAGCCCCAAGTTCCCTAATTTGGGCAACCTCATTAGGAATAATCCCAAAGTTCTTTAATCTGGGCATCCTCCTTAGGAGTAAACACCATCATAAATCCCCTTTAATTTGGTAATCCTCATTAGGAGTAAGCCCCATGTTCCCTGTGCATGGGCCTCCTCCTTAGGAGTAAGCCCCAAGTATCAACTCCCCTTAACCTGGGCCTCCTTTTTAGGAGTAATCCCCTATCATAATTTCTCTTAACCTGGGCCTCCTTCTCAGGAGTAAGCCCCAGTCATAAGTTCTTTTGATTTGGGATTCCTTTTCCGGAATAAAACCCAATCATAAGTCCCTTTTAAATTTTGGCTTCCTTTTCAGGAGTAAGTCCCAGGTTAAAATCCCAAATCTCCATAAAGTACAAACACCTTTATAGACCCTGCTCTTTGGCTTCTTTTTTAAAAGTCTTTTGTCTTCATTTAATTGGGCAGTCATACATACGTGAGCCCCAGATCATTTCTTATAATTGTATCTTTAATGGAATAATCATCAGGTTTTAATGATACTTCTTGTTTCTCACATCGAGCATGACTCACGTGAGCTTAGAGTGTAAAAGTAATTATGACATCTCTCTTTCAGCCATTAATCATGCATAAACCTCATACTTACTTCTTCACTAGAACTACATGGGTTATGATTCCTTTTCTATTAAGGATACGTAGGTATCCCATCTACAGGTACGATCCTAACTCTAAAATAATCCTTGTCTTTCTGAATGACAATAAACTTCAAGTGCCCCACTGAGTGGCTTTAAAACCAGTATGGTTATCATAATGACCAAGATATTTCTATATAATGTGTTGAAAGATTCCATTGACTAAGAATCTCTAATAAATACAGATGATTCTCTATTGATGAAGAACCACAAATACATATAAAAGATTATCTAAATCTCATACATATCAATCATTGATTTCCAAATCAATAGGAAAACTCTTTTTTATGCTTGGTAAATTAATAATGATTCACGAACATAACTCAAATCTATAAGAGAGTCCTGGAGTCAACAATAATTCCCCCCAAAAAGTTTTGATGAGTATGAACTTTCATCCTGTCGACCAATGAAAATTATTAAGCTGCATCAGTCTATAACTAATGAGCACCTACCTTTGGAAAGTAGGTTCAAATGGATCTAGAATCATTGGATGTTTCCGGTTCTACGAATAATCCCATTAGAAAACGATTGGAAAGCTTGAACCTTAATCAAACAAGGTCATTCCCATTTCCAGAAGAAACACCCGTAAAAATATGTAAAACTACTATGAAAACCTAAAAACAAAAAAACTCTAAAAACCCAAAAAAAACCTAAAAATGAAAAAAACCCCTTGAAACTGTCAAAATCCGGAACAAAACTTAAAAACCATAATAATCCGTTAAAACCCTAAAAACCCCTAAAAATATAAAAAACCCTAAAACCCATGGAAAAACATAAGAAAACCATAAATTTCCAAAAAAAATTAAAACCCCATAAAAGCTAAAAACCCTAAAAGCCCTAAAAACTCTAAAACCCCAAAACCCATAAAAATGATAAATATTCCTAAAAACATAAAAAAACCCTAAAAACCACAAAAATCTCTAAAAACACTTTAAACCCCTAAAAATGTTAAAAAACACTATGAAACATTAAATAGCCTATAAAACTGAAAAACGCCTAAACCACCCCCCAAATACAAAGTCCCTAAAAACCGTATAAACCCTAAGAATCCTAAAAACCCCAAAAAACTAAAAATTAATAAAAAACACTAAAATACAAAATAAAAAATAAAAAAACCCTAAAAACCATAAAAATATCAACAAAACCCATAAAAATTTAAAACAATTAAACCCTTAAAAACATAAAAAACAGAAAAAACACTAAAAAACACTCCAAATCTTCAAAATCCTGAAAACCATAAAAACTACAGAAAACCATGAAATCCCTAAAAATACCGAAAAATAAAAAATCTCTAAAACCCCTAAAAGGATGAGAAAAACATAAAAACCTAAAAACACATAAATCCCCTAGAAAACCTAAAAATTATAAATCCCAAAAAACCCTAAATGACCTTAAAAATCCTTAGAAACAATACAAACCTCTAAAATCCTTAAAAACCTTAAAAACTATAAAAACCCCTAAAACCCTAAAAACCAATAAAAACTCTAGATCCCCTTTAAAACTCTAAAAATGTTAATAACTCTAAAATTACTTTAAAACCCCCAAAAATTCAACCAAAAACAGCAAAACCTTGAAAAAACTATAAACCCCAGAAAATGCTAAAAAACATCTAAATCACTAAAAACCCAACAACCATAAAAATCCTAAAAAAGTATTAAAAATAAATTAAAATGTTAGAAACCCTAAACACATAGAAAAAAACTATGAAAACCATAAAAACTAAAAAACGTAAAACCACTAAAAACATAAAAAATGATAAAAACCATAAAACACATAAAAACCCGAAAAAAAAATCAAAAAATAAAACTCAAAACTCAAAAAATCCATAAAAATATAAAAACTATAAAACCCTGAAAAATACGAAGAAATATTAAAATACTAAAAACTATTAAAACCTCTAAAGACCAAAAAACACATAAAACCCTAAAAATACCCTATAAACCCAACAAACAACTAAAACTATAAAACCCCCTGAAAACCATAAAACCCCTAAAAACCCTTATCAACCCCAAAAAAAGACAAAAAACTATAAACACCCTTAAAACATTGAAAAAATTTAAAAATACTAAAAATGTTTAAATCCCCAAAAAATTCAAAAAACAATTTTCCCCACCCCCAAAAATATAATCTCCATATTATACCTAAAAAACCCTTAATCCTAAAAAATCCATGGAAAACCTAAAAAATAATACAAATCCTAAAAATATCCTTAAGAAACATAAAAAACCATTAAACACACAAAATCCCTAAACCCTAAAAAATCATAAAAATCCTAAAAAGTCCCTACAAATCTTTAAAACTATAAAAAGTCTAAAAAAACTTAAGAAAACTTTAAAAACCAAAAAAAACTTTAAACCCATAAAAAACCTTAAAACACTAAAAATCCAAAAAATCCAAATACCCAAAAAAACCCAAAAATAATTAAAATTAATAAAACATCTAAAAACCATAAATATCCAAAAAAATTCCTTAAAATACCTAGGAAATTAAAATCCCTAAAAGAACCAAAAAACCAAAAAACCCCCTAAAAACCATAAAAACCAATAAAAAATAAAGACTAATTAAAATCCTCAAAAAACACAAAAAAACTCTATAACCCCTTTCAAACCCGAATAACATTGTTAAACTTGAAGAAACATTTGAAACCCAAGAAGACTCAAAGAAACCTTTGAAACCGAAAACACTCAATAAACCCATAAAAACCCAAAAAAATCAAAAAAACCCTAAAAACCTGAAGATTCAAAATTTCAAAATACCCTAAAAACCCACAAATACTAAAAATGTATTAAAAATCACTAAAAATGTAAAAATCTATAAAAACCTGAAAAACCCTAAGGAAACATTAAAAAAAATTAAAACCCCTAAAAACAAAAAAATGCTAAAACCTCCAAATACCCTAAAAACCCTAAAAATCCCCAATCCCATCAAAAACCTTAAAAACCCATTAAAATCCATAAAAAACATATTAAAAAAAACCTTGAAAACCCCTAAGAAACCCTTAAAAACCATAAAACACTTTGAATAACTAAAAACCTAAAAAATGTTTAAAACCCTAAAATATTCTTCAACCTCCCCCCCCCAAATTCCCTAGAAACCCTAAAAACCCATAATAATAAAAAAATATCTAAAAATCTCTACGAATTTAAAAACCATAAAACCCTAAAAATATTAAGAAAACCTTAAAAACATAAAAACACTTAAAACCCCTAAAAACCTAAATATGCTAAAACTATTAAAAAACATAAAAAACCAAAAAATCATCAAAACCATAAAACCCAGAAAAACACCTAAAAACACTAAAAACCCTAAAAACCCATTAAACCCATAAAACATTAAAAAATCCTAAAACCCCAAAAAACCCAAACCCCCCAAATATCCTAAAAAATCCCTAAAATAGCTATAAACATAAAATAACCTAAAATCCTGAAAACCCCAAAGAAGAAATTAATAACCTAAAGAAACATAAAACCCCTAAAAACCTAAAAACGATAAAACCCCTACCAAACCCTAAAACCCTTAAAAGCACTAAAAACCATCAAAATCCCTAAAACCCCAAAAAACCAATAATAATCCTAAAAATCCAAAAAATTACCTAAAACAAAAAATCAACTAAACCCCCTAAAAACCTATGAAATAATTAAAAACATAAAAAATATTAAACCAATAAAAAACATAAAAAACTAAAAACCCTAAAATACCGTAAAAACACAAAAAACCATAAGAACCCCTAAATCCTTTTAAACCCCTAAAACCCATAAAAACTATAAAAATATTAAAAATACCTTTAAACACTAATTTAAAAAAAACACTAAAATACCTTTTAAAACCATAAAATACTCAAAAAACCAAAAAAACCCCAAAAACCATAAAAACATAAAAACTCTAAAAAACACAAAAAAACCACAAATTTATAAACATCTTGGAACCCCATAAAATCCTAAAAAATCCTAAAAATAACACCAAAATCTAAATGAAAATAAAACCCTATAAATACAAGTAAAATAACTAATAAAACATTTAAAACCTAAAAACACTTAAAAACCATAAAATGTTAAAAACTCTAAAAACCCTAAAACCACTAAAAAGACCCTAAAAAGCCATAAAAACCATAAAATCACCAAAAAACCTTAAAAACCCCTAAAACCCCATAAAAAACCTAAAATTCAATAAAAACATTAAATACACATTAGAAAAATAAAAACGTTAAAAAAATTGAAATAACTAAAACCCATAAAAACATTAAAAACCCTAAAAACGAAAAAAATCATAGAAATCATAAAACCCCTAAAAACAAATCATAAAAACCCCTAAAAAATTAAAATCCCTAAATACCTAAAAAACCTAAAAATTCATAAAAATTAAAAAAAATCCCTAACAACATAAAAAACCCTAAATCCCTAAAAAACTGATGTAATGTTTAAAAACCTAAAAAAACAAAACCCCAAAAAACCTAAAAGTGCTAAAATAAAATAAAAACCCACACAAACCCTAAAAACCATAAAAACCATAAAACCCTAAAATCCATGAATAACCCTAAAAAATCATAAAACCCATAGAACCCAATAAAATCTCTTAAAACCCTTTAAACCATTATAAACATTAATAAACTATAAAAACCCTAAAAATCCTTACAAAAATCCAAAAAAAACCCCTAAAAACCCAAAAACATTTTAAACCCTTAAAACCATAAAAAACCAAAAAACCATTAAATACCCATAAAAACTATAAAAATAAAAAATCCCTAAAAATAGAAAAAAAATAAAAACCCTAATAAAACTTTAAAAAAAATAAAAAAAATTGAAACCCTTAAAACACTAAAAAAATATTAAACCCAAAAAACAAAAAAAAAACTCAAACCCCTCAAAATCCCTAAAATCCCAAAAAATCTAAAAAATCCCATAAATTCTCTAAAAATCCATAAAAATGAAAAAATTATAAAAAACCTGAAATAACCATGGAAAATTTAAAAAACCTAAAATCCCTAAAAAAAATTGCTCAAACCCCTAAAAAACACAAAAATAGGCTAAACCCCCTAAAACCAAGAAAACTCTTAAACCATTTAATCTAATAAAAACATTAAAAACTCTAAAAAACCATTAAAAATGTATGTTCTACCTCTGAGGTGGCATGTTTATGGGTGGTGCGGAAATCATTTGTTGAGGATCATCACCCATCCCTTTTTTGATTGGGACGAGTTCTCATCGAATTCACTATTCCTTTTGTTTCAAACCGTTCATCATCATTATCCTTTAATGTAGTTTGAATTCGCCTTGTGGGAACTATTGGTCCTAGCGGGAAATTTCATGGGGGTTTAGAAATTGTGCAATCTGTCCTTCTGAGATATAACTTCCTCAGATGGTCTCTAATGATTTTATTCATGGATCCAAGAACACCCAATGGCCTTGGTATCCAAAATTCATTGAAGTGCTTTCCAAAGGTAGGCGCTTGTTGATTGATGATTCATCCATTGACGCTTAAGGACTCCATTGTTCTAGAGGATGGGAGGTTAGAATCACCGTACCCTTACGGGGGAGTGTTGTTACATGTTCCATGACTCTTATAGATTTATGTCATTTTCATATGTTCATGAATCCTTGGTTCATTCCTGAAGAGTGTTCCCATGGGATACCCTTGGTTTATAAGATCGTCATAAGCATGCATATGTTTGATGATACAGAGGTGATACTGACTCAAGACATTTAATAAGGAATTTTGGAGTTGATCATCATCTTGGGGGACATAAGGTGAATTGATTTTGGGATAGGGCCCATAAGAAGTGATTCTTACAGATCCTTGAGAGAGGAATCAGAACCCACGTAGTTCGGATTGTGTGGGGATTACGCATAGAAGGTTCCCATTTGATGGGTTATAATTGGGAGAACCCTTTTTGGATAGACACCCTTTTGAGCTCAAGACTTTCGGTAGGCATCCTACGTATCTTGATTTGGTTAGCAATCTGAGTTATTGTAGTTCAGATGGTGTGGGGATTATGCATGGGAGTTTCCTAGTTGAGAGACATAATTGGGTGGACCCTTTTGGATGGGCCCCCTGTTGAGGTTGGGCCTTCCAGTAGAAATCCTAAATATCTGTATTTGGTCAAGAATCAGAGTTCTCATAGTTCATATAGTGCGGGGCTTATGCTTGGGAACTTCCCAGTTTAGGGACATGATTGGGTGGGCCCTTTTTGATGGGAACCCTTTTGATATCAGGCCTTCTGGTAGGTGTCCTATGTATCTGGAATTGGCAAGAAATCAATGTTCTAGTAGTTCATATGGTGTGGGGCTTACGTATTGGAGATACCTAGTCGAGGGACATGATTTGGTGGAACCTTTCGGATGGGAACCCTTTAGAGATCCGGCCTTCTGGTATGTGTCCTACGTATCCTGATTTGGTCAGGAATCAGAGTTCTCGTAGTTCAGATGGTGTGGGGCTTATACATGGAAGCTTCCTAGTTGAGGGACATGATCGGGTGGACCCTTTTAGATGGGAACCCTTTTGAAATTAGTATTTCTTGTGGGCATCCTATGTATCATAATTTGGTTAGGAATCAGAGTTCTTGTAGTTCAGATGTGTTGGGGCTTATACTTGGAAGCTACCCATTTGAGAGAAATATGATTGGGTGGACCCTCTTGGATGGGCCGCCTTTTGATCTCGGGCCTTATGGTAGGCAACGTTCATATCATGATTTTGGTCAAGAATTAGAGTTCTCATAGTTTAGATTTGTTGGGACTCACACATGGAAGCTGTTCATTTAAGAGAAATATGATTGGGTGGATCCTCTTGGATGGGAACCCTTTTGAGCTCAGGCCTTCTTGTAGGCATCCAATGTATCCTGATTTGGTCAGGAATCATAGTTCTCGTAGTTCTGATGTGTTGGGGATTACGCATGGAAGCTTCCAAAAATCCCTAAACAAACATAAGAAATCTTTAGAAACCTAAAAACACATAAAACCCAAAAAAACCAAAAAGTGAAAAAATGCAATAAAAACCCCTAAAATCCTAAAAACCAAAAAAACCATAAAACCATAAAATCCATGAATAAACCTAAAAATCCATACAACCCCTAGAACCCACTAAATTATCTAAAAACCCTTTAAACTGTTATAAACATTAAGAAAATATTAAAACCCTAAAGATCCTTACAAAACTCAAAAAAACCATAAATACCCAAAAAGCTTAAAAACCGTAAAACCCTCAAAACCCTCAAAACCATTAAAACCCCTTAAAAACAATAAAAATAATAAGACCCTAAAAATTATAAGAAAAACATAAAACCCTTAATAAAACTTTAAAAACCTAAAAACAATTAAAACACTTAAATCACTAAAAAAGCTAAAACCCAAAAAAACCTCAAAACCCTCAAAATCCATAAAATCCCTAAAAAAATAAAAAAATCATAAAAATTTCCTAAAAATCTCTAAAAATGATAAAAATCTAAAAACATTGAAATAACCTAGTAAAACCTTAATGCCCTAAAAAACCTAAAATCCCTAAAAAACAAAAAATACAAAAACCCCTAAAAATCCAAAAAATATGCTAAACCCGCTAAAAAATCACAAAAAAACTCTTAAACCCATTAATCTAGTAAAAACATTAAAAAATCTAAAAAAACCCTTAAACAAATAAAGATTAAAAACCCCCAAAAATGAAAAAAAATCCATAAAACCCCTACAACCCATTAAAACCTTAAAACACTCAAAATCCCTAAAAACACAAAAATTCATAAAAATCCTAAAAAATCTAAAAAATTTACCAAAAACATAAAATGATTTAAAACCATAAAAACCCAAAAGAAAACCTCAAAAACCAAAAAAACACTTAAAACCCATAAAAACCTAAAAATTTCTGAAAAACCCTAAAACACCCTAAAAACCTTAAAACCCCAAAAAACCTTAAAAACTAAAAAACTATAAAAACTATAAAAACCAAAAAAAATATAAAAACCTTTTAAAACTATACAAAAAGTAAAAATTTATAAACAAAATAGAAACCCCTAAAAAACCCAAAAACCTCTAAAAATCCAAAAAAAACATAAAAACCATAAAAAAGCTAAAAACCCCAAAAATCATAAAATACATAAAACCCCTAAAACACAAAATAATACTAAAAATCCCTAAAATCACAAAAATGGACAAAAAAACCTGAAAATCTATAAGAAAACCATAAAAACCTAAAAAAAAGTTAAAACCCCAACAATCCTAAAAACTCTAAAATCCTTAAAAACCCTAAAAATCCATAAAGCCATTTAAATCCCAAAGAACCCTAAAAACATAAAAATAAAAAAATCCCTAAAACGTTAAAACCCCTAAAAACCCAGAAGAACCATAAGAAATCCATAAAAACCTAAAACCAAATAAAACACCTAAAAATGTAAAACAATCTAAAACCCTAAAATTACCTAAAAACCTTAAAAGAACCTAAAAACAGAAAAATAATAAAACCCCAAGGACCTTAAAAACCTTAAAACCCATAAAACCCCTGAACCCACTACAAACACTAAAACCCATTTAAATCCAACAAAAAATGTGAAAAAAACTATAAAAAACCTTTAAAACCATAATAAGCTCAAACAAGCCCTGAAAACACAAAAAAGGTACCTAAACACCCTAAAAACCCTCGAAATCCCTCAAAAAACTAAAATCCATAAACACATAAACAATCTCTAAAACCCCAAAAAAACGTAAAAATCCCTTGAAGACCCACAAGAAGACCTTAAAATACAAAAAACGCATACACCCTAAAAAACTTAAAACACACTAAAAACAATACAAAACCATAAAAACCCTAAAACCCTTAAAAACATTAAAATCACTAAAACCCATAAAACTCTAAAAACCACTAAAATTACTAAAGACCATTTAAACACCTAAAAACATTAAAATAACTCTAAAAAGAATTACAAATATGAAAAAACACAAGAAAAACTCTAAAATCCAAAAAACATTAAAAATCTAAAATCCCTAAAAACCTCAAAATCCGCAAAAGGCTAAAAATCATTAAAATCCTAAAAAATGCATACGAGTTCCTAAAAATGTAAAAAACCCTAAAATCCTAAAAACCCTATGAAAACCTTAAAAAACTAAAAACACTAAAAACCCATAAAACCCCTACAAAATGACAAAAACTCTAAAAATCCCTAAAAGACCCTAAACCCTAAATCCCTAAAAAATCATAAAACCCGTTAAATAACCTTAAAACCATAACACCTCATAGAAATCCAAAATCCACTAAAAAATATAAAAACCCTTTAAACCTATAAAAATGTTACAAAATTCTAAAATCCTCAAAACCCATAAAAAACTAAAAAATATAAAAACCTCAAAAACCCTAAAACCCCAAAAACTCCTAATCAACCTTCAAACCCATAAATCCTTAAAACCCATAAAAAAACCCAAAATCCCTAAAAATGCCTAAAAATTGAAAAACCCTAAAAAACCTGAAAATCTCAAATAAAACCTTAGAACCTAAAAATAATCAAATACCCTATAAAATATAAACAATCTAAAAATCCTAAAGACACAGAAAACCTAAAACCCCTAAAAACACTCAAAATCAGTAAAAACCCTTAAAACCATAAAAATAATAATAAGACCTTAAAATTCCCGAAAAACATAAAAACCCCTACAAAACTTGAAAACCCCTAAGAAAACCACAAAAACCAAAAGTCACTTAAAACCCCAAAAATACCTAAAAATGTAAAAATCATAAAATCTCAAAAAACCCTAAAACCCTTTAAAAACCCCAAAATGAATAAAAACACTAAAAACAACTAAAAACCCTAAAATCCATATAAACTCGTAAAATGATAAAAAATTTAAAAATATATTAAAAACCCAAAAAAAACTCAAAAAACCATAAAAAATCTAAAAACCCTAAAAACCCCCTATGACCCTTAAAATCCCATTAAAAACTAAAAAACAAAAAAAACATAAAATAATCCCTAAAAATCCCTAAAAATGTAAAAAAAAACCCAAAACCCCCTAAGAAACACTAAGAAACCCTAAGAAAACCTTAAAAACCAAAAAAAATACTTAAAACCCTTAAAAACCAAAAAAATTCTAAAACCCCTAAAGAACCATATAACCCCTAAAACCATCAAAATCCCAAATAATGATTAAAATCCTAAATATCCATAAAAATACATAAAAATAAAAACACCATAAAACCCTTGAAAACCCCCATGAATACATTAAAAACCAAAAAACACATAAAACCCCTAAAAACCTAAAAAAAATATAAAGCCCCTAAAAACCTTAAAAAGACCAAAAAAACCAATAAACCCCTAAAAACCGTAAAATCCCTTAAAAACTATAAATAACATAAACCCCATAATACCTAAAACCACTAAAATTATAAAAACCCTTTAAACCGCTAAGATTGTTAAAATATTCTAAAATCCCAAATAATTCCTAAAAACTCAGAAAAATCATAAAACACAAAAAACCCATGAAAAACCACAAAAAACCCATAAAACCCTAAAAATCCGTAAAAACCATAAAAAATCATTAAAATGCTAAAAACTCTTAAAAAATCATAAAAATAAAAAACACTAAAAACAAAAATATATCCTAAAAAACATAAAAGCACTTAAAACATATAAAAACGTATAAAAATCTAAGGGCCCTAAATGACCCAAAAAACACCTAAAACCGTAAACCCCTAAAAAAATCAAATCCGTAAAAAAAAACCCCAAAACCATTAAAAATATAAAAAACCATTAAACACGTTAAAAAACTATTAAAACCTCAAAAACTGAAAACAGTCATAAACTAACCCCCCCTAAAAATCCAAAAAACATAAAAACACTAAAAACCCTTAAAATCCCTAAATCCCTAAAAAATTCTAAAAATCCTAAAAATCCCTAAAAATAACTATGAATGTAAAACACCCTAAAATCCCTTATAACTTTATTAATACATCAAACACATAAAACACCTATGAAACTTAAAACACTAAAAAATCCTTAAAAACCCTAAAATCCTAAAAACAATAAACCCCTAAAAACCTTACATAACACTAAAAGCCCATAAAAACCCTAAAAAAAATACAATAATATAAAAACCCTTTAAACCCCTAAAAATGATAAAAATCTTCAAAAACCATAAACCCCTAAAAACTCAAAAAAACCACTTTAAACCCCCAAAAAACCATAACATTCATTAAAACCATAAAAACCCAACAATGAACAAAAAACCACTTAAAAACCTGAATGCCAAAAAATCTTTAAAAACCCAAAAAAATACCCCCAAAAAAACATAAAAACTAGAAAACCCCTAAAAAATCATAAAAAACTAAAATTTCTTAAAACCCATGAATTTTTTAAAAAATACTAAAAACACTAAAAACTCTCAAAAACCCTAAAAACAATACAAACCCATAAAAACCTTAAAACCCCATAGAACACTAAAAACACAATAAAAATTATAAAAACCCATTTAAAAACTAAAAACATTAGAAAAACTAGAAAACCTTAAAACCCCAAAAAAACCAAAAAAACCAAAAAAACCAAAAAAACCAAAAAAACCCAAAAAACCTTAAAAACCATAAAAATATATAGAAAAACGAAAAATCCCTATAAACCCTAAAATAACATAAAAATCCTCAAAATCCCTAAAAATTTAAAAAACCTAAACAACCATAAGAAAACCATAAAAATCTAAAATCACTTAAACCCTCTAAAAATATAAAAAATATAAAAACCCCAAAATCCTACAAATACCTAAAACCCTAAAAAACCAATAAACACCTAAAAACCTTAAAAACATGAAAACCCATAAAACCACTAAAAGCCAATAAAAACACTAAAAACCCTTTCTACCCCTAAATGTTTTTAATAAATTAAAACCTTAAATACCCAAAAAAACATTGAAAACACTTAAAAACCAAAAAAACCCATAAAATCCTAAAAAACGATACCAATTCCTAAAAATAAAAAAAATATAATAATCATAAAAAACCCCTAAAACATAAAAAACACTAAAAACCCGAAAACACCTAAGAAAACCTAAAATTCCTAAAAATATAAAAAAAAACCTAAAAACGATAAAAACCCTAAAAATCCATAAAAATTCTGAAAGCCAAGAAAAATCCAAAAAATTCCAAAAAACATAAAAACCCATGAAATCCTGAAAAACCATAATAAAATATTATAATCTGAAAAACATATAAAAATCATATAAAACCTAAAGAACCTTAAAACCCCTAGAAATACTCGAAAACCTCTAAAACCTCCTTAAATAAAAAACCCCCCCAGAACTGAAAAAATTCTTAATAACCACTACAAACTCTAAAATCCCTTTAAACACCTAAAAAGGTTAAAAAATATAAAAATATAAAAACTAATAAGAACAAAAAAACCATAAAAAAGAAAAAAACATAAAAAACTTGAAAAAAATAATCATAAAAAACATCAAAACCTCTAAAATAAAAAAAACCATAAAAATCAAAAAAAAAATTCCTAAAAATACCTAAAAATGTAAAAAGCAATAAAGACCTTGAAAACCATAAGAAAAACATAAAACATAAAAACATTTAATACCTCTAAAAACCTCAAAACCCTTAAAACCCTAAAGACTCTATAATCCCTAAAAAACATAAAACCCCTAAAAACCATATAGATCCAAGAAAATAATTAAAAATCCCTATTAAGATAAAAAAATATAAAAACCCTCAGAAAACCAGAAAAACATAATAATACTTCAAACCCCAAAAAAACCAAAAGATTGTTAAAACCCATAAAAGACCCAGAAACCCCCCAAACCACCTAAAACCCATTAAAACTCAAAAATAAATAAAAACCCTATAAATAACTAAAAACTTAAAAATCCTTTAAACCCCTAAAAAATGAAAAAAATCCGAAAATCATTAAAAATCAAAAAATATAAAAAAACCCAAAACCCCCCTTAAAACCTAAGAATACCCTAAAAACATAAAAATCCCTAAAACCATAAAAACCATATAATACTAAAAATTCTTGAAAAATCCATAAAAACATATAAAAACCTCAAAAACCTAAAATCCATAAGAAAACATTAAAAGCATAAAACACCTGAAAGATCCTAGGTAACATAAAAATTGTTAAAGTCCCTAAAACACCTAAAACCTCTAAAAACCCTCAAAATCCTTAAAACCATAAAATCTAATTGAATACTAAAAATCCCTAAAAAAAGAAAAATCCAGGGAACCCTAAAAATAAATAAGAAAACCTTAAACAACTAAAAAACACTTAAAACCTATAAAACCCCTAAATGATTCTAAACCCCCCAAAACCCCTAAAAAATTTAAAAACCATAAACCCCCTAAAACCATAAAACTCCTATCCATAAAAACTACTTGAATCCTAAAAAAGCCTAAAAACATAAAAAACCAGGGAACCCTAAATATAACTATGAAAACCTTGAACAACAAAAAATAAATAAAACCTATAAAACCCCTAAATGATTCTAAACCCCTAAAAATTTTAAAAACCATAAACCCCCTAAAATCCATAAGACTCCTAAAACCCATAAAAACCCTAAAAATAAATAAAACCCCTAAAACAACTCAAAATCTAAAGACCCTTTAATCCCCTATAAATTTAACAAACTATAAAAAACCATAAAAGCCATAAAAACAAAAAAATGAAATAATAAAAACTAAAAAACCATAAATACCATAAAACACCTAAACCCCATATAAACCCTCAAATTCCCTAAAATCCCTAAAAACATAAAAATAACCAAAACACAAAAATTTTCCCTAAAAATATAAACAACCAAAAAATAATGAAAAATTCTAACAAAATAATGAAATGTTAGAAACTATTTAAAACCCTTCAAACCTGAGAATCCCTAAAATCCATAAAACCCCAGAAATTCATTAAAATCCCCAAAACCCCTAAAAACCACAAAAATACCCGAAAACATTTTTAAACCCCTAAAAACTATAAAAACCTCTAAAATCCTTAAAAATACCTAAAACCCCATAAAAATCATAAAAACCCATCAAAAACTGTAAAACAGCTTCAGAACCATAAATGTGCTACAAATATAAAAAACATAAAAACTATTAAAACCTCAACAAAAAACATTAAACCCCCAAAAACCCTAAAAACACTAAAACCCCCCAAAACCTTAAAAAAAATTAAAAAACCATTAATATCCTTAAAATCCCTAAAAATTTCTAAATTCATAAAAAACATTGAAAACCCCTTAGAAAACCTTAAAAACCCCTTAGAAACCCTTAAAAACCTTAAAACACTTAAAACCCATAAAAGGCTAAAAAATGATACAAACCCTAAAACCCTTAAAACCCTAAAACCCGTTAAAATACCAAAAAAAACTAAAAAGTCCCTCCAAATCCAAAAAAATACCTAAAATCCCTATAAATGTAAAAAATCCATAAAACCCTAATAAATTCTTAAAAATAAAAAAATAATTTATACCCCAAAAAATATAAAATCTCTAAAACCCTCAAAAACATGAAAAACCCTAAATCTCCAGAAATCCCTAAAATCCCAAATAATGCATAAAATTTTAAAATGTCCTAAAAATACCTAAAGATGTAAAAATACAAAACAACCATAAAATATCTGAGAAAACCTTAAAAACAAAAAATACATGAAACACCTAAAAGGTCATTAAAACTCTAAAAACCCTAAAAAATACACTAAATCTTTAAATTCCCCTAAAAACCATAAAACCCCATCAAAACCATAAAAATCCAAATGACCCATTGAAACGCTAAAAACCCAGTAAAAACTATAAAAACCATTTAAACACCTAAAAATGTATAAAAAATTTTAAAAACTCAAGACCCTAAAAATTTTAAAAACCTTAAATTACCAAAAACTATGAAAACCATAAAAATAAAAAAAATCTGAAAATACAAAAAACCCAAAAAATGAATAAAAATCCTAAAAATACCCTATAATCACTAAATATATAAAAACCCATAATCCTTGAAAACTCTAGAGAAACCCTTTAAAAACATTAAACACCTAAAACCCCTAAAAACAAGAAACCCTAAAAACAATAGAAACCTAAAAGACCCTAAAAATCCAAATAATTATAAATACCCTTAAAACTCTAAAAACTAATAAAAAACCAAAAAAACCACTAAAATATCTAAAAATACTTTAAACCCCTAAAACGATAAAAAACTCTAAAAATCATAAAACCTGTAAATATAGAAAAAACCTAGTAACCGAAAAAAACAATAAAATGTGTAAACCCCTAAAAAACCATATAAACCTAAAATAATCTACAAAAACATTAAAAACCACTAAAACCCTTTAAAAACATTAAAAATACACTAAGTACTATAAAACTCCTTTTAAACCATAAATATGATGAAATACACGAAAAAACCTAAAAAACATAGAAAACTAAACTAACTTTAAAACCCACAAAAAAATATATAAACCACCAAACCCCTAAAACCTGCTAAACCCCTTAATATCCCCAATACACTACAAATTATAAAAATCCTAAAAATCCATAAAAATCCTGAGAAATGTAAAAAACCCAAATATCCTAAAAAAACCCTAAAAACCTTAAAATCCTAAAAAACACAAAACCCCTAAAATCCAAAAAACTAAAAACCCTTAAAAACCCAAATTTATCTTAAAAACCCTTAAAACCATGAAAACCCTAAAAAACTAAAAACCCCATAAAAACACACAAACCCTAACAAATACTATAAAACCCCTTTGAACCTGTCAAAATTTTAAAAAAATCTTAAAAACATTAAAATCCATAGAAAACTCAAGAAATTGCTAAAAACTCGAAAAACAAAAAAAAACCCAAAACCCCTAAAAACTATAAAAACACTCAAAATCCCTAAAATCCTTAAAAACTCATAAAAATACATAAAACACTAAAAATTCATAAAAACATAGAAGACTAAAAAACTATAAATACCTAAAGTAAACCATAAAAAATTGAAAAATAGTTAAAACCCAAAAGAAAAATAGAAAACATTAAAAACCTGAAAACCCTAAAATCCATAAAACCCAAAAACCCTTTAAAAACCCTGAAAACACTAAAACTAAAATAATAACTCTAAAAACCCTTTAAAACCATAAAAACATTAAAAACCCCACAAAGTCAAAAAAAATCCAAAAAACCATAAACCTTGTTAAACACTAAAAAACCATAAAAAATATCAAAACCCAAAAAACCACTAAAAACTAAAATCCTAAAAAATCATAAAAATACGTAAAATTAAAAATCTCTAAAAATACATATTAAAACATTAAAAACCTAAAAACATAAGACCATTAAAAACCTAAAAATGTTAAAAATCAAACCCCCTAAAAAGATCCTAAAATCCTATAATCTTCTAAAACCCTTAAAACACCATAAAAACCCAATAAAACAATAAAAATCTTAAAAACCCACTAAAAATTATACAAATTCCTTAAGAACCAAATACAATAAAAAACAAAAAAACCATAAAAACCCTAAAATCTCAATAAAACCCTACAACAAAAAAACACATAAAAATAATAAAAAACCTAAAAATTCCGGAAAATTCAAAAAAGTATAAAAACCCATAATAATCCTAAAAAATCATGATCAAAATAAAAACCCATAAAACCCTTAAAAACACCTATAAAAACATTAAAAACCTAAACAAAATTAAGACTTATAAGAAACCTAAAAACCTAAAAACCATAAAATCCCCTAAACACCATAAATACCCTAGAACCCATATAAAACATAAAAATCTCTAAAAACTATAAAACCCATTTAAACCCCTAAAAATATGAAAACTCAAAAAACTTTAAAAATAATTAAAAAACAAAAACCTAAAAATCCAAAAAAAAACCATAAAAACCCTGAACATGCTAAAACCCCTCAAAATCCAAAAAAAATACTAAAAACCCATAAATATTATAAAAATTCCCTAAAATCTATAAAATAATAACATACCCTAAAAACCCTCAAAACACTAAGAAAACCTTAAAAAACCAAAAACAATTTAAAAACCTAAAAAAACTAAAAAACTAAAACCCTTAAACCCTAAAAATGACTAAAACCCCTAAAAACCATAGAAATCCTAAAAAACCCATAAAAATACATAAAATTTACAAACCCTAAAAACCTAGAAAAACCCTATGAAAATCTTAAAAACATAAAAACACTTAAAACCCCTAAAAACCTAAAAAATTATAAAACCCATAAAAGACCCTAAAACCCATAAAAATCAATAAAGCCCCTAAAAACTATAAAATCCCATTAAAGGCTTAAAAATCCATAAAAACCAATACAAATTCTAAAAACCCTTTAAACCCTTAAAATTTTTAAAAAAATTAAAAAAACCATAAAACCATAAAACCCCTAAAAATAATTAAAACCCATAGAAATCCTAAAAATACATAAACATCCCTCAAAATGTAAAAAATATAACAAACATGAAAACCCATTAGAAAAAAATAAAAACCTAGAAACACATAAAACCCCTAAAAATCATAAAATTCAAAAAAACCATAAAAACTCTCAAAATCATCAAAACCCCTAAAAATCCATAAAAATATTCAAAAATGCTGTAAACCCCCTAAATACTTAAAAACCTTAAAAACCTTATAAACTCTAAAAACCATCAAAGAAATACATAAAAAATTAAATCCCCTTTAAACCCTTAAAACGTTAAAAGTGTTAAAACCCTAAAAGACCCTAAAACCATAAAAATTATCAAAATACATAAAAATACTAAACCTATAAATTTCCTAAAAAATCATTAAAATACCAAAAACATAAAAACACTAAAATACCTAAAAGCCACTAAGAAAACCACAGAAACCTAAAAACCCAAAAAACCCCTAAGAACTAAAAAACTATACAAACCTTATAAGATCCAAAAACCTTAAAAACATAATGAATCATAAAAAATACTTCAAAACCCTAATATGAAAAAAAAACTCTAAAACCTTTAAATACCTAAAAAATCAATAAAAATTCAATAAACCCCAAAACCCATAAAAGTTAAAAAAGCACTGAAAGCACTAAAAATCCCAAAAAATGCTAAAAAATAAGATAAATACTAAAAATTCAACAAAAATACCTCAAAATGAAAAAACCCTAAAACCACTATGATAAGATTAATACCCTAAAAACATATAAAACCCATAAAAACATAAAAACACATAAAAACTAAAATACCAAAAAAAAACCTATAACCCTAAAAACCTTTATAGTCCCTAAAAACCCTAAATAATCAGAAAAATTACAAAAAAATCCCTAAAAATACAAAAAAAATTTAAAAATCCATAAAAAATGAAAACCACTAAAAAACCTGAAAAAATCACATAAAACCCCTAAAAACCTAAAAATTTAAAAAATCCATAAAAATACCCTAAAACTCTAAAACCCCCTAAAAACCATAAAATTCATAATCCCAGAAAAATCACTAAAAACAATAAATACAAAAAAATATAAAACCCCTTTATCTAATGTAAGTTTTTAGAGATCCTAATTAAACTCTTGAATCTTTCTAAGCCCCTTGAATACAATGGATTTACTGCCACAACAAGGAACTAGATTCTCCTAGTATGTTCTATTCTCTTCGTCAAATGTTTTTGGTGGGTTTCTATCCATTTTGATCAGTGCTGGTGCTATAGATCTAGTCTGTGGTGTGTGTGGATTGTGTCCTTGAAGGTCGTTATTTTGGTTTCAAGGGATCTTCTTATTCAGATTTGGTGTACTCATGCCTGTTTGTGGTCTTTAGCCTTCTATTGAAGGTCGTTCCATTGGTATAATATTGTTTTGGTGGAGAAGATACCTTCATGTATTCAAGTGGACTTTCATAGAGTGCTTTGGGTGCTTCTTCTCGATGCTGGGTAGGTTGGGCATTGCAATTTGACATTATTTCATCCTATAAGTTGAGCATTCAGGGCAGTGGGATTGTATTCAAACTCGAACTTGGGTTACTAACCATTGTCACTAGCATGGCCACATTCTCCCTCATCTGTTCGGTGTTGGGTTTGGTTATAGTCATCGGAAACCTCACTTTTTGTTTTGGTCTTTTAGTTTGGTGAGGGGATTCGTGTTCAGGGTTCCTTAGAAGCACGTGGGGCCTCATTTGGATTTTGTGTTTAGTGTAGGAACTAGATTCTTCTACATGACAGAAGATTTCTTTCTTGTTAAGGGTTCACGGTTTTATATTGTGTGGATCAAGTCATATATTTGGTTTTATGTCTCTAAGGTTGGTCTTCCTGCTTGTTCACCAGTTTCACAATCTCAGTTCTAGAAGGATTTGGTGGCTTTGGAAGCTAGTATCATGTTTTGAGGTATGGTGGTGTTTGTCACCTATGTGCCTCATCAGAACCTTCTGTTTTGGGAGGTTCTTCATCTTTAGAACTCTCTTTGATTATTGTGCTTGTTTTTAGTTCTTCTCGTTGATGGTAGTGGGTTCTTCTATTGTAGACATTGCTTCTGTCTATAAGTGCATGTGTATTTCATGTGCTGAGGTCTTATCTATTTTTGGAATATATGTTTTGTCTGTGTTTGTGGTCTTGTGTGGTCATCATAGTTTCTACCTTCTATTGGTGTAGGGTTTTCAGTTCATTGATACTCGTGGTTTTACTAGAATGTGGTTTGTTGGCCAGTGTTTTTGCCTCTAGCATGGTTTTAATTTTCGTCATCGAAGGCGCCACTAATAAGGGGTTATCTATGGCCTCTAAAATCTTACACTATTAATTTTACTATTTTTAATCATAATGTGGAGTCAAGGATAGTTGTGTGGTTGATGCTGGGATGGCATGGGGAAGCATAGGGTGCTTTGGCTATTGCAGGGATGTTCTTCTTTATTTTTTATCCATGTTGTTTTGTGATTTTTCTTGTGGTTTGGGTGGAAGTGATCCTATTTTTGGTTTTTTATAGTGTTCTATAGGCAGTAATATTTGTTTGGAAGATTTTTCCTATGGTTTGAGGGGTGGTGGTTATTACATATGTTTCTGGGTGTGACTGGGAGGAGTTTTTTGGTAGTTGATTTACTTTTGGCTATTGGTGCTAAATGCTAGTGGGGGGGGGTGCTGGTTTTTGGTGCATGTAGGGTTTCTGCTTCGGATGTTGGGAGATAGATTGGTTTTAGTATAGGGGATATGTATACTGCTGGAGCTGTTTTTGTGCGTTGGATGTTGTGTGGTGGGGCTGGCTATTTGATGTGTTTGTTACACTATTGTTTATTGTTAGATATGGGGATAAGACTGTGGGGAGTTATTATGGGAGATGTTATAGGGTTTTGTAATATTTGTGACTACTGTATTTTATGCTAATATTAAAGAGGTTTGCTATATATTTATGGGAGATATTGGTGTTGGGAGATTTATGAAGGGTGGTGGGTGGTTTTACAGGGTGCTCAGTGTTGTTGGGATATTTTTAGGGTGTTGAGAGCTACTAACTATAGGATATTGCTATGGGAGTTGGGATTCATAGCTATTTGATGTTGGAGCTAGTTTTGGGTATTGGGTGCTGGGTTCTTGATGGGTTCTGGTTTCCCTGGTGTTTTCTTCTTGATCTTGTGATGGAGTTAGGAGCTGGGTGGTATGAGATTGGTGTTGGGTTCATTGGGATTTGTGAGGTTTCTCGGTCCTTTTTCATTAAATGGTTTGGATGGGTTTGTGAGGTTCTGCAACCATCATCCAAGTAGAGGTTTGTATTGGCTTCATGAGGTTCACCAGGCCATTTTGCATGCAATGAATTGTTTGGGATCCATTAGATTTCTCAGGTTCCCTTTTCAGATAATGGCTTGGATGGGATTCACTAGGTTTCTCAGGCCCATTTTCCAGTGTTAGGCTTTTTGGGATTCGTGATATTTATCAGGGAAATTTTCAATTTTGGTTGTTGTCAAGGGACATTGGGACATTTGGTTCACCCTTTGAATGATTACATTGTTCTTTAATTCCATATTTTAAATATTATGTTCTATTTTCCATGAAAAAAACAAAAAAACTCTTTTAACCCAAAAAAACATTAAAACCCTATAAAAAACATAAAAAGCCTAAAAACAAAAAATCCACTAAAAACCCTAAAAATCCACAAAATTCCAAAAACCCCTAAAAACCAATAAAATCATAAAAATGCACAAAAACTACAAAAACATAACAACCTAAAAAAAACTAAAACCCTAAAGAAAATATTAAAAACCTAAAAACTCTTAAAACCCCTAATAACATAAAAATGATAAAACCCATAAACCTCCTAAAACCCCGAAAATCCCCCAAAACCATAAACACCAATAAAATCCTAAATGATCCTTAAAAATCCGTATAAAGGTAAAAAACCATGAAAACCTGAAAACCCCTAATAAAACCTTAAAAACCTAAAAACACATAAAACCCCAAAAGAATTAAAAATTTCAAATCCCCAAAAAACCCCTAAAACCCATAAAACCCAAAAAAACATTTAAACCCCCTAAAAACCTTCATAAACATTAAAAACACGAAAAATTCCAGAAAACATATAAACCCCTAAAATGTTAAAAAAACTATAAAAACGTTAAAATCCAAAAAAACTCAAAAAACCTATAAATCGACAATAAAACATAAAACCCCAAAAAATCCCAAAAAACCCTCCAAATCCCAAAAAACCCTCCAAATCCCTAAAATCCCTAAAAACCGTAAAAATCCTAAAAATTCCTTAAAATAATAGAAAACATAGAAATGTAAAAACAAAGAAAAACCTTAAAAACCATAAAATAAATAAACACTTAAAACTCCAAAAAACCTAAAAATTAAAACATCACTAAAAACTAAAATAAAACCCTAAAACCCCACATGATACCTAAAACCCTAAAAACCCATAAAAATATAAAAAACAACAAAAAACCCTTAAAAATGAAATAAACCCTAAAAATCATGACACCCTTGATAAAACCATAAAAATTAAAAAAAATAAACCTCCTAAAAACTTAAAAATTATAAAAAACCATAAAAATCCCTAAAAAGAAGACCAGAACATTAAAAACCCCTAAAAACCATAAACCCCTAAAAACTATAAAAACCATTAAAAACCAAAATAATCCTAAAACCACACTAAAAACACTAAAAAACCATTTAATCACTAAAATATTTAAGAAACTCTAAAAACATTAAACCCATAGAAAACTCAATAAACCCTAAAATCCCAAAACCCCCCCAAAAAAATAGAAAACCCCTTAAAATTACTAAAACCTCCCAAAAAATAATAAAAAATCTAAAAAAGACCAAAAATCCCCAAAAACAAAAAAAACCCTAAAATCCCTTAAAACCCCTAAGAAAAACATAGAACCAAAAAACAATTAAAACCCCTAAATACCATAAAAGGCCAAAACTCTAAAAACTCATAAAAACATGATAACCCCATAAAACACCTCAAAATTCATAGGAACCCTAAAACCCATCAAATTTTTAAAAAATACCTAAAAATCAATAAAAATGTAAAAACCCAAAAAAACACTAAAAAACCCTAACAAAACCTTAAAACCCTAAAAATAATTAAAACCCCTAAAAAATAAATATAATAAAACCCCTTAAATCCCAAAAGACCCTAAAAACCTTAATGGACCATAGAAACCATAAAAAACTCTGAAATCCTTAAAAATCCTAAAACCCGATAAAAACCCTAAAACCAATAAAACACTAAAATCCCTTTAAACTTCTAAAATTTCAAATAAATCTTAAAACCATAAAAACCTAAAAAAAATCAAATAGTCTAAAAACACCAAAAAAACCATAAAAATTGAAAAAACCCTCAAAATCCATAAAAACTATAAAAAACATAAAAATTATAAAAAATCCCTCAAAAACTCTCAAAATGTAAAAAATAGTGAAAACCCCTAATTAAAACTTGACAACCTAAAAACACATAAACCCCTAAGAAATCTAAAAAATATAAAAACCCAAAAGATCGAAACCCCCCCTAAAACCATATAAATCCCTAAAAATCCAAAAAATTGATAAAATCCTACAAAATATCTAAAAACCCTACAAATGTAAAAAAACCATAAATAATATAAGGAAAACATAAAATATAAATATACTAAAACCCTTAAAAACCTAAAAATTATAAAAAAACCTGAAAACTCTAAATGATGATAAAACCCCATAAAAATATAAAACCCATAAACCTTAAAAACCAGAAAATAACCATAAAAATAAAAAACCACTACAAACTGTCTAAATATTATCAACCATTTAAATTATCAAAAAATTCCAAAAAAACATAAAAATATTAAAAATCTCAGAAAAACCTAAAACCCCCAAAAAATATAAAAAACATAAAAATCCTAAACACCCCTTAAACCAATAGAATTCCTAAAAACCCTAAAAACCCATAAAAATACTAAAAGGTACTAAAAATACCTAAACATGTAAAAAAATTAGTGAACAATATAAAACCATAATTAAGAAAACTCTAAAAAACTAAAAACACCTAAAACCCCTAAAAACCTAAAAAACGCTAAAACCCATAAAAAACTCTAAAACCCAAAAAATCCTACAATCCATAAAAACCATAAAAATATTTGAAAGCCCATAAAAATACTAAAACCCACTAAAAACACTAAAATATATTTAAACAACTAAAAAAAATAAAAAAATATTAAAACCATAAAACCCTATAAATTCAAAAAAACCCTAAAACAAAAAAAATCAATTAAATCCCTAAAAACAATAAAACAATCTAAACACCCTCAATATACCTAAACAACCTAAAAACCTAAAAAAATGTTACAACCCCTAAAAATCCATAAAAAAATAAAAAACATTGAAAAGAATGGAAGATCCTAAGAAACCCTTAAAAGACTAAAACACTTAAAACCCTAAAAACCTAAAAATGTTAAAAACCCTAAATCCCGAAAAATGCCAAAAACAACAAAAAACCATATAACCCCTAAAAACCTTAAAAACCCATAAAACCCATAAAACCCCTAAAAATCACTAAAAACTCTAATAACCATTCAAACCCAAAAAAATATTAAAAAACACAAAAAAAAAACAAAAAAACCCTAGAAACTCAAAAAAAAACCCCATAAAAACTATAAAAAATTTAAAACCCTAAAATTCCCCAAATTCCCAAAAAACCCAAAAATTTAATAAAAATAAAAAAAATTTCACAAAAAGGATTAGAAAAACATAAAAATCCTCAAAAAACCTGAAAACCTGTAAGAAAATCATAAAAACCTAAAAACCCTAAAAGCCTTATAAACTGTAAAAAATCCTAAAACCATATAAAGCGCTGAAACCACCAAAATCTCTAAAAACCCTTTAAACAACAATTTTTTTTAAAAAACTCCAAAAACATTAAAAACCCTAAAAACTCAAAATAATCCAAAAAACACCTAAAATCCACCAAAACCCCAAAAACCCTCAAAATCTCTTAAAACCCTAAAAACCCATAAATATCTGAAAAAACTACAAAAAAATAACTAAAAAAGTATAGAACCAAAAAAACCATGAAAACCCACATACATTTGTAAAAACCTAAAAACAATTAAAACAACTAAATACATAAATATTCTTAAAACCATCAAAATACCATAAAACCCCCAATCCCCACAAAAACCAAAAAACCCCAAAAAACAATAAAAATACTAAAAAATCTCAAAAAACTCTAAAAATGAAAAATATTATAAAAACCTAAAAACCCCTTAAAATTGGTAAAAATATAAGAACAATTAAAATCGTAAAAATGATAAAAAACCCTACAAGCTCTAAAATCCTAAAAACATTCAAAACCCTTGAAATATGTAAGAAACTCTAAAAAACCAAAAAAAATCCTAGATACCTAATTAAAACTCTAAAAAACCCACTTAACCCCTAAATTTTTTAAAAAACTCAAAAAAATTTAAAACCCTAAATAACTCAAAAAATCCTAATAACCCCCGAAAGCATAAAAACCCTAAAACCCTAAAAACCCTTAACTCCTAAAATCCATCAAAATATCCAAAAACCATACATAAAATAAAAAACATAAATAATCCCTCAAAATACATAAAAATGAAAAAAACTAAAAACCCCAGAAACACCCCAAGAAAACCTAAAAACACTAAAAATCCAAAAAACCAAAAAAAATATAAAGCACTAAAAAGCCAAAAAACATATAAAAATCCTAAAAATCCCTATAAACCCTAAAAGTGTAAAAATACCTAAAACCATGAAAAAAATTAAGAAAATATTAAAAAAAATAAACCCCTCAAAACCAAAAAAAAACCTTAAAACCCCTAAAAATCCCCTTAAAACCCCTTAAACCCACAAGAACACTAAAAAAACATAAAACCCCCCTAAATCCAATTAATAATATAAAAAACTAGTAAAAACTATAAAAAAATTTTAAACCCATAAAAACTTTAAAAACATTAAAAATCAATGAAACCGTAGAAAATTCAAAAACCCATAAAACCCCCTAAAGACTTGCAGAATCCATAATAACTCTAAAAACCATAAAAATAAAAAAAATCCATAACCCCCCTAAAGAGGTAAAGAACCCAAAAAACCCAAAACCCCCCTAATAAAACCTTCAACACTAAAAAACACATAAACCAACTAAAATGTAAAAAATGATAAAACGCAAAAAAAACTTCATAAAACCAGAAAAAACACTAAAAACTACAAAAACAATATATAACCATAAAAATCCTAAAAACCCTTAAAAACGTAATACCCAAAAAAACCTAAAACCCACTAAAAACTTTAAAAATCATTAAACCCTTAAAATGTTAAGAAAACTCTAAAAACCACTTAAAACCCAACAAAAATTAAAAAAAAACAAAAAACCCCAAAAAAACATAAAACACCTACAAAACCTAAAAAAATAAAAAATACTCAAAATCCCAAAAATTTCAAAAAATCCATAAAAATACTAAAAAGTCCTAGTAATACCTAAAAACATAAAAAATCCGAAATACCCTGAAAACCAAAATAAAACTCTAAAACCTAAAAACACTTAAAACCCCTAAAAACTAAAAAAATGCTAAAACCCTAAAAAACATAAAAAAAACTAATACCCCTAAAATACATAGACCCCCTAAAACCATTAAAACACTATAAAATCTATTAAAAATAATAAAAATACTATTTAACCCCTAATTTTTTTTAAAAAACACTAAATCACATAAAATCCCAAAAAATACACTAAATACCCAAAAAACAATAAAAACCCTAAAACATCTTAAAATCCCTAAAAACACCTAAAATTAACTAAAACCCGTAAAATAGGAAATACCCAAAGAAAACATAAAAAACCTAAAAACACTAATAATCAATATAAAACCAAAAAAATTCTAAAACCCCTAAAAACCCTAAAAAACCATAATAACCCAAAAAACCATAAAAACTGCTAAAAACATAAAAAACCCTAAAAACCCATTAAAACCCTTTAAACTACTAATAACACTAAAAACCATTAAATAATTAAAAAATTTTAAAAACACAAAAAACCATAACAAACCAAAAATCCGTAAAAACCTAATGACACTAAAACCCTCAAAATACCTAAAACCCCAAAAACCATAAAAACCTAAAAATCCCTAAAAATTCCTAAAAAAAACCCCTAAAAACCCTAAAAACCTTAAGAGACCCTTGAAAACCAAAAAAAACTTTAAACCCCTAAAAACGTAAAAAATGATAAAAAACTTATAAATAATGAAAACCCAAAAAACCAAAAAACCTTAAAAATCCCTAAAATCAAAAAAACCTGTAAATACTATAAAAACCCATCAAAATCCCTAAAAACAAAAAACCCTTAAACCCTTTAAAAACCTAAAAAAACATTAAAAACCTGAAACAACTTAAATCACCAATAAACTGAAATACATTAAAAGCTCTAAAATACCAAGAAACCCTAAAACCCCTAAAAAATAACCCCCCCCCCAAACATTAAAAAACCCATCAAACCACAAAAACTTCTAAAATCTCTAAAAACCCTTTAACCCCCTAAAATGGTAAAAACCCTAAAAACTCAAAAAAAATCCTAAATCCCCTAAAAACACTATAAAACAGCTTAAAATCCTGAAAACCAGTAAAACCCTACAAAATCCATTAAACCCCAAAAACGATAAAAATCCTAAAAAAGCACTAAATATCTTGAAAAACGTAAAAAACTATGAAACCAGAAAGCCCCTAATGAATATTTAAAAAATAAAAACACTTAAATCCTCTAAAAAACTAAAAAATGCTAAATGTCATGGTTAATAATATGGGAGCAGCCGCTTTCCCTGGAAGAAAAGAAACGTAGGGAGAAGTTTCTGAGGCTCCTTAAGCTCCATGTGGATTATGAGTCAGGATGGGATGACTCTAACTCCTGCTTTGATGATACGGCCTCTGGATATGGTGTAGATGGTGACCCTTATGGTGTGGCTTATGTTTCGGATTTTGGTGGTGACATTGACTGATCTATTTCCCTTTCCTTATTTTTTTCCTTTTGATCTTTCTTTTTTTGGGTCTTTGGGTTGGGGTTGTAAAGGGTTTTTGGGTGTGGGTCGTTTGACCTCTCCCCTCCCTTGTATGTTATGTCATTTCTTTATAAATTTTGGGGGGGGGGGCAGGAATAGCCTGACCCACAAATCTTCCTTTCCCCTAACAACCATAAAAATCATTAAAACCCTAAAAAATACCAAATAACCATAATGACATAAAAATCTTGAAAAACCCTATGAAATCCTTAGAAACCTAAAAGAATTTAAAACCCAAAAAATGATAAATTCTCTAAAATACCATAAAAATGCTAAAACCCCTAAAAATAATAAAAAAATCTAAACCCTTAATACCCATAAAAATCCATTGTAACCCTAAAACCCCTAAAACTATAAAACCAAATTAAAACCCTAAAAATTAAAAAAAAACAAAAATACATATAAAAAATTCTAAAACTCCAAAAAACCATAAAAACCCTCAAAATTTTTAAAACCCCTAAAAACCCATAAAATTACTAAAAACAGATAAAAATCCTTAAAATTTAAAAAACCCAAAAACCCATAAAACACCTTAGAAAAATTTATGTCTCTAAAAACACTTAAAACATGTAAAAACCTAAAAACGCTAAAAACCCTATAAAACACTAAATTATCCTAAAAAACCAAAAAACCATAGTAACCCCTAAAAACCCTAAAAACATAAAAACCCATAAAGGCCCTATTAACCACTAATAATTCTAAATAGATTTTGAACCATTTTTTTAAAATATATATATAAAATCATAAAAACTGTAAAAAACTAAAAAGACCCTAAAATGAAAAAAAACCCATAATACCACCAACAACTTAAAAAAAACTCAAAATCCATAAAAACCCAAAAAAATACTAAAAAATAATTAAAATCACTATAAATGTAAAAAAATATATAAATTCTCAAATACCCTAAAAACCCTTAAAAACTGAAAAACACATAAAAACCCTAAAAACCCAAAAAAACCCTAAAAACCTTAAAATTTATAAATACATTAAAAATCCTCAAAATCCAAAAAAACCCATGAATAATCCATAAAAATTCAAAAATTCTCCATAATCCCATAAAAATGAAAAAACCCTAAAACCCTTAAAACACCTAAAAAAAATCCTAAAATCCTAAAAATAGGTAAAACCCTTACAAACCAAAATATGGTGATACCTTAAAAGGACCTAAAAAAAATAAAAGGTCCTAAAACCCCTAACATCCTTAAAAACAATAAACCCCCTAAAGACTTCAAAAAACCACCAAAACATTAAAAACCCTTTAAACCCCTAAAAAAGTTTTATAAAATCTAAAAAAACATTAAAAACTCTTGAAAAAAAACCCCAAACCCAAAAAACCCCCCCAAAATCCATAAAACCCCTAAAAGTCCAGAAAATCTCTAAAAACCATAAAAATCCCAAAATTCCCAGAAATAACTAAATCTGTAAAAACCCTTAAAACCCTAAAAACCCCTATGAAATCCACAAAAAATAAAAACATATGAAAAAAATAAAAACATAAAAAATGATAAGAACCTTAAAAACCATCAAACCACTAAAAATCCAAAAAAACCCACAGAATCACTAAAACACTAGAAAACTATAAAAATCGTTTAAAGAACTAAAAATAACTAATAATGTAAATACCATAAAACCCTGAAAACCATTAATAAAACCTTAAAAACCAAAAAGCACTTAAAATCCCTAAAAACCTAAAAAATGCTAAAAAACCTAAAATACGCTAACAACCCCAAAAATGATAAAAACCCATAAAAAAATACAAAACCTATAAAAACATAAAATCTAAGAAAAAAAATATAAAACGTCTTAGTCCCATAAAATGATAAAAAAACTACAAAAAACACCTAAAACTCACAAAAACTAAAAAAACCTAAAAACCCAAAAATGCCATAAAAACCCCATAACCGCTCAATATCCCTAAAACCCAAAGAATCCATGAAAACATAAAAATGTACGAAAATCACTAAAAAAGTAAAAACCCTAATAACCATGAAAACCCTTAAGAAAACCATAAATATAGAAAAAATACTTTAAACCATAGAACCATAAAAATGAAAAAACACACTAAAAACCCTAAATACACTAAAATCCCTAAAAACCATAAAAAATATATAAACCCAAAAAAATCATAAAAATAATGAAAAACTATAAAACACAATTTAATCCACTAAAAACATGAATAACTCTAAAAAAATTAAAACCCAAATAACTAAAAACCCAAAAAAATCCTAAAACCCCTTAAAATCTCCAAAATTTTTAAAAAACCAACAAAATCCTAAAAAACCCCAAAAATCCCTAAAAACGAAAAAATTCCTAAAAACCATAAGACTATATTAAATCCTAGAAAAACTTAATTCCATAAAAACCTAAAAATACCAAAAACCCCCAAAAATTTAAAACACCATAAATATCCTCAAAATCCCTAAAGAACTAAAAACCCATTGAAATCCAAAAAAATTCCCTAAAAATCTCTAAAAATGTGAAAACCCTAAAAACCTTGTAAACCCTTTAAAAAACCATAAAAACATAAAAACACTTAATACCCCTTAATCCCCTATAAACACTAAAACTCTAAAAGAGTCAAAATACCCTAAACCCCTTAAAAAAATTTAAATTCCCTATAAACATTGAAAACCATAAAAACTCATAAAATGCATAAGACCATAAAAAAACTCTAAAAACCCTTGAAACTCTTAAAAATGTTTAAAATCTATAAGAAACCTTTAAATCCTAAAAAAACCAAAACAAATCCTAAAACCCTTAAAACCCCATAAAAACCCTAAAACACATAAAATATATAAAAATCCCTAAAAACCCCCAAAAATCCATAAATATCCTAAAAATAAAAAAAAATCCACAAAAACATAAACAAACCAAATAACCTGAAAATACCTAAGAAAAATTTAAAAACCAAAAAAATTAAAACCCCTAAAAAAATACTAAAATCCCCAAAAATCTTAAAAGAACCTAAAAAAACTAAAACCCATAAAACCATAAAACCCCTGAAAACCTAAAAAACCCATAATAACACTAAAAATATAAAACCCCTTTGAACCTCTAATGATGATAAAAAAAACATAAAAACCCATAAATAACCTAAAAATTCAAAAAAACCATAAACATCCAAAAAAACCAAAAAAACCTTTCAAATTTCCTAAAAACTATAAAAAAACCAAAAAATACTAAACAGGTCCTAAAATATTAAAAAATGTAAAAAACCCAAAAACAACCCTGAAAACCCATAAAAAATCCTTAAAATCCTAAAAAACACTTAAAACCCCCCAAAACCTAAAAATTTCCAAAAACTATAAAAAAATGAAAAAAACCTAGAAACAATAAGAAATACTAAAACCTTAAAGACAAAAAACCAAAAAAAATCCAAAAAGCTCTAAAAATCCTTCGGACCCTTAAAACCCTTAAAAACTGTAACACCGTAAAACCTGAAAAATATTCAAAAACACAAAAAACACTAAAACACCAATAAAAATTCTAAAACCCTAAAAACCCATAAAACCCATCAAAGTCCCCAAAACCTAAAAAACACAAAAAAAATCCTAAAAACTCAAAAAAAAACTAAAATAAAAAATAACCCCAAAGAAAAACTTTAAACCCAAAAAACACTAAAAACCTCTTAAAGCCTAAAAATGATGAAAATCCTAAAAAATAGAAAAATCCATAAAAACAAAAAATACCCACAAAATCCCTAAAAACCATAAAAATGATAAAAATCAAGAATCCATAATAAACCCTAAAAAATCAAAAGAAGAAAATGTCACTTCTCTCCCTAGGGTTCTCCCTCTCAGCGCTACACTTTCTACGGATTCCTCCCTGAATCCTCCTTGGCGGCTTCATTTCTGTGTTCTTATTCTCCTCTACGGTCAACTCCCACTCGATTTCTCTCTCTTGTTGGGAGCTTTTCGAGTTGGTAAAGGCGGGGATCTTCATCTATGGCGGTGAGGGCTGGCATTTCACGAGGCCACTTCATCAACTTCTTTGTGAAAAGACCTGGGTAAAGGATCCCTCCCAGTGGATTAGTTTCTATGGTGAAAAGTTTCAGCAGAGGTACAATGCGATGTTCTGGCTCTCTCAGATGCTAGTATTTCGGTCATCTCTTCTAGCAGATCTGATTTCTAGAAAACTTTGTTGTTTCTTCGGGCTACGTGATAGAAGATGGAATATATAGAGGGAATTGTGTTGAATTGATATTGGTTTGCTTGGTCCTATGGCATACGCTTTTAGATCTACTGTTCAACGACTTGCGCTGAAGATTCAGCTTTGGTTTTCTTGTTCCTTGGATTTTTCTACATTTCACGCTGTTGATACGGGGTGGATTAAGTTGTGCTGGGATCTGGTTGATTTTTTGGTCTATGGTTTGTTGGGGTACCAAATCAGTTTCTTTGGTCCCCTGTATTCTACTAGAGATTTTGTTTGGATCTTGTTTATTGATGATGATCTTGGCCAGTTTTTATTTTGTTGCGATTTGGTTTTGGTTTATGCTTTCCTGTGGTGTCAAAGAGGTTTTTTTGGTCTAGAGATACTAGTTTTGTTTATTGGTTCTGATATGAGGTGTTTCCTGTTGGTCATTCTTTATAGTCTTTGTGTTATTAGAAGAGTTGTTTGGGCTGCAGAGCTGGTGGTTCTACACCCTTGGATGTGCTTCTAGGTTCATTATGCTGGAATGTTGTTTGTTACTTGGCTGAGATGCATTGAAGATGATGTCTTTATTTTTGGTGTTGGTGATTCTGTACTATGGGAAATGGACCTACCTTGAGTGGTGGTGATGGCTGATGTGGAAGCTAGCACTTTTGGTGCCAATGGTTCGATTTTGCTGGTGGTGAGTCTTCTTGCTAAGAAGCCACTAGCTACGGGAAGGTGTGATTTGCTGGAAGCATGCTGGATTAAATTTGGGGAGGGTGAGACTTATGTCTCTGATGTTCGTGGCTCCCGGCTGTTGGCCGTAGATATTCTTGGTAAAGAGGTGATGGATGAGGAAATTGGTGCTGCGAGATGTTGGTTGTTGTTTGGCTGGGAGATGATGTTAGAGATGCTTCTAATTTTCTGCCTTCTTTTGGTTTTATGTGTATTTTGGTTATTTGGAGACTTTGGGGTTCTGTGGGGTTGTCTAGGGTTTTTGTGTGTGGGTTGATTGACCCCGCCCCTCCCTTTTCTGATGTGTCTTTTTTCCAATAAATATTTTGGGGCTAGGTTGTCCTAGTATTACACCTCTTCCACCCTAATAAGACCTACAAAAAATCCTAAAACCCTAAAAATACTTAAGAAAACCGAAAAAATGTAAAAAATCCTAAAAATAAAAACCCTAAAATCCCTAAAATCCCTAAAATAACATAAAACCCCTTAAAATATTTAAAACACCAAAAAAATATAAAACCCACATAAGGAACTAAAAAACCCACTAAACTATAAAAACCCTTTAAACCCATAAAAAATTTAAAAAACCTTAAAAAATTCAAGAAAAACCCAAAACCCTAAAAAATCATAAAAAATGTAAAAACCTAAAACCCCAAAAACCTTCAAAATCCCTATGAACCCTAAAAACCATAAAAATCCAAAAAATCCCAAAAAACAACAAAAACATAAAAAAGCCTAAAAGAAACCCTAAAAACCCATACGAAAACCTTAAAAACCTAAATTAATTAAAACCCCTAAAAACCTAAAAACACTAAAAAATAAAAAAAACATCAAAAAACCTAAAAACCATAAAACCCCAAAAACAATAAAACCATTAAAACCCATAAATTCCATAATATCCACAAAAAACTCTAAAAACACTTTAAACACATAAAAAAGTTAAAAAACATAAAAAACATTTAAACCCCTCAAAACGCAAGAATGTCCCTAAAACCAAAAAAACCATTCAACCCCTAAAACACTAAAATATCCTAAAACCCCTCAAAATCCATAAAAATATCTAAAAATCCCTAAAAATGTAAAAATACCTAAAATCTCTAAAATTCCTAAAATTCCTAAAATCCCTAAGAAAACCATAAAAACCTAATGAAACTTAAGACCCGTAAAATCCAAAAAAAATTCTAAAAACCCATAAGAACCCTAAAAACACTCAAAACCCCAAAAAACCAAAAACCATAAAAATTACAAAAATAGTCCAAAAAATCAATAAAGATATAAAAAACCATAAAACCCTAAAAAATTATAAAAAACATAAAAACCAAAAAATACATAAAACTCATAAAAAACCTAAAAACCTAAAAACCCTAAAAGACCCTAAAAACAAAAAACCTTAAAAACCCAAAAAACCCTAAAAACATTAAAAAACCCTAAAACCCCATAATAAACCACAAAACCCCTAAAACCGCACAAAATTTTTTAAAAGAATTTATAACCCTTAAATCATTAAAAAACTCAAAAAACCATAAATACTAGAAAAAAACTCAAAAAATACCAAAAAAACCAAAAACCAAAAAAACCCTAAAAACCTATAAAACCTTTAAAACCCTAGGAAAACCTTAAGATCCTAAAAATAATTAAAACTACCAAATACCCCAAAAATACTTAAAATCCATAAAAAACATAAAATTCATAAAAAGACTAAAAATATTTAAAACCCCTAAAACCCAAAAAAAAATTAAAACCTTTAAAAACTATGAAACCCCACTAAATACTAAAAAATCCCTTTTAAACACCTATTTTTTAAAAAAAAACTCTAAATAAACTTCTAAACCCATAAAAACACATAAAAACCAAAGAAACCCCAAAATACCCAAATGAACCCTTAAAATCATAAAAGTTAAAAAAATCATAAAAACCTTTAAAATCCCTAAACCTCTAAAAACCATAAAATTCCTAAAAAATCCCTAAAATTCCCTAAAAATGAAAAAAACCCCTAAAATCACTAAAAACACAAATAAACCCTTAAAATTTTTTTTAAAACCACTGAAATATAAAAACACTAAAAAGTATAAAACCCCTATAAAACCCTAAAAACGTTAAAAAAAATAAAATAACCCATAAAACCGTAAATAACTCTAAAAACCCCTAAAACCTAAAAACCTCATAAAAACCCCAAAACCACTAAATATCCCACAAAACTATTTAAATCATAAAAACTATAAAAAATCAAAAAAAACCCAAAAAAATCCCCAAACATACCTAAAAACGTAAAATACCCTAAATACCTAGAAACTCCTAAGAAAACTAAAAAACCTAAAAAAACTAAACCCCCTAAAAACCAAAAAAAACTAAATATCCTAAAACACCATAAAATCCCTAAAACACCTAAAAACCATAAAAACCACAAAACCCTCTAAAATCCAACAAAACCCTAAAGACCCAAAAAAAACTAAAACCACTAAAAACTCAAAAAACATTTTAAACCCCTTAAAACGCTAAAAACAATAAAAACCCATAAAATTCCTAAAAAACTCAAAAAACCCCAAAAACCCAAAAACCACTAAAAAATAATAAAAACCCCTACAAGCTATACAAAACCTCAAAATACCAAAAAAACAAACAAATTCCTTAAAATACCTAAAAATCCAAAAAAAATATAAAAACCCTAAAAACTGTAAAAAAAACTAAGAAAACCTTAAAAACCAAAGCACATTAAAACCACTAATAATCCTAAAACCCAAAAAAAAACATAAAAATCATAAACTCTAAAAATATATAAAAACCCTAAAATCCCATAAAAACATAAATAATAACTAAAAATAAAAAACCCTTTAAACCCCTAAAATATTAAAAACTCTAAAAAACCATAATATTTTTAAAAACTCATAAAAACCCTTAAATACCCCAAAAAACCCCAAATCCCTTAAAAACCATCAAAATACCAAAAAAAGTAAATAAAGCATTAAAAATCCTTAAAAATAAAAAAAAACTACCCCCCACCCAAGAAAACTTTAAAACATAAAAACACTTAAAACCCCCAAAAAACCTAAAAACAGTAAAGACCCTATAAAATAATAGAAACCCCTAAAACCCTAAAAACCATAAACCCCCAAAAAACATTAAAAACATATAAAATACCTAAAAAAACAAGAAGTTATAAAACCCCTTTAAATCTATAAAAATATTAAAAAACTCTAAAAACAATAAAAAACCTTAAATAACCCAAAAAACACAAGAAACACAAAAAAACCATAAACCCCATAAAACCCCTAAAACCCCTAAAACCCTCAAAATCCCTAAAAATACTACAAACTATAAAAATCCAAAAAATAACTAAAGATTTAAAATCTCCAAAAACACTAAAAACCCTACAAAAAACATAAAAACTAGAAACAATAGAAACTCTTAAAAACCATAAAAACATTAAAAACCCTAAAAAATAAAAAACCTTAAAACCCGTAAAAACATTAAAAACAACAAAAAACATAAAAACCTAAAAACCAAAAATATCTCTAAAAACCATTTCAACCCCTAAATACATTAAAAAACTCTAGAACCCATAAAATCCCTTAAACTAAGAAAAACAACAAAAAACCAAAAAGAATCCATAAAACCCCTAAAATCCATCAAAGTTCCTAAAAAACCAATAAACCTTTAAATTTACTTAAAATTACCTAAAAATACTTGAAAATGTAAAACCCCCTAAGCCTTTAAAACCCCTAGAAAAAACATAAAAACATAAAAACACTTAAAATCGCTAAAAACCCAAAAAACCATAGAACCCCTAAAACCCAAAAAAACAACTAAAAACCATACTAACCCATTAAATTACAAAAAAACATTAAAATAAATTATAAAACATAATACCATAAAATACTGATAAACCCTTAAAAACATAACAACCTTAAATCCTCTAAAAATCCTGAAAACACCTAAAAACCATAAACACCATAAAAATCCCTAAAAATCCCTAAAAATGTAAAAAACCCAAAACACCCAGAAAAATACTTACCAAATATTAAAACCATAAAAAATTTAAAACCTATAAAAATTAAAAAAATGCTAAAAACATAAGAAATCCCAAAACCCCTAAAAACTATAAAATACATAAACCCCTAAAAACCTAAAAAACACTAAAACCCAAAAAACCCAAAACCCAATATAAAATTTTACAACCCTATAAACTCCTAATAACATTAAAACTCTTAAAACCTAAAAAACCCTATCAACTCAAATAAAACTCTAAAAACAAAAAAAAAACATAAAAATCCTAAAAACCAGAAAACCCCTAAAAACCCTCGAAATCCCAAAAACCGCTAAAAAATCCGAATATCGAATGAATTCTAAAAAAATACCTAAAATTTAAAAAACCCTAAAAACCTCTAATAAACAATACTAAACCCTTAAAAAAATAAAAAACATAAAACCCATAAAAACCTAAAAAATTTAAAAACCTAGAAAACCAGAAAAAAAACTAAAAAACTAAAAAAATTAAAAATCTGAAAAAACCCATAAAATACCTAAAAATCCCTAAAAACAACTAAAAAAATGAAAAACCTATAACCTGAAAACCCCTTAGATAATTTTTAAGACCTAAAACATTTAAAATATCTAAATTCCTAATATATAATAAAACCCTAAAAGACATTAAAATCCCAAAAACCCCCCAAAAAACTACAAAAAACACTAAAAATCCTTAAAAATTCATAAAAAATACTAAATACCAGTAAAAAACTTAAAACTATTAATACCCATAAAAACCACAAAATAAATATAAAAAACAAAAAAATCCAAAAAACCCCTAAAACCCCAAAAAATCTAAAAAATCCTAAAAACTCTAAAAAACCAAAACCCCCTCAAAATCAATAAAAACCCTAAATAAAATAAAAATTGATAAAATAAATAAAAATCAAAATATCTCCCATGGAAATCATGAAGACGATGACAATTCTTATGACTCACCCACCCCCCTCCGCGGGGGAGAGGGCCCTGTTGGTTCTTGATGATAAGCATCTGTTTGTCCCGTTCTCAGTTCTTGATTTACTCCCCCCTTTTCCTCGGGTTGAGATATTCCATAAGGTTTTTGATCCTCACTGAGGTTGTCTATAGCTCTAATTATCCATGGAAGAGTTCAGTGAGGCCTCCACCCTTCATAGGTTGACCTTGGTTGCTTATTTCTTGAATTGGTGACCTCTCATGGATGTTTTTGAAAAATACATGTTTGATCATTGGGACCTCTAAGACCATGCCCCAGTAGGTCTTGTGGATAGCAGACACATATTGATTCACTTTTCATCGGAGGAGGATATGATTCTTGCCTGGTATGTGGCTCTAAGAAGTTGCAATGGTTCCCATTTCACTCTTTCCCAATGGAGCTTTGATCTGCATTTGAACCGTGACTCACCAATGGTGGTATCTTGGGTTAGATTTCCGAAACTTCCACTTCCCATTCAAAATTTCTCAATTATATCCATGTTGTGGAATATGGTGGGAAGGTTATTATGTGTAGATAGTAGAATGAGGGCCATTTTTCACACTGTATCCCCAAGGGCCTTTATTGAGATTGATGCATCGAAAGAACCAGTTGATTTTGTTTGGATTGATGTTGGTGAGGAGCTTCGGTGGAAGCAATCTGTGATTTTTGAGTTGTGGACTAATTAATACTCCTCTTATTGGAAAATGGGACATAGTGATTGAGATTTCAGGTATGGTAGTAGGATTTTTGGTGCTTTGAATCAAGCTCAGGAGGTGGCTGGCAAAGGGAGGAAAAATTGGAGTGAGATGTAAGGGGAACACATGGATCCTCATCTCTTGAGTGTGGCTTAGGTGGAGTCTGGTGAAGAGGGCCAGGCTCGTGTGGGTGTTCATGTCAAGGAGGTTTCACTAAGCCCGAGTCTATGGGTTGCTCTTCCTATTGCGTTGGGGATCCATGGGTCTGCAATAGGTGAAAAAGGTTTAAGGAAAATGGTTGTCCAGTGCCAACCAGATTCCAAGGTGACTGACATCTTCAAGAGACTGAGGAGATATTTTCAGCTTTCAGATTCCAGTAATTCTTTATACAAAGAGTCTGTTGCTAGGGGGATGTCGACTTCCTCTAATAAAATTATGATGGGGAGGTTGGAAGCCTTTCTAACTCTCAATCAGTTTCAAAGGCTGGATTCTGAGGTGGAGGTGCAAGGGTCTCCGCTTGCTGACCCTGGGAGTGTGAGGTTTTTTTTACAGGGGGTGGGATGAAGGTCGTTGATGAGATTGTTGTGGAAGAGGATAAAGTAAGCAAGATTCCTGGGGAGGAGGGGCTCAGGTGTCTAGTTGCTGGTGCTGGGAACACGAGTTTGGTTATGCTAATGATGAGTGAGGTGCAGGTTGTTGGTTCTAGGCGTGTTGGAGGGTGTGTGGCCTAGAATGATAGTGAGATCGAGACGATTTTGGACACCATTGGGAACTCGGTTGGTCCTGGTGTGCAGGGGAAAAGGGCGATGTAGGGTCTTGTATAGATTATACCCTCCTTCCATGGGAATGTCAGCAAGCAGCCTAGGGAGGCGCTAGCCTTGGATGGTCCCCCCCCCCCCGAGTAATAGATTTGTTTGTCTTAATTCTATGGAGTTGGAGGGTATGGATGATGAAGAAAGGGATGTGGGGGAGCAGGGGGTGGCTGAGGAAATAGAGGAGGTTGTTGATACTAGTGTTGTGATGGATTTTCCCCTTCTTATAGCCAATGATGATGGTGTCGGGGCTGAGTATGGCCACTGTGAGGCTTCATTAGTCCCTAGAGGTAATATGCAGGATGAAGTTTTGGCATTGTGTTGTAGAGAAAGGGTGGCCCAAATGGGGGAGGAGGCTAAGCAAGGGGAAGTACCTGGTCCAAGGGAGTTGGAGGAGCTTTGTTCTGTGGTGTTGGAGGTCTCCTCGAGGCATGTGTTGGGGCCTTTGTATTTGCTGGTACATGAGGGGGGGCACTTCTAGTGAGTCTTCTTTGCAGGGGGCTCTGGATCAGTTTACTCATGAGCAGAGGGAGGATGCTAAACCTAGGGAGGTGATAGAGCCAGTTGTGGAGGTCTGCAAGTTGACTAAGGAGGAGGAGAAATTGTGGCTAGACCTCACTAGTGGGGTCTCTTCCACCTGCTCCCTAAATTAGGAATTCTCCTTCACCCCAGAGCAGGTTTTTCTCCAGGAGGATGCTCGATAAATGAATTGTAATATAGCTATGATCGGTAAGGATAGGGCCTTGCTTGAGGTGGAATTTTATTTTGGGAAGGAAAACTAGTCGGCAGGGGTCTACTTAGACCCCCCTAAGAGAAATTTGAGGAAGGACTATTCCACTTTTCCAAAGACAGTGTCCACGAGAGCATCTTGCAAATATATGGTAGCTGCTTCTGGTAGGGGCATCCAGCCAATCAAGGCGCAACTTAATATGGAGCAACAATGTCTTAGAGAGTACAACACTACCTGCCTAAAGCAGTATGAATCATATTAATGGGAGTCGGTGGAGTCGGATGCTTCCTATGGTTATGGTGCTGATGGGGACCCTCTTGGGGATGGAGACTTTGATCTGTAGTTTCTGCTCACTTCTCTTATGCTATTGTGTTTGGTATTTTTTGTCTTTTTATTTCTTAATTTTCCTTTTGAGGATTGTCTTTTGGGTATGGGTTGATTGGCCCTACCCCTCCCCGGTCTAGAGTGACCTTTTTTCCTAATAAATTTTGGGGGGTCCAGGAATAGCCTCGCAACCGCATCTGCCTTTCCCTAAAAATGTAAAAACCAAAAAGACCCAAAACCCCCCCTAAGCAAACCTTGAAAACCAAAAAAACACTTTAAACCCCTAAAAACCCTAAAAACCCATCAAACCAATATAAACTATAACAACCCCATAAACCATAAAAACTCTTAAAACACATATAAAAACCTACTAAAAACTCACAAAACAATTCGTACCACTAATGACATTAAAAAATCACAAAAACCTAAAAATCTAAAAAAATCCAAAATCCCTAACATACAAAAAAACAATAAAACCCTAAAAAATCTAAAAAATCTTCAACAACCTAAAAATCCATAAAAATATAATAAACCCATAAAAATCCTTAAAAGTTTATAAATTACCTAAAAACATGAAAAACCATAAAAACCCTAAATACCCAAATAAAACATTAAAAACCTAACAAACCATAAAACACCTGCAAACCCTTAAAACAAAAAAAACCACTAATAAATAAGAGAACATAGAAACAAAAAAAAAGCATTAAAATCCCCAAATACCTCAAAAACACATAAAAGCCATAAAATACACTAAAAACTTTGAACCAAAAAAATGAAAAAAATTCTAAAAAAATTAATACCCTAACAAATAAAAAAACACTAAAAACCCAAAAAAACCATAAAACCCCAAAAACCCCTAAACACGCTAAAACCCCTCAAAATCCCTAAAAATATTAAAAACCAAGTTAATCCTAAAAACACCCTAAAAATACCTAAAAACTAAAAAATGCCTAAAAACCTTGAAACCCCCTAACAAAACCTTAAAACCCTAATAACACTTAATTACCGAGAAAAATCTAAAAAAATGCTAAAACAGCTAAAAAACGTAAAAACCATAAAACTCCTAAAGACATTAAAAACCCCAGGAAATACATAAAAACAATAAAACTCACTAAAACTCTAAAAACCATTTAATACACGAAAAATGATAAAAAAATCTAAAAACCATAAAAACCCAAAAAACTCAAAAAAACCCTAAAACCTTGAAAAAACCATAATACCCCTAAAAATCATTAAAAAACCAATAAACCTATAAAATTCCTAAAATATCCCCTAAACATAAAAACCCTAAACACCATAATGAAAACTTTAAAAACATAAAAACACAAAACCCCCTAAAAACCTAAAAAATGCTAAAAAACCTAAAAACACCTAAAACCCAAAAAACCCTAAAAAACATAAAAACCAAAAAACTGATAAAAACCCACAAAACCACTAAAATTCCTAAAATCCATTTAAATCCCCTAAAACATAAAAATATTCCAAAAACCTCAAAATCACTAAAAAACTCAAAAAATCCAAAAAACCAAAAAAACCATAAGAAACAAAAATTTCATAAAATCCCCCAAAATCCCTAAAAATACTAAAAAAGAACATAAAATCCCTAAAGCAACTAAAAGCCTTAAAACATCAAAAAAACACTAAAAACCACTAAAATATCATTAAACCCGTAAAAACATTAAAAACTCTAAAAAAACCATAGAACCACTCAAAATCTCAAAAAACCCAAAACCCTTAAAAATCCATTAAAACCTATATAACCCTAAAAACCCTAAAACTCCTTAAAAGACTAAAAATCATTAAATTCCTAAAAAGTGAAAAAAATATCTAAAAATGGAAAAATTTCTAAAACCCATCAGAACCACTACGAAAACATTAAAAACATTAAAAACACATAAAACCCCTAAAAACCTAGAAACATTGAAAACACTAAAAACCATAAAAACATTAAACAATCTTAAAACCCAAAAAAAATTCTAAATGCAAAAAAACTCTAAAAACCTTTTACACCTATAAATAAGGTTTAATAACTCAAAAAACCCTTAGAATCCTTCAAAAATTAAAAAAAACCAGAAAACCTATAAAAACCCAAAAAACCCTTTAAAAACCAAAAAACTCAATATCAATAAAAACCATAAAATCCTACAAATCCCTGAAAATCCCTAAAAACATAAAAATCCAAAAAAACCATGAAGACCCCAAACAAAAAATTAAAAACCTAAAGACATTTAAAACCCATAAAACCTAAAATATGTTAAAAACCCTAAAAACTGAAAAAAAATCCCAAAAATAAATAAAATCCTCTAAAAATAATAAAAAACCCCAAAACCCCATGAAAACCCTAAAACCCAAGAAATCTTGGAAAACCCTTTAAACCCCTAAATTTTTTTAAAAATTAAAAAAACATGAAATTCCTAATAAAATAAAACATTAAGCCCAACAAACCCATAAAATCCCTAAAACCTTGAATACTATTAAAAACCCATAAACTCAATAAAAAAACCTAAAAACAATAAATTTCCTAAAATGTTCCTAAAAATATATAAAAACATTAAAAACCCAGAAACCCCTAAAAACCCCTATGATATCCTTAAAAACCTACAAACACTTAGAAATCCTAAAAACCTAAAAATTCTAAAACTCTAAATAACCCAAAAACCTCGAAGAACCTTAAAAACCATAAAACCCATGAAAACCATAAAAGACACATAACAAACCAAAAAACCAATAAAAACTCTAAAAACCCTTCGAACCACTTAAAACATTTAAAAAAACTAAGAAACCATAAATTCCTACAAAACTCAAAAAAAATCCAAAAAAATCCAAAAAACCCATAAAAACCCTAAAACCACTAAAAAATAATAAAATCCACCAAAATCCCTAATACCCTAAAACCCATAAAAATCATTAAAATGATCTAAAAATACCTTAAAAACCCCCAATAAACAAAGAAATATGTGAAAAAAACCATAAAAACAAAAAATGCTTAAATCCCATAAAAACTAAGAAGGTTAAAACCCCTAAAAGCCCTAAAATCCCTAAAACCCATAAAATCCTTTAAAACCCATAAAAATCCATAAATCCCACTAAAAACACTAATAACCCATTAAAACCGTAAAAATATTTAAAAAACTCTCAAAACCATTAAAACCATAAAAAACCCCTAAAACCCTAATAAATCCTAAAAACCCTACAACCCTTCAACATATGTAAAAACCCAGAAAACAATAAAAATCATAAAAATTACATAAAAAATTCCTAAGAACTAAATACACCTAAAAAATCTAAAAACCATATAAAAACCACATCATGAAAAAAACACTTAAAAATCAAAAAAATATACAAAACCTAAAACATTAAAACCCCCTAAAAACCTGAAAAACCATAAAAATCCCTAAAAATATATATATCCTAAAAAAGACATAATATACCTAAAACGTGAAAAACCCTAAAAACCCTAAAAACCCCTAATACAACCTTAAAAACCTAAAAACACTAAAAACCACTGAAAACATATAAAATGTTAAAAACCCTAAAGAATCTAAAAAATCATAAAACCTCATAAACACTTCAAAATCCATAAAACCCATAAAAACAAAAAAATCACTAAAAAATATAAAAACACATTAAACATTGGAAATTTTAAAAAACTCTAAAAACCTTAAAAATCTAAAAAAACATAAAACTCAAAAACTAATAAAAACCCAAAATACCCTATGAAATCCTTATAACCGTCAGTATCGGTAAAAACCTAAAAACCCCTAAATCCTAAAAAACCACAAAAATCTCTAAAAATATTAAAAACCCTAAAAACACGAAAAACCCTAAGAACATCTAAAAAACCTATAAACACTTAAAACCCCTAAAAACATAAAAAACACTAAAATCCCTTACAAAAACCTTAAAGTCCTAAAAATCATAAAAAACCCTAGAAGCTAAAAAAACCTAAAAACATTATATACTCTAAGAATACTAAAAAATCTAAAAACCATTTAAATGACTAAAAATATAAAAAAAAAATATTACACACACTTTAAACCCAAAAAACTCCAAAAAAACCCTGAAATCCCAAAAAACCATAAAAACCCTTAGAACCATAAAAACCCTAAAACCCATAAAAATCCATAATGACCCTAAAAAATATGGAAATCCTAAAAGACCCTAAATATCCATAAAAACAAAATAACCCCTTAAAAACCATAAAAACATAAAAACACTTAAAATCCCTAAAAATTAAAAACACTTAAAACTCTAAAACCCTAAAACCCCTAAAAACCCTAGAACCTTCAAAATACATAAAAACGCTAAAATACATAAAAATATTAAAAAATCCCTAAATTTCATGAAAAATGTAAAAACCCAAAAAAACCTTCAAAACCTCAAGAAAAAAATTAAAAACCTTAAAATATTTTAAACAACTAAGAAAACAAAAAAATGCTAAAAACCCTAAAAACCCTGAAAACCAAAAAACACCTAAAAACATTAAAATCTATAAAACCCAAAAAAACCCTAAAACCCAGTAAAAACTATAAAAATAATTTAAACCCATAAAATGTTAAAATTCTATAAAAACATTAAAAACACTAAAAAAGTTTAAAAAACCCAAAAAAAACATAAAACCAAAAAAACTCTAAAATCCCTTAAAATCCATAAAACATTAAAAAATGAAAAAAAATTCCAAACAATCATTCAAAGTCACCAAATATATAAAAAACCTTAAAAACATGAAAAAACCTAAGAATACTTTAAAAACATAAAAAGCACTCAAAACCCCAAAAACTCCAAAAATGATAAAAACTCTAAAAAACCTAAATAGTCTAAAACCCTAAAAAAATACAAATCAGTAAAACCTTAAGATCCCTAAAATACTATAAAAACCCTAAAAAGTAACAGAAAACTTTAAAAACCCCTTTAAATCGTTAAAAACATTAAAAAACTCTGAAAACCCTTAAAAACCTTAAAAACTCAAAAAATACCTAAAGCCACTAAAAACCCCTAAAACCCCCAAAAAACCATAAAATCACTAAAAATCCCTAAAAAATATAAAAACCATAAAAATTATAAAAAACCCATAAATCTCTAAAAACCTAAAAACCATAGAAACCATAAAAAACCCATAATAAAAACTTAAAGACTTGAAAACACATAAATCCCCTAAAATTATAAAAAAGGATAATATCTATAAACACCCTAAAACCATAAAACCCCCTTAAACCCTTAAAAACACTAAAAATACATAAAACCCATAAACTAATAAAAACTATAAAACCCATTAAAACCCAATTTTTTTAGAAACCTCTAAAAAACCTTCAGAACCCTAAAAAAACACTAAAAACTCAAAAAACCCATTAAAAGACTAAAAACCGTAAAACCCCTTGATATCCCTAAAAACCCATAAAACCCCAAACAAAATCCATAACAACTCATAAAAACACAAATAAACTAAAATCCATGAAAACCCTAAAAAACCTAAGAAACCTAAAAAAACTAAAAACAAATAGAACCACTAAAAAACAAAAAAAAACACTAAAAGAACTAAAAAATTATAAAACCCCTAAAAGCCTCTAAATTCCCTCAAAATTACCTAAAAACACAAAAATCCAAAAAAATCCTAACAAACCCTAAAAATCCCTAAAAATGTAAAAACTCAAAAAAACAAATAAAAACACTAAGAAAACCTTGAAAACCATGAAATACTTAAAACCCCTAAAAACCTAAAAACACTAAAACCCCTAAAAAATATAAAAACACAAAAATCCAAAAAACCCTAAAAAGGTCCTAAAAACCCAAAAAAACCTCTAAAACCATAAAACCCATACAACATTAGAAACCCATAAAACCCCCAAAAATCAAATAAAAACTCTAAAAACACTATAAACATTAAAAATAATAAAAAACCATAAAACTATAAAAAAACTAAAAAACCCCAAAAAACAATAAAATCCCTAAAAATCCAAAAAATTTAAAAAATCTACAAAATTCAAAAATACCAAAAGAAATTTTTAAAAACATATCGACACTTAAACCCTTAAAAATCTAAGAAACGCTAAAAACCCTAAAACCCATAAAAACCCTATAAAAAAACTAAAAACTCTAAAAACTCTTTAATCCTCTAAAAATGTTAAAATATCTAAAAAACCATAAAACGATAAAAAATAAAAAAAACTAAAACCCCAAAAGCCATGAAAACCATAAAAACTATAAAACCCTCAAAATCCCTAAAAATACTAAAAACCGATAAAAATACTAAAAAATCCCTAAAAATCATTAAAATTGTAAATGAAAACCCCTAAAACCATTAAAAACCCTATGAATACCTTATAAACCTAAAAAAAACTTAAATCCACTTAAACTGGATATACGCTAAAAACCCCAAAAACCCAAGAATCTTAAAAAACACTAAAACCCATCAAAATCAATAAAAAACACATAAAAACATAAAAAGTCCTATAAATCCCTAAAAGGTAAAACCCCTAAAACCCCAGAAACCCTAAGAAAACCATATAATCCTAAAAAACATAAAACCTCTAAAAAACCTAAAAAATGCTAAAAACCCTAAAAGACCATAAAACCTTAGATTCCCTAAAAATGCAAAAAACCCATAATCCCTTAAAAATTATTAAAACCCATAAAAACACTAAAAAACCACCAAAACTCTAAAAATCCTTTAAAGTCCAGAAAAATCTAAAAAACTCTAAAAACATTAAAACCCCTAAAAAGTAAAAAAAACCATAATTCCAAAAAAACCATAAAAACTCAAAAATCCTAAAAAACCTTAAAACCCTCAATATCCTTAAAAACCCCAAAACCCCATAAAAAGCTCTAAAAATCCATAAAAACATAAGGACGCCTAAAAACCATGAAAAACCCCAAATAAAACTATAAAATCCTAAAAACACTAAAATCCTAAAAACATAAAGCCCTAAAAGATCTTTAAAACCCTTAATAATCTTAAAAACACTCTAACCCCTAAAACCTTAAAAAACCAGAAAACCCATTAAACCTTGATAAATACTAAAACCCTTTACACCAGAAAAAAAATGTTAGAAAATCTAAAAAAGATTTAAAACATAAAATATCAAAAAAATACCAAAAACTCAAAAAAAAACCCAGAAAAATTAAAAAAACACCAAAAATCCATAAAATCTCAAAAAACCATTAAAATAATAAAAATACCTAAAATACCATAAATTTTAAAAAACCCTAAAACCCTAAAAACCCCTAATAAAACCATAAAAACCTAAGAAATCTTAATACCCCTAAATTCCTATAAAACGCAAACACCATAAAAAACCCTAAAAACCAGAAAAACACCAAAAGGCATTAAAAAATATAAAACCTCTAAAACCACTAAAACCTTTCAAACCCCTAAAAATGATAAAATCTATAAAAATAAAAAAACCCTAAAAACTCAAAAAAAAACCCTAAAAAACCAAAAAAACCTAAAAAACATAAAAATTCTAAAAACCCCTATACCCCTAAAAATCCCTAACACCCCTAAAACATAAAAATTCAAAAAATGACCTAAAAACATAAAAAAGCCAAAAAACACTAAAAACCCTTAAAACCCTTAAGAACCTAAAATACTTTAAACCCCTAAAAAATTAAATATCACAAAAAACCCATAAAACCCTAAAACCTGAAAAAACATAAAAACACTTAAAAACCATTAAAACCCTAAAAAACCCATAAACACCCTAAAAAACTAGAAAAAACAAAAAACACTTAAAACCACTAAAAATGTTCAAAAAAATATTAAAAACCTTTAAACCCCTAAATACTAAAAAACCCAATAAACCAAGAAAACATAAAATCCATAAAACCCCTAAAAATCCTAAAATCCCTAAAATTTTATAAAATCCCAAAAACCATAAAAATAATAAAAAATCCTTAAAATCCCTCAAAAACATAAAAAACACTAAAAACCTTGAAAACTCATAAGAAAACTTTAAAAAACAAAAAATTATTAAAAACCCTAAAAATAAAAAAAAATGTTAACACCCTAAAAACACTAAACCCCCTAATACCCCCCTAAAACCCCTAAAAACCATAAAACCCCTAAAAATCCAAAAAAAAACCCAAAAAACCCAAAAACACATTTACAACACTAAAATCCCTGTAAACCCCTAAAATTTTAAGAACTCTAAAAAATATAAAAACCCTCAAAAACTCAAAAAACCCCTAATAACCAAAAAAACCAAAAAAACCAAAAAAAAACTAAAAACACTAAAACCTCTAAAACCCCTCAAAATCCCTAATACCGCTAAAAATTGTTAAAATCTACAAAAGGTACCTAAATATCCCTAAAAAAGTAAAAAACATAAAAACACTAAAAACCTCTAAGAAACAAATTAAAAACATCAAACATTTAAAACCCATATAAAATATAATAACACTAAAATCCATAAAAACCATAAAAACCCTAAATCCCATTAAACTCCTAAAATACATAAAATATCAAAAATCTCATAAAAACCCTAAAAATCACTAGTAACTATAAAAACTCTTTAAACCCCTAAAAGCATTAAAAAATTCTAAAAAACATTAAAAACCAAAAAAACTCTAAAAACCCAAAATTTCATAAAAACCATAAAACACCTAAACCACACAAAATACTTAAAAACCCCATAAAAATCATAAAAAATCCCTAAAATGTAAAAAACCATAAAAACCTTAAAACCCCTAAGAAAACAATAACAAACATAAATCAATTAAAACTACTAAAAACATAAAAAAATTTAAAATCTCAAAAAAAAATATATATATAACCCCTAACACCCATAAAAACCATAAAAACCCAAAACCCCCATAAGAACCTTATAATCTCACTAAAAAATCTAAATACCCTGTAAACCCCAAAAAAATGTTAAAAATCAATAAAAACATTAGAAACACTATAAACTAAAAGAAGAACCCTAGAAACCCAAAACCCATAAATCCCTTAAAAACCATAAAATACCAAAAATATTCAAAATCCCTAAAACCCTAAAATGCCATAAAAATCCTTATAATCCCTAAAAACATAAAAACCACTAAAACCCCTAAAATGGCCTAAGAAAACCTTAAAAATCATGAAACACATAAAACCCTTAAAAACCTAAAAGATCTAAAAACACTTAAACCACAAAAACCAATAAGAAACCTAAAAAACCTAGAACCCCTCAAAAATAGTAAAAACCCAAAAAAACCATAAAAATAAGAAAAATACCTAAAAATCCCAAAAAACTTAAAAACCTTAAAAACCAAAAAAATACTAAGATACCCTTAAAACATTAAAAAAACATAAAACCCCTAAAAGTAATAAAAATTTTAAAAACCCTAAAATCCTAAAAATACCTAAAAACACTAAAACCCATAAAACCCCCAAAAACACAGAAACACTCTAAAAAATAGTAAAAACCCTAAAAACACACTAAAAACTCTAAAAACCCTTAAAACCCAAAAAAAAGTTAAAATAGTTGAAAACATCATGAAAACTCTAAAAACCTTAAAAAATAATAAAAACCCAAAAAAAAACTCTAAAAAAACTTTAAAACCCAAAAAATGTTTAGAACCCTAAAAACACTTAAAACATTTAAAATCTCAAAATACCTAAAAAATTGAAAAAAACATAAAATTCTGTAAACCCCCTCAAAATCATTAAAATCACTAAAAACTTATAATAATTATAATAAATCCCTTAAAATTCCTAAAACATAAAAACCCGCAAAACCCAAAAAATATTATGAAAACTATAAAAACATAAAACACTTTAAACACCTAAAAATCTAAAAATTGATATAAACCCTAAACAACCCTAAAATCCCTAAAAACACTGAAACCATAAAAACACTTAAAAACCAAAAAAATACACAACCAAAAGTAAACTCTAAAAACCCACTAAAACCCATAAAAACTCATAAATACCTTAAAAACCCTAAAACCACAAAAAACCCAAAAAACCCACTTAAAACTCTAAAAAAAATTAAACCCCTAAAACGTCAATAAACGCTAAAAATCTTTAAAACTATAAAAAAATAAAAAAAACCAAAAACCCCAAAAACCATAAATCCACGAAAAACCCAAAAAAACCCCTTAAAACCAAAAAATACATAAAAATCCTAAAAAATATAAAAATATTCCGAAAAACCTAAAATTTAAAAAAAGCACAACTAACCACAAAAACACTAAAAAACAACAGAAAAACATTAAAAACCAAAAAAAATAAATCCCCTCCAACATAGAAAATACTCAAAGCCCTAAAAACCATAAAACTCAATAAATCAATAAAAATCCAAAAAAGACATTAAAATCCCAAAAAATGTAAAAAAACCTAAATCCCCTGAAAAACCAAAAGTAAAATTTTAAAACCTAAAAAATAATTAAAACCCTTAAAACCCTAAAAATGCTAAAAACCCTAAAAACCCAATAAAAATAATAAAAAACCTAAAAAATCCATAAAAAACCAAAAAAGAAAAAAAGCTTAAAACCATCACAAACCCTATGAAGAACTAAAAAACATAAAAAGACTTAAAACCCTTAAAACGTTTAAACACCTAAAAACCTAAAAAACCCTTATAATGAAAACACCCCTAAAAACCGTAAAAACCATAAAAGATTTAAAAACCCTAAAACTACTAAAAACTCTAAAACCACATTAAAGCCATAAAATAATTTAAAAGCACTAAAAATCCTTAAAACACCTAAAAATAAAAAAACTCTAAAAACCCTAAAGACTATCAAAATCTATATAACCTCTAAAAACAATAAAAACCCCATGAACCCTAAAAACATAAAACCCCCTAAAAATAGAAAAAAATCTAAAAACATTAAAAACCCAAAAATCTATAAAAACCCAAAAGACAATAAAAATCCCTAAAACCCCTAAAAACCTAAAACCCTTGAATCCCTAAAAACCCTAAAAACCAAAAAAAAATAAAGACTCATAAAAATAATTAAAACTTTAAAAAACCCTAAAACACAAAAAAAAACCCCTAAGAAATCCATAAATCCCAAAAAACACTTAAAACCCCTAAAAACATAAAAACAATAAATACCCTCAAAACCATAAAATCTGAAAAAACCGTAAGAACCCTCAAAGTCCCTAAAAACACTAAAAACTCTCAAAATCCTAAAAATACCTTAAAATCCCTAAAACAATAAATAAAACCCTAACACCCTAAAAACCCAAAAAAACCATAAAAACCAGAAAACACATAAAACAAAAAAAAAATAAAAACCATAAAAACCATAAAATCCCCTAAAAGACACGTAAAATCCTTAAAATCCCTAAAAACCATAAAACCCCCTAAAATATTTAAAACCCATAAAACCCTACAATCCCACTAAGAACTCTAAAAAACCATTAAAACACTATAAATGTTAATAAAATCTAAAAATCCTAAAAAACCAAATAAAAATATAAAAACCATAAAACCCCCTGGAACCCTTAAAACCAAAACCCCCCTGAAATACCATAAAAACACTCAAATTACCTAAAAACTCCAAAAACCATAAAAATCCTAAAACATCCTTTAAAATCCCATAAACATGAGAAACACCATAAAAACCTTGAAAACCACTATGAAAACCTTAAAATACTAAAAAAACTTAAAACCCTTAAAAACTCTAATAACACAAAAAACCCTAAAAAACCCAAAACCCCCAAAACCATAAAAATAGATAAAAACCAATAAAATCCCTAAAATCCGCTAAAAATATAAAAAACCTTTAAACCCCTAATTTTTCTAAAAACTCTAAAAACCATAAAAACCCAGATAATTCTGAAAAAAAACCTTAATACCCCAAAAACCATTAAATAATTAGAAAGCCTAAAACCCTAAAACCATAAAACCCCCTAAAACCCTTTAAAAATCTTAAGACACATAAAAACCACTAAGAAATCTAAAAACTATTTAAACACCTAAAAAATATAAAAAACACTCATAAAAATTAAAAATCCTAAAAACTCAAAGAAACCCTAAGAACATAAAAAACCATGAAAACCAAAAAACCCCATAAAAACCAAATAAATACTCAAAATCTGAAAAAAAAACCTAAACACCCAAAAAATAAATTATAAATATATTAAAATCCACAAATAAGTAAAAATCCAAAAAACCCAAAAAAACTTCTAAGAAACCCATTAAAACAAAAACAAATAAAACCCATAAATAACCTAAAAATGCTAAAAACTCTAAATACCCTAAAAACCCTAAAAACCCTAAAACATCCAAAATCTCTAAAAACCCAAAAAAAAACTATAAATAAGCTATGAAATCCCTAAAATCCATAAAAATATAAGAAAAACTAAAAACCATAAACACCCTAAGAAAACCTTAATGACCTTAAAATACATAAAACCCCTAAAAACATAAAAATGAAAACAATCCTAAAAATGCATAAAACCCTAAAAGACCCTAAAAACCATAAAAATCATAAAACACCTAAAATCCTATAAAAACCCAAAAAACAAAAAAAAACTAAAACTCTAAAAATCTTTTAAACCTCTAAAATTTTAAGGAAATACATAAAACTTAAAAAACCTAAATAAAAAAAAACCCTAAAACCTAAAAACCATAAAACCCTCAAATTTCTTAAGGAACATAAAAACAATTAAAATCATAAAAAATGCCTAAAAAACCAAAAAATGTTAAAACCCTTAAAAACTATGATAACCTCTATGAAAACCTGAAAAACCTAAAAACATTAAAACCATAAAAACCCCAAAACTGCTAAAAAACATGAAACCCCTAAAACCCCTCAAAATCAGTAAAAATAAATAAATCCTAAAAAATTCTTTAAAAACATCTAAAAACATTAAAATCCCTAACACCCCAAAAAATAATAAAAACCCTTTAAAACATAAAAATTTGAAAGAAGCCTAAAAACCCATAAGAAAAAACTAAAACCACTCTATATAGAGGATGGCGCTTCCTCCACTCTCTCACGATGGAGGTCTTCTTCGGAACCCTTAATGACAATGATGGACTTCGTGCACCGCTCTCCCCCCCGCCACGGGGAAGGGGCCTCTTGCGGATGATCGTCCCTTTGTTCCATTCACTGCCCCAGACTTGCTTCCCCCTTTTCTGTGGATTAAGATTTTCCCCAAGGTTCCTGACCTGCTTGATGGGTGTCCGTAGCTTCATCTTTCGATCTTGGAGTTTAATGAAGCCTCTGCGTTTCATAATTTGACTTTGGTTGCTCGTTTCATGAAATGGCGGCCCCCGGTGGATGTTTTTGACTGATTTGTATTTGAATTTTGGGATATGCAGGATTGTTCTACGGTAGGTCTTGTTGACAGCTTTCATATTCTGATTCGTTTTGCATCTGAGGAGGATATTATTCATGCCCGGTCTTCGGCCCCCCGGTTTTGTGATGGTGCCCGATTTTCTTTATTTCGATGGAGTTTTGATATTAATTTGCAACGTGATTCGCCAATAGTGGAAACCTGGGTGAGGTTTCCGGAGCTCCCTCTCCCCTTCTAGAACTTGTCTATTATCTCTATGTTGGGGAATTTGGTGGGAAGATTTCTTTGTATTGATAGCAGGACTCGGGATTTATGCCACCCAGTGGCTCTGAGGGATTTTATCGAGGTGGATGTTTCTAAAGCACTGATAGACTTTGTTTGGATCGTTGTTGGTGAGGAGCTCCGATGGGGGCAGTCAGTGATCTTTGAATCCTGGGTTGATTTCTACTCCTCTTGCCGGCATATTGGCCATGTTGATCGGGCCTGCAGGAAAGTTATTAAGGGGTCTGATGGCTTGAAGTTGGCCCTGGCGGGGAAAGTTATAGGACACCAGACTTTGGTTGGGGATCATGAGGCTAAGGATTTCTTACCTCCTCCGGCAAAGGCCAGGGACATTTTTTCACGCCTACGATCTGACCTCAATTTTGGTGGTGATAAGGTGGAAAGGACGAGTTCTTTCACTTTGGGGTCGGATTCTTTAAATGATAGCAGTGGAAAGGTCGATGACAATGCAGTGGTTGCAAATTATGTTGATCGTTTCAACAGTTAACATGTCAGAGGAAGGGAGACGAGCCTATGTTGGACTTCCTTGAATAATCAGTTCGAGTGTCTGGTTTCTGTTGCACAAGAGGGTGAAGTTGCAGCACAGGGGTTTCTGGAGGAGCAAGGGATGAGGAAGGATCAGGATAATATGGATGGGATGGGGGAGGGATTCCTTTGTGTCTAGGAACAGAATGGGATCTTAAGCTGTGAGGTGGTTGAACCTGAAATGCAGGATTTGAATTGTGATGGATATGGATATTATGGGATGCAGGTTCTGGCAGCATAGAATATTGTGGAGGTGGGGAAAGATGGTGTTGAATATGTTGCTGGACTACAAATTCCTAGAGTAGTTCTTGATAAAGATGTTGTTGGTGACTTCTATTGTATATCTGGGTAGAAGAAGGTGGTTGAGCAGAGGGTGCTGGATCATAGGCAAGTGGTGGCTGAGTAGGGGGGAGAGCTTGAGCAGGATGTGGCTCAACAAGAACTAATGGGGTGATCAAACCGGGGGATTCCTCTCAGAAAGGGGATATTGAGATGCATGGCTTGGTGGTATATGCTGAGATAGAGGGGAAAGATGCTGCACATGGGGATGTGGATGAGCAAAGGTTTTTGGCAGAATAGGAAGAATAATCCCCAGTGGTGACCAACATGGTGGTGGGAGAGACTGGTCTCAATGGTGTGGCTGGTGGAAGGTTGTCTGGTAATGAGAAGGCATTTGATGGTGACTTTGATTTTCAAGAAGGGTAGAATACCTGCCATGGGAATCAGGAAGCTAATTGTGAGAATATGGGCAAGGGGGTGCAGGTGGGGGCACCTCCTATTGGAAATGACAAGGCGTTTGCAGGCTCTAATGTGCAGGTCCTCCAACTTAGAAATGTGGCCAGTGACAGTGTTGAGCATTCTGGACTTGCAGTGGCAGAAGGGGAGGTAGCAGCAAGGGGGGCGGTTGGGGAGGGGGCAGCTTCTCAGGAAGGCGTCGATGGGAGTGCAGAAATACCTGCCTTAGTGGCTCAAATCTTTCCTCAGGATGATGTTTTTGTTGAGTGCGCCCTTAATCGGGAGGCCTCCTCTATCCCGGATCAAGTGCATGGAATTGAAGCAGAGGATCACTCATTTGCGATTGAGAAGGTGAATGGGATGGATGATGGTCCCACCTCGATCTCCTCAAAGAGGAGGCAGAAGTGGGATTACTCCACTCTCCCCATACCCATGGTTACTCGGGCTTCTTCAAAGGAGGTTAAGATGAAAGTCAAGGTTAATAATAGGGAGTAGCCGCACTCACTGAAATAGAAGAAACGTAGGGAGAAGTCTCTGACACTCCTCAAGATCAATGAGGATTATGAGTCAGGATGGGATGACGCTGACTCCTTCTTTGATGATGCAGCTTATGGATATGGCGCAGATGGTGACCCTTATGGTGTGGCTTCTGTTTCGGATTTTGGTGGTGACATTGACTTATCTGCTTTCCTTTCCTTCTTTGTTTTCCTTTTGATCCTTCTTTTTTTGGGTTTTTGGGTTGGGGTTGTAAAGGGTTTTTGGGTGTGGGTCGTTTGACCCCTCCCCTCCCTTGTCTGTTGTGTCTTTTCTTTATAAAATTGGGGTGCCGGGAATATCCTGACCCTCGAATCTTCCTTTCCCTAAAAACCCATAAAAATCCTAAAACAATAAAAAACCCCTAAAAACCCAGAAACACCAGAAACACCAACAAAAATATGTAAAAACCCATTAAACCCCTAGAACATAAAAAAATGTCTAAAACCCCCAAAAATCCCTAAAAACTCTAAATCCCCTAAACAACATAAAAATCGCACAAAACCCTAAAAACCCATAAAAATACAAAAAATTACCTAAAACCACAACAAATTCTAAAACCCCTAAAAATCATGAAAAATCATAAGGAAGCCTTAGAAACCTCAAAACACATAAAACCCCTAAAAACCTAAAAACACTAAAAACAAAAAAACATATAAGCCTTTTAAAAAAATTATAAACCATGAAAACCCATAAAACCCACAAAAAACACTAAAAACCCTTTAACCCACAAAAAACATTAAAAACCCTAAAAATCCTATAAAAACATAAAAAATTAAAAACCCTAAAAAACCAAGAAACCCTTATAAACCTTAAAATCCCTAAAAACCCAAAAATCCGAAAAAACCATAAAAACCGTAAAATCCTTAAAAATAACTAAAGTCATTAATGACCAAAGAGGAGGGTCTTAGCCCATGGCTATTGATTCCAGGATGGAGGGGAGCCCCAAGGTGGTGAGTGCTGATGATGTCCTTCACTGCAGGAGGAGGGGGAGTGCTTCCCCTGCCAAGAAGAGGGAAAAAAGAGACTATTCATCCCTTCCAAAACCAATGGCAACAAGGGCCTCCATGAAGGCTTACAAATTGGTGGAGGATGCTCTTTCCAAGGATTGAGTAGATAGGAAGTTAGAGAAGAAGTGACTCAAGATGTATTGTACTGAATTCCTCAAGTAGTATGAGTCATCCGAATGGGAGACGGTGGACTCGGATCCCTCCTCCGGGTATGGTGTAGATGGGGATCTCTATGGATGTGAGGACGCGTGATGCGGTGGTGGGTGGTTCAGTCTTCATTTTCTTTTTAGGTTCCTCTGTTTTCTTTGATTTTTTCTTTTTTGGGGATTGTTTTTGGGTATGGGTCGATTGACTCGGCCCTCCCCAGGTCTTTTACTACTGTTTCCCTTTATATTTTGGGGTCTAGGCTTGCCTAGTCCTAAACCTCTTCTGACCTAAAACCCCAAAACCCCAAATCCCTTAAATTCAATAGAAACCGAAAAACCATAAAAATCCTAAAAAATACCAAAAATACCTAAAAATATAGAAAACCATAAAACCTTGAAAACCAGTAGGAAATCCTTAAAAATACAAAAATATATAAAATTACTAAAAACCCTAAAATACTCCAAAAATACCCTAAAACACCAAATACAAATAAAACCCCTATAAATTAAAAACCCGTAAAAACACATAAAACTCCTGAAAATACAATTAAAACTTTAAAAATCCTTTAAACCATAAAAATATTAAAAACACTAAAAACATTAAAATACTAAAAAACCCCTAAAACTCCAAAAAAAACCCCATAAAAGCCTAAAACCCTAAAACACTCAAAATCCATAAAACCCAAAAAACCATCAAAATCCTGAATCCCTAAAATCCCTAAAAATAAAAAAACCATAGAAAATATGAAAAACCAGAATGTAACCTTAGAAACCTAAAACACTTAAAACTCCCAAGAAACCTAAAAAATTCTAAAAAGCCTCAAAATCCTTAAAAGCCATACAAAATTAAAAAGTCCTTAAAAATCCCTAAAAATGTATAAATCCCTAAAAACCATGGACACCCCAATGAAAATCGTAAAAACCTAAAACACTTATAACCATAAAAAACCCTAACAAATGTTAAAAACACAAAATTCCCTAAAACCCTTAGACCCCCTAAAACCATAATAAGCCCAAATAACCTTAAAAATCATAAAATTCCATAAAAATCCTAAAACCACTAAAAACACTACAAAATATTTAAATCTTTAAATATGCTTGTAAGAAATAAAAAAACATGAAAACCATAAAACCAAAAATACCCTCTAAATCCATAAAAACCATAAAAATCCAGAAAAAATCCTATAAATCACTACAAATGAAAAGAGCCCTTAAAGCCTTGAAAATCCCTAAGAAATCATTAGAAACCTAAAAACACTTTAACCCCTTAAATATGCCATAAACCCTAAAAAAACTAAAATCCTAAAAAACAAAAAAAAAACCAAATAAATCCCCTAAAAACACCTAAAGATCCTAATAATAAACGAAAGATCATGCAATTTTTAAAAAAATCCCTAAAAATCCCTAAAACATAAAAACCCATAAAACCCTAAAAACCGTAAAAAAATAAAAAAACACTTAAAACACCTAAAAACCTAATAACACTAAAACCCCTAAAAGTCCCAAAAAACCCTAAACCCCCCCTAAAAACCATAAAACCCATAAAAACCTAAAAACCCCTAACAACCAATAAAACCCTAAAAATCCACTAAAAACTATAAAAATCTTAGAAAACCCCAAATACTATAGAAAACTCTAAAAAACTTAAAAAACCCTAAAAAATAAAAAAACCCCTAAAACCCCAAAAAACCCAGAAATCCCAGAAAAAACCCCAAATACCTTAAATACCATAAAAATCCACAAAAATACATAAAAATGTAAAAACCAATAATAACCATGAAAACCCGTAAGAAAAACTTGAAAACCTAAAAACAATTGAAACCCTAAAAACCACAAAACCCCATAAAAACCCTAAAAACCACTAAAAAATCTAAAAACCCTTATAAACCCTAAAATTGTTAAAAACTATAAAAAACATTAGAAACCCTAAAAACGCAAAAAACCTAAAAAACCCTTAAAAACAACAAAATCCTAGAAACCCTAAATCTCCTCAATATCCATAAAAACCCAAAAAACATAAAACTATTAAAAATTTGACAAAAATACCTAATTATATCAAAACCCCTTAAAACCCTAAAAATCCATTATAAAACCTTGAAAACCTGAAAACACTTAAAAACCACAAGAATCCTAAAAACTCTAGAAACACTAGAGACCCTAAAACCCAATAAATCATTAAAAACCCTATGAGACTATAAAAATCCTAAAAAATCCCAGAAATCATAAAAACCACTAAAACATTGAAAATCCTAAAGAAAATCCTAAAATACTAAAAACACTAAAAACACCAAAAAACCAAAAAAACGAAAAAAACATTAAAAGTCTCTAAAATTGTAAAACCTCTAAAAATCGTAGAAACCCATCAAAACCTTAAAAAACTCTGAAAACCCATAAAAACTCTCAAACCCACTAATAAATCTAAAAAAACTTAGAACTCTTAAGAAAATAAAAAATTAATAAAAAAACCTTTAAACCCTATAAAAAATAAAAAAAATGCATAAAAACCCAAAAAAACCAAAAAAACCTAAAAACCCAAAAAACACTAAAAACCCCTAAAACCCTAAAAACCCCAAAAATGATGAAAAACTCATAAAATTACTAAAAATGTATTAAATCCTAAAAACCATAAAAACCCATAAGAAAACCTGAAAAACCTAAAAACACATAGAACCCCATAAAAACCTAGAAACTGCTAAAAACCCTATAAAACATTAAAAACCCATGAAAACCAATAAAACCCCTCAAAATTCCTAAAAACCTAAGGAACCATAAAAATCATAAAACTGCTAAAAACCCTAAAAATGTAAAAATCCTTAAAAACCATTAAAGACCCTAAGAAAACATTAAAAACCTAAAAACATTTAAAACCCCAAGAAATGCTAAAAATCTAAAAGACCCTAAAACCCCTAAAAACCATAAAAACACCTAAAACCTTAAAAAACAATACAATCCCAAAAAACTAAAAAAGACCCTAAAAACACTTTAAACCCCAAAAAATGTTTAAAAAAAATCTAAAAACTCCTAAAACTATAAGTAACTCAAAAAATCCCTAATAACTCAAAAAAAACCATAAAGACCTAAAAAACCTTAAAATCCCTAAAAACCTAAAAATCCATAGAATCCTAAAAATCCACAAAAATCCTAAAACACATAAAAATTCTAAAAATCATAAAAACTTATAAGAAAAAATTGAACAACTTAAAACACTTAAAACCCCTAAAAAACTAAAAAATGATAAACCCTTAAAAACCATTAAACACATTAAAACCCCATAAGACCCTAAAATCCAATAAAACCCCTAGAAACCTTTTAAACCCATAAATTTTTTAAAAAATCTAAAAACCATAAAAACCTTAAAAATGTAAAAAAAACACTAAAAACCCAAAAAAAACATAAAAACCCTAAAACCACTCAAAATCCTTAAAAAACGAAAAAACCCATAAAATTCATAAAAAATAACTAAATTTTTTAAAAACCCTAAAAACCCTAAGAAAATATTAAGAACCTAAAAACAATTAAAACCCCTAAAACCAAAAAAATGATAAAAACCCTAAAAACCCCTAAAAACCTAGAGACCATAAAAGCCCTCAAAATCCAGAAAAACAATGAAAACCTATAATAATCTTGTTAAATTCTTAAAAATACTTAAAAAACATAAAAACTTTAAAGATCCTAGAAAAACATGTAAAATCCTTAAAACCCAAAAAAACATAAAAACCCTAAAAATTTAAAATACCTTCAAAACTATTAAAATCCTAAAGAACCTAAAAAACTCTAAAACCCTTTAAAATCCATAGATACCCCTAAAACTAATAAAAAATAAAAAACACTAAAAACCCCAAAATAACTAAAAACTCTAGAAACCCTTTAAACGCCTAAAAATGTAATAAAACATTTAAAAACATAAAAAAAACCCCTAAAAACAGAAAAAACCCCTAGAAACCCAAAAATGGAAAAAAACACCAAAAACACCAAAAAACCCTCAAAATCCCTAGAAATCCTAAAAACCATAAAAATCCCAAAAAAACAACAAAATTCCAAAAAATGTAAAACCGCCTAAAAACATTAAAAAACCATAAAACCCCATAAAACTCGTAAAAATAAACTAAAAACTCTAAAACCCATTTAAACCCCTAAATATTTTTAAAACTCAAAAAAACCATAAAAATCATAAAAAAACAAAAAAAAACAAAAAAACCCAAAAAAATATAAAAACTCTATGACCGTAAAAACCAAAAAAAAATTATAAAAATCCCTAAAACCATAAAACCCCTAAAAATACTAAAATCCCAAAAAATCCAAAAAAACATAAAAACCATAAAATCATTGAAAACCCTTAAGAAAACTTTAAAACCCAACAACACATAAAGCTTGTAAAAACCTAAAAAATTCTAAAACCCATAAAAAACCCCAAAAACCCTTTAAAAACCTTAAAAACCCTAAAAACCCATAAATCCCTAAAACCCACAAAAAACTCTAAAAAAACTTTAAAACCCTTAAATTATTAAAAACTCTAAATAACCTTAAAAACATGAAAAACTAAAAAATACCCCTAGAAACCCAAAAAACACTAAATTCAAAAATCCCAATAAAACCCAAAAACACCTAAAAACACTCAAAAGACCTAAAAACACAAAAACACCTTAAAACCCTAAAAATATCTAAAACCCCATAAAAAATAAAAAAACCCAATTTTTTTAAACCATAATAAAACCGTAAACAGCTAAAAAAACTTAAAACCCTAGAAACCATTAAAATCCCAGAAAAAATTAAAAACCATAAAAATCCACTAAAACCCTAAAAATCCGTAAAAATATAAAAAACCCTAAATCCCATGAAAAAAACACTAAGAAAACCATAAAATCCTAAAAACAGTTAAAACCCCCCAAAAAGATAAAAACCCTAAAAGTCCCTAAAAACCTCAAACCCCCAAAACATATAAAAATGATAAAAATCCCTAAAAACATTAACAAAACCTACAAACCACAAAAATATCTAAAAACCTTGTAAACCCCTAAAAATATTGAAATAACACTACGAAACCTAAAATACCCTATGAAACTAAAAAACCTTAAAACCCAAAAAAAATAATGACCCTAAAACACTAAAAACCCTTAGAATCCTAAAAACCACAAAAAACAGAAAATTAATAATAGCACCAAAATCCAAAAAAAAATCCCCCATAAAAACCATGAAAAACCCAACAATAATCATAAAAATTAAAAACAATTTAACCCATAAAAATAAAAAAAACAGTAAAAACACTCAAAAACACCGAACACCCCCAAAATATTGAAAACTATAAAAACTATAAAAATCCAAAAAAATACCTAAAACTACCTAAAAATAAAAAACTCTAAAACCCCTAAATTTCGGAGAAATCCATAAAAATTAAAAAAAAAACACATAAAAACCCAATAAAACCTAAAAAGCTAAAACCCAAAAATCTCAAAAACACCTTAAAAATCCCTACAAGATACATACCTCTAAAACCCTTAAAAACCATTAAAACCATAAAAACACCTAAAAACCCTAAAACCACTAAATACTCTAGGACACCATTAAAACCCTAAAACTGTTAAGATCTCTAAAGTAACCTCAAAAACTCCAAAAGCTCATCCAAAAACTCTAAAACTGCAAAAAAACACTATAAAACCCAAAAAAATCCTAAAAATCGTCAAAATCACTAAAATCCCAAAAAACCACAAAAATCCTAAAAAAGTAATAAAAATGCCTTAAAATATGTGAAACCCTAATAACATAAAAAACACTAATAAAACCATAAAAACGTAAAATTAACTTAAAACCCCTAAACACCTAAAAAATGCTAAAAACCCTAAAACCCCTAAAAAACCAAAAAATCTAAAAATTCAAAAAAATTAAAAAACCCTAAAATCCATAAAATTATAAAAACTATAAAACCCAGAAAAATACTAAGAAACATTAAAATGAAAAAAACAATTAAAACCCCTAAAGACCTAAAAAACACTTAAAACAATAAAAAGATTTTACAAACACTAAAACAACTAAAACCACAAAGCCCCCTTAATCCATAAAAACCCTAAAAAATCTATTAACCCCAAAAAATCACTAAAAACTATAAACACCCTTTAAACCACTAAAATCATTAAAAATACAAAAAATGTTTAAAACCCCAAAAAACTCAAAAAAAAAACCCCACCCCTGAAAAACATAAACTCCCTATGAAACCTAAAAAACACTTAATCCTAAAAAATCCCTAAAAACCTAAAAAATAATACAAATAGTGAAAATATTATTAATAAATGTGAATAACCCATAAACCCACAAAATCCATAAAACCGTTAAAAATCATACAAATCTTTAAAAAATACATAAAAATCCCTAAAAATATAAAAACCCTAAAAAATAAGAAAACTCTAAAAACCAAAAAAAAATTATACCCCAAAAAACCTAAAAACACTAAAAATACTAAATACCAAAATACCCTAAACACCCAAAAAATGCTCAAAATAGATAAAAACCCTAAAAACCATAAAAATCCTCAAAAATCCAAAAAATCCCTAAAAATTTAAAAACCCTAAAATAACCACAAAATCATTAAAATCCCTAAAAACCATAAAAAACCCTAAAAATAACGATTAATTAAAATTGTTAAAAAAACAAAAGAAAACTCTATAAACCTTTTAAACCCCGAAAAAATTTGTTAAACATAAAGAAACCATTAAAACCCAAAAAGACTCGAAGAAACCTTTAAAACCCCAAAAAACCAATAAACCCATAGAAACCCAAAAAAAAACCTGAGAAACCTAAAAAATCAAAATCATTAAATACCCTAAAAACCCAAAAAATACTAAAAAATTATCCAAAATCCCTAAAAATGTAAAAATACATAAAAATATGATTAACCCTAAAGAAACACTAAAAACAATTATAACACCTAAAAAAAAAATTCTAAAACCTCTAAATACCCAAAAAATCCTAAAAATCCTCAATCCCATCAAAGACCATAAAAACCAATTAAAATCCATAAAAGAGATAAAAATACAAAAAAATAGAAAAACCTTGAAAACCCCTAAGAAACCCATAAAACCTATAAAACACTTAAAACATCTAAAAACCTTAAAATGATAAAAACCCTAAAAGAATAATAAAACCCCCCGAATTTCCTAGAAACCCTAAAACCCAAAAAATGAAAAAATACCTAAAAATAGATATAAATTTAAAAACCATAAAACCCTAAAAAATGTTAAGAAAACCTTAAAAACCTAAAAAACAATTTAAATCCCTAAAAAACATAAATATGCTAAAACTCATAAAAAACATAAAAAGTCCTAAAAATCCTTAAAACCATAAAAATCCCTAAAAACACATAAAAACACTAATTAACCACAAAAAACTCTAAAAACCCACTAAACCCATAAAAAGTTAAAAATACCCTAAAACCCAAAAAACCCCCAAAAAATACTAAAAAACTCTAAAAAACCTATAAACGTAAAATGACCTATAATCCTGAAAACCCCCAAGAAGACATTAAAAACCTAAAAACATATAAAACCCCTAAAAACCTATAAATGATAAAAATACTAACAAACCCTAAAACACATAAAAACCCTAAAACCCATAAAAATACCTAAATCCCTAAAAACATAAAAATACTAAAAAATTGTAAAATTCCATAAAACACAAAAACACATAAAACCCCTAAAAACCTTATAAAAAATAAAAAATCAAAAAAATTTATCCACTAAAAAATGTAAAAAAACTAAAAACCCTAATATACCATAAAAACCTTATAAAGAATAAGAACCCCTAAATCCTTTAAAATCCCTAAAACCGATAAAAAATATAAAAAAATTTAAAAATACTTTACACCCTTAAAAATGTTAAAAAACTCTAAAAAACCCTTGAAACATTAAAAAACTAAAAAACCATTAAAACCATAAAAACCAAAAATCCCTAAAAAACCCTAAAAAACTCAAAATTTATAAATATCCTAAAACACCATAAAAATCCAATAAAATCATAAAAAATACCCCAAAATCCCTATGAAAATAAAACCCCCTAAATACTAGTAAAACATCTCATAAAACATTAAAAACCAAAAAACACTTAAAAATACAAAATGTTAATAACTCTAAAAACCCTAAAAATCCCTAAAAAGACCCAAAAAATCCGCAAATACCATAAAATCCCCAAAAAACCTTAAAACCCCTAAAAACCCATAAAAACCATAAAATCCATTGAAAATAATAAAACACTTTAGAAACATAAAAAAGTTAAAAAAAACTCTAAATACCTAAAAACCATGAAATCATAGAAAACCCTAAAAAAGAAAAAAATCATAAAAACCATAAAAAACCCTAAAAACCAAAAAATCCCTAAACCCCTAAGAATTTGAAAAATTCAAAAAATTCAAAAACAAGTCCCTAAAAACATTAAAAACCCAAAATCTCTGAAAAAAAGAAATGTTTAAAAACCTAAAAACACATAAAACCCAAAAAAAATCTAAAGGTGATAAAATACAATAAAAACCCTTAATTTCATAAAAACCATAAAAACTATAAAAACCATAAAACCATAAAATCCTTGAATAAACCAAAAAATCCATAATACCCCTAGAACCCACTAAAATCTCTGAAAACCCTTTAAAGTATTATAAACATTAAGAAACTATAAAAACCCAAAAAATCCTTATGAAACACAAAAAAACCCCTAAAAACCAAAAAACCCTTAAAAATATTAAATTCTAAAAACCCTAAAAACCATTAAAAACCCTTAAAACTATAAAAATATAAAAACCTCTAAAATTTTGAAGAAAAACAAAACCCTAATAAAAACTTATAAACATAGAAAAATTAAAACCCTTAAAACACTAAAAAATATAAAACCCAAAAAAAAATCATAACCCTCAAAATCCCTAAAATCCCAAAAAATTACAAAAATCCAAAAAAATTACTAAATATCCCTAAAAATGAAAAAACCCCTAAACCCCTGAAAACCCCTTAGATAACTTTAAAAACCAAAAAATACCTAAAATACCTAAAAAATAAAGAAATTATCAAACCCCTGAAAAATCCCAAAAATAGGATGAACCCATAAAAACCATATTAAAAACTCTTAAACACTTTAATCCATTAAAAATGTTAAAAAAATCTAAAAACCCTAAACACCTATGTTCGGCCTATGAGGTGGCATGTTTATGGGTGGTGTGGAAATGGTCTAACTAGTATCATCACCCATCCCTTTTTTTATTGAGACGGGTTCCCATAAAATTCACCATTCCTTCTGTTTCAACCCATTCAGCATCATTATCCTTTAAAGAATGTTGAATTATCCATGTGGGAACTATTGGTCCCAACGGGCGATTGCATGGGGGTCGAGCACTTGTGAAATCAGTCCTTCTCAGATATTACTTCCATAGCTGGTCTATAATAGGTTTATTCATGGAGCCAATAACTCCCAAAGACCTTAGTATCCGTGCTTCATGGATCTAATTTCCAAAGGCAGACACTCATTGATTGATGATTCAGCCAATGATGGCTAAGTAATCCATTGGTTGAGAGCATGGGAGGTCAAACTCAGTGCACCCTTCAGGGGGAGGATTTTTGCCTGTTTCGGTAATATCTTATATATTTTAAGTCATGTTCATATGTTCATGAAACCTTGGTTAATTCCTAAATAGTGCATCTATGGGTTACCTTGGGTTTGCAAGATCATCTTAGGCATGCATATGTTTGATGATACAGAGTTGATGCTGACTCAAGCAATATAATAAGGCATTATGGAGTTTATCTTCATCTAGGGGGGAGAAATGGTGACTTGATGTTGGTATCGGTCCCATATGATGGGATTACTACATATCCTCATGAGAGGAATCAGAACCCATGTAGTTCAAATTTTGCGGGGATTACACATAGAAGCATCCCATTTGATAGGTCATAATTGGGAGAACCCTTTTGGGATGGGCACCCTTTTGATATTGGGCCTTCTAGTAAGCATCCTACATATCTTGATTTGGTTAGGAATCAATGTTCTCGTAGTTTAGATGGTGTGGGGATTATGCATGGGAGTTTCCTAGTTGAGAGACATGATTTGGTGGAACCTTTTGGATGGGCACCCTTTTGAGCTCGGGCATTCTAGTAGGCATCCTATGTATCCTGATTTAGTCAGGAATTAGAGTTCTCGTTGTTCAGATGGTGTGGGGATTATGCAAGGGAGTTTCCCAGTTTAGGGACATGATTTGGTGGAGCCTTTTGTACGGGCTCCATTTTGAGATTGGGCCTTCTCATAGGCGTCCAACATATCCTGATTTGGTTAGGAATCGGAGTTGTTGTAGTTCAGAAGGTGTGGGGCTTATGCGTGGGAGCTTCCCAGTTGAGGGACATGATTGGGTGGACCCTTTTGTATGGGAACCCTTTTGAGATCGGGCCTTTTGGTAGGTGTCCAATTTATCCTGATTTGTTCTGGAATTAGATTTCTTGTAGTTCAGATGGTGTGGGGTTTACGCATGGAAGATTCCCTTTTGAGGGAAATTATTGGGAGGAACCTTTTGGTCGTCACCCTTTTGAGCTCAGACCTTCTAGTAGGTGTCTTACATATCCTGATTTTTTCAGGAATCAGATTTCTCAAAGTTCATATGGGTTGGGTCTTACACACGGAAGCTTCTCATTTGAGAGAAACATTATTGGGTGGACCTTCTTGGATGGGAACCCTTTTGAGCTTGGGCCTTCAGGTAGGTATCCTACATATCCTAATTTTGTCAGGGATCAAAATTCTCATTGTTCAGATGTGTTTTGGCTTACTCATTGAAGTTTCCCATTTGAGAGAAACATTATTGGGTGGACCCTCTTGTATAGGACCCCTTTTGAGCTCGGTCCTTTTGGTAGGCGTCCTATGTATCCTGATTCAGCAGAAATTAGAGTTCTTGTAGTTCAGATGTGTTAGGGATTACACATGGAAGCTACCCAGTTGAGAGAAACAGTATTGGGTGTACCCTCTTGGATGGGTACCCTATTGAGCTCGGGCCTTCTGGTAGGCATCCAATGTGTCCTGATTTGGTCAAGAATCATAGTTCTTGTAATTCATATGGTGTGAATGTTGTAATCCGCATAAACCTCTAATCTCGTGTGAGTCATGCTCGGTGTGAGAAACAAGAGGATTTTAAAGATTCAACAATACACAATCTTCCTCCCCTATTGATGGGGGTGGGAGATCTTGGGGAGGGATAGACTGGGGTGAACCTAGGCAAGGGTGAGAAGAAAATAACCCTTTAATGTGAGATAAAATTAAGGGTTATGTGGTCTGACCTAAGAATATTGAGGACTTTCCACAGTGAGAGGGTCCAGAGCACGTTCTGGGAAGTGGAGGAGTTCCATCCCCGTTAAAGGGGGAGTGAACATAACCCCTTCGAATGATCACTATTACTCATTGAATGGAAAACCAAGTGATCCCCTTAATACCTAGAATAGGTAGGTTCACGTTGGTATCCCAAGGTTGGACTCTGAGTTACCATGGGAATGTAGCCTCACAGGCATTCCTGAAGTCCGAACTATTATGGGGAGAGCCTCCATGACTCCACTTTCCATGGGTATGTAGACTCAATGGGGGAATGCTGATTCACCTGATGGTCTAATCATACAATTATGGTGGCTTTAGATGACTTGTTAGAAGAGGGATCATGGAGGATTGGACAATAGTAGAGGGATGAGGTTGGAATCGGAGGAAAAAATACCCAAAAATACCCCATTCCACGTACTGACCTTTTATGTGGAATGGTGGAGGCTCCACATACCATAGTGGTATGTGGGCAGAGGGGTCATCTGCCTACAGATGTGGTACGTGGGCATGAGTATAGACAACTGTGTACCATAGTGGTACATGGCTCGCCACACTGCTTTGGGTTCCTTCCACGTAATGATGTAGTACGTGGTGCTGTGTCGAGTCCTCATAGTGATACAATATGCAGAGCGCCATTTTCTAGGATGGTCTAGGGGATCATCATTCATAGGGAGTTTATCCGTGATATGTATATGGTTTTCAATTCACTAGTTAGGTTCGGGATTATATTATTATTATTCAATTCCACTATTTTTGGTTCACAGCCGTCTATACCTATGGAGAAAGTGGTTCTCGATTCGGTATTTTCCGATGAATCAATATGGAAGCCAGATTCCTATCTGAACTCTGTCTTCCAACCTATGGGTCCACTTCTAGCCTTCGTTTTCCGTCCATCTTTCATCTACTATGCTCATTTTTATAGAGCATTTGTACACTTGTATCTATTAAGCACGTTGCACCATTTAAAGAGGCTCGTGTTGATATCCTAACCCATGTAAGACTCGGTCAACTGGGGTTTGTAGAGGCTTTGGTTCGTAATAATGGTTCGCATAACCCTACTGGTTCACTTATTCCGCAAACTGATGAGTTCACAGGACTATACGTGGATGGTCCTCTCGTGTATGAATTCTTCGGCGACTCGGTTCACAATCTACCTTGCTCACAGGCCATTTCCTCATGGTCTAGCGGTTTGCGGAACATTCCACATACCTGGTGGTTTTCAATCTAGCTAGTCCATGTACCTTTTATAGAGATGGTATGCAGGCCACTTAAAATTATTTGAAAACATGAATTCCATTAAATTTATTCTAAATATTGTAACTCAATTTGAGTCTATTCACCATTATAGACTTGTAGAAGTACTTTCTTCCTTCTAAAAAGAGTATTCAATTTTGGGGGAATTCCCTTCCCTTAGATGAATTTTTAGCACCCTACAAACTCCCCACATTAGAATGGTGTCCGTTCGGAACAAAAATGGGACTATTCTGATGTAGAAGTGGCCCTGAACTGAAATGGTTCAAGGTATAACAGATGGACCTAGTATGTGTGTACCACGCCTATATATAGGGGTCCATGTCATTTTTCTTTTACCTTTTCTCACAGTGAAAAGTACTCACAATTTTCTTATCTTCCTGTACTCTCACGTACCATGGTCCTTGCAAAAATCCCATTCTCAAACTGCTCTGTACTTTCCATGAACTGATTTCCTCACCATTTTCCATCCACGTACCATATTTTCGACTCTGTGAATGGAATTGTGGAATTTTAATATTAAAATATAGATTACATGTAGGAGGACACTACATGGATGGTTTTTCCGCATACCAAATTTGAACTAGAAAACCAGACTTTTGAAAATTAACAATCCAAACTTACACCTTAATCCACCATTCTGAAATACAATCTTAATCGAGGCCTAGGTTCACAGTATCCTCTTTCTAAAATTATTTCTGTTCGTCGGCCAATGATCCACGAGCCAACACCTCATGTATGGTTTATGTACCATTTTTTTACATTGTATAATGCGACCGCGTACCAAAATACAGGTGGGGTTACCTCCATGTATTACGCAGTACGCAGATTTTGTCTACCGCAGACTGTTTCCGGAATCCATTACGCTGATATTTATGTGGACATATTTGGAATCCCTTATCCATTATTCCATATCCTTTATTGACCAATTTTGTTTATCGAACTAACTTATCATTAGGTTATGGATCTTCTTATAAAGGTTACAATGGCTGCTTCACAGGCCATTGAAAAATTGATGAAGACAAGGGAAACCATGGTGGGGAATAGTGATGATCATATTCTAGCCCACATCATTCATCGTGATATCATCTTCATGGACTTCTTGACACTAGAGATCTTAGCTTATCTGTTATTCATACAGTTCCCCCTTTCCAGCTTTGGTCTTCCTACCAACGTGCCTCTACCATTTCCTGACATTGACATCCCTTTTATCCTCATAGAGGCACCACAAGGTCATGATTGTGCCAATATTTCCCGAATTGGAGAATTCAACATCGCTCTGATTCAGGATAATTTCTTCATACTACGAGGCTTGACATGGACTCTGAGAAACCACATGTGTTGCGATGGTGTCCCAGGACTAGATGCCTAAGAATAACCATCCATTATCAACATCTCTCGATAAAATCCTAGAAGTGGATGGAGCACCAAGTGGGATTTCCAGGGTGGATAATGTTTCTCCGATGAGTGGTCCTAGGAATTCTGGGTATATCACACCTGTTTCGAGTCACCCAACCAGTTGGAGGCATTGGGATTATACCAGGCATCCTAGGTTTCTCAGTTACCAATCTTATCTCTGGGGAAAACCCTCCAGAATTATTGAGCCTCTATTGTTCGAGCACCAACACCTTTCACCTACTACATGGGGACGTGGGAATCAATCTATGGGATATCTACCATCTTGGAGGACTCCCGATCCGTGGAGAAATTTATGAAATTTTTTTCCTGATGGCCGCCACATGGAATGACACTGACCACACGTCCCCTTTGACAAAGAGTTTACTAGTCATGGTATAGGTATTACTTGATCATCCCCTCGAGGCTCACTCGCTCATTCCTTTCCGGGCATGGATAGGGTTATTCTTACAACTGCACAGACCCAAGATAAGGTTTTGCCATAGCCAGACTCAATGAACAGGTCAATCTTGCTAAACACTAGGGTTATATTGTGATACCTTCAATAGGGACGATATACCACATGGGGATGTGATTTTCGCCCATACGTATCAATTGTGCTTATACTAGAAGATTTATTCACCATGTTTTTGAGAAGATTGATTTTTCCATCCTGCGACGTATACACCGAGGTTTGGGCCTATACCTTGATGATGGAGGCCATGCAGGTAGAGGGTCTACCCATTAATTTGACATTTCCAACCCTCGCCCAGCTTTATGAATTGTTGGGACAGAGATAGGAAGGTAGGCCTCCGCACCATCTTAGTGGACCGTTCCAATTCTTGTTCGGGTTGATGGTGGAACACTTCCCCTATTATGAATACCAGAATATCGCATGGGTTACCCATTATGACTTTTTTCCTACTCTTCTCAACATATATATTGTTCATCCTATGTCTCCAAGAATTACTGATGTGGTTTGGTTATTGAATGATGCTTCTTATTTCTCATTTTCACCGAATCCTACCCCTCATGGGTCATTGAGAGGCGATGGGGTTCTTCCTTAGAGGAACGATCCTACTTCCTCATCCTTTGGGACAGTATTATCACTGCTTGTGTAGATCGAGTAGTCATTTGTGAGCCATACCTTCCCAACTAGTTTTCCAAGAAATTTGGATGCCTTTAATAGACTGTGCTACTACCAATTTTTCAATTAAGGGGAGAATCTCATCCCATTGTTCTTTGCCAATTATGGATTATGATGATGCATGAAGGTGCTTCTAGGGAGATTATAATTCCTAACAAAATGGGGACCACCTTTCTGTAAATGGAATATTCCCAATGATGGGAAGATTGTTACATCGTGGGATGCTGAAAGAACTAGTTCGGCGGGTGCAGAAACCCTTGACCATTTCCTTCCATGTCCTTGCCCCAATGACAACACTACATATTCCTTCCACCGAAAAGAGTGAGATAGTTATGCATTCTACTTCTGTTCTTATAGCAGCCAATATGGATACACCTCCTGCTCCTTCCCTTATAGTAAGAAGACATTCGGTCCACCTTCAAAAGAGTCTGGGAGGTGTTTCATCCATACAACCCATTTTAGTAGAGATTGATTTAGACTACACCCCTCTCACAGATATTTCCCAAGATCTTAATGATAATGGAACTAGCCGAGTGTCACTGATCATCCCAGAAGCTGTGATTAGTCTTCCGCATCCGGATCCAGTGGCTGGGCCATCTAAGGGCACAGAGAGTCTCCCATCTTGGGTGACCTGTCTTAGGTCCCTCCCCACACCTGTAGAGATGATTCATGCTTACATACACATGGAATCAGGGGAGGATCAATGTACCAGTGATTTGGAAAGGAACTAGGCAGTGTGAAAAGGTGCATGGATCCAGTTATGTGCACATCCTGTAGAGACACCCATGGCCAATTTTGCTGACGAGCGGGAAAATTTTCAGAATTTATTTACTGAGATGGGTTCTTGTGGTTTTCATTATAAGCACATAAACCTCCTTATTTACCAAATTTTTATTGACCAAGAATAACTTTCCTCCTCTGAGGACAAGCTGGAAAAGTTCAATTCTTCCCATCACTAGGTGGTGACCTTATAAAATGTTTCAGAAGAATTTGATCATCTAATGACTGAGGAGGTGAAGGGTCATGATTTTGTGGTGACCCAAGATGAAGAGATGTGGGAGTGAGAGGCATATGAAATATGGTTGAGAGAACAACTGGGCTCCTCACTTTCATTCTATAATGCCATCCAGAAGAAAGGGTGGGACCTTATGTTTGTTCTGGAGTGGGTGCGTCCGACAGTCAAGGCTGAAACAGAGGAAAGATATTTTTTGGAGAAAACTATTGATGGCCCATAGAAATCACTTTCCATTCTTCTATAAAGGTAGAAATGAGAATTGTTGTAGTTCTGTCTCAAATCATGATATGTGCTCTTCCCATTTTTTCATATTTTAGAGAGAATCCGAGTTGGGGATGTTCCTTTATTTTTTTTGTTGAACTCAATGGAATTGATTTTAATTTTAAATATCTCATTATTTACCTTTTTATGTCAATATAATTTCAATTAGGTATAATTTTAAACCATGACATGAAACCAGTAAACGAATACAATCGAATCGGGCTCTAATTTTTTCCTCAGCCGCAGGACTTGGCGAGTGTAGTTTGACTATTGTTGGGGTTTCATGGAAAAACCCCACGATATTTTATGTATTTTTTTATATTACCCTAATTTTTTTCTCAGACTACTTGGTATAGTCTTAGTGAGTATAACTTTTATTTTTCTTAGGCCACCCTATGATGTTTTTTGACCTAACAATCTTCACTCCTTTTTGATGTCTTGATATTTTTATTAACGAACTGATACATGAATTTTACCTAGAGGTTCACTTTGTGGATTTTTCCTCTAGAAAGTATGTCATCTCTTTCACTAGTAGTTTATAGTTATTCTAATAAAATTTATTACTGATGTTTTAGTTTGAACAACTTTGACTAAACTTAATAAGGCAGGGCCCTAACTTGAGACTGTTAGCCAAGAATGTTCTTATATCCTTCAGATATGGATTAGGGATTTTTCTTGACCCTTTATTTGTCGATTCTGGGCAAGAACGAGGCTTTGAAGGCGCTTTAGGCATATAGAGGTAGGAAAGGACTATCTTAGGGATGAATTTTTCATTGATTGATGACCATTTTTGTGGGTGACATATGCAGAGCCACTGGGGCATGATGTGCATAGTCAATCAAAGGTGTCCACGAGATACTGGCCTTCAATTTCTGATGGCCTGGTGGGAATTACATCATTTTGAATTTATTTTAATTCTGGGAGCCACAGTTGGTAGCTGGACAGAGTAGTGGTGTCTAAAAACATTAGGTACATTCATGTCAGCTTTGAGTGGACAACAATTCCCACACGATTCTTACATTCTTGATAGAGAGTTGGTGAATGATCGGTTCAGTAAAGAGACTTTTTATGCTAGAAGAACATGGAAAGAATGAGGTACATAAGTAGTTATCCTAATGTTTTCCCAAATCCAGGGTGTGACTGGACATGAATGTCATTTGAGCATACGAAAGCTGGAAAGGACTCTCCTAGGGATGAATTTTCCTTTGACTGAAGGATGTTTTTGTGGGAGACATATGTAGATCCACCAGGGCATGATAGGTACAGTCAATCAAAGGCATCTATGGGACACTGGACTTCCTTTTACAATTTCCATTGAGGGTTATGGAGATTGGGAAATTTTTGAATACAGTTTTTAACCTTCAACCAGGGGTGCTCCTGAACATAAAAGGAGGAATTTCAACTGAACATCATCAGGGAAACTCAGAAACGAATGGGGGAACATTTCTTTCATATGCGGATCAACTTCACAATACAAATAGGATATATTTGGAAACCTCAAAAGGGACCAGAGATAAATTGGGCTCGTATTCTTTGATACATCTAGGATATGTGTAAGGAGGAAAGTTTAATCCATGACTTTGAGGCCCCTGGAATCAGGAAGGATGGACTGAGGCCTGGAAGCCATTTCACATACTGAGATAGGAGAGGACTCTCCTGGTGATGATTTTTTTGTTGAATGATGGTTTTTTTTGTGGGAAACATATGTAGAGTCACTAGGGCATGATGTGCATAGTCAGGAAAAGGTGTCTGCAGGACATTGAACTTCCATCCCAGATGGCCTTGGAGGGTCATGTAGATTCAATATCATTCAGATCATGGAGTTTTAAATATGGCCGGAGCGTATACAGACATATTAGGGATATTTGGGCTGCATTTTTCTCATGGAATTAGGTGTCTCTTATGTAGATCTAACTCGTATGAAGGGTGGGGCATTCGTTCTATCTTTCGGATACTTGGTCATTTATCATCACATGTCCAGGACACGGGGTTCCTTTTCCAGGTGGGAGTCATGAAATTTCTTTTAGGGTCATGCTGCTGGTACCAAATTCCTTGGTGGTTTTTCCATAATACCACAGTGGATCTCTCGCTGATATCCCTAAGCTCACTGGAGCTATGATCGGTATGAGAAACAATGGATTAAGAGGATTTCGTGTCATTTATTAGGAATATAAAAATCAACATTAGAGGGAACTTTTGGGTTTAAACCATTGTTTTTTATTTTAACATTGTACAACAAGTACAATTTTAGCCTTGGAGTTTAATGTCGTGTATGGAGGATATGATGATGTGAATTTTTGAGTCATGTAGTGAGGAAGATTGTACTGACATAAATATCTTTAATAGTGTTAGGTTAATCATGATTATGATGTTCTGGTTTTACTTATACATGAGTGATGATAGAATGTGTAAACCATAATCCCATGGGAAACATGAATCAGGAGGGATGACATGTGGCTTGGAATCAATTAGGCATACTGAGATAAGAGGAGACTCTCCTAGGGACGAATTTTCCTTTGATTGATGGATGTTTTTGGGGGAAATATATGAAAATCCACCATGTTATGATGTGCATGGTCAAAAAAAGGTGTCTGAAGGAAACTAGCCTTCCATATTAGATGTCCTTGTATGATTATGGGGATCCTTGTTTTACCATAGTATGGAGTTTGAAAAATGGAAAAGATGTGCCTGAGAACATGATAATACCCAAACCATGATTAACTATGAACTTTTGGTGCTTCTACTTAGGTCTTTCTAATATATAGAGGGAGAATTAGGATCTTTTGACTTCTCATAACTGAAGGGCCTGTGCGGAGTCTCGTAAAACTGGGGACTAGTCCACACATAACTCTTGAAGAATTTTGTAGTTTATTGTCATGTGATGGGACCTTTCATGGACTCCCTATACAAGTATGACCTACGTTTGGGGGAAAGGGGATTTTTTTTGCTAGTGACTGGGTCGGGATGTCAAATCTGAGCATCAATACATATCCAACAAGGGAAGGAATCAGACCACACATAGTTTAAAAAATCCCCTATACCAATTTGGCTCAGTCCATGTGTGATGACCCATGAGGGAATTTTTATTTCACTTGATATGGATGTCGGGACTAACATTTCCCCCAAGGATTTTTTTGTGTAAAAGAATCCTTCCCACTGATCCTAAGCTCACACGAGTTATTCTCGATGTGAGAAAAAAGGTGTTTACATAGGGTCTCCTTCACAAGTGTGGGAAGTAGAGAATACTATGGATGATTTTTTTGCAGGGGATGGGCCAAGATCTAGGAGTGAGGCGTCTCTACATATCCTACGAGAGTAGTAATCAATCCATACATAGTTCTTTAATGTTCCCAGTGCTGATTTGGCTCATTCATTGGGGTGGGGGAATCTTCGTTATATCAATCATGGTGGATAGGTTTATCACGTTGATCCATAGTTTTATTTCGTAAGATAATACCTACCACTGATCCTAATATCATGTGAGTTATACTATATGTAAGAAACAAGGAGTGACAATGGATTCCCTTACGAATACAGGTAGATAGGGGGAACGATGGAGGCATTTTTTAGGGGTCTGGGCCAAGATCGAGGATCGAGGAATCACTACATACCCTACGAGGGAATAAATAGAGCCATAAATAGTTATGTGAGAGATCAAATAGTTTATTTTCATGCAATTAGAAAGCTTTTTTACACATATTTTAACATCTTACAGCAAGGACATGATTCAAAGTTTATTTTCATGATTCAGGGACAAGTTTTCTAAAGTTTAATGTCATGTGAAAATGACAGTGACTTCTAGTTTACGTTCTTAGAGTTTGGACCTTGGATTGATTGTTTGATGTCATGTTTCATGGACTAATACTGTATAGTTTAACATCATGTGGTCTGGAAAATGACTCATAGTTTAAGGTCTTAGAGTTTGGACCTTGGATTCATGGTGTTTTTCCATTAATCATTGTTTAAGGTCTTAGAGATTGGACCTTGGTTTGGGGGAACTTTTACTCATATTTTAGGGTCATTTATAATGGAATATGGCATGGGGTATTTTTATTCATAGATTAGGTTCATAGATCTTGGACCATGACATGGGTTTTGGTGCTACTACATGAATAATTTCTTCACGAACTTTTCATTTGAGGGAGCCGTGATGAGTTTTCCGTCCATCGATATCAGGTCATATGCTCCATTGGAATAAAACCTATGTATGACATATGATCCTTAACACTTTGGTTAATGATTTGGGGGCTTCTTCTCGAGTATCATTGGTGTTCTAAGGACTAAATCCATTTCTCCTTAGAGGAAATATCGAAGGCAAACCTTTGTGTTGAAGGCTCATGAAATTTGGTTTTGGTAGATTTCCAAATGGTGTAAATTTTTCAGCCTTTTATTTTCTAGATCCTCTAATTCATCAAACCATATATGGGGTTTCTCATCCATGGAAATTTTATTGCAAATGGTCACATGAAGTTATGGTACTTGGATTTCGATAGGTAACACCGCCTTTGACCTGTATAATAGTGAGTATAGGGTTTCCTGGGTGGCAGTGTGGGTCGTGGTCCGGTAATCCCACAAAGCATGAAGGAGCCTGTTTGGTGATGATTTCTTGTCCTTATCAACCATATTTTTAAGTATGTTGTAAAGAGTCTTGTTGAATGCATATATCTGATCTTTGTCCACCACACGGTAGTTAGAAAAATGTTTGACTTTAATTCCATACTCCTAGTATAACTTTTCCAAATCAGCAGAGCAGAAGTTGGTTCCCTTCTCTATCAGTATTGTATAAGGGACACCAAATCTAATAATGATTTTGTCCTTCACAATGCTGGCGATGTTTTTCCCCTTGACTTTATTAAGGTGTATGGATTCAGCCCATTTGGAAAAGAAGTCAGTCACTATTATTATGACCTTGAATTGTATGGCTATAGTGTGAGGATATGGTCCTACAACATCCATACCCTAGGTGATGAATGACCAGGAGTACTTGGATTCATGAAGTAACTTCGGGGGGGTCAGTGTATGAAATTAGCATGAACTTGGAAGGAATGCACCTTCTTGGTGAATATGGTGCAATCTTGTATCATATATGGATAGTAAACCCAAGCCTTTGGATTTGATGAGAGACCTTGGTTGTTTATTGGTGCATTCCAGAAGCTCCGATGTGCACTTCTTTCATGAAGGTAGCAGTTTCCTCTCCATCAATGCACCTAAGAAGGCCTTCATCATTTCCTTGTTTATAGAGAACCTTTTCTTGGATTACCCCATTGTACAAGGTTAAATTGTAATGGGTTTCATCCAACCTGTGGTATGACCCTAAGGTTCAGAGATGGGGATAATTTCATCAATTTCCTTTGTATTGATTTGGATGAATGGAAAGACCATTCGGTGATGAGTAATGCTAATGATTTTTTATCCCAGTCTGGATCAGCCAAGGCTGTGGCTGCATATTCCAAACCATTGGCTTGAGAATTTTGTGACTAGGGTACATAGGTAAATATTGTTTTCAATGGAAATTCTTTCATTAGTTCTCAAACATGGTTCATCATGGGGACCAATACCACTTTCCTGATGGCATAGTCACCATTGACCTATTTGATGACTAGATTTGAATCACCCTTTATTTTGAGGTGTTTCTCTTGCACCTGAAGTGCCAATTCTAGGCCTACAATGAGGGACTAATACTCCACTTCATTATGTTAACACCCTTATTAATGAAGGAAAGAGTAAAGAAAGATGTCCTTTTCAGGGGGATACGAGAATAATTCCCAGGCTCACTTTTTGAGCTTGGGATCCTCCATAATTTTCCCCATCGGGCTTCGAGAAGAACCATCGAAGTACATTTCCCATGTATGGGGGTCCTCCTAGATAGGAAACACTTCTTCATATGGATATTTGGCATCCAATAGTGTTTTTTCTTCCAAGGGTTGCTCGTCCAAGAATTCTGCTAGCGCCTGGCATTTGATGGGTTTCTAGGGCACATACCACATGTCAAAATATTGTAGAATGACTGACCATCGTGATAGGACCCAATTTATTATGGGATGGTTGATGAAATATTTTAGTGGGTTATAGTGGGAGACTAGTTGGATATCATGGTACTGTAGGTAATTCCTTAGCTTCTGAACCATGAAGATTAGGGCTAGGTAGTTCTTTTAAATTTACAAATACCGAGTTTCAGTATCGATCATTGTCCAACTAAGGTAGTAGAGGCCATTCTCACTACCAACATCATTTTTTTTACCTGGTAGGTTGTCTATGAAGTTTCGAATATAGGCGAGGTTCCCCTAGAGACCTCCCAACTTGTTGAGGTTGCGAGGTGGGAACATGCCAAGAATTGATTTTTTCTTCTCAAGGTCGACCTCAATGTTGCGATGGCATATGATGAAGTTGAGGAATTTTTTTGAGGTAAAGCCAAAGGCACACTTTAGTAGATTCATCTTTAAACTATGTTGTCCCAATTTTTTTAAGACAGTTTCAAGATCATCCAGGTGGTTTGAGTGTTGTCATGATTTAACCACCAGATTTTCAGCATAACACTCAACGAATTTTTCCAATAAGGGCTTGAAGATGCGATGCATGGTGTTTTGATATGTGGCGCCAACATTATTTAGGCCAAAGGGAACCACTTTATATCATAAAACCCCCTTATGGGCCCTAAAAGTGTTGTGTTCTTCATCTCCTCATGCCATCTAGATCTGATTGTATCCTGAATAGCCGTACATGAAGAAGATGGATTCGTATCCGGCTATTGCATTGATCAAAAATTCAGTGATCGAGACCAGGAAGTTAGCTTTTGGGAAATACCGATTAAGGTCTATGAATCTAATATAGATTCAAATCTGTCAATTCTTCTTTTTGAAAATAACTATGTTTTCCAGCCAGATCGAATATGGGTTTCCCATATGAAGTTGGATTTGATCATCTTGTCAACTTCATATCTATTTTGGTAGTATGTGTTGGGTGGGTCCTTATGGATGCCTTCTTATAGCCTTGTTAATCTTTTCGTAAGCCCATATGATGGGTGGAGACCTCAAGATCGAGGCTTGGAATTTCCCTGTAATTCCAGGAAAACCCATCTTGATTCTTCTTTAAGAAGGAGGTGTATGCCTCCTGTTCCTCTATTGGCATGGCCACACTGATCAAAGTGAGTCATGGGTTATCTTTGATTCCCATATTTTTCTTCTAATGTTCATCGATTGTGGTGGATACACATTCCTCAAATTTAAGAGGGACGTCATTGAGGCATTCTTCTTCTTCTTCTTCTTCTTCATCTTCATCATCTTCATCATCTTCCTCTTCTGATGGAGAAAGGATTTTTGAGAAAAACTCTCCAATGTTGGGAGATAAATCATATTTTTCCTTATTTTGTGAGTTAAGGGAGGTTTGATGTCCCAAGGATGGTCTAGGAGAATCTTTGATAGGGATTTTCCCATCATCGAGGGAGTAAGCCTACTCTTTCGGGTCCTTGGACTCAGTGGCTGTGGTAGAGAACATGCAGATGATTGAGTCGACCTCTGGACTTTCACCTATGCATTCAAATTGGTTGATGGGTAGTACATACTCTTTCCCCAGACTCTAGAGGGGTCAGTAGGATCCGTTTCCAATACATTCAAGGAATTGATCCAATCAATGTCGCTAGTCAAAATATGGTTTTCTTCCGATTCATAGAACCCTACGTCAATATAATGCGACTCACAGGACTCAAATGGGGATATATTGGCATGAACCATCCCATTTTTTACATTGGAACAGTATTTGATGCTCTGATGGTTTGATGGTGGAATTGAATCATGTTGATGCAGCCAAGGCCTCCCTAATAAGACATTGAATGTTGTACTTTGCCGCACCACCAAGAACTCAGAATCTGAGATGAGATCTCTGAGCCAAGTTTTATGCTTGAATCAGCCCAATGGTTTTTCTCACTCTTGTGGTATCTAAACAAAGTCATAATGTAGGGTGTCAAGATTCTTTCATCATAGCCTAACCGATAGAGAATTCTTAGTGGGAGGAGGTTGACTCCAGATCCATTTTTGATGAAAATTGTATGGACATCAATTCCATTTATCTTTTCAGTCACATATAAGGTTTTTATGTCCCATTTCATGATGGATTCTTCATACCTATCTATAAAGGAGATGAAAACGTGACATTATTCGGGACTGAATTCTGCTCGGATGACTTCAGATGCTACTACTTCACCCTCGAACTCCTAGGGAATTAGTAAGGATTCAATGAGTTCATCCTTACGATCCGTGGAAAGACCCAATGCATCCACTATTGATAGCTTTACTGGTATTGAATCTAGCTGCATTAGAATATAATAATTCTGTTCTATAGTTCAGCACTTTCTAGCTTAGGGTGTCTCTTTCACGGACACTTTAGGGGTTTGAGATTTGGATGTAGATGATTTTACTTTTGTGACCAGGGATAGTGGAGTTGTGTCCTTTTCTAGGCTTGGCTGAACTGGTATGCCTGTATTCCTAGGATATTTGGTATTTTTTCTTTCCCTGATGGATATTCCAAGATAATTGAGATTGGATTTCTTACAACGGGGGAGGAGGAGCATTCTAGTTCCTGTTGTGTTTGTCAGAGGGTCCTTCTGTGGGTTTACATGATGTTAACAGTTTGACTTGTGGAGTGGATGGGGATTTAACTCCTACCACGATCATTTTTTCTAGGAAAACTCTAGCCTCTCCAGCCTCTTCCTCTGGCTCTCCAATTGGGTGTTAGGAATTTTGGTTTGTGGACATAGTATTCATCTGAGAAGGGGTCCATAAAGTGAATGAAATTAATAAATCCAAATATCAGTTCTGGATTCGACACTGTTTTTATCTGACTGTATCCTTTTGATGGTGTTGTTTGGAGAATCGGTGGTCGTGGAACTGTTTGACGGGGCAGTGACCATTGAACCGTTTGGAGGGGTGGTGTCTGTTGAACCAAGTCAATAAGCATGATGTCTGAATGTGTCAACACTAACTTTGGATTTGGTGTTGGTTCATCTTCTTTCTCTTACTTTCTTCTCTTCTGGCATTTAGAGGACCATTGGGATGAGGAGGATGGATGTGTTGTATTGGGAGATTTTCGAGGAACAGTTTTATGTTTGAACTACACTTGGAGTATTCCATGGACTTGGATGATGGTCTTCCGAGTCATCCAGTGGTCAAACTTTTGCTCCATATTACTGGATATAGTTTTCCACTCCTCTTCTTTTGTTGAGTCTAGGGTGGAAACACACACCACTTGTGATGGTGGTGGTCCCAACTTGGCTTACCTGGAATCCCCAATATTCTAAAGGAGATAATTGAAAATGAATCATTCTTGGATGTTATTTCCCAATATTAACTTATAGGGACAATAACTTGGATGGTCGTCGAGACCCACTTCATTGGCTCGCTTTGGCTCCAGTAGTAGGAGAAAATTTCAATTTATAGTGGCTATGAAATAGTTGTGGACCTGGTCCTCTCTAAACGAGTAAAATTTATTTCTTTTTTCTTCAAACTGAATTCTTTTAGCACCCCTTTGATTGTCTTGTTGAGTTGGGGGTGGTTTTTGGCATCTAGGGGTCCCACACGGTTTGATGGGGCCCTCACAAGTAGAGTTGGTGTCGAGGGTGGCTTAAGCATGACATAAGCCACTTCACCTTTTCCCGTTATTTTCCCTAGGGCTGATGGGTTCATTCGGGACTTAATATTGGTCTGTTGCAAAGAGTATTCTATCCTTTTGGAAATAACATAGAAGTATCTAAAACCACTTGTGTACTTCACTGGGATGATCAGAGTTCACAATTCATCCTGAAGGTTATCAATGCACATGGAGAGCATCTCATCCTGGGGGAGTGGATGGTTCAGGGAATAAGTTAGGCATTTCCATCTGGTAATGATGTCTAATAATCTCTTATTCTATCACTGTTTGCAGTTCTTGAGGTCACTAACCATCATCTTAGGCAGTTTTGAACTAAACTGGAAGAGAAAATGTCACTAGAGGTCCTCCCAACCTATAATTGAATTAGATGGCAGGCTAGTATACTACACGAATGGTGATCCCTACCGGGTTCTTATGAAGAACCTATGTTTTACTACTTATTGCTACTTCATAGTGCCCATCATGGGGTCACAATAAAAGTCATAGTGCATTAAATCTTGTTTTGGATCCCCTGATCCATTGAATACAGGGAATATGGGGTTTCCAAAGTTTGGCGATGGTGGAACATTACTCACCCACTGAGGGTAGGGTTTTCTCTCTTGTTGTATCATAGCACACCACCCCTTCATGGCTTCTAGTCGAGATGTTAGTTTCTCGATGGTGTATAAGAGCCCTTGATGAATATACTTCTAGGCTTGAGGTTGAGCTGGAGCGGTAGTGGCTAAGACTAGGCATGCCGATGGTGTTGGAATTTGTGGTTGATACCCACCTAGATGTATTATTTGTGGGTTTTCCTGAATATAATCTGGCTATCTTTCCAATGGGGGTAAGTCTTGATGTCCTACTGGGGTCGGGTTGAAAAACCTCCATGATTGGATTCATTCACAAGGATAAGTACTTGTGGAATGGCCACCTCTTCTGGGATCACCTGCTAATGTTCCACATAGGGAACAAATCCAGAAAGGTAGCTCCCTTGACGTAGCTCTTCATTAATTCACCCGAGGTCTTTCATTTCTTCCTCTTGCTTGGTGATCCTTTCCTCGAGGGTGAGGGACACATTTCTAAGGGGAGGAGGTGGTGGTTCATAGACAACCTTGGACTTATTCGTCTCCTTGTTGTAGTATTACGGGGGAGGTAGCGACAGATTAGGTGAAAAGGCGCCCAAATTTAGGATCGCTCTCTGGTTCCGGGTATGCACACCATCAGGCTTGGTGTGGGATTCCATTAGGAGGGAACCATATTCCTTCAAATCCTCTCCCTCCATATCATTTCATGTGATCTCCATGGGGTTGATGTTTACCAAATTCACTGAGGCATACCACATTGGGGGTGGTGTACCAAACACTGAATTGTATGAAGGCTTCCTGCGGCCTTTATCATAATTTATCCTTCTATTATGCAGTATTCTTTGGGTTTCTTGATGAATATTGACCTGAAGGTAGCCATGGTCTGGACTCGTAATGTGATTTTGTCTCAGAGGGCACAAACCATGTAAAAGGGTTGAATGGGTAACTACATTGTCCATCGTTTTTCCTAGAAAATAGAAGAAATACGTCTATTGTTCATTGATTTTATGTAAAAATTCCCCCTTGCCCTGCTGGATGGGGTTGTTCCTGTTCTCCTATTGAGGCACTACTTTCTATATTTGTTGGTATTATGAGTGAATTTTGATTTATAAAGCCTCCCAGCCCTGTGGGATGGGGTTGTTCCTATATTGTAGTGGTAGCCGTCACTGCTTCCACCCTTTCAATTTCACATACTCCTACATGGGTGTGAGCCGAGTACGACATTGGGCCTGGATGAATTCTATGGCCTTTTAAAGACATAGGCACTACTTTCTGGTTAGATTCACTGAAGTGGGAAGCCTTCTGGATGTTCCTAGCTGCATAACTCAGAATCTTTTTTGTGGCTTGATCTCGTCAGCCCGAATGCTTTTGAGACTTACTCCGGGATGGGTTTTGTTGAGTATCCCATATTTCCTGAGTAGGGGGTTCACTTTATTTTTTCCTATGGATGATGACATTGCAGGATGAAATTTACAATGGGGCTTGCTAGATGGGATGTGGGGTTAAGTGTGGAGTTCCATGTTCTCTACATCCCAGAATGTGAACTCCAGCCAGAGCTTTTTCAATGAGGAGACACAATTTATGCAGTGCATGGAGGCAAGCCATTTTAAGGTTTTTCTTTCAACTTTATGATTGTGGATGTAATGCAGATGGGAGGGCTTCTAGGTCAATTTGAGAGAAAAGATCCCCTATCATGATGACATGGTCCATGTACCCTTTGTAGGGTAGGAATTTTCCTTTAATTTGATGAAGATTTTTCAATATATTGAGGTGAATGTCTTGTGTTCATTCCCGAGACAACTCTCCCGGTATGTCTATGTGAGAACTGGCATAGGCCAATACGTCACTAGTATATTATCTCTAGATATTTTTCTTCCCACAAGTAACATATCATGATTTTTTTCTTCCAGAGGCTCCTATACTTGATATGCCCAGCTCGATTGATTCAAAATAATTTCTTTCTAAGTGATCAGGCTGGTGTGGGCCTTATTGATTTCGGGATGGCACGGGGGTGGCTCAGAAAATGAGTGTGGCCCCAGTCCATCCTCTATTTGAGATGGAATATCACTTGTTATAGATAGAGTTTCCAATGTGTCTGACTCCTTTCCGAGCACCTCAGAGTAGGATAGATTTATCACATTTGTCCTGACAAGGTGAGGACCTTCCTATAAGTATGAATTTTGATTGCGGGAAGGACCTTCACAGTTGGTGCTGCAATGGTGAGGGATACTATTTCAACTTTATGCCTGAACATGAGAATTTTCCTTATAATGTATACCATTGGGAGGACCTTCAGGGTGGGATATAGCAAGGGTATGACCTTCTTGTTGCTTGATGTCACTAAGGGGAGGAGCTTCACAACAACCTTCATTATGGGGAGGGTCTTTGCAATGATCGTCCTCATGCTGAGGACTACCATCATGACTTGATACCTGGCTATAGGGAGAATTTCTGCAGTGTACATCCTATGGAGGGCCTTTTGGATGTACTGTAATTAGGGGAGGGCCTTCTCATTTCATAGAATTAGTATATAGAGAACCTTTATAGTAATTTTCATTACGGGGAGGGCCTTCACAATGATTTTCATCATGGCGATGACTACCATCATGACTTGATGTCCGACTACAAGGAGAAGCTTAAATGTAGTGTGTACCCTGGGGAGGAATATCAAGGAAGAGGATAGTAAGGGGAATAACTTCTTGTTGTCTGATCTTTAGGTCGAGGGGAGGGCTACCCCAATGTGCATCATGAGATAGGCTCTCGTGATCGATCATTTTTTGCCCACAGAGTGAGCCCCCGTGGGTGATCTGTGGAGGACCTTTAGAGTGGCCGATAGAGATATTGTGAGGAGGACATTCAAAACTACTACTTCCACTTACTTAAAATGGTAATTAAATAATAGGTTCTTGATCCTTTTTTAATATATGTTTTAGGGTGTCAAGAACCCTAGATTCCATTAGAGCATGATCATGTATGTGATCTTCATTTTCTGATTTCCATTGGCACCTTTCATTTTTGGTCAATCTCTTGCGGGTAACTGGGTCCATCTTCTATTAGTAATTAACTTCATATATGAGTACCAATCTTCTTGGGTCCCTTGATTTTATTGGGATATGCCTATAGAAATCTTGAGTTTTGGTAGGGATATATGCCTCCCCTGGAGTAGCCACCACATTAGACCAGCGTCCCCTAGTTGGAACGGGTATTTGTTCCCGATACAATTGTTCGTATATCACAAGATATTTCCATTAGACCTCCTAGACTAATACGAGGAGACAAAATGCTATGGAGTGACTAAATTATTTTTTGAGTGAGTCATTCCGTTCAAGGAAACCGGTTCGTGGGCTCGATTTCTTGCATTTTCTTCCGATGCAATGATATCTTGGCATGTTTGGAGGATATGGTCTCAAATCAACGTCCAATATTTTATCATTTCCAGGATGCGTTGGGATAAATATTTAGATAGAACGGGTATGAAGACCCATTCTGATGTCAGAGTAGGAGTTCGTGCCTGCTCCGATCTTCCATCAGTTTTTAGTAGATACTGGAAGTTATCATATGCCAGGGCAAAGGAATGAGTCTACCATCGATTGTCTTCTCCGATTGCCACTATATTTGACTAGCGGTATTCATATTCATGAGTGGGGATTTTCATCTACTCATTTTCCTCTGTATTTGTATCGCGGGATTTTTATGCATCTGAAATAATTTGACTCTACTCATATTTGGTTGTCAACCTATTTGGATGGAGGTCTTGATATGCATCAGTAGGTATTTGTGCCTACGTATAACATGTTTCTTACCTATTTAGATGGTAGTATTGAAGTGAATTAGTAGGTCTTTTTGCATTCATGTAGCTAGTTTCCTCCCTATTTGGTTGACGGGCTTGTTGTGTATCAGCAGATATCTGCATCTGCCTATAGTTTTCTGCTCTGTCTGCATGGAGGGACTAGTATGAATTATCTTGGGCGTGCATGTACTCATATTGTGACACCCTATTTCCATGGTGGGCTTGATTTGAGGGGGCAGAATCATCTGTATTCCCATTGGATACTGCCATGTTAGTATGATAGAGCTTCTCCTCATAAACCAGGGTGATAACGTGTTCCTAGTTATGTATTCTCCTACCTTAGTGGGCAGCCCGAGGGGCCCGAGTCTCCTGGTCTTTGGCAGGTACCCTCAACATAAGGTCCTTTTCAGTGGGAGGAGGCCTAGTCATCCAGTTTCAGCAAAAAACATCTCTGGTAGAGGCCCTTGAGTAGGACCCCTATGTAGTTGAGCTGAAGTTGTAAGCATCAACTTCATCTTCCTCCCTAAGATAACGGAGGTACTCGTCACATTCCGGGGACAGGCTCCCAAAACGGTTTGAGATGACCACTAGGGCCTCCTTGTGCTAGGATGCCAGCAGCAAATGAGGAAATGGATAGCTAGTCTTTGCAGACTGGAGGGCTTGTCTCATAGCCTCCAGCATGGGCATAGTACCATTTCGGTGGTACTCTTTTATCAACATGTTGGATACCCAACATTGAAGATGTTGGGTCGGTGAGGGGGTCCTGCTCTTCGTTGGGGCCCCAACAACCTACGGGATCGCTGATGTGCATGTCTGCATGGGTCACTGGGATATCATTTGGATCGAAAGATTCTCTGCAGGAACTTGAAATATACATATATTACATACAGACCACAAATAATCATCAAAGTATCATTCCATTAAACATATTCATATTTGGAGATTCAGCTTGTCCCCCTTCCTCTTTTCTTTTGCTGCGAGGTGAAGGGGTTCCATTTTGTAAGAGGATCTGGGGGATCATTGTTCTTTGGGAGTTCATCCAAAAGATGTCTATGGTTTTCTATTCAAAATTTATGTTTTCTATTCTATTATAATTATTCAATTCTCCCATTTTATGGTTCGTGGATGGTTGTACCTGTGGAGAAAGCGGTTCATGATTCAGGCTTCACTGATGAATAAAGACGGAAGACGAAGTCCTCTCCAAACTCTTTCTTCCAACCTTTGAGTCCCCTTCCAGCCTTTGTCATACATCACCCATCCTTCTACTATGCTCCCTTTTATAGAGCAATAGGACATTTGTATCTATTGGGCACACAACAGCATTTGCGGAGGCCCATGCAGATATCCTGGCCCGCAGAAGACTCGATCAACCGGGGATTACAGAGGCTTCGATTCACAACAATGGTTCTTGGAACCCTACCAGTTCTCTTTGTCCATGAACTGATGAGTTCGCGGCATAGTACACCGATGGTCCACTCGCGTATGAATCTATCAGCGACTCAGTTCAGGGTCTGCCTTGCTCGATGGCCATCGCCTCGCGGGCCAGTGATTTTTGGATCGTTCCACATACCTGGTGGGTCGTGATCCAGCTGGTCTGCGTACCTTTCCCAGTGATGGTATGCGGGCCACTTGAAATGATTTAAAAACATGAATTCCTTCAAGTTTCTTCTGAAGATTTCAATTCAATTTGAGTCTATTTACCTTTCTAGACATGTAGGAGTACTTTCTTCCTTCTACAAAGCATTTTCAATTGTGGGGGTATTTCTTTCACTTGGCAGAATTTTCATGACCCTACAACCTAAAGACTAAAAAATCCCCTAAAATACCTAAAAAACCATAATACCCCAAAAACCCATTAAAACACTAAAACACTCTAAATCCCTATAAACAAAAAAAATCCAAAAAAATCCTAAAAAATCAATAAAATTTACCAAAAACTTAAAAATGATTCAAAAACCTGAAAACCCCTAAGAAAACCACAAAAACCTAAAACACTTAAAACCCATAAAAAACCAAAAAATTTCTAAATACCCTAAAACGTTCTAAAAACCTTAAAAGCCCCTAAAAACCATAAAAAACTAAAAACCCATAAAAACTATAAAAACCAATAAAGAATCTAAAAACCTTTGAAAACCCTACAAACATTAAAAAATATATAAACAAACTCAAAACCCCTAAAAACACTAAAAACCCTAAAATTTCAAAAAAAACATAAAACCTCTAAAAAAGATAAAAACCCATAAAATCTTGAAATCCATAAAACCCCTAAAAACCATAATAATACTAAAAAATTTCTAAAATCAGAAAAAAGATAAAAAAAATCATGAAAACCAATAAAAAACCATAAAAACCTAAAAACACTTCAAACCCCAATAATCCTAAAAAACTCTAATATCCTAAAAAACCATAAAAATCCCTAAAACCATTAAAATACCTATGAACCCTAAAAACCTTAAAAAAGTAAAAATTCCTAAAAACATAAAAAAACCCTAAAACCCAGAACACCCCTATTAAATTCATAAAAATCTAAAAAGACTTAAAACCCCTAAAAATGTAAAAAAAATCTAAAAACCTTAGGAACCTAAAAACCCTAAAATATACTAAAAACTAAAAAATCATAAAACCCCCAAAGACCTATAAAACCATTAATCCCATAAAAACCCTAAAACCACAAAAAACTCCAAAAACCATTTTAAACCCCCAAAAAATGTGAAAAAACTATAAAAAAAACTTTAAGACCACAATAACCACAAACAGTCCCTAAAAACACAAAAAAACCCCTAAAACACCAAAAATCCCTCGAAATCCATCAAAACAATAAAATCCAAAAAAATCATAAAAAATATCTAAAAACCCAAAACAAAACGTTAAAAATCCCCGAAGACCAATAAGAAGACCTTAAAATCAAAAAAACACATAAACACCAAAAAACATGAAACACACTAAAAATGATAGAAAACCATGAAACCCATAAAAACCCAAAAACCTATAAAAAGATTAAATGCACTAAAACCCATAAAAACTCTCAAAACCAATGATATCACTTAAACCCAATTAAAATTTTAAAATAATTAAAAGAACTCTAAAAAGTCTTTAAAATCCTAAAAAACAAAAGAAAAATAAGAAATCCCAAAAAACAATAAAAAATATAAAATCCATAAAAACCTAAAAATCCCCAAAAATGATAAAAAACATAAAAAGCGTAAAAAATATATAAAAAACCATAAAAATGTAAAAACCCATAAAATACTAAAAACCATAAGAAAACATTAAAAACATAGAAACACTAAAAACCAATAAAACCCCTACGAAATGCTAAAAACTTGAATACCCCTAAAAGACCCTAAAACGCTAAATCCCTTAAAAACCATAACCCCCCCAAATAACCTTCAAAAACCCTAACACCCCATAGATTTCAAAAATCCACTAAAAACTCTAAAAAACATTTATAACCATAAAATTTTTACAAAACTCTAAAATCCTTTAAACCCCTAAAAAACTAAAAAAATCTAAAAACCTTAAAAACCCAAAAACCCCTAAAAACCGTGAACCCCCTTTAAACCCTTAAAAAACCAAAAACCCATAAAAATACCCAAAATACCCAAAAAATACTAAATATAAAAAAACCCTATAAACCCTGAAAATCCCAAATAAACCTTAAAACCTAAAAACACTTAAATACCCCAAAATATAAACACACTAAAAACCCTAAAAAATCCAAAAAACCCTAAAAACCCCCAAAATCACTAAAAACCCTTAAACCATAAAAATACTAAAAAGGACTTAAAATTACCTAAAAAAATTAAAACCATTCAAACCCTGAAACCCTATAATAAAAACTTAGATACCAAAAGACACTTAATGCCCCATAAATACCTAAAAAATGCTAAAAATTATAAAAACCCAACAAACCCCTAAATCCCTTTAAAAACCAAAAAACTAATAAAAACCCAGAAAAAAATAAAAACTATAAAGACCTTATAAACCCCTAAAAATGATAAAAAAATTAAAAAACATTAAAAACCCTAAAAACTGAAAAAACCAGAAAAAACTCTAAAAACCCAAAAAAACCCCTAAAACCCTCAAAATCCCATAAAACATTAAAACCCATAAAATCATAAAATAATCCCTAAAAATACCTAAAAATTTAAAACGCCCTAAAAATATTGAGAAACCCCTAAGAAAACCTTAAAAACCAAAAAAAAACATAAAACCCCTAAAACCCATAAAAAATGATAAAACCCCTAAAATCCCTATAACCCCTAAAACCCTCAAAATACCTAAAAGCATTAAAAACCAATAAAATCCTAAAAATACATAAAATACGTAAAAATAAAAGAACCATTAAAACCCTGAACAAACCTATGAAAACATTAAATCCTGAAAACACATAAAACCCCTAAAAACTAAAAAATTTTAAAATCCCTAAAAACCATAAAAGACAAAAAAACTAGGAAACTCCTAAGAACCATAAAATCCCAAAAAAATAATAAAATTCATAAACCCCATAAAACCCTAAAACTACTAAATACTCTAAAATCCCTTTAAACTCCTAAGAGTGTTAAAATATTATAAAATCCCAAAAAATCCTCAAAACTCAAAAAAAATATCATTAAACAAGGAAAAACCAGAAAAACAAAAAAAAACCCTAAAACCCTGAGAATATGTAAAAACCCTAAAAACCCATTAAAATCCTAAAAACACTTAAAAATTCATAAAAAATAAAAAACCCTTAAATCAAAAATAAATCCTTAAAAACCTAAAAACACCTAAAACCTCTAAAACCCCAATAAAATCTAAAGTCCCTAAAATACCCAAAAAACCACCAAAACCATAATCCCCTAAAAACCTTCAAAGCTGTAAAAAATAAAATCAAAACCTCAAAACCATTAAAATTATAAAAAACCATTAAAAAAGTTCAAAAAATATTAAAAACCACAAAAACTAAAAAAAAACCACCCCTAAAACCCAAAAAAACATAAAAACAACAAAAATCCTCAAAATCCCTAAAACCCTAAAAAATAAAAAATAAATCCCAAAAATTACTAAAAATAACATTGAACGTAAAACACCAAAAAATACATAAAAAATTTATTAATACCTAAAATAAATAAAACCATAAAAACATAAAATGCTAAAAATACTAAAAAACCATAAAATCCTAAAAAAAATAAAACTCAAAAAACCCTTACAAAACCCTAAAAGCCCATAAAACCCCTAAAAACCACAAAAAACTAAAAACCCTTTAAACCCCTAAAATTGTTAAAAATATCTAAAAAATTTAAACCCCAAAAAATTCAAAAAACTCTAAAAACCCCAAAAAACAATAAAATCCATTAAAAACCTAAAACCCCAAGAAAGAACCCAAAATCACATAAAACCCTGAAATCTAGAAAATATTTAAAAACCCAAAAAATAATTAAGAATAAAAAATCCCTAAAAACTAGAAAACCCCTAAGAAAATCAGAAAAATATAAAATACCTTAAAACCCTTAAAATTTTTAACAATACTAAAAACTAAAAAACCCTAAACCATAAAAATAATAAAAAAACCCTAAAAACCACAAAAACCCATTGAACCCTAATAACCCACTAAAAATTATAAAAATCCATTTAAAAAACTAAAAAATTTAAAAAACTATAGAAAACCTTAAAAACAAAAAAAACAAAAAACCCCTAAAATCCCAAAAAACATTAAAACCCTAAAAATCCATAGAAAAAGGAAAAATCCCTACAAACATTAAAATAAAATAAAAATCCGTAAAAATCCGTAAAAATTTTAAAAAACCAAAAAACCTATGAAAACCTTAAAAACCTAAAATCACTTAAAACCCCTAAAAACATAAAAAATCTAAAAACCCTAAAACGCTACAACTACCTAAAACCCCCAAAAACCAAAAATTACCTTAACACCATAAAAACTACAAAACCCATAAAAATTCTAAAACCCAATAAAAAAATAAAAAATCTTTCAACCCTGATTTTTTTTTTAAAATTACAACCTTAAAAACCCTAAAAATTTAAAAACCCTAAAACCCTATAAAAATCCTCAAACGATACAAATTCCTAAAAACAAAAATAAAAATAAAATCCTAAAAGGCATAAGAAACAAAAAAAACACTAAAAACATGAAACCCCCTAATAAAACCTAAAATTCTTAAAAATTCTTAAAATCCAAAATGCCTAAAAATATAAAAAACCCTAAAAATGATAAAAATCCTTAAAAATCTTAACAACCCAGAAAAATCCTAAAAACCCAAAAAATTTCTAAAAACATAAAAACCCACGAAATCTTGAAAAAAAAATAGAAACATAGAAACTTAAAAAAATATAAACCCCCCACCAAACCTAAAAAACCCATAACTCCCAGAAAACCCTAAAACACTAAACCCTCTGCACTGGTATTTCCTGTTAGAATTGATAAGAAAAAAAGACAGCCCAAAATATGGGCATTATGTAAGAGTGCTGGTTGAGGTTGGCATGTCCAGTACTCTTGTTGAGGAGGTGGTCTTCAACACCCTTGAAGATAGTTTTTAATTGGAGATACAATATGAGAGGCACCCAAAATTCTATTCCTCTTATAGTATCTTTGGAAATCAGGTTTCTGAATGTAGGAGGTCACTTTTCTATTCGACATGCTTTTTAAAGGGGCATAACACATCTCTTTGCAGGAGGAACCGTGGGCTAGCTGTAGCTCCTCATACTGTAAGGGAAGGCTCCGTTGTGGCTAAGCCTGAGGGTGGTGTTCAGAAGGATATTGATGGTGGTCGGGCTGATTTGGGTGATTCCCCTACCTCCCCTGTAGAACGTAATCATGTACGTGCCCCGGTGGATTCAGAGGTCTCTGGTAGGGGTCCACAGGTTGTGACCCCTCTGCCTGTGTTACAAAAAGCTCCCTCTTCTCCTTTGGGCGTGGAAATGTGGGATGAAGTAAGTGGATCGGGGGGAGTCTTAGGTGAGGTGGGTGCCTTAGGGGATGTGCCTGGTGCTGTTCTGAATACTCTGGTTGTGTCCTTCTTGGATAAGGGTGAATCTAATTGCCCCGCAGCCCCTGCAGTGGAGCCGGTTTATTCAGTTGTTGCTTCAGAAAAAGCTGCGAGGAAGGTGTAGAAGGTCCCCAAGGAGGAGGCCATCTGCACCTTGAACAAATTCAAACCACTTAGTGAAGTCTTTTGTAGTGACACGGTAGAAGAGGATCAAGCTTATGAGGTTCCCACCAATGATCCCATTGAATCTCAAACAGTTGTTGTCCAGAGTTTGGCGGCGAAATATCTCTTGTCAGCTACTGAGAATCAAGCTACTGAATCCAAAATTAAAGGGAATAAAGGGAAAGGGAAAGGGTAATACCCCCTCTCCTATAACCCCCAAGCCCCAATAAAGGACATGTTTTGGAATTTCTAGGGGTTGGGGAACACTCCCACAGCTACAACCCTTAGGCACTTTCTCTCACAGAAGACGATGCTTAATGAGTTAGCTGAACCCATGATCAAGTTTGACAGCAGGAAAGGTTTTAACTAGGCTGCTCTGGGTTACTCTCTTGTTTCAACAAATGAGGATGGAAATGACATGGGAACCTTATGGGTTCTTATGCATTATAGTGTCCAGATCTTCTTGTTCGTTTCGATCCCGCAAATGATCTCTGTTACCATCCAAGGGACTGATGGGATTATCACCATATCCTTTGTTTACGCTTCTTGCTCGTACACTGCCCTCATGAACGTTTGGAGAAGGATGGTGTAGATAAGTGATGAAATTGATTACAATTGGATGGTCTTTGGTGATTTCAACATGGTCCTGAGGCCGGAAGAAAAGTTAGGTCTGAATTTTCTCGCACTACAACAGATTATTTTGCATCTTTCCTTGACCAATGTGTCCTTTTTGAGGTATCCATTGCAGGGGAAGACTTCACTTGGGGGTGGTACACCATTAATGGAAGGCAGGCTAGTAAACTGGATTGGTGTTTCTCATACATGGGATGAGGTGGTTCTCCAGTGGTTCTGTCTAGCTTCACCCTCCCAAAACTCAACTCAGATCACAATACAATTGTTGTTGAACTAAGGGAGAGAGTCCTAAGATATTCTCCCCTGCCATTTAGATTCAGCAATGCCTGGATCACTATTCCGGGGTGCAGGGATGAGGATTTGGGGGCGTGGAGCAGCACCTTCTCTGATAGTCCCCAGTTTATTATAATGTCCAAGCTGAGAGAAGTTAAGCATCCAAAGATGGATTGGAGCAAATGGTCCTTCCCAGGGTTAGATGAAGAGATTAAAGTGGCTGAATCTCATCTTGATGCGTGTCAAATTATTCATCAGTTGAAAAATGTACCTTCTGGGGAAGAGCTTAGACTGCACTCTAATCTGGATGAGTTTCGTGCACTCAAAGAGAGGCTTACAAAGGTTCATTTCAATGTTAGATGGATTCCGGAAGGGGATTGCAACTATAAGTTCTTTCACCGCCTACATAAGGAAAGAAGGGTTAGGAATAATCTGAGTGTTGTTAGACTTGGAGACTCAACCTTTACTTCAGTGTGGGATATTGATAAGGCTTCGGTGGAGTAAATCCAGGGGCTATACACTGTTGACGGACAGGTATCCCCCATGCTTTTTGACTCTATCCTGACATGTATCACAGGACAGAAAAATGAGTTCCTCACAGAGGCCCCTTCTAAGGGTGATGTCAGGGTAGCGCTCTTCTCTCTGAATATGGATAGTGCTACAGGTCCAGATAGTTTTTGAAATAAGTTATTCATGTTCTACTAGTATATCCTCCATGAGGATGTCACAAACACGGTCATCGAGTTTTTCCACTTGGGCTCCATTCCCCATGGTACCAATGTCAACTTCATCTCTTTGATCCTGAAGAATGGTAATGCCATTGCGATTAGTGACTTTCAATCTGTTTCCATTGGAAATACAGATCTGAAGATTATTAGTAAGATTCTCATACTTAGGTTGGGTAAATTTTTGGGTGACATTGTGATTCCAAATAAGTTTGGATTTGTCCCTAGACGATGTATCCAATCCTGCTTATTCACTACCTTAGAGGGTATTAATATTATGAGGAAGAAATCGAAAACAGGTAGCTTTTCTCTTAAGCTTGACATCTCAAAGGATTTTGATACTATGAAATGGAGCTTTATATTTAAGGTCTTCAGAAGATATGGCTTTTCCAGTAGCTTCATCAAGCTGATATTTTCAATTCTCCACAGTGCCAGAGTCTCGGTCCTGATAAATGGCTCCCCCCATGGCTTTTTCCATTTCTCCTGTGGAGTGTGACAAGGTGACCCAATTTCAGGTTTTCTCTTTGAAATTGTGGAGGATTACATGAGTTGATGCCTCCTGGACCTTATAAAAGTAGGGATGCATTCACCAATTAAGACAGGCAGGGAACTTTGTGTCCCCTCACTCCTCTATGCGGATGACATCCTCCAGTTTGGGCAGGCTGATAAGAAAACTTTTTCCAAAGTCAAGTGGATATTCTTTCATTATGATAGCGTGGCTGGGAAATCTATAAGTTAGATGAAATCATTGATTTTCTTTAGCAATGGAATCTCTCCCTATAGATAGCTCCGCATCGCCAATAGGCTTGGATTTAAGAACGGATCTCTACACTATACTTATATTGGTGTGCCCCTTTTCTGGGGAAAAGAATAGTGATGCTTCTTTGAGAACATTGCTTCCAAGATTATGCTTAAAATGTTGAAATGGAAGGCAAAGTGTCTCTCCCAAGCTGGCAGGGTCTTCCTGGTTAACTCAGTAATCACCTCTATGTTTGTACATGCTTTCTCAATTTATAGATGGTCGGCTGCCCTCCTCAAAATCCTAAACGTCGGGATAAGAAATTTTGTCGGGACTGGTTCTACCAGTGAGCAGAAATTGGTCTTGGTGGCATGGAAACATTGCACAATGCCGTTTGAGTTGGTCAGGATTGGTATCAAGGATTTACGGTGTTTCAATGATGCCATGATTGTGCTGTTTACCTAGAGTCTAATTCGGCCTTAGAGTGATGGCCTGAATTTCCTTGGGGAAAGATTCACAAATAGGTTATGTGATGGTTTTGATGGGTACATTTCTTCCTCAGTCTGGCCAACTCTATGATCCTATTACAAGGATATTATGTCCCATTCAAAATGAATTGTGTCATAGTCATCCACCCTAAACTGCTGGTCTAACCCTTGGCTAGAACAGATCATATTGTAGGTGATGATGCCTCCCCAAGATATGCATAATTTAACCATTGCTAGCCACATTCAATAGCAGAATGACCTGGGTACCTTTCTCCCGAGCAATATTGCAATGAAAATTCAGCGATATGACTTTGCTGACATTGATACCCTCATATGGAGGCCCAACATGGTGGGTAAATTCAATACCTGTGATTTTTACCATCTGAAGTACCAGTATGGGATGACTCCCCCATCGTGATTGAAAAAATTCATGGCTCCTTTCATTCCCCCTTCACACTTTGTTCTGATTAGGAAAATTTGGCGGAATCATATTCTAACTCATGCTCAGCTGAAAGCGGCTGACTTGAATTTTTCTTCTTCTTGTGTTTATGCTGGACGGTGGAGGAGCACTGTGATCACATCTTCCTGAATTGTGCATTTTCCTCAGAACATTGGCACTATCTACTGTAATGATTCATCATGAACTGCTGCCTACAAAACCGGTTTGCGTTTTTTTTCATGTCCTGGTGGAGAAAAAATGAAGTGATTAGGTTCATAACCTACTTCATGCTGGTGCGACAGAAATTATTCGTTATGTATGGGCTGCTCGCAATGCTTCTGCCTTCAATCGATAACCCCTTACGCTGCATGGAGGCATGGTCACCATTCACAATATGATTTAGACTGCTTCGTGAATTAAAACAAGATCGATGTGGAATGATGTTAATAATATAACGTTACTGCGCTCTCTTGGGGTTGCTGGCAGAAGTAGTAAACCAATGGTCCTGAGGTTGGTTAGATGGATTCCTCCAATTCCAACATGGTTGAAAGTCAATGTTGATGGTGTGGCATTGGGAGCTCCGGGGCCCTCAGGGTGTGGCGATGTCTTCCATTCTTCCATAGGGTTCTTAAAGGGCTACTTCTTTCATTTTATTGGGGATGGTTGTGCCTATGAAGTAGAGATTGTGCCATTATAAAGGCTGTGAAATATGCGATCCGTTTTGGGTGGAAGAGGATTTGGATTGAGTCGGACTTGATGTTTGCGGTTGCGGCTTTTATGAATTTTTCCAGGGATGTCCCATGGAGACTACTCTCACATTGGATCGAGTGCCTTGATATCTCCTGGTCCCGGAGCTTTAGTGTGTCTCATGTGTAAAGGGTGGCCAACTCGGTGGCGGATGATCTCTCGAAAAGGGCGATTGATGAAAGATGCTCGATGTGGTCCATTGTATCCCCATCTTTTTGTTCTCCCTTGGTTGACTCGGATATGAAGGGTGAGATTCACTCTCGCCCTTGTCGACCCATCTTGTAACTATCTCTTTATGTTTTATTGATTTTTTGGGGGGCTAGTCTTGCCTAGTCCTGAACCACTTCCGCCCTAAAATACTTAAAAACCCGAAAAACCATAAAAACCCTAAAAAAAATTAAAACTAAAAAAAATCCTTTAAAACCCTAAAAACATGAAAAATATATAAAAAACATTAAAAATATGAAAACCCAAAAAACCCCAAAAAACCCAAAAAGCACCTAAAAACCATATAATACCATAAAAACTATCAAAATACCTAAAAACTATAAAATGATAAAAATCCTAAAAATTCTTGAAAAATCCATAAAAACATAAAAAGACATCCAAACCATAAAATCCCTAAAAAAACCATAAAACACCTAAAAGCCCCTAAATAAAATTAAAATCTCTAAAGTATCTAAAACACATAAAACGCCTAAAAACCCTCAAAATCCTTAAAAACCATAAAAACTAATTAAATCCAAAAAATCCCTAAAAACATAAAAAACCATGGAACCCTAGAAACCCCTAGGAAAACATTTAACAACTAAAAAACACATAAAACCCCTAAATATGCTAAAACCCCCAAAAACCCTAAAAATATGTTAAAAAGGATAAACCCCCAAAAAACCATAAAACCCGAAAAAACCATAAAAACCCTAAAAAACCATAAAACCTCTAAAAACCACTAAATATTTTGAGAACCCTTTAATCACGTAAAAAGTTAACAAACTATAAAAAACCTTAAAACCCATAAAAACTCATAGACGAAATAATAAAATCTACAAAACCATAAATACCATAAAACACATAAACCCCATATAAACCCTAAATTTTTTTAAAAACCCTAAAAACATAAAAATCCCAAAAAAATACCAAAAATCCCTAAAAAGGTAAAAAACCAAAAAATTAATGAAAAACAATAACAAAACATTAAAATCTAAAAAACAATTAATCACCTACAAACCTATGAAACCCTAAGAAACCATAAAATCCCTAAAAACCCTTGAAAATCAAAAAAAAATCCCTAAAACCCCTAAAACCTGTAAGAATTCTTAAAAAGCCCTAAAAATCCTTAAAAGCATAAAAAACCAAAAAACACAGAAAATCCTAATAAAATTTTAAAAATCTAAAACACTAAAAAATACTAAAACACTAAAAATGATAAATCCTCTAAGGAGAACTAAAATACCTGAAAGCCCGTTTAACCCATAAAAACTATAAAAACCTATAAAATCTTTAAAAGTCCAAAAAACGCCATAAAAATTCTAAAAATCTATTATAAACTGTAAAAAACCTTCAAACCCATAAAAGTGTAAAAAACTTAAAAAAACTGAAAATCTATTAAAAATAAAAAAATGTTAAACAACCAAAACACCCTAGAAATACTAACCCCCCCCCCCCCCCCAATTCTAGAAAAAATAGAAAACCCATTAAAAGCCTAAAAATCCATAAAAATCCCTAAAATCATAAATAACCTTGAAACCCCCTGAGAAAACCTAAAAACACTTAAAACCCCTAAATTGCTAAAAAATTATAAAAACCTGAACACCATTAAAAACCCTAAAACCCCTTGAAATCCCTAAAAAAGTAAAAACCCCATAAAAATCCAAAAAAAAATCTTAAAAATCCCACAAAAATTAAAGAACACAGAAAACCTTAATAAAGCCTTAAAAATCTAAAAAAAAAATCCCTAAAAATCTAAAAATGCTGAAAATCTAAAAACCCCTAATAACCCTAAAACCCCTCAAAATCCCTAAAATACCAAATAAGGCATAAAAAGCCTAAAAAGACCTAAAAATTCCTAAAGATGTAAAAATTATAAAAACTATAAAATAGATGAGAAAGCATTAAATTTTTTAAAACACCTAAATCCCCTAAAAGACATTTAAAACTCTAAAAACCAATTAAATACACTAAAATCCTAAATTCTGCTAAAAACCATAAAACCCCATCAAAAACATAAAAACCCAAAAGACCCATTAAAACCCTAAAAAACAATAAAAACTCTACAAACAATTTAAACCCCTAAAAGTGTATAAAAAATTTAAAAAACTCAAAACCCTAAAAACTATAAAAACCTTAAAAGACCAATAAATACAAACACCATAAAATCCCAAAAAACACTCAAAATACTAAAAAACCATAAAACAATAAAAATGACACAAAATTCATAAAAAACCTAAAAAACATGAAAACACTTTAGAAAATCTTAAAAACCTAAAAATAATTAAAACACATAAAAACCTAAAATTTGTTTAAAACCCTAAAAACACTAAAACCCCAAAAACTCTCAATATCCCTAAAAACCAAAAAATCAATAAAAATCCCAAAAATACCCTAGAATCCCTAAAAATATAAAAAAACTAAAACCTTGAAAACTATAAAGAAGACCTTAAAACCATAAAACACCTGAAACCCCTAAAAACGTAGAAACCCTAAATAACATAAAATAATAAAAGACCCTAAAAATACTGAAAATTATAAATACCCCTAAAACTCTAATAATTAATAAATAACCAAAAACACCACTAAAAACACTAAAAACTCTTTAAACCACTAAAAATGATACAAAACTATTAAAATCACAAAACACATAAAAACATAAAAAACGTAGGAACCCAAAAAAACCATAGAATGCCTAAAAACCCTAAAAAACCCTAAAAACCCAAAAAAATCCCTATAAACTGTAAGACCACTAAACCCCCTTAAAACCCATAAAAACCCACTAAGTACTATAAAACCCCTTTAAAACCTTAAAATTGTTAAAAAAACTCTACAAAACATTAAAATCATAAAAAACTCAACAAACCCAAAAAACCCCCAAAATGCATAAAAACAACAAAACCCCAAAAAACCCGCTAACACCACTCTATATCCCTAATACACTAAAAACCATAAAAATCTTAAAAAATCTATAAAAATCCCCAAAAAAAGTAAAAATAATACAAACCCTAAAACACAAAAAAACCATAAAAATAATATAAACACTAAAAATTCCTTAAAATCCATAAAATCCTAAAAACCCATAATAATCATAGAAAATCATAATAAACATAAAAACACATAGAAACTATGAAAACCCCTAAGAAAAAAAATTAAAAACAAAAAATAATTAAAACCCCTAAGAATCCTAAAAACCTCAAAACCATAAAATCCACTAAAAATCTTAAAAACCCTAAAACCCCTATAAACCCTATAAATCACTAAAAAAATAGAACCAATTTAAACCCCCAAAATGATAGAAAGTCAAAAAAAATAAAAATCCTTGAAAAATCAAAAAACCTAAAAATCCAAAAAACCATAAAAATACTAAACACCCTACAAACCCTCAATATCCAGAAAAATCTTAAAATCCCATAAAAATTCTAAAAATGACCTAAAATCTCAAAAAACAAAAAATACCCTATAAAACCTGAAAAGCCCAAATAAAACCTTAAAAACACTTTAAACCACTAAAAATAATAAATACCCTTAAACCCTTTAAAACCTCAAAATGATTATAAACCAAAAAATCAATAAAAACTCTAAACAATCCCTAGAAATCCCTAAAATTTAAAAACCCCAAAACCCAGAAAACCCCTATGAAAACCTTAAAAATATAAAAACACTTAAAACTCCTAAAATATTAAAAAATAATAAACCCCCTAAAAACCCCTAAAATTCCCTAAAAAGCCTAAAAAACATAAAATACCCTAAAAGCATTAAAAACTCTAAAAACCCTTTAATCCACTAAAAAGAAAAAAAACTATAAAAACCATAAAACCCTAAAGCACTTAAAACAGATGAAAATACTTAAACCCTATAGAAAGCCTAGAAAGACCTAAATTGACCCAAAAATGTAAAAAACACTAACAAACCTAAAAACCACTAATAAAACCTTAAAAAACTAGAAATATATAAAAACCCTAAAACACTAAAATGAAAAAAAAACATAAAAACCCTCAAAATAATCAAAACCCCTAAAAATCCATAAAAATATTCAAAAATATGTAAAAATCCATAAAGGCTTAAAAACCATAAATTCTATGAAAACCCTAAAATAAATACTTAAAAACCTAAACCCCTTAAAACCCTTAAAATGCGAAAAGTTTTAGAAAACCTAAAAGACCCTAAAACCCATAATAATTCTCAATATCCATAAAAACACTAAACCTATAAAATTCCTAAAAAATCAATAAAATACCAAAAAATAGAAACACTAAAATCCCTAAAATCCCCTAAGAAAACCACAAAAAAATAAAAACACTTAAAACCCCTAAGAACTAAAAAAATCTAAAAATATTAAAAGATCATAAAACCCTGAACCAAAAAAAACATAAAAAATACTTCAACTCCCTAAAAATGTTTAAAAAACACTAAAATATTTAAACCCTAAAAAATCAATAAAACCCAATAAACCCCAAAAAGCCATAAAATTCTTAAAAACACCAAAAACCTTAAAACCCTGAAAAATCCATAAAAAACCTAAAAAATAAGAAAAATACTAAAGATTGAAAAAAATTCCCAAAAAACATAAAAAAACCCTAAAACCAATATGAAATGCTTAATAACCTAAAAACACACAAAACCCCTAGAAACTGAAAAACACATAAAATCTAAAAAACCTAAAAGGCCCTAAAAACCTAAAAACATATAGAATTCCTAAAAAACCTAAAAAATCCTAAAAATTATAAAAAATCCCTAAAAATCCAAAAAAATGTAAAAAGCCATAAAAACAATGAAAACCCCTAAGAAAACCTTAAAAACATAAAAACACATAAAAAACCTAAAAACCTAAAAAACTACAAAAACCCCAAAAATACCCTAAAACCCCCTAAAAACCATAAAACCCATAAAACCATAAAAATCATAATAACAATAAAAACCACAAAAAATATAAACCCCTTTAGCTAATGTTTGTTTTTTGAGATCTCGATTAAGCTCTTCAATCTTTCTGAGCTCATTTTTTACAATGGATTTACTGCCAAATCTTGGAACTAAGTTCTCCTAATAGGTTAAATTATTTTTGTCAAATGTTTTCAGTGGGTTCCTATCCATTTTGATCATTGCTGGTGGTATAGACCTAGTCTATGGTGTGTATGGATTATATCCTTGAAGGTCATTGTTTTGGTTTCAAGGGATCTTCTTATTGAGATTGGGAGTTCCCATTCTTGGTTGTGGTATTTGGCCTTCTGTTGGACGTCATTCCATTGGTATTCTATTGTATTGGTGGAGGTTCTACCTTCATCTTTTAAGGTGGCCTTTCATAGGGTGGTCTGGGTGATTCTTATCTATGCGGGATGGGTTGGTCATTGCAATCCAATAATGTTTTTTCATTTAAATGGTGAATTATAGATAGTGGGATTTTCTTCAAACTCAACTTGAGTTATTGGCTATTTTCACCAGTATGGCCACAGTCACCCTCATCTATTCAGTGTTGGGTTTGGTTATCATCATCAGTGGCCTATAATTCTATTTTGGTCTCGTGGCATGGTGAAGGGATTCATGGTTGGTGGTCCTTAGAAGCACGTGGGACCTAATTTGGATTGTAAGTTTAGTGTATCCCATGAATTCTTCTTCACGACAGAATATTTCTATCTTGTCAGGGGTTTATGGTTTTATATTCTGTGGATCACTACAAATCTTTGGTTTTATGTCTCTGGGGTCGGTCTTCCAGCCTATTCACTAGTGTCACACTCTCAGTTCTATAGGGATTTGGAATCTTTGGCAGCTAGTCTCAAGTGTTGAAGGATAGTAGTGTTTCTCGCCTATGTATCCCATTGAAACCTTCAGTTTTGGGAGGTTCTTCATCTTTAGAATTATATTTGATGATAGTGATGGTTTTTGGTTATTCTAGTTGATGGTAGTGGGTTCTTATATTTTCGATGTTGCTTCTGTCTTTCTTTCATGTCCTGAGGACTTATTTCTTTGTGGAATATGTTTTTTGTTAGTGTGTGTGGTCTCGTGTGGTCCTCATAGTTTCTACCTTCTCTTGGTGTGGGGATTTTTGTTCATCCATGCTCATGGTTATACAAGAATGTTCATTATTGGCCAGTGTCATTGCCTTTTGAATGGTTCCAATTTTCATCATCGAATGAGCCACTCATAATGGTTTATCTTTATGCTGATTTTTTAGTAGTTTTCGACATAATGTGGAGTCTAGTCTAGTTGTGTGGTTGATGATGGGATGGCATGGGGAAGCGTAGGGTGCTTTGGCTGTTGTATAGAGGTTCTTCCATGTTTTTTTTCCAAGTGGGTTGGTGATTTTTCTTGTTGTTTGGGTGGAAGTGAGCATATTGCAGGTTTTTTATAGTGTTCTATAGTCATTACTATTTTTTAGGAAGATTTTTCCTATTTCTTGGGGGTGGTGGTTACTAAAGATGTGACTTGGTGTGGGTGGGAGGAGTTTTTGTGTGGCTTCTTTGTTTTTAGCTACTAGTACTAAATGCTGGTTGGGGGTAGGGGGGTTGGCGCATGTTGGGTTGGTCTTCAGATGTTGGGAGCTGGATTGGTGCTAGTAGATGGGATTTATTTGCTGCTAGAGCTGGTTTTGGGTGTTGGATGTTGGGTGCCAGGGCTCACTGTTTTATGTGTTTATGACATTATAGTATATTGCTGGAGATGGGGCTAAGACTGTTGGGAGTTGTGATGGGAGATGTTATAGGGGTTTGGAATAGTTTTGACTACAAGATTTTATGCTATAATTAATGAGGTGCGTTGGATATTTATGGGAAATGTTGGTGTTGGGAGATTTATGAACGGTTGTGGGTGATATTACGTGGTGCTCAGAGTTGTTGGGATATTTGATGGGTTTCAGGAGCTTCTAATTATAGGATATTGTTATGGGAGTAGTGATCCAGAGCTATTTGGTGTTGGAGCTAGTATTGGGTGTTGGGCGCTGGGAGTTGGATGGGTCCTGATTGAGCCTGTTTTTTCTACATGAGCTTTTGCTGGAGCTAGAAGCTAGGTTCTATGAGATTGGTGTTGGGTTCCTTGGGATTTTCAAGGTTTCTCATTATTTTAATTAAATGGTTTGGATGGTTTTGTGAGGTTTTTGGTCCATCTATCAAGTAGAGGTTTGGCTGGGCTTCATGAGGTTCAACGAGCCCTTTTCCAGGCAATGATTTGTTTGGGCTTCATGAGGTTTCTCAGGTGACCTTTCTAAAAAATTTATAGGATGGGATTCACCAGGTTTCTTAGGCCAATTTTATAGTGTTTGGATATTTGGTATTCGTTAGAGTTATCGGGACAGTTTTCTTTTTTTACTATTTCTAAGGGCCTTTGGGATATTTGGTTCACCCTTTGTGTGATTACATTGTTCATTAATTACACCTTTTAAATATTATATTCTATTTTCCTTGGAAAAAAACCTAAAAACCCTTTTAATCATTAAAAACAATAAAACGCTCTAAAAACCATAAAAAACATAAAAACAAAAAATCCACTAAAAACCAAAAAATCTTATAAAAACCCTAAAAACCAACAAAATCACAAATAACCCTAAAACCCATAAAATCCTAAAAATACCCCAATAACCCAAAAACATAAAACGTAAAAAGACCCTAAAATCAAAAAAGAAAACATTAAAAACCAAAAAAAACTTAAAACCCAAAAAAAACAAAAAAAAAACATAAAACCCCTAAATCTCTTGAAACCCCCAAAATCCCCCAAACCATAAAAACCCATAAAATCAGAAATGATCCATAAAAATCCAGATAAATGTAAAAAACCTTAAAAACCCCTAAAAACCCCAAATAAAACCTTAAAAACCAAAAAACACATAAAACCCCTAAAGTCTTAAAAATGCTAAAGACCCTAAAAAATCCTAAAAGAACCTAAAACCCCAAAAAACCATAAACCCCAAAATAAATATTTAAAACCCTTAAAAACCAACAAATACATTAAAAAACACTAAAAATTATAAAAAACATTTAAACCCCTATAACGTTAAAGAACTATATAAAATTTAAAATCATAAAAAACTAAAAAAACCCATAAATCCACAAAAACATAAAACCCCACAAAATCCAAAAAAAAACCCTCAAAATCCCAAAAATTCAAAAAATCCATAAAAATACTAAAAAAATCTCTAAAAATCCTTGAAAACATAAAAACATAAAAACCAAAAAAGACCTTAAGAAAAACTTACAAACAAAAAAACACTTAACACTACTAAAAACCTAAAAATGAAAACATCACTAAAAACTCAAGAAACCCTAAAAACCCACAAAATTTCTAAAACCCTAAAAACCCATAAAAATATAAAAAACAACTAAAAAACCCCAAAAATGTAAAAAACCCTAAAAACCCTAAAACCCCTAAGAGAACCATAACAATTTTAAAAAACATAAAACCTCTAAAAATTTTAAATTGATAAAAACTATAAAAACCCATAAAAACCATAAACCCCTAAAAACCATATATACATTAAAACCCATAGGAATCCTAAAACTCCACTAAAAACTCTAAAAACTCTTTAAAACCATAAAATATTTAGCAAACTATAAAAAAATTATAACTGTAGAAAACTCCAAAAACCCAAAAATCTAAAAAAACCCAAAAAACCTAAACCCCTCAAAATTTCTAAAATCTCTAAAAACCCTTAATAATCTCTTGATACCAAAAAACACTTAAAAACCCTAAACACCTTAAAAACGTCAGAAACCCTAAAAACCCATAAAATCCCTAAAAACCCACAAAACCCCGCAAATTCCATAGAAACCCTACAAACCATAAAAATTCTAAAAAATCTTAAAAATATACAAAAATTTAAAAACCCAAAAAACAATAAAAAAACATTAAGAAAACCTTAAAAACCTAAAAATAATTAAAACCCCTAAAAATATTAAAACACTAAAAACCCTTAAATCCCAAAAGACCCTAAAATCCCTAAAAGACCCTAGAAACAATAAAAAAACCTGAAAACATTTAAAACCCTAAACCCCATAAATACCCTAAAGCTAGTAAAAACTCTAAAATCTCTAAAATCTCCTAAAATTTTGAAAAACTCTTCAAACCTAAAAAAATCAACAAGTATAAACCCCCCAAAAACCATAAAAACCAAAAAACCCCTCAAAATTCATAAAAACTTTAAAAACATAAAAAATCTAAAAAAACCCCTCAAAATACCTCAAAATGTATAAAACACTGAAACCCCGTATGAAAAAATTGACAACCTAAAACACATAAATCAGTAAGAAAACTAAAAATGATAAAAACCCAAAAGACCCAAAAACCCCCAAACACCCCCTAAATTCCTAAAAACCCTAACAAATGATAAATTCCTAAAAAATCCCTAAAAACTCTAAAAATGTAAAAAAAGCCCTAAATACCATAAGGAAACCATAAAAATATAAATATATTAAAACCCATAAGAACCTATAAATGCTAATAAAACCTAAAAACCCATAAAAATATAAAACTACAAAAATATTTAATAACTTGAAATAACCATAAAAAATAAAAAACCACTAAAAACTGTATAAATATTATCAGGCCCTTCAATTATCAAAAAACTCTAAAAAACATGAAAATATTAAAAGACCCAAAAATACCTAAATCCCAAAAAATTATAAAAAACCTAAAAATCCAAAAATCCCCTTAAACCCTTAAAATCCATAAAACCCTTAAACCCCATAAAAATCATGAATGGTTCGAAAAATTCATAAACATTTAACAAACTTATAGAACCATATAAAACTATAAGAAAAATTTAAAAACCTAAAAACACATAAACCCCCTAAAAACCTAAAAAAAACTTAAAACCCTTAAAACACTCTAATAACCCTAAAAATCCTAAAATACATAAAAACTGCCAAAAAACATTATAAATATCTGAAAACACATAAAAACCCTAAAACCCACTAAAGACTATAAAACATCTTTAAAACCATAAAAATTAAAAAAAATATGAAAACCATAAAACCCACAAAATTCATAAAAAACCCTAAAACCAAAAAAGCAATTAAATCCCTATAAACCATAAAAAAATCTAAAAACCCTCAATATACCTAAAAACCCTAAAACCCCATAAAAATGTTAAAAACCCCAAAAAATTCATAAAGATATAAGAAACCTTGAAAACAATGGGAAATCCTAAGAAACCCATAAAACCTTAAAACACTTAAAACCCTAAAAACCTAAAAATGTTAAAAACCCTAAAAACCAAAAAAATGCCCAAAACCCCTAAAACCATATAACCCATAAAAACATTTAAAAACCATAAAAACCCATAAAACCCCTAAAAACAATAAAAACTCTAAAATCACTTTAAACCCCAAAAAACGTTAAAAACACTAAAAAACTAAAAAAACCCATAAAAACTCCAAAAACCCCCCCATAAAAATGGGAAAAAAACCTTAAACCCTAAAAGCCCGAAATTCCCTAAAAAACAAAAAATAATAATAAAAACAAATAAATATCCCTATAAATCTATAAAAACATAAAAATCTCTAAAAAAACTAAAAACCGGTAAGAAAACCTTAAAAACCCAAAAAAACCTAAAACCGATAAAAAAACAGAAACCACATAAAGTGCTAAAACCATTAAATTCTCTAAAAACCCTTTAAACACCTAAAAATGTTTAAAAACTCTAAAAAACCTTTAACCCCAAAAAACTCTAAATAACCCCAAAAAAACCACAAAAACCATAAAAACCTCAAAATCCATTAAAACCCAAAAAACCCATAAAAATCTGAAAAAATAAAATATATAACTAAAAATGTATAAAACAAAAAAACTATGAAAACCCTCAGACATCTGTAAAAACCTAAAAACACATAAAACACCTAAACACATTTGGAATGCTAAAAATCTTCAAAATATCCTAAAACCCCAAAACCCGAAAAAATAATGAAACCCCTGAAACCCTAAAAAAATATAAACCATAAAAATCCTAAAAAATATAAAAAAACTCTAAAAATGTAAAAATTCCTAAAAAAAAGAAAACCCCTAAAAACCGATAAAAATCTAAAAATAATTAACAACCTATAAATTATAAAAACCCAAAAGACCTTAAAAATCCAAAAAAAATCCTAAAACCTTTCAAAACCCTTGAAAACCGTATGAAACCCTAAAAATATAAAAAACCTTAAAATCCTACTTTAAACTCTAAAACCCCACTAAACCCCAAATTTTTTGAAAAAACTCAAAAAAAAATAGAAACTAAATAACTAAAAAACATAATAACCCCCAAATGAATAAAAAAACTAAACTCCTAAAAAACCCTCAAAGCCTAAAATCCCTCAAAATCACTAAAAACCATCAAACAATAAAAAACCCAAATAATCCCTTAAAATACCTAAAAACCCAAAAAACTGAAAACCCCTAAACCACCCCGCGAAAACCTAAAATACTAAAACTCCCAGAAACCTAAAAAATGATAAATCAAAAAAAAATAAAAAAACATATAAAAATCCTAAAAATCCCCAAAAACCAAAAAATGTGAAATCACCTAAAACCTTGAAAAACCGTAAGAAAATAATAATAAAATAAAACCCCTCAAAACCTAAAAACTCTAAAAAACCAAAAAATCCCTTTAAACCCCCTAAAACCCATAAGAAAACCTAAAAACCTAAAACCCCAAAAAACCAATTTAAAACCCTAAAGAAACTAGTAAAACTATAAAACCCATTTAAAACCAGAAAAAATTTACAAAATCTAAAAAACATTAAAACCGTAGAAAGGTCAAAAAAACCTTAAAACCCAAAAACCCATAAAAACCTTATTGACCCTCAATATCTATAAAAACCAAAAAAGCCAAAAAAATAAAAAAATTCCCTAAAACCCGCTATAGATGTCAAAAACCCAAAAAAACTAAAATACCATATGAAAACATTCAAAACCTAAAAATACATAAAACAACTAAAGAGTAAAAATTAATAAAACCTACAAAACCCCATAAAACCCCAAAAACTACAAAAACCACAAATAACCATAAAAAATCCTAAAAACCCATAAAAATTATAAAACCCACAAAATACATAAAACCCCCCAAAACTCTAAAAATTCATTAAACCCTTAAAATGTAATAAAATCTCTAAAACCACCCTTAAACCCCAAAAACATAAAAAACCAAAAAATACATAAAACCCCTAGGAACCCTAAAAACCCATAAAATCCTCAAAGTCCCAAAAAATCCTAAAAACCCATAAAAATACTAAAAAGGCCTAAAATTTTCTAAAAACACCAAAAATCATAAAAACCCAAAAAACCGTAATAAAACACTGAAATCCTAAAAACACTTAAACCCCAAAAAACAAAAAAAAAATGATAAAACCCTAAACAAATGTAAAAAAACCTAATAACCCTAAAACACTTAAACCCCTAAAAACCTTTAAAAACCCATAAAAACTAATAAAAAACAATAAAATCACTAAAAACTAGTAAAACCCATAATTTTTTTTAAAAAATATAAACCACATAAAAACCCAAAAAATCTCTAAATACCCAAAAAAGATAAAAAAAAAACCCAAAAACCCTTAAAATCCCCAGAACCTCTAAAACTCACTAAAAACATTAAAAACCATGAAATACTATAAATAAACCTTAAAAACCTAAAAAAAATTAAAACCCATAAAAAACCTATAAATGCTAACCCCCCCCCCCCCCCGAAAAACCCCTAAAAGTGCCCAAATAACCCTAAAAAACATAAAAAACCATAAAAAACCTAAAAACCCCAAAACCCTCAAAATACCTAAAACCCTAAAAAACCATAAAAATCTATAAAAATACAAAAAAGATCCCTAAAAGATGAAACCCCTAAAAATAAATAAAATACTAAGAAATTCCTGAAAACCTAAAAAAACCCTAAACCCCTAAAAACATAAAAATGTTAAAAAACTTGTAAAACATAAAAACCCTCAAAACCCTCAAAATCCCTAAAAATATAAAAACCTCTAAAAACTATAAAAAATTGTCAAAATCCCTAAAAATAGAAAAAAACTTTAAACCCTAGATAACCTAATAAAATATTAAAAACCTAAAACCATGTAAAACCCAAATAAACCTAAAACATTAAAAACTATAAAATAACAAGAAACCCTAAAGACCCTAAAAAAATAAAACCCCACAAAAACAATTAAAACCACATAAAACCACAAAAACTTCTAAAACCTCTAAAAACCCTAAAAACACAAAAAACCCCTTAAAATCCAAAAAACAACCTCCAATAAAACCTCTAAAAACCCTGAAAACCACTAAAACCCCTCAAAATCCATAAAAAACCAAAAAACAAAAAAAATAAATCCAAAAAAAAAACCCAAAAATACATGAATCCTAAGAAACTTGAAAGCCCCTAAAAATACCTTAAATACTAGAAACACTTAAAACCGTTAAAAACTAAAAAATTATAAAAATCCTAAAAACACTGAAGACCATAAAAAACAAAGAACCCTCAAAATCCAAAAAACGATAAAAATCATAAAAAACCTAAAATATCCCAAAAAACATTAAAAAAAATAAAAATATTGAAAAACCCTAAGAAAACCTTATAAACCAAAAATTATTTAAAACCCTAAAAAATGATAAATTCTCTAAAATACCATGAAAATCCTAAAACCCTTAAAAATAATAAAAACCCCTAAAACCTTTAAAAACCATAACAATCCATTCAAACCCTAAAAAATCACTATAACTCTAAAACCTCATTAAATCCATAAAAATGTTAAACCAATTTAAAAACCTTAAAAACCATAAAAATTCTAAACCCCAAAAAACCATAAAACCCTCAAAATCCCTACACCCCCTAAAATTCAATAAAATTCCTAAAAACCATTAAATTTCCTTAAAATGTAAGAAACCCCTAAAATTCCTGAAGCACCCTAAGAAAAAATTAATACTCTAAAAAACTTAAAACTTGTAAAAACATAAAAACGCTAAAAACCCAATAAAGCCCTAAAATACACTAAAAACCAAAAAACCAAAGGCACCCCTAAAAACCTTAAAAAAACCCTAAAAACATAGAAACACTCTATTATCCTCTAAAAAAAATAAATACCTATTGATTTTAAAAAAAACTACAAAAGCATAAAAACTATAAAATCTCCAAAAAATACTAAAATGAAAAAAACCCATAATACCCCAAACAACCCTAAAAACTAAAAATCCCTAAATACCGAAAAAATCCAAAAAAACAATTAAAATAACTAACAAGATAAAAAATATAAAAATTCTGAAAACCCTAAAAAAACTTAAAAACCTAAACACACATAAAACCCCTAAAACCCCAAAAAATACTAAAATCCCTAAAAAATTTAAAAATCTAAAAAACCTTAAAAATCCCCAAAATCCCAAAAAACCATAAAAAATTCATAAAAATGAAAAAAAATACAAAAAACCCCATAAAAACATAAAAACCTTAAAACCCTTAAAACCCCTAAAAATTCTGAAAAACCTAAAAACAGTTAAAACCCTACAGACCAAAAAATGCTAAAAACCTTAAAAGGGCCTAAAAACATTAAAAGGCCCAAAACCCACAAAACCCTTAAAATCACTAAACCCCATAAAAACATAAAAAAGACACAAAAAGCATTAAAAATACTTTAAACCCATGAAAAAGTTTATAAATTCTAAAAAAACATTAAAACCAAGAAAATAAAAAAACCCGAAAAACAAAAAAACTAAAAAACCTTGAAATCCCTAAAAATCCCTAAAGACCCTAAAAATCCATAAAATCCCTAAAAAAAATATAAATCTTAAAAGTCCATAAAAATACCAAAAATCTTAAAAACCACTAAAACCATAAAAACACGTAAGAAATCCTTAAAAAAATAAAAACACATAAAACACCTAAAAATATAAAAAATAATAAAACAAATAATACCATCAAAACACCAAAAATCCTAAAAACCCTTAAAATCACTAAAACACTAGAAAACTATAAAAATAAATAAAAGGACTAAAAATACCTAATAATTTAAACACCCTAAACCCCTTGAAAACCCCTAATAAAACCTTAAAAATTTATAAACATAAAAATCACTAAAAAATCTAAAAATGGTAAAAACCCTAAAAGACCCTAAAAACCCCAAAAATGATGAAAACCCCTAAAATCATTACAAAACCCATAAAAACAAAAAAAAAATGGAAAATATTAAATTATTTAAACCACTAAAAATGATAAAAACTCCAAAAAACACTTAAAACCCATAAAAACTAAAAAACCCTAAAAACCCAAAAAATAGCATAAAAACCTCAAAACTGCCCAATATCCCTAAAACCCTATGAAACCATAAAAAACGTATAAATGTTCTAAAATTACATAAAAAATTAAATAACCCTAATACACCTAAAACCCCCCCAGAAAACCTTAAAAACCTAAAAAATAATTTAAACCATAAAAACTATAAAAATGAAAAAAAAACACTAAAACACTAAAATCCATAAAAACCAAAAAAAATTAAAAACGCAAAAAATCATAAAAAACCACTAAAAATTATAAAAACCCTTTAATCCCCTAAAAATTTGAAAAACTCTAAAAAAATTAAAAAACAAAAAAACTAAGAATCCAAAAAAAATCCTAATAAACCTTCAAATCTCCAAAAATTATAAAATACCAAAAAGATCATAAAAAACCTCTAAAATCCCTAAAAATGTAAAAACCCCTAAAACCCTAAGAAAAATATAAATCTAAAAAACACCTAAATGCTAAAAAAACCTAAAAATACCAAAGACCACAAAAATCTAAAACACCAAAAGTTCCCTAAAAATCCCTAAAAACTAAAAACCCATTGAAATCCTAAAAATTCCCTAAAAACATCTAAAAATGTGAAAACCCCTATAAACCTTGTAAACCTCTTATTAAACCATAAAAACATAAAAACCCCTAAAACCCCTTAAAAACATATAAACACAAAAAATCTAAAAGATTCTAAAAACCCTAAACCCCCTAAAAACTCTAAAAATCCCTAAAACCATTGAAAACCATAAAAACTCATAAAATCTATAAAAACCACAAAAAACTCAAAAAACCCTTTAAGCTCATAATTTTTTTAATCTCTAAGAAAACCAATAAACCATGAAAAACTCAAATAATTCTAAAACCAATAAAACCCCATAAAAACTGAAAAACCCCTAAAAACTTCAAAATCCCTAAAAAAACCCAAAAACCCATAAATATCCAAAAACCCCTAAAAATCAGTAAAAACATAAACAACCCTAATACCCTAAAAACCATAAGAAAATTTTAAAAACCAAAAACACTTAAAACTTCTAAAAACTAAAAAACCCCCTAAAAATCCTTAAAGACCCTAAAACCACTAAAAACCCATAATACCATAAAACCCATAAAAATTAAAAAACCATAAATAACCCAAAAACTCCAAAAAAAAGCCCCAAAAAAACCGAAAAAACCCTCAAATTTCCTAAAAATAATAAAAAAACATAAAAATACTAAAAGGACCTAAAATCCCTAAAAATGAAAAAAATACAAAAAAAACTTCAAAACATATAATAAATCCATAAAATCCAAAACAACACATAAAACCCCAAAAACCTACAAAAGGATAAAAACCTAAAAAAATCAAAAAAACCCACAAAAACATAAAATTACTAAAACCATCAAAACCCAAAAAAATATTAACAACTATAAAAACCCTTTGTACCCTTAAAATCCTTAAAAACTATAAGACCATAAGACCCAAAAATACTTAAAGAACACTAAAAACCCAAAAACACCAATAAAAATTCTAAAAACCTAAAAAATCATAAAACCCACCAAAGTCCCCATAACAAAAAAGAGCCATAAATAACCTAAAAATAAGAAAAAATCCTTGAAACCCCCAAAGAAAACCTTTAAACCCAAAAAACACTAAAATCCTTAAAAATCCTAAAAATGATAAAAAGCCTTAAAACAATAAAATCCATACAAACCCAAAAGAGCCCCCAAATCCCTAAAAACCCTAAATATGTTAAAAAACCAAGAAGCCCTAAAAAACACTAAAAAAAAAAACAAAAACTCATAAAACCCTACAAATCCTTAAGAAACCCATAAAAATGTAACCCCCCCTAAAAATCAATACCCTAAAATACCTAAAGTACCCTAAACCCCTAAAAATAAAAGAAACTATTAAAAAATTCATTTACAAACTAAAACTCTAAACAATCATAAAAATCCTATAACCACATATCCCCCTAAAACCATCAAAGTCCCAAAAAAACATAAAATTCCAAAATTCCCTAAAATGAACAAATACATAAAAAAACCGTAAAAACACCCCTAAACACCCATATGAATACCGTAAAAACCTGAATTAATTAAAACCCCTTAAAATATAAAAACGCTAAAAACCATCAAACCCCTACAAAAATCTAAAAACCATAAAACCCCAAAAACATTAAAACCCCTAAAACCCATTAAAAACATAAACCCACTAAAAACTCTAAAAAACATTAAACACCTAAAAAATTTAAAAAAAACCTTTAAACCCCTAAAAACTCAAGAATGTCCTTAATAATATAAAAAACCACTAAACCCCTAAAGACATTAAAATACCCTACAAACCCTCAAAAACCCTTAAAATATCTAAAAATCTATAAAAAATAAAAAATACCTATAATCCCTAAAAACCGTATGAAAATCACAAAAACCTAAAAACACTTAAGACCCCTAAAATCCTAAAAAATTCTAAAACCCCATAAGATCACTAAAAATTGCCAAAATCTCAAAAAAACAAAAAACCCATACAAAATCCAAAAATAGGACAAAAAATCACTAGAAACATAAAAACCCATAAAACCTTGAAGAACCCTAAAAATATAAAAATTTTAAAATACATAAAACTCATAAAAAACCTAAAAACCCAAAAACTATAGAAGACACTAAGAACAAAAAACCCCTAAAACCCTAAAAACATTAAAAACACTAAAACCCCTTAAAACCCCATAAACCCCTAAAACCCCGGTCAAATTTTTAAATGACTTTTAAACCCCAACAAACATTTAAAACTCAAAAACCCATAAAAACTATAAAAAACTCAAAAAATTCCCAAAAATCCAAAAAACCATCAAAACCCTAAAAAATCCTTATAACCTAAAAACCCTAAAAAACTGTAAAACCATTAAAATCTAAAAAAACTAAATAACCCTAAATAACCCTAAGAAAACCTTAAAATAATAAAAACAACTAAAACCACTAAAAACCCTAAAAACACTTAAACCCCATAAAATAAAGAAATATTAAATTTATCTAATTTACATTTTTTTCTACCTTTTCTTTATTTAATTTTTTATTTTTCCAAATGGTTGATCTTTAAAAAAATCTAGTAAAGGTGTAATTTAGTGATTACTAAACACGTAAGGGAAGAAACATGGACTACTTTGAATATTTGTGGAAAGTCAATACCAGATTTTTTATTTCCTGAATAATTCAAAGATAGTCCATTGGAATTCCTACATTTTGAAAAATCTAAATCAAAGGTTAATTAGAGAAACAATTTTTACTCCACTCACTTAACTATTTTAAAAATAATACTAAAATATTTATTTCAAAAACCATTATAGCATCACAAAAGGGGAAAAACTAAACTAACCCAATCACTTCTCTCTCATCTAAATTTCAAAAAATATAAATTCACTTTATTTCTAGTCTTTTCAATATTATTATTTAGTTTAATTTTTCACAAGTGACAACTAGATAAAAACATTTCCCTCGGGGGATGACTGTTATGGTTTCCACTAAAACTACACCCCAAGGGGGATTTTTTTCACACCTCATGATTGGTGTCCATCAACTATAAAACCACCATAAAACCTTAAAAACCCTAAAAATCCATAATCACCCTTAAACCGATAAAAAATGTAAAAACCATTTAAAAACCTAAAAATGTTAAAAAACTCTAAAAACCGTAAAAAACCTACCAAACTCAAAAAATCTCTAATTACCCAAAACATCCCTAAAAATCCCCCAAAAGTCAATAAAAAGTCCTAAAAACTAAAAAAATAAAAATATTTAAAACACCAAAAAACCTAAAAATTATAAAAAACCCTCTAAACCCATAAAAACCCATAGGCACCTTAAAATCCCCAATAAAACAGTAAAAACTCACTAAATACTCTGAAAACCATTTTGACCCATTAAAAAGTTATAAAAGTCTATGAAATATTTAAAATACTATTAAAATAAAAAAACCATAAACCCCTCCAAAACCAAAAAACCATAGAACCCCAAAATACCTAAAACCCTAAATACCATCAAAATCTCTAAAAACCCTAAAACCACACAATAATAAAAAAAACCCTAAAAATAACTAAAAATAAAAATTCCTTAAACCTAGAAGAATCCTATGAAAACCGTAAAATCATAAAAAACATTAAAACACCAAAAAATTAAAAAAATGATAAAACCCCTAAAAACCTAAAAAACTGAGAAAACCATAAAAAACTAAAAATATCTAAAAACCATAAATTTTTTAAAAAAACATAAAAAACCCCTAAAAACGTAAAAAACATTAAAAATCCTAAAAAACCTCAAACAAAACCATAAAACTCTAAAAAAATTTAAAACACATAAAAACCCTAAAAAATCTAAAACCCTAAAATACCCAAAAGAACCTAGAAATCCATAAAACCCCATAAAAACCAGCAAAAACCACAAAACCATGAAAAACTAAAAAAATATAAAAGTCTGATAAACACCATATATTTTTAAAAAAACTCTAAAAATCATAACCCTGAAAAAATGTAAAAAAACAAAAAACATTAAAACCCCCCAAAATCCGAAAACCCATAAAAACCATAAAAATCATAAAAATACCCTATAAATCCATAATAATGTAAAAAACACTAAAAAACCCCAAAACACCCTAAAGAAACCATAAAAACAAAAAAAATATAAAACCACAATACTAAAAAAAATAAAACACCTAAAACACCATAGAAGTACAAAAAAATCCAAAAAAACCTAAAAAACCTAAAAACCATAAAAACCATAAAAACCGAAAATAAAACCTTAAAAATATAAAAAAATTAAAACATCTAAAAACTAAAAAACAATAAATACTCTAGAAGACCATCAAAACCCCAAAACCCCTAAAACCCCCTAAAAATCACTAAAAACAATAAAATGTATTTATACCCCTAAAAAGATCAAAAATATCAAAAAATACATTAATAATCATGAAACCCATAAAATCCTAAAAATCAATAAAAATCACTAAATATGTAAAAACCCCTAAAAGCTCTAAGAAACCACGAAAACCTAAAAAAACATTAAACACCTAAAAAGCATAAAAATGCTAAAAATCATAAAATCCCTAAAACCACTCAAAATCCCTAGAAACCTAATGAAACACATAAAATCCTAACATATCCCTAAAAATAACTAGTCATTAAAACCCCTAAAGGACCTGAAAACCCCTAAAAACTAAAAAACCTAAAAAACTCTTAAAATCAAAAAAAAACCTAAAATTAAAAAACCCATGAATCCCTTAAAACCTCTATAAACCCTTAAATCCCTAAAATTCAAAAAAAAACTGCAAAATCCCATTAAAAACCTTGAAATGTTAAAAACTCAAAAAAACCCCTTAAAACCCTAAAGAATAAAAAGACCCAAAACCCAAAAAAAAATAAAAACACTAAAACCCAAAAAACACTAAAACCCATAAAATACTCAAAATCCTTAAAAATGATAAAAACTCCAAACATCCTTAAAATAACACTAAAAAAACTAAATACACCTATGAAAACAGTAAAAACCTAAAAACCCAAAAAACCTAAGAATTGCTAAAAACTGTAAAACCATAAAATGATAAAATCCCTCAAAATCCCTAAAAACCATAGAAATCCTAAAAAATCCTTAAAAATACCTAAAAAATGTAAAAACCCCTAAAAACCCTACAAAACATTAAGAAAACCACATAAATCTAAAAACCCATAAAACCCCTAAATACCTAAAAATGCTAAAAAAAACTACAGGGCCCTAAAACACCTAAAAACCATAAAAACCCAAAAACATTAAAAAATATACAACCATACGAAAACCCTAAAAACAATAAAAATGATAAAAACACTTTAATGTCCTAAAGCGTTAAATATTCGGAAGAAATCTAAAAACCCTTAAAACAGAAAAAACTATAAAAACCCCAAAAATCCTCAAAATCCCTAAAGTTCCTAAAAGTCCAAAAAACTGTAAAAAATCCCTAAAATCCATAAAAACATAAAAAAAACTAAAACCTTGAAAAACCCTAAAACATATTAATAAATAAAGAACGATAAAACACAAAAAAAAACATAAAAACCCTCTACTTCCCTAAAAACCCTGAAACCCATGGCAATTCTAAAAAATCCCTAAAAATACCCAAATACATAAAATATACTAAAACCCCTAATAAATTATTAAAAAGGTAAAAACAATGAAACCCGTAAAAACCTAAAAATGCTAAAAAAGACCATAAAAACCCTAAGAAGGCCCTAAAACCCCTAAAAACCTTAAAACCACTAAAAACTGAAAAAACCTAAAATCCCTTAAAACACCAAGAATACCCCAAAAACCTCTTAAAAATCTTAAACAAAAAAAACAAAAAAAAACACAACAAACATAAAAACCATAAACCCCTCAAAATAAATAAAAACCATAAAACCATAAAAATCCTATAAAAACATTAAAATCCCTAAAATATTAAAAATTCCTTAAAACACTAAAAAACCCCATTAAAACCTTAAATAACTAAAAACGCATAAAACACCTAAAAATCTAAATATAGTAAAATCCCTAAAAACCCTAGAAACCCTAAAATCTCTAAAATCCCTTAAAATCCATAAAAACCATAAAATGCCATTAAAAGCTTGAAAAAATCTGTAAATATTACTAAAAACATAAAAAACCCTATAAACTTTGAAAACCCCTCAAAAAACCAAAAAAACCTAAAAACACTTAAAATCCCAAAAATAATCTGAAAATTTCTAAAAACCCTAAAAACCCAAAAAAGGCAATAAAAACACTGAAACCCCTAAAAACCATAGAAACCCCCAAAACCTTAATAAACCCTAAAACCCATAAAAACACAAAAAATAAAAACACTAAATTCCCTTTAAACCCCTAAAAAATTAAAAAAATTTAAAAAACCTTTAAAATTATAAAAACCTCAAAAAACCCTAATACCCTAAAACCCTAAAAATTCCTAAAAACCCAAAAAACCATAAAAATAAAAAAAATCTCTAAAAATACCTAAATATATAAAGAAAACTTCAAAACATAAAAATACCTAAGAACACCTAAACCAAGTAAAAACACTTAAACCCCTTAAAACCCTAAAAAACTCAAAAAATCCAAAAAACCATAAAACCCCTAAAAAGAATAAAACCCCAAAAATCCCTAAAAACCCATAAAAATCTTAAGATATCACTAAAAACCGTAAAAAATAAAAAATCTAAAATCCTAGAAAATCCATAGGAAGACATTAAAAACCTAAAAACATGTAAAACCTCTAAAAACCTAAAAATGCTAAAAACCCTAAAAATAACCTTAAAAAGACACTAAGACCCCTAAAATCCATAAAAACCCATAAAAACCTTAAATCCTTTTAAAATACATAAAAACCCAATAAACACCTCATAAACTCCAAAAAAGAATTAAACGCCAAAAAATGTTAAAAAATTCTAAAAACATTAAATCCCAAAAATTAGAAAATCCCATAAAACCCCAAAATAAATAAACCATTAAAACACGAGAACCCCTAAAAATCCCAAAAAAATAAAAAACCCTAAAACCCAAAAAACCCCTTATAAAACATTAAAAACCAAAAAAAACATAAATCCCTAAAAACCTAAAAATGCTAAAGACCCTAAAAACCCGAAAACAATAAAAACCCTAAATCTTTGAAAATCCATGTTAACTATAAAGACCATAAAAATCCAAGAAATATCTAAAACTCCCTAAAATTTAAAAAAAAATCTAGAAATCATGAAAACCTCTTAGAAAACAAGAAAAATCTAAAAACAATTAAAACCCTAAAAGACCTTAAAAATTCTAAAACCCCTAAAACCCAAAAAATACCCTAAAACCATAAAATAATAAAAACCAATAAAACCTAAAAAATCATAAAAAGCATAAAAACCCAAAAATCAAATAATTTTTTTTAAAACACTTTACACCCCTAAAAAATTTAAAAAACATTAAAACCCTAAAAACTAAAAAACCCTAAACTGCCAAAAAACCATAAAAACCATAAATACGCTAAAACTCTAAATGCCCCAAAATCCCTAAACCCCTAAAAAACTAGAAAAATCCTTGAAAAACCTCATAAACCAAAAAAAACTTAGATTACCTAAAAACTAATGTAAATATTAAAATCCGTAGATAAACCTAAAATCCCTAAAAAGACTAAAAACTCTCAAAAACAATAAACCCCTTAAAACCATAAAAATCCATAAAAATCAGTAAAAAAGTAAATACCCAAAAGAATCATTTAGAAAACATTAAAGAACCAAAAACACTTAAAACCCCTAAAATCCTAAAAAATGTCAAAAATCCTAGAAAATCCAAAAATAAAAAAACCCTCAAAATCTCATAAAACACTAAAAATAATAAAAATCCAAAAAAATCCCTAACAACGTAAAAAGCCCGAAAAACCCAGAAAACACTTTAGAAACCTGTTAAATCCAAAAAAACACTTATAACCCCTAAATTCCTAAAAATGATAAAAACCATAGGATCCTTAAAAAAGAACAAAAAATTCTAAAAAACCATAAAAACCCATAAAACCCTTAAAAAACATAAAGCCAATAAAACCCCTAAAAGCCACTAAAAAATCAAATAACTTTTTAAACCCCTAAAAATGTTTCAAAAAACTCTAAAACCCATAAAAACCCTAAAAATAACCCCCCATAAAAACCCAAAAAACAAATAAAAACCCAAAAAACTGAAAAACCACTAAACCCCTCAAAATCACTAAAAACGTTAAAAAATAAAAATATCCTAAAATAGCCATAAAAATACTGAAAAATATAAAAACCCTCAAACACCCTAAGAAAACATTGAAAGCCTAAAAACACATAAAACCCCTAAAAATTATAAAAACACTAAAAACACTAAAATCTGGGAAAATTTTAAAACACCTTAAACCAAAAAAAACCTAAATAATTTATAAAAACCACTAAAAATATAAAAACCCAAAAAACCCATAGGAAAACCTATAAATTTAAAAACACTTATAACTCCTAAAAAATCTTAAAAATAATAAAAACCCTGAAACAACCCTTCAAGTCACTAAAAAAACTAAAGACTCATAAAACCATAAAAACTCTAAAATCCTTAGAAACCCAAAAATCACAAAAAAACCATAAACCACTAAAAACTATAAAAAACGTTTAATAACATATAAATAATAAAAACTATAAAAACCTTCAAACCCCTAGAAACTAACAAAATCCTAAAAACAAAAAATATCCCTTAAAACCCCAAAACCTTTGAAATCCCTTAAAACTCTAAATAGCATTTAAAATACGAAAAAATCCCTAAAAATCCTTAAAAAAGTAAAAACATAAAAAATTGAAAATAATCCTAAAAATGATAAAAACTCCTAAAAACATAAAAAATGATAAAACCCCTAAACCCCCTCAAAATCAATAAAACTCTAAAATCCCCTAAAATTTCTAAAAAATCCCTAAAAATCCCAAAAAATGTAAAAAATATGAAAAACCCAAAAACCCACTTAGAAAACCAAAAAAAAACTAAAAAACATTTTAAACCCATAGGTAACCTACAACCCAAAAAACTCTAGAATCCCCTAAAAATCCATAAAAAAACTTAAAACCATTAAAAACCCGTCAAACCCCATAAAACCCCCCAAAACCCACTATGAATCTAAAAGCCCATAACAACATTATAAAACTCTAAAAAACATAAAAAATACCAATAAAGACATATAATACCCTAAAAAACACAAAACCAAAAAACCCAAAAATCCCTAAAATACCCTAAAACCCTAAAAATCCATAAAACCTTTAACAACACATAAAATCCTAAAAATCCCTAAAAATCACTAAAAATTTCAATAAAAAAAACATAAAAACACTAAGAGATCCCTAAAAACCAAAAAAAATATTAAAACCTATAAAAACTAAAAAACACTAAAATCCATAAAAACCACAAAAGCCCAAGAAATTGTAAAAACCCTAAAAATCCCAAAAAAAACCATGAAAACATAGAAATTATAAAAACCCTTAAAATCCCTAAAAATGTAAAAAACCCTAAAAACACAGAAAACCCATAAAAACCATAAAAATATAAAAACAATTAAAACCCCTAAGAACTTTAAAAATGCTAAAAACCCAAATATGATGTTAAAACCCCTAAAAACCCATAAAACTCATAAGACCCCTAAGAACCTATAAAAACGCTAAAAACCAACTAAAAACTATAAAAACCCTTTGAACCCATAAAAAGTTAAAAAACTCCATAATGCATAAAAACCCTAAAAACTCAAATAAAAACCAAACGCCCCAAAAACCCCATAAAAACTCTAAAACTCCTCAGAATCCAAAAAAACCATAAAAATCATAAAAAATACTGAAAAATTAAAAAAATTTAATATCGATACAAAACCTAAAAAACACTATGAAAACCTTACAAACCTAAATCACATGGAAACCACAAACACCTAAAAATACTAGTGGCTCTAAAATAACCAAAAATGCCCGAAAGACCATAAAAACCCATAAAACCATAAAAAAACCTACATAACCTCAAAAATTCCCAAAACCATTAAAAACTCTAAAAATTGTCTAAACCCCCCCAAAACATTAAAAAATAAAAAAAAACCTTAAAAACATAAAAAAATAAAAACCCTAACAACACCAAAAAAACCCAATAAATGCATAAATATCCCTAAAAATCCCTAAAAACATAAACCACACTAAAACCTTGAAAAACCTAAGGATGCCTTAGAAATCTCAAAACAATTAAAAATCATAAAAAAACTAAAAACCTTAAAAACCCTCCAAATACCTAAAACACATAAAAACCATAGAAATCCAAAAAAACACTAAAAATTTCAAAAGGCATAAAAACCCACTAAAACCCAAGAAAACATTAAAAACCAAAAGACACTTGAAAACCCCCAAAACCAATAAAAACCCTAAAACCCTAATAAGAACTCTAAAACCCATTAAACCCCTCAATACATTAAAAACTATAAAAAAACATAAAACCCCCAGAAACTAAAAAACCCTAAAAATCTAAAAAACATAAAACCACTAAAAATACTAAAGCCACTAAAAAACCATGAAAATCCCTAAAAACCATAAAAATATTAAAAATACCTAAAATCTATTGAAACCTAAAAAAACCCTAAATTGCTAAAAAATATTAAGAAAACCATAAAAACCTAAAACCGCTTAAAACCCCTAAAAACCTAAAACACAGAAAAAAACCCAAAACCCCCTCAAATTCAGTAAAACCCTAATAAATCATAAAAATCATAAAAACAATTAAAATCCTAAAAATGTATAAAAACTAAAGACCCTGAAATATCTAATAAAACCTTAAAAAACTATAAATAATTTAAACCACTAAAAAATGTTAAAAACCCGAAAACCCCTAAAAAGACCCTAAAACCAAAAAAACCCTACGAAAAATGACGATGATTGCTGTATGGATGTGCTGGATTCTAATCTTTGTGAGTCTGGATACTGGTTGCTGCTTGGTGGTGAGCTGTGGAATGCTGGTGATGGTGAGGCTTGTGTTTTTTATGCTAGTGGTTCGGTGATGTTGGTTGCTGGTGGTTCTGTATGTTGGTTACTGCTTGGATGGGAGGTGTTGAAGCTGCGGTCTATAGTCGTACTGCTGCTGGATGTTGTTTGCTGTTTGAGTTTGGATGCTGGTCATTGATTAGCTGTGAGGTGATGGATGCTGGGATGCTGGATGATGGTGGTGGCTTCTTTGCTTAGTGTGTTTTCTTTTTCGTTCTTGACTTTTCTTTTTTTGGGTCTTTTGTCTTGGGTCGTTAAGGGTTTTTGGGTGTGGGTCGATTGACCCCTACCCTACCTTGTCTGCTGAGTCTTTTTTTCTTTTAATAAATTTGGGGGTGTCGGGAATAGCCCGACCCTCGCATCTTCTTTTCCCTAAAAACCAAAATAACCCATTAAAATCCCTAAAAACCATAATATTAAAAAAACACTTTAAACCCATAAAATAATAAAAAATAAAAAATAATCCCTAAAAACATAACAACCCATAAAACCCATTAAAACCCCTAGTATACCCTTAAAAACCTAAAACACTTAAAATGATTAAAAACATTAAAAACCCTAAAACCCATTAAAATATCTAAAAACCATAAAAATCCTAAAAAATGCCTAAACTTACGAAAAACATAAAAAACACTAAAAACCCCTAAGAAATATTTAAAAACATAAAAACAATTTAGTCACTTAAAAATATAGAAATTGTTAAAACCGCAAAAAGTCCCTAAAACTCAAAACCCTTAAAACTACTACCCCCACCCCCAAAAACCTTAAAAACCCATAAAAATCCATAAAAACATGAAAACCCCAGTAAAAACTATAGAAAACCTTTAAACCCCTAAAAATGTTAAAAATATCTAAAACCCCTAAAACCCTAAAAACTAAAAAATTGTAAAAACAAAAAAACCCCCAAAACCCCAAAACCCCCTTAAACCCCTTAGAATCCTTACAACCCTTAACATCCATAAAAATCCAAAAATTCTCTAGAAATACTTAAAAACATAAAAAAACTTTTAAATACCCAAAAACCACTATGAAAAACATAGAAAGCTAAAAACAATGAAAACCACTGAAAACCTAAAAACCCTAAAAATGCTAAAAAAAACTCAAAATCCCTAAAAACACATTAAAATCCAAATGATTCCCTAGAAATCCCTAAAAACATAAAAAAACTAAAAACCATGAAAACCCCTAAGAAAACATTAAAACCCTATAAAAACTAAAAAACCCATAGAAAACGTAAAAACACTAAAACCCAAAACCCCCTAAAACCTATAAACCCATAAAATCCCTAAAAACATAAAATATATAAAACCCCCAAAAACACTTAAAAATACATGAAAAACTAAAAAATAACTTTAAACCCCTAATAATGTTAAAAAACACTAAAAACCATTAAACTCATAAAAAACTAAAAAACCATAAAAACCCGAAACCCCCAAAAAAACCCTTAAAACACTAAAACCCCTCAAAATCCCTAAAAACGCTAAAACCCATAAAAATTATTCAATATACCTAAAAATCCCTAATAACATAAAAAACAAACAAATGATGAAAAACCTTTTGAAAACATTAAAAACATAAAAACACTTTAAACGCCTGAAAATCCTAAAATGCTAAGAACCCTAAAAACCATAAAATCCCTAAACACCCTTAAAACCCTTAATATCCCTAAAAATAGTAGAAACCATAAATCCAAAAAAAATACAAAACACTAAAACCCTATAAAATACCCTAAAAATCGTAAAACCCCTAAAACACATAAATCCCATAAAAACTTTTAAAAACCTTAAAAACCCATAGAACCATAAAAACCCATGAAAAATTCCAAAACTCCTTTAAACACATAAAACATATAAAAATATTTAAAAACCCTTTAAACCCCTAAAACGTTTAAAAAAAATCTACAAACATAAAACAAAAAAAATCCTAAAACCCTTAAAAATACTTGAAATACATAAAAACAATAAAAAACCTAAAAACTGAAAATAAAATCCCTAGAAATGTAAAAAACACTAAAACCTTTGAAACCCCATAAGAAAAAAATAAAAACCTAAGAACTCTTCAAACCCATAAAAACCTAGAAAATATTAAAAACCTAATAACCCAAAACCCTTTAAAACCCCTAAAAACCATAAACTCTTCAAAATCCCTCAAACCCTAAAACCTTAAAAGTCTATAAAAATCCAAAAAAATTAAAAAATACAAAAATATCTGAAAAACCAACGAAAACCATAGAAATCAAAACACATATGAAACCCCTAAAAACCTAAAAAACACCAAAACCCCTAAGAACCATAAAATCAAAAAACACCCCTAAAATAGTAAAAATCATAAAAAACCCTAAAAATCACCATAAAAATAAAAAACCCTAAAAACCCTAAAAACCTTAGAAAACAATAAATATATAAAAACAATTCAAACCTCTCAAATTTTTGTTTTCTAAAACCCATCCAAAAAACCCTTTATATCCCTAAAACCCCAAAAAACAAAAAAATATCCCTCAAAAATCCCTAAAAATATCTAAGAAAGTAAAAAACACTAAAATCATGAAAATCCATAAGAAAACCATTAAAACCACAAAACACATTAAACCCCTAAAAATCTAAAAAACAATAAAACCCCACAAAACCGATAAAAAGAACCCCAAACCCTCTAAAAACTCGTAAAAACCCTAAAAATCCATAATAACATCAAAAACCCTAAAACAAATACAAAATATAAACCATTTGAAACCCCTAAAAGGTTAAAAACTCTAAAAACCATAAATACCATAAAAACTCAGAAAAATTCTAATACCAAAAAAACAATAAAAACCTAAAACCCCCCAAAAACCCTAAAAGTACGTAAGAACCCTACAGAACCATAAAAATCCTAAAAATACCTAAAAATACCTTAAAATGTAAAAAACCTAAAAAACCTAAAACCCCATAAGATAACTTCAAATACATAACAAAACATAAATCCTAAAAAATAAAAAAATCACTAAGAACCCTAAAAACCATAAAACCCCTCAAAAATCTAAATAAACCCTAAAAATTAATAAAACCCCTATAAAATCCCAAAAAATCCATAAAAATAAAAAAAACCTAACAAAACCCTAAGAAAAACATAAAAACCCAAAAACAGTTAAATCCCCTAAAAACTTGAAAATTTCTAAAACCAAAAAAACCTTGAAAGGTCCTAAAAACACAGAAAACTCTAAAAACCCTAAAAACCAATAAATACCATAAAAACCCCAAAAAACTAAAAAATATATAAATACTTTAAACCCCTTAAAACGTTAAGAATCTCTAAAAACCCCTAAAATCCTAAAAAATCAAAAAGCACCCTAAAAACCCAAAAAACCTACAAGAACCCTAGAAACCATAAAAACCCTAAAAACACTAAAAACCCTAAAAACACTAAAAATCCCTAAAACCCTAACACCATAAAAACCATAAAATCCCTAAAAATCACAAAAAATTTAAAAAACCTAAAAAATCCTTGAGAAATCCTTAAAAACGTATAAACACTTAAAACCACTAAAAATATTAAAAATACTAAAAACATTAAAAATCACTAAAAACTCTAAAGCCCTTCCGAATTCCAAAAAACTGTAAATATCCATTCTGATCCTACTAGACCCCCAAAAATATTTAAAAATGTAAAAAAATCTCTAGAACCATGAAAAACACTATGAAAACCTAAAAAACCATAAAACACATAAAACACATAAAAACCCAAAAAATACTAAAAAAACTCAAAAGCCCTAAAATACTATTAAAACCAAAAACCCTGTAAAAACCATAAGAACCCCAAAAAATCAAATAAAACCTAATAATCAATAAAAACTCTAAAATCCCTTTAAACCACTAAAAATGTAAAAAAAATTAATAAACCATTAAACCATAAAAAACATAAAAATCCTTAAAACAAAAAAACCACAAAACCCAATAAACCCATAAAAATAATAAATAATCCATAAAAATCCTTGTAATCATAAAAACCATAAAATATTGAAAACACATAGAAAAACCATAAAAACTAAAATTTCATAAAACTCCTAAGACTCTAAAAATGTTAAAATCCCTTAAAACCCTAAAAACCCTAAAACCCCTCAAAATACTTAAAAACCCTAAAACCCCTAAAAATCTATAAAAATACCTACAACAGTAAGAAAACCTAAAAACGCTGAAATCCCCTAAAAAAATTTAAATCACCAAACACATAAAACCCCTAAAACATGCTAAGTTCCCTAAAAGACCCTTAATACGAGAAAACCCCTAATAACCATAAAAACCTTAAAAAACTTAAAAACACTAAAAACCCATATAACACTAAAAAAACTAAAACTTTTAAAATCCTTTAAACCAATAAAAATGTAAAAAATCTCTAAACACCTTAAACCCTAATAAAACTAAAAAACACCGAAAAATAAAGAAACCATAAAAACTTTATGAAGCCTCAAAATTAGTAAAGATGATAAAATCATAAAATCCCTAAAAATCCCTAAAAACATAAAAAAAATTAAAAACCATGAAAATCCATAAGAAAACGTCAAAAAACATTGAAACATTTAAAACCCCTAAAAACCCTAAAAACACAAAAACTCAAAAAAAATGTTGAAAACACCAAAAATCCCTAAAACCCTAAAAATCATAAAAAAATATCAAAAAAACTCAAAATGTAAAAAACATTAAAAACCTTGAAAACCCCTAAGAAAACCATCATAACATAAAAACACTCAAAATCATTAAAAAACCCCCCAAAATGCTAAAAATTATAAAAACCCTAAAAGATCCCTAAAATCTATTAAACCATAAAAAACCCTAACACCACCTAAAATCCAAAAAACCCAAAAATCCATAAAAACATGAAAAAACACTAAAAAATATAAAAACCCATTAAACCCGTAAAAACATTAAAAACTATAGAAACAGTTAATCCCTAAAAAACTCAGAAAACCACTAAAAACCCAAAAAAACAAACAGCTATAAATACCCTAAGAACCCTTAAAATCCTTAAAAACAATAACGACCCACAAAAATAATAAAAATACCTAAGAACCCTAAATTAAAATAAACTAAACACCCTCAAAACCAAGAAAACATTAAATACCCCAAAACACTTAAAACCCCTAAAAATCTAAAAAAATGTTAACATCCCTAAAAATAATAATAAACCTAAAATATATTAAAACCTCTCAAAATCCCTATAACCCATAAAATTTCATAAAATCATTAAATATCCCTAAATATCCCTAAAAATATATAAACCACTAAAAACATTAATACCCTCAGAAAACCAGAAAAACAAATAATTAAAACCCCTAAAAAACTAAAAATTTTAAAAACAAAAAAACCCCCCAAAAGACCCTAAAGACCCTAAAAATCATAAAACACATTAAAACATAAAAAAGCATAAAACCAATAAAAACCCTAAAACCAAGAAAAAATCTAAAAACACATTTAACCAATAAAAACATAAAAAACTCTAAAATACTTTAAAACCCTTAAAATATTAAAAATCACTAAAAACAAAAAATGATAAAATCTCCCCAAACCCTAAAAAACCATAAAAATAATAAAGTATCCCTAAGAATCTCTAAAAATAGGAAACCCATAAAATCCATTAAAAACCTTAAGAGAGCCTTAGAAACCAAAAAATAATGAAAACCACTAAAAACAAAAAAACATCTAGAAACCCTAAAAACCCCCAAATATATTAAAACCCTAAAAACCATAAAAAACCATAAAAAACCTAAAAAATACCTAATAAACCCTAAAAACCCTAAAAACCCATAAAAAACCTAACAAAACATTAAAAAACGAAAAAATTTAACACCTCTAAAACCCTAAACCACTAAAAACCATGAGATGCCATAAAATCCCAAAAAAACTCCTAAAAACCATAAAAATCCAAAAATAGTAAAATACCAGAAAACACATGAAACCTCTAAAAACATTGTAAACCCTAAAAACCATTTAAATCACTAAAAACCATAAAAATCCAAATAAACCATAAACCCCATTAAAACATAAAAATAACCTAAAACCACAAAAAACCATAAAAACCTCTAAAAACACTAAAAACACTCAGAATCACTAAAACCCTTAAAACTTTAAAAAACCTAAAAGATCCTGATAAATCCCAAAAAAATATAAAAATCCCCAAAAACCCATCAAGAAACCTTAAAAATATAAAAAAAATTAAATTTAATAAAAACCCTAAAAAATCTAAAAACCCACAAAAAACTCTATAAAACCTTAAAAACCATAAATACCTCCAAAATTATTAAAAACCTAAAATGAATAAATAATCAAAAACCCACTAAAATATATAAAAATACTTTTAACTTCTAAACATGTTAAAAAAATTCTTAAAACCAATAAAAAATAAAAAAGCACTAAAGAACCCCAAATCTATAAAACCCCTAAAAACCATAAAAATCATAAAAGCCCAAAAAATCCCAAAAAACATAAAATCCCAAAAAACCATAAAAAATATATAAGAAAACATTCAAAACATAAAAAACATAAAACCTATAAAAAAATATATAAACATTAAAAACCCTAAAAACCCTAGAAAACAATAAAAATTGTTAAAACCAATAAAAATCATAAAAAATAACTACAAATTCCTAAAACATAAAAACCACTAAGAACCCAAAACCCCCTGAAGAAAACCTTAAAAATTTAACAACACCTGAAAAACCAAAAAACCCTAAAAATTATAAAATCCCTAAAAACCCAAAGACCCTCAAATCGTTAAAATACCTAAAACACGTAAAAAACCTAACAACAAAAAACACTAAAAACCCTAAGAAAAGCATAAATTCCAAAAAATACTTAAAAACTCCTAAAAAACTAAAACACACTAAAACTCTAAAAATAAGCCAAAAAGACCATACAACCATAAAACCCATAAAAACCTAATAAAAATCTTAAACCCCCTAAAAGCTCATAAAACCATAACAACCACTAGAAATCTAAAAACCCTTTAAAAACCTAAAAATGTTTAAATCTCTAAAAAAACCTTTACAACTCTAAATACTATAAAACCCATAAAAACTCAAAAAACCATAAAAACATAAAACCCCTAAAACATAAAAATTATTTGAACATTAAAAACCTAAAAATAGTTAAAAAAACCTAATAACATAAAATACACTAAATACCCCAAAACCTGTAAAAACCCAAAAAATAATCAAAATACCAAAAAAACCTAAACACCAATAAAAATATGAAAGATCCCCTAAAAATACCTAAAAACATAAAAAACCTAAAGACACTAAAAATCCCTAATAAATCTTCAAAAACCTAAAAACACTTAAAACCCATAAAAACATAAAAAAATATAGAAACCCTAAAAACATAGAAAAATATAAAACCCCCAAAACCATAAAAACCCTAATAAACCATAAACATCCTAATACCCCACTAAAAACTCCCAAATATCTTTTTTTAAAAAGGCAGTGTTCTGTTCAACAACCAAAACACAAATTTTATTGATAAAAACAAACAGTTACATAAGTCTGAAATATGGAATTATGTTTACATCCCTAACATAAAGCTGGAGTATCTCGGGAAGAAGATCATCCCTACAAAGAATATCATGAGCAACACCAATATTAGTAAGCCCATCAGCGATCCTGTTTTCTTCACGATACGTATGTGTGACGATGAAATTGATATCTGAAAGAGAGTTTAGCCAGTCCATCCAGCGCGCAGTGAGCGTCCAAGTAAGATGAATGATACCATTCCAGATGGCCTGGACAATAGTAGTGGAGTCACTATCAATCCAGATATTGTTCCAGTTGTGTAGTTTGGCGAATGAGATAGCATGGATAATGCTCATCATCTCAGATTCTAAAGAGGAATAAAAACCGTAATATCCATAGAAGCAGTCAAGCATCTGGTCAAGGTGATTTCTAAAGATGGCTCCACAACCCATTGGGCCAGGGTATCCTTTAGAGGCACCATCCACATTGATTTTAACGCAGCTTGGGGGAGAGGGCTACCAGAAAACTTCAAAAGTAGATCTAGTACGAGGTTAATTCCCATAAACCCCAATATGCCTAAGAATCCCAAGATCTCAAACCAAGTTGTTGCAAATATCATTTTGAATCGAAGCCACCTCCCGTATTGTGATGATAATTCTCATTTTACCTGCATTAATCTTGAATGAGTTGTTACCAAAAGTAAGATCGTTTCTACCATACTGGATCACATGAAAAAGCTTCGCTACAACTATGACAAAAAGATTCTTGATTTGTTGGGAGTCAGGTAGGTCAATACACTGATGTAGTTGTGAGGTTATGAGACTAAAAAATAACCATCTGTAGTCAAAAATGTCAAAAATATAATGCTATATATCCATTGTTGTATCACAATAAAGAAAGAGGTGATTAATATCTTCTCAATTTTGGTTACACATATGAAATTTAGAACAAAGATTAATCCCAAAACCTGGTAAGCAGGTATCCATGGGGATTCTATCATGGTCGATACAACAAACTATAGTGAATTTTGAGGGTTTTAACCAGGATTTATTGATGTTTTTTAACCAAGATTAATTGATGTCATAATTTTTGAACAAGTGATTGTTGTAATTTTTTGAGTCAAACACCCCATTGTGAGCAGTTTCCCAAATAAGAATTTCGTCTATGTTAGTGAAGGTATAACTATAAACAATGTGTTTTATATCCTCATGTAAACAAGGGTTTTGCAGATGCACGATGTTCTTTATGGTGTCATTGGTGTGGAGCGGATGACGGTTATTGGGAATTAAAGAGATCACGGGATCACCAGTCCAGTTATCCAACCAAAAATTTAAATTTGAATCTTTGCTATCCATCCATTTGGAGGTTGTCATAATGGAATTGAAGGTGTTTTTAATAGAGGGCCATATAGAGGATGTGAGAAAGTGAGAATGATTATTTCTTGGTTTTTTAAAGAAATGTTCCCTAATAAATTCCATGGAAGGAGAGTTATTTTGAATGAGGTTCCATGTGAGCTTGTCTTGATGAGATTCATTAAAATTAGATAGGTTTTAAATACCAATACCCCCTTTATCAATCAGTTTGAAACAAGTGGACCAGGGGACAATAGCCAATTTTCCCTCTAGAGTGCTCCTCGTCTAAACAAAGTTCATAATAGCAACATTAATGTGCTTTAAGAGACTCTTCGACCATTTTTAAATCATCATAGAGTAAACCAATTTGGATACAATAGTGGATTTAACAAGACAAATTCTCCCAGCCATCGAGAGGTTCTTACCCTTCCAAGAAGAAAGGTGTCAAAGCATTTGTTCAATGATGGGAGAGGAGTAATCCACTTTGGGTCTAACCCAGAATATGGGAACACCAAGATATGTGAATTGTAATAAGACCTCCTTAACACTTAAGGTATTGGTGATGTTGAGTTTTCTATAGGAGGGAAAGTCTTTACCAAAGTAAATGTATGATTTTTAATAGTTGATGTGTTAACCAGACACTTCATGGTAGTTAAAAAGGATGGATTTAAAATTATTAACATTTATTTTGTCACCCTATATAAAAATAATTATTTCATCGTCATATAGAATGTGAGAGGGTGAATTCAAGTTTCTAGAGGCAGATATAGGTTTAATGTTACCTTTTTCTATAGATTGAGTAAGTTGTCTACTTACGTAGTCTTCAGCAATTGAGAAAAGAATAGCCGAGAGAGGGTCACCTTGTCTAAATCCCTTGTAAAAATTAAAACAACCTTTATGGGAGCCATTAATGTGGATGGAAATATGGGGATAATTTAAAAGGGTTTTTATTCTATATTTAAATTTATCATTGAATCCAAAATGCATAAGGAATTTTTATATAAAATTCCAATTGATGGTATCAAAAGCCTTTGCAAAATCAAGTTTAATGGGAACATTTCCTCCTCAGTTGTTTTCTATTTAAGAGATTTGTGGATTCAGAGGCAAGATAAATAATGTCTTGAATGGAGCTTCCTTTTATAAAGATAAATTTATTCTAGGAGATAATTCTATTACTAATAGTAGAAATTCTATTGGAAATTAATTTGGTGATAATGTTTAAGAGAGTGTTTATGAGAGAAATGGGCCAGAAGAGGTGTAATTAATCCGAATTATATGTTTTATGGATAAGTACTAGGAATTGAGAATTTATTTCATGAGGATGAATGCCTATAGAAAAGAATGTTTTCACCATGCGATAGACATCATCTGGAATGACATCCCAGTGTTTTTGATAAAACCCATGATTAAAATCATCCGATCCAGGAGCACCGTCTGATTTTAGGCAAAATATTGTGTCTTTAATTTCTTGGTCAAAAGAAATTCCATTAAGAAAATAAATCTCTTCATCAGTAACTATTTTGGGAATGACATCAGGAATAAGATCTTTATCAATCATAGTTCCATTGAGGATATTATGAATGTAAGATATCACATGATTGGCAATGCTTTCCTTAGTGTCAAGAATCTATCCCCCCCTCTAAGATAGGCAAGATACCTATATTATTTTCTAACTCTATAGAGGGCATTGAAGAATTTACTATTCCTATCCCCTTAATTAATCCATTTGGATTTAAAGATTTTCTTTTTGATGTTATATTTAAAGTTGAGTAGAGTGATTAGTTTGGAGGAAATGTTGCTTTCATGTTGGGAGTGGTGAGAAATGTTAGAGGAGGTTCTAACCTTTTAATTTGAGTTAGTTCTATTTACAGATGGGTGATATTATTTTCTATTTCATTTTTTTTTAGATTTTCACCAGTTTGGAGGAATTTCTTAAGCATTTTCAATTTCACTGGGCAACCAAACACATCATTATGATTATTAATATTAGCCCAAAAGTTTTTGATGATATTCATACGCTCTGGGTTAGAGGACCAAGCAGTGTTATATCTATAATGGGTCTTTTATTTTATATTATTATGGTAAAATCTAACCAACATGGGATGGTGATCAGAAGAAATATTCATAAGAGTGATACTAGAAATGTTTTCCCATTTATATAGGGTATGGTCATTAGTGAAAGCCCTATCAAGTTTACTAGCCTCCATCCAATTATATTGTTTTCTATACGAGGTGAATTTAGCACCCATTAGATTAAACTCTGTAAATTTATTATTTTAAATGCCAGTTTTAAACACCCTAGTAGAGATGGCGGCATGTGGAGAGCCTAATTTCTCACTTGGAGGTAAAATATCATTAATGTCCCCAACTATAAACCAAGGATTATGGATATTGTTACTAAGTTGGGTGATCTCATTCCATAGAGATATCCTGTCTCTGTATCTATTATAAGCATAAACAAAAGTAGTGTAAATATGATCATGCTCAAAAATATAATCACTTGTAATAGCTTGATTTGACCTATTGTATACACTAACATTATGCATAGAAGAGTGAGAAAATAACGACGAAGATTCAGTAGATATACCATTACTGCAAGCCCTTAGGAAAGAGTAACCAAAGGGGGATGAATGTTTGAATCTAGAGGCATAATTTAATTTCAGTTCAGCAGTAGAAAAAAGTTTAGGGCAGTGAGTATTAATAAACCTTTTCAAAACATTAAAGGTGTCAGGGTTGGCAATCCCCTGAAAATTCCAGTATAACATATTCATTTGTACCATTTTTGGAGGGTTTGTCCCCTTTCTGTTTGGATCGTGAGGTCATTGACCTTGTTAAAATTCCAGAATAAGTCTCCCTTGGAGTATAACTATGTTTAACCTACAATGGTTGAGGGGCCAGAGAGAGGTTAGAAGCACCTGCACTGCACAAAAAAATTATATCTTTCTCACCATGGGTGTTAGTGACCGAGACAGAATGCTTGTTTGAAGGATAAACTATTTGGTGCCCATTGGAATCCAGCAAAGAAGGAGATTTCCTATCCAGGGATGCAAGACAGCTTGGAGAGGGAGGAGAAATGCGCATCCTCCCAGGCTGTTCTAGGAGGATCTCCCTAAAAACCATAAACATATAAAAATTGCTAAAAATTATTAAAACATAAAAAACCCAAAAAAAAAACCAAAAAAATGCTTATAAAACCAAAAAAATATAAAAACACATGAAACCCCTAAAACCCTAAAAATGTTAAAAACATTAAAAATAACTAAAATCCCTAAAAACCTCAAAATCAATAAAAAACACTTAAAATAATAGAAATCTTAAAAATCCCTAAAAACGTAATCAACCCCTAGAAACCCTAAAAACCCTAAGAAAAACATAAAAACATAAAAACACTTAAAACCTTTAAAACACCCAATATTCTAGAAACTCTAAAAACTCTAAAAGGCCCTAAATCACCTAAAATCCACAAAACGCCCTAAAAATGAATAAAAAATTAAAACCCACTAAAAACTCTAAAAACTATTTAAACCCTTAGAAATAGTAAAAAAACTCTAAAAACCCATAAAACCCGCAAAAAATAAAAAACAAACCCCTAAAATCAAAAAAAAACCCCTAAAAACCCTAAAAACCCTAACCCCCACCCCAAATTCCAAAAACCCCAAAACCCCATAAAAATACTAAAAAGCAAAACAAAATTCCTAAAAACATAAAAACCCTAAAAACATTGAAAAACCATAAGAAATAATTTAAACCGTAAAAACAAATAAAACCCCCCAAAAACCTAAAAATGATAAAGCCCAAAAAAACCCTAAAAATTACTAAAAACCCAAAAAACCCCATTAAAATCATAAAAAGTACCAAAATTCCTAAAAATTTAAACCCCCCCCCCCAACCTGAAAACCCTTAAAAACTAAATAATGACCTAAAATATGGTTTCTCTGCTCACCAATGTTGGAGATTTTGTCACCTTGCTGCCGGATTGAATACGATGACTAATCCAGTGCCTTGGCCTCCCCCTCTATGGGAGAGGGACCTCTACTGGTCCTTGAAGAAGATAGATATTTCATCCCATTCTCAAATCTGGATTCACTTCCAACATTTTTGAGGACTGAGCCTTTCCCTAAGTTGCGGGGTTTTCAAGAAGTTCATTCATAGCTTCATCTATCACATTCCGAGTTTAAAAAATCTTTTTCTTTTCATAATCTGACCTTGGTTGCTCAGTTTTTGAATTGGAATCCTTCATTTGATGTTTTTGGTAGTTTCCTGTTTGAACACAGGGATCTTAGGGATCATTCAACTGTGGTCTTGGTTGATACTTTCCACATTCTGATTCATTTTTATTTTGAGAAGGATCTTATTCAGGCCTGGTCCACGGCTCCAAGAAGAGGCGATGGTTCCCGCTTTTCCCTTTTCATGTAGTGATTTGATTTACATTTGCACCATGATTCTACGATGGTGGAAACTTGGGGGAGCTTTCTAGAACTCCCCTCCCCTTTTATAATCTTTTAATTATTTCAATGTTGGGGAACTTGGTTAGAAGATATTTGTGCGTCGATAGTAGAACTAGGGCTCTCTGTCACTTGGTTTCCTTGAGGGTCTTTGTGGAAGTTGATGTTTCGAAAGGTTTGGTTTAATTTCTTTGGATTGCTATTGGATAAGTGATCTGATGGAAACAGCCTGTGGTATTCAAATCATGGGTGAGCTACTATGATTCATGCCTGATTCTTGGTCATGCGAAGCATGATTGTAGGAGTGGGGTAGTGGGTGTGTTGTGGCAGGTATTGAACATAGAGTTGCCTCTCTGAGGTCGGAGTTGGCACTTGATCTTGATGCAAGGACATGATATCTGAGGGAAGATATTTTGGGTGCAAACGATATTCTAGGGTGGAAGAAGTGGGCTCTTTCTCAAGGAAGTTTTTAGTGGGGGCTCAACCTGAGGCTAAGGTGAGCAAAAATTTCAAGCACTTAAGGGGTGACTTGGGACTTGCAGGTGACATTCCTTCATCCAGCGGGAAGGGTGGTGAGCTTTCTTATAAGGTTGGGGCTGTGGTCAATGACCTATCACTCTTGATGTTGGGTAAGGCTGTTCTTCCAACTTCTATCTACTATGGGAGGATAGGACTCATTGAGACTATGGATGATGCGATGGTGAGGTGGAAAACACTTGTAAAGGGAGAGGTACAGGTTGAAACTATTAGGGATAACAGTGGGTAGTCTTGGGAGCTCCAGAAGGAGGTTCCTAGCCTCAATTGTGAAGGTATGGGGAGGGAGGAGCTAGTACATAATCCAATACCCATTGTTGAGAAAAGGAAGAGTAATGGGTAGGATTTTGTATCAACATCTATATTCTTTGTAGTGTTGGAAACTGTGATTTTTGTAGACAATGAGTGGGTGAGGCAAGAGATATAGGAACAGGGAGAGTTGCAGGCTGAAGTGGATAGGGATGAAAACAGACACCCTATGTAACATCAAGAGGAGGTACCACTCCCCATATTAGAAGTTATGGGAAGACACGAGGTTGAGAAAAACCCTTTACCTGTTATTGAGAAAGTTCCAGAGCTGGGGGAGTTGAAGGTTTATGCTGCTGGGAATAGGGATAGGCTGGTGGATGGATTTTAGTTTGAGTTGCATGAAGACTAGGAGAACCTATCTATGTTTTCAACACTGAGTAAGAAGACTAATGAGAAATAGGATTAGTGCCTTTATTTGGTTTTGTATGAGACCCTACCCCCGTGTGTTGAGATTTATGAAAAGATAATGCTCAACTGTATGGAAATCACATTTGAGTAGCATCAAATGGAAATCCTGTAGGAGCCTGATCTGAAGTAGGAAGTGCACATTGATTGGGATGAAGATGAGCTAGTTGAAAAGTTAGGTGAAATAATTAAAGAATGTGAAGACATAATTAATGGTAACATGGCTAGGATAATGAGGGAGAAGGATTTTATGGGTGACTCAAGTTCTATTGGTCTGGATTCCTTCCATAGGAAGAGGAAGCTGAGGTCTAAAAGTGAACTTACTACCAGACCTAGAAGCCATAAATGTGGGATAGATCTTGCTGATGTGGAAAATGGGAATGATGGTAATTCCAAGACTAGGACGGTGAGTAATGATGGACTGCTACAAGGTAGTAAGGTCGATCTTGGAGGTCTTTCCTCTTCTCTAATGAAGTGGAGTCCATGGATGGATTACTCTACTCTTCACAGGCCAATTGCTACCAGAGCCTCCTCCAAGGCCTCCAAGTCTGTGGAGCAGCAGTGGCTTAGGGACATATATAGAAATATTTCTTTTGACATGGAAAGTTCTTGGAAAGCTACATTATAGTGGGATACGGTAGAGTCAGATGCGTCTTTGGGGTATGGAGTAGATCGATACCCATATGAAGATGGTGGGGAGGTTGAAACTTTTGATATGTAGTTTCTTTTGAGTATGAGATTTTTGACCCAACCCTACCCTTTCTATTTTAATCTCTTTTTTATATACTTTTTTGCGGACTAGGGATAGCCTGGTTTTGCACCTTCTTTTCCCTAAAAAAACCTTCAAACCCCAAAAGACGTAAAAATCCTAAAAAACCTAAAAAATTATAAAAATGATAAGAATTCTAAAAAGTCCCTAAACCTCTAAAAACCCTAAAAACCACTAAAACCCTAAAATCCCTAATAACCCATAGAACCCTAAATCTACTAAAAACTCTGAAACCCCTTTGAACCCTATAAAATGATAAAAAACTCTTAAAATTCATCAAAAATCTAAAAACTAAAAAACATTAACAAACCAAAAAATCCTATAATAATCCAAAAAATATCTAAAAAATGTAAAATCCCCTATAAAAAATAAAAATCCCAATGAAAGCCTTAAAAAAATAAAAACACTTAAAACCCCTAAAAAAATTCTAAAACCCCTACAAAACCCTATAACCTTAAAAACACCAACCCCCCTAAAAAATATCTAAATAACCTAAAAACCATAAATATCATAAAAATACAAAAAAAACATAATTAAACCCTAAAAACCTAAAAATTCCTAAAACCCCTAAAAATAAAAAAAAGATAAAAAGGCTAAAACCGCTAAAACCCCCCAAAAGACCCTAAAACCCTATGAATATTTAAAATCCATAAATAACTTAAATTCATAAAAACTCCTAAAACCAATAAAAACATACTAGAGTTTCGGGCTTGCACGAAGGGCTTCCAAAGCTTCCACTGTCAATTGCGGAGTTCAACAAGTCCTCTGCTCTTCACAGTCTAACCCTTGTGGCCATGTTCGTGAGCCGACAACCCCCGATTGATGTCTTCGAAAGGTTCATGTTTGAGAATTGGGATCTCAGGGATCGTTCCACTATGGGTATGGTTGATTCCAGTCATATTTTGAATCGTTTCTCATCAGAGGAGGACCTCATCCGGGCCTGGTCATCATCTCCTCGTAGATGTGATGTTGCTCGCTTCTCCCATTTTTGGTGGAATTTTGAATTACATTTCAAATGAAATTCCCCTCAAATGGAGATTTTGGTAAGGTTACCTGAGCTCACTCTTCCCTTCCAAACATTTTCTATTCATTCCATGCTGGGGAATTTTGTTGGGAGGTTTTTGTGTGTGGATAGCCAGACTAGGGCCCTCTATCATCCAGTTTCTCCAAGGGTTTGTGTCGAAGTTGATGTCTCGAAGGAACCAATGGATTTAATCTGGATTGAGATTGGTGAAGAGCTTCGTTGGAAGCAGCCGGAGGTTTTTGAATCGTGGGATAATTACTAAACCTCTTGCATTTCTATTGGTCATATGAAAAGGGATTGCTGTTGGAGGGATGACGTGGTGGATAGGTTTGGAAAGGAGTCCATCCCCTCGATAGTTAGCTCAACAGGAGACATTGAGGCTAAGAATGTTGTCCCTTGGGACCCTCTGCTGGACGTTTAGGGATTTTACAGGATGGAGGGTGAGGTCTTATCCCCCCAGATTGTTGCGGGAGAGCCTATTTTGGTCAGGAGCATTTTTTCACGAGTGAAGGGTGACTTGGGCCTGGGGGGAGTCGCCTCTTCTGAAATGGGAGATGTCATTCCTGATGGCACTGGGGATGTTACCTCACAGCCTGATACTGGCAGGGGCATAGCCTAGGCCCCAAAGACGGACTGTCTTAGAATGGAGGGTTGCCTTTATCAAGCCCTTCAGTGGATGCTGGATGTGGCCATGAGATGACTTTTTTTCCTGAATCTATCCTTTGATTTGAATCATCTGATCTCCATGGGTACTGAGGAAAGGGGCCAGGGGAGGTTGGTGTTGTAGGAGGTAGAAGCTGATGATATACTTAAGGATGCAGACCTAACTTCCCTTATTGTTGGTTCTTGGGCATTGAACGTAAAACATCCCCTTCCCACTGCGTCCCCTCAGGAGCATGTGCTGATGGACCTTACTGTTACTGGGCATGATCTGTCGGATGGGCTTTTGCCCTTGCAATCCCTTGGTAGCCCATGCCCTGATAAATGGAGCAATGAAATCCTGACAAGACCACGACTCATATTCTATTTGAGAAGCTGCCACATCATGTTGAACTGTTTGACCTGATTATGCTGGATTGTTCGAACATACCGCTCAAGCAACATATTTACGATATCTTCTATAAGCCGGATCTGAAGCCGGTGATCTTCCTCTAAGATGATAATGATGAGAACATAAGGCTTGGAGAAATACTTGGGGACCGTGATGATCTCATGTATGCCATCTTGAACAGAATTAAGAAGGTATAGGAGATGATGGGTCTTTTTGATTCATCTGGTGGAAAGTCGAAGAGAAGGCCGCGGTCTGACCCTTAATGTAGCAAGCATGAGGACATGGTTGCGCCTGCCGCCTTAGCTCAAAGAAAGAAAAAGATTCAGAGTGATGCTCAATTGATAGGAAGGGCTAGGAGGGACTATTCCTCCCTGGCCAAGCCTATGGCTACAAGGGCTTCTTCCAAGTCCATTAGAGGTAAAGGTAACACACATGGCAGGGGAGATTGAGTTACCAGTGTGAAACTGGATGTGGAACTCAGGAAATATTGTGCATCCTTTCTCAAACAGTATGAATCCTCGAATGGGAGTCGGTGGAATCATATTTTCCCCGGGTTATAGTGCTGATGGTGATCCATATGGCGATGATAATTTTGTTCTGTAGTTGTCTTTCATTTTGGGCACTTGGAATTTTTTTTGTGTGGGTTGTTAGGGCTTTGGTTGTGGGTTTTTTGACCCTATCCCTCTCTTGTATGCTTCTTTTTTTCTTATCTTTATATATCTGGGGTTTCATGGATAGCCTGGCCTCACACCTTCCTTTCCCTAAAACCCTTCAAAATCCAAAAAACCCAAAAAACCCCAAAAACAATAAAAACCGTTAAAATCCCTAAAAATCTCCAAAATGCCTAAAAACATAGGAAAACCTTTAAGAACATAAAAAACATAAAACCCCTAAAAACCTAAAAACTGAAAAAACCCTAAAACCGCTGAAACCCCCAAAAAAACTTAAAAACCTAAAAACACATAAAACCCAAAACACCTTTAAAAAAGATAAAAATCCTTAGAAAACTGAAATCACAAAAAAAATCTAAGAAACAAACAACCCCCAAACACCTTAAAAACCTTAAAAATGAATAGAAACCCTAACACCCCTCAAAAGGCTCTAAAACAGTGTAAATCCCTAAAAATGTTAAAAACTCTAAAAACATTATAATCCCTAAAAAAACAAAAATAAAACCCTAAAAACCCAAAAAAACCCTAAATACCATAGAAATAATAAAAACCCCTCAAAACCCTCAAAATCCAAAAAATCCTAAAAACTATAAAAAATTAAAAAATCCCTAAAATCCCTAAAAATACTTTTAACCATAAAAACCCTATGTAACCTATAGAAATCCATAAAAACCTAAAACAATTAAAACCCCTAAAAACAAAAAAAGATGATAAAAAAGTAAAAAACCCTAAAAACCCTCAAAATCCCTAAAGACCAAAAAACCATAAAAAACAAAAAAAAATCCCAAAAATCCATAAAAATTAAAAACACCTAAAAACCCTAAAAATTGCTAAGAAAATATAGAAAACCTAAAAACACTTAAAACCATTTAAAAACAACCAATGATAAAAAAATATAAAAAGACACTAAAACCCCTAAATACCATAAAAATTCATAAAAACCAAAAAAAACACTAAATACGGATAAGAAATCTAAAACCCTAAAAACCCCCTAAAAACTCTAAAAACTCATTAAACCCCAAAAAATGTAAAAAACTCAAAACAAATCTAAAAACCAAAATATATATATAAATACCTTAAAACCTTTAAAAACACAAACACCCCTCAAAATCTTTAAGAACCCTAAAAACCATAAAAATAAAAATACAAATCCTTAAAAATTCCTAAAAACTAAAAAACCTAAAAACACTAAGAAAAATTTAAATCCTAAAAACACATAAATCCCTTAAAAAAATATAAAAACCCTTAAACACACTAAAAACCATAAAATACCTAAAACCCTAAAAACCCTGGAAAATCATAAAAAATCTATAAAGATCCCTAAAAACTATACAACCATAAAAATACTGAAAACCCCTAAGAAAACCTAAAAACACATTATACCACTAAAAACCTTAAAATTCTAAAACCATAAAAACCCTAAAACCCTTAAAAACCCATAAAAACCATAAAAACCCCTAACAAAATTAAAAACCATCAAAGCCGATAAAAACCCAAAAATATACTAAAAACAATAAAAACCCTTTAAACCCGTAAATAATTAAAAGACTTGACATATAATAAAATCCCTTAAGACCTAATAAAACAACAAAAACACCAAAAAACTATAACAACCATAAAAACTGTAAGAACAATCAAATTACATAAAAAGCTAAAAATCCAATATGATCCAAGAAAACCAAAAAATTCCTAAAAATTTAAAAACCCTAAAAGCGAAGAAAACCCCTGAGAAATCCTTAAAAACCTAAAAACAATTAAAACCCCAAAAAACCAAAAAAATTATAAAAACAGTAAAAACTCTAAAAAATCCTAAAACCCTTCAGAATCCCTAAATACCCTAAAACCTTTAAAAAATCCTTAAAATCCCTAAAAATACGAATAAAATAAAAAAAACATTAAAACCCTAAACCCCCCTAAGAAACCACAAAAACCTTAAAGAACATAAGACCCCTAAAATCCTAAAAAATGATAAAACACATAAAACCCATTAAAAGACCACAAAAACCCTAAGACCCCCTATAAACCATCAAACCCCCTAAAAACATCAAAAATACAAAAAAAATATAAAAACCCTAAAAGTAATAAAAAATATAAAACACCTTTAAACCCCTAAAAATGTTAAAAAACTATAAAAACCTTAAAAAAATAAAAAACTAAAAAAACATAGAAACCCAAAAAACCAAAAACACAAAGAAACACTAAAACCCAAAAAACCCCAAAAAATATCTAAAAACAATAAAACCCCTTAAAACCCCTAAAAAGACTCAAAAATCACTTGAAATTATAATGAAAAAAAAACACTGAAAACCCCTTAGAAAGTGGTAAAATGTAAAATCACTTATAACCCCTAAAAACCTGAAAACACTCAAAACCCTATAAAAACCCTATAAACCATAAAAACCATAAAACCCTCAAAATCCAAAAAAACAATAAAAATTATAAAAATTATAAAAAAATCACAAAAAATTCCATAAAAACGTAAAAAACCCCAAAACCTTTAAAACCCCTAAGAAATACTTATAAACTTAAATATACTTAAATCCCCTAAAAACATAAAAAAAATATGAAAAACTCTAAAAACCCTAAAAAGACCCTAAACCCCCTAAAAACGCTAGAAAACCTATAACCCAAAAAACCCCTAAAAACTATAAAAACCACGAATCCACTAAATACTATAAAAAACCTTTAAACACCTAAAACATTAAGAAAATATAAAAACGATACAAACCATAAAAACTAAAAATCCCCAAAACCAATAAAAACATAAAAACCCAAAAAATATAAGAACCATCATATCCCTAAAAATCCTAAAAAAATAAAAATCATAAAAAAGACCTAAAAAAATAAAAAACCATAAAACCCTTAAAACCCATTAGAAAACATCAAAATCCAAAAATTCATAAAACCACTAAAAACCTAAAAAACTCTAAACACTCTAAAAAATCCTCAAAAAAATCAATATCCACCCAAAACCACTAAAAACCCATAGAAGTATTACAAATCCCAAAAAATTACCTCAAAATGTAAAAAACCATGAATTATATGAAATTCCCTAAGAAAACCATAAAAATCTAAAAACACTTAAAATCTATAAAAAACCAAAAAAAACACTAAAAAATCAAAAAACCCTTAATACACCAAAAAATAAAAAAACCACATAAAAACCTTATAACCACATAAAAACCTAAAAAATAATGGAAACCCCCAATAATAACATTAAAAACGTAAAACACTTAAATGCACAAAAAATTAAAAAAAATGCTAAAAACCCAAAACAACCGAAAAATCCTCAAAATACCTTAATGCTCTAAAAACCATAAAATCCTAAAAACCCTATAAATTGCTAAAAATTTATAAAACACTAAAAACCCAAAAACCCCCCCAAAAAACCATAAAATCCTAAACAAACCAAAAACTCCTAAATTGATAAAAATGCTAAAACCCCTAAAAATACTCAAAATCCCTAAAAACCCTAAAACAAAGAAAAATCATCAAAAAGATCAAAAATACATAAAAACATAGAAAACCCAAAAGACCTTGAAAACCAATATGAAAAATTACAAACCTAAAAAATTTAAAATTCCTATAAACATAAAAATACTAAAAACCAAAAACACCAAAAAACCCCGAAAAATCATAAAACCCCATAACAACATTAAAAAACCCAAAAACAAATATAAACACCAAAAACCCGCTAAATAATATAAAAATACTTTAAACCCATAAAAACGTTAAAATACTCAAAAAATATTAAAAAACTAAAAAAATTCAAAAAGATCATAATACCCAAAAAACCCAAAAAAACCCTAAAAACCAAAAACACTTATAAAACCCTAAAAATCCCTAAAACCCTTAACGAACCCTAGTAAAACCTTAAAAATCTAAAAAAACATAAATCCCATAGAAATTCTAAAAACCTAGACACCCCAAAACCCCTAAAAATCCTAAATACCTAAAAACCCACAAAAATTCTAGAAAAACCCTTAACAATACTGAAAAACATAAATTCCCATGAAAACCCCAACAAAACCATAAAAAACAACTCAAACCAAAAAATATATAATACCCCCTTAAAAGATTAAAAATGTTAAAAAACTCAAAAAACCCCTAAAACTATAAAAAAAACCTATAACCCAAAAAACAATAAAATTATAAAATCCTAAATAAACAACTAATTCCCCTAAAAAATACCTAAAAACCCATAAATATCTTAAAAAGGAATAAATATTTGTAAAGACATAAAAAATGCTAAATACCTGAAAAAACTCTAGGAAAACCTTAAAAACAAAAAAAAAACACTTAATACCCCTAAAAAGTAAAAATTCTAGGAACCCAGAAAAACCCAAAAACCCCAAAAACTCTAAAAATCTTTATAAACCGTAAAAATAATAAAAATACTAACAATTCCGTGGAAATAGCTAAAAATGTAAAAGACCCGAAAAACCCGAAAACCCTTAATAGAGCTTACAAAACCCAAAAATACATAAAACCCTTGAAAATTTTAAAAAATTCTAAAAATCCTAAAAACCGTAAAAACATTAAAACCCCTCAAAATCCTTAAAAACCCAAAATATACTAAAAAATACTTAAAAATGCCTAAAAATCAAAAAAAATCACCAAAAACCCCTGAAATTGTAAAAAAACATAAAATCATTGAAAACCATATAGAAAACATTAAAAATATGAAAACTATTTAAACACCAAAAAACCATAAAACACTAAAAACACTAAAAACCCACAAAACAACTAAAAACCATAAAACCCCTAAAAATCTTAAAAAAGACATAAAACCATAAAACCCCCAAAAAACCCACTAAAACTCATTAAACCAATAAAAATTTTAAAACACTATAAAACCCCTTAATATCCCTAAAAACTGAAAGAAATCATAAAAATCCAAAAAAATATAAAAACCTAAAAACTGCTAAAAACTATCAAAATACATAAAATCCAAAATATACTAAAAACCCATAGCAAATTCCAAAACGCCCTAAAATCCATAAAAACATAAAAAACCCTGAAAATCCCTAAAAGAACCTCAAAAACCTAAAAACAATTAAAACCACTAATTACCATAAAAACGCTAAAAACCCTAATAACTTTCAAATCCTAAGAAACCCGAAATAACCTAAAAATACAAAAGAACACTAAAAACCATAAAAACCTAAAAAACTCAAATATCCCTAAAAACATAAAATTCCCTAAAACCACAAAAAAAACCCCTTATAAAACCTCACAAACCGAAAAAAAACTTAAAACCCCTAAAAACCAAAAAACATCAAAACCCAAAAAATCCCCAAAAATGACCCTAAGAAGCCTAAAACCCATAAGAACAATAAATAACAATAAAATCCAATAAAAACTAAAAAACACTAAAACCCCTAAAAACCCAAAAAAGATTCGAAAACCCCCTAAAATCTATAAAAACCCCTAACAAGATAAAAACCCTAAAAACATAAAATCCCTAAAAATAATTTGAAAACTCTTAAACCACTTTAAGCCCATTGAAAAATTAAATACTAAAAAATCCTTAAGAACCATAAAATCCCAAAAAACACTAAAACCCCAAAAAACCCAAAAAACCATCAAAACTGTAAAAATACTAAAATAATTCATAAAAAAATAATACCCTTAAAACCCCTAAGTAAAATTTTAACCCCTAAAACACATAAACACAATAAAATTCTAAAAACACTAAATACTGTAAAAAATATATGAAGTCCCTAAAACCCATTAAACTTTAAATATACATAAAAACCCTTAAAACTATAAACAAACATAAAATCCATAAAAATTCCTAATGACGTAAAAACCCTAAAATCCATGAAAAACCCTATGAAATCATTAAAAACATAAAAACGCTTAAACCCCCTAAAAACCTAAAGAACCATAAGAGAATAGATGCTTCCAACATATTATGGTTCCTCTTGCATTTGGGTTCTCCAGCAGCGGTATTTCCTTGCATGGTGCTCCATCGACATGGCGATGGATTCTCAGTCATCGGCATGCTCAGCGCTGCTGCTTCCCCCTCTCGAGGAGCATTTTCTCTAGTTTGATGGTGCCCTCATAGATCTTCTCAGGTGGTAGCTCTGGATGAATGCTTCATTCATGAACAAGTGGGTCAGATCTAAACCTTCTAGCATGCGGTGTTACCATGCATTGGTGGGATGGGTCAGATCTGGTCTCAACTCTGTGTGACGATTCAGATCTATGGAGGTTTTGGTCAGATTTGGTCCTACTGACATGCGACTTTGCAGAGATTTGATGGGGTGGGTTGGATCTGGTCTTTCCTCTTCCTGGAACTTTAGTCCCATAGAGGCTATGGTCGATTTTGTTTTTTCTGGAGTGCGGATTTTCTTTTTGGTTGTTTGTGGAAGATCTGGGCCTCTCAGCTTATGATGTTACATCCCTTTGGAGGTTATGTTCGATGGTCTTGGTGGCGGGAGTGTCTGGTTATAGTGGAGGTTTCGGAAGAGGACCATGGAGCTTCGCTGGGTTGATGGTGGATTAAATAGTTCACTGGTGTGGGTTTTCAAGTCTTCTTGGTGCCAATTTATGCTGAAAATTTAGGTACATTCTTCTAGTGCCTATGATACATTTTTTCACTATGATGTTGATGATAGTATGTCCAATTTGTGTTGTGTGTATGCTTCGTTGGATTGTTTTTTCTTGATTCATGGTGAGTTTGGAAGTGAGCAGTTGCTGGGATATATAGTTTTGGTCTTGAACAAGGAGTTATAGGTGCTGTGGGTTTTCCATAGGAGTAGGAGTTGCTGTATCGATGCGATTGTTTGGGTGTGTGATGATACTTGATTATGAGGTGTGAAAGGCTTTGCTTCTTGTTGGGATCTATGGTGATGGGTTTTGTTTGTTGCTGGGTTGGGATGTGATGAAGTTGTATGTTTTGGGCATGGGTGCTGGTGGTCCTATGCTGTTGATTGTATCTTTAGGTGTGGTATGCAGGAAGTTGTTATGATAAGAGGTCCTCGATTCTGGAATCTGAGACGCAAGAAGATGGATGCTACTTGAATGGGCATTGTTGAAGAGTGTGATGGCTGTTGGAAATTGAGGTGCCGGATTTTTGATGATGCTTGGATAGAAAATGGTGAAGCAGATGTCTATGTTTTTGGTGATGGTGACAATGTGTTGTTGGCGGTTATTCTGACCGGTGAGGAGGTGCTGGAGGCTGGAGATAATGAAGTGGGATGCGGGTTTCTACTTGGATGGGAGGTGATAAAAGTGATGTTTTTACATTACCACTGGTTTCTTTTTGGCTGGTAGTTGTTGTCGGAAATGCTGAGGAATATGATTGTGACTGCTGCCTAGATGAGTCGTGATGATGTGGGTGCCTACGAGGTGAAGGAACTGAATGATGGGAAGTATGATGCAGGTATTGGTTACTAATTGAAAGGGGATCTGGAGCTGCCGAATGTTGGAGTTAGATGAGAAGGTGTTGAAGCAGCAGTTGTGTTTGATCTTTTTTGTCTTTTCCTTTCTTTGTTTTCTTTTTGGGGATTGTTTTCTGGGTTGGGGTTGATTGACCCAACACCTCCTTGGTCTGTAGTGTCCTCTTTTTCGTAATAAATTTTGGGGGGCTAGGCTAGCCTAGTCCTACACCGCTTCTGCCCTAAAAACCTAAAAAACTCTACCCCCCCCCCAAATCCCCAAGAGACCTTTAAAACCCTAAAACAACTGAAAACAATCAAAACCACTAAAAATCATTAAAACACTAAAAACCCAGAAACACCTTAAAAACTCTAAAAATCCTTTATACTCCTAAAGACGTTAAGAAACTCTAAAAAACCATAAGTCCCCTAAAAACTCAATAAAAAAATATAAGACCCCCTAAAAAACCATAAAACACATTAAAGCCCTAACAAACCCCAAAACATGAAAAATAACTAAAAATCCAAAAAAAAATAAACAAAATCCTAAAAAATACAAAAAATCCTAAAAACTTAAAAAAACACTGAAACCTGTTAAAAAAATTATGAGTACCATAAATACCTAAAACCCCCTAAAAACATAAAAAACCCCAAAAAAACTAAAAATATCCATAAAAATGACTTAATACCCAAAAAATAGCTAAAAACCCTAAACATAACTAAAAATTTTAAAAACCCTAAAATCACTAAAAATCTATAAAAACTCTAAAAACCCTTCAATCCCTATTTTTTTTTAAAAAATATAAAAAAACATTAAAATCCCTAAAAAGTAAAAAAAACCCCAAAATCCCAAAAAACCCAAATAAATATAAAAACCCATTAAACACCTCAAAATCCCCAAACACCTTAAATACCCTAATACCTAAAAAACCTCTAAATTGCTGAAAAACATAAAAACGCTAAAAACCTTGAAAACAGATAATAAAACATTAAAAACCTTTAAAAACCAAAAATCACTAAATCCTAAAAAATACTAAAGCCTAAAAAACCTAAACACCATAAAAATCCATAAAACCCTAAAGACCATAAAAATCCTATAAACGCATTAAAAATACCTAAAAACATAAAACCCTAAAAACCTCAAAAAACCATAATAAAACCATAAAAACCTAAATACACTAAAAACCCCTATGAAACCTGAAAAATATAAAACACTTAAAAGGCCCTAAAATTACAAAAAAAAAACCATAAACCCCTAAACACCATTAAAATCCTTAAAAACCATAAAATTCATAAAACCACTAAAAACAATAAAACCCTTAAACCCCTAGAGATGTTAATATCTCTAAAAAATAGTAAAAAACCTAAAAATTAAAAAAATATTGAATCCCCCAAAAAACCATAAAAACCCTAAAAAGCCTCAAAATCCATTAATACACTAAAACACTTAAAAATTATAAAAAATCCCTAAAATCCCTAAAATCATAAAATAACATGAAAAATAGTAAAAGAGCACTAAAAATGACTAAAAACATATAAATACAAAAGAAATACATAAGAAATACTTAAAAACCTAAAAAGACTTAAAACCCCTAAAAACCTAAAAAATGGTAAAAACCCTAAAATAACCTAAAAACCCTAAAAACCCCTAAAACTATTAAAACCCATAAATGGATTTAAACCCTATAAAGCTATAAAATTCATAATAACCCACTAAAACTATAAAACCACTTTAAACCCCAAACCCCCAAAACCTTAAAAACCCTCAAAATCTCAAAACATCCTAGAAAACCATAATAATCCTAAAAAATCTGTAAATATCACTTTAATAATATAGAACCCTAAAATCCCTAAAACCCCTAAGAAATCCTTAAAAACCTAAAAACACTTAAAACCACTAAAAAACCTAAAAACTCCAAAATCCCTAAAAACCCTAAAAATCCTAAACACCACTAAAAATTCTAAAAACCCTTTAAACCCCTAAAATTTTAAAAACCTCCAAAAACCTAACTTGTTGAAATAATAAAAAACCATGAAACCCTAAAACCCCTAAAAACATTAAATAACCTCAAAATACCTAAAAAACCAAAAACCATAAAATCCTAAAAAACCATTAAAAATTACTAAAAATCTAAAAACCCGTAAATACCTTGAAAAAACCTAATAAAGCCTTGAAAACCTAAAAACACATAAAAGCCTTATAAAAAAGAAAAAAACTCTGAAAATTATAAAAAACACTAAAAAAAATAAAAAACCCTCGAACTCTTAAAATATGTAAAAATCATTAAAATCCCAAAAAATCCTAAAGAATCCCTAAAAATGTAAAAAACAGTAAAATTCCTAATAAAACATGAAATACATAAAACCCCTTAAACCCCATAAAAACCTAAAAAAATTATAAACCCTAAATAATTCTAAAAAGACCCCCAAATCCCCCTAAAAACCCTAAAATCACTAAAAACTCTAAAAACCATTTAAACCCCTAAAAACGTGAAAAATCTCTAAAAACCGTAAAACCATAAAACCCCTCAAAATACCTAAAAAATCTGAAAAACCAAATAAATATGATAAAATCCAAAAAATTCCAGAGAAATGTAAAAACCTAAAAAAAACCCTAAAACCCCTATAAAAACATTAAAACCTAAAAAATGTTAAAACCCCTTAAACCGTAAAAAGCTTGAAACTGTAAAAAACCCTAAAGCACAAAAATTTCTAAAAATACTCAAAATCCCTAAAAAGTATAAAAAATCATAAAAAACCTAAAAAATCCCTAAAACCATAAAATTTAAAAATGATTAAAAACCCTAAAAAACCTTAAAAATCAAAAAACACTTCAAAACCTTAAAAACTAAAAATGCTATAAAAATAAAAACCCTAAAAAAACTAACAAAAACCCTAAAACTATAATATCCAAAAATAACCACATGAACCCCTAAAACCTATAGAAACCCTAAAACCACTAAAATAAAAAAAAATTAAACCCCTAAAAACGTTAAAAACTCTAAACACATTAAAAACCATAAAAAACTCAAAAAAACCAAAGAAACCCAAAAAACCCAAAAAAACTTCAAAATCCCAAAAAATATAAAAAACATAAAACCTAAAAAAACACTAGACATCCCAAAAAACATAAAACCACTAAAAACCCTTGAAACCATAAGTAAATGTTAAAAACCTAAAAACACTTAAAACTCCAATAATATAAAAACACTAAAACCCTTAAAACCATCAAAATCTCTAAATTCCCTAAGAAACCTAAAAAATCCCTAAAAACATAAAAAAATCCCTAAAAACCCCTCAGAAAACATAAATACTTAAAAACACATGAAACCCCTAAAAGTCTAAAAAATGCTAAAACACAAAATACACTAAAACCCCAAAAACCCATAAGAACCATAAAACCATAGAAAAACAAAAAAAACTATAGAAAACCAAAAAAAACAGAAAACTACAAAAACCCATTAACCACCTAAAAACCATAACAACTCTAAAAACCAAAAAAGAAATCTTAAGAAACTAAAAAAATTCAAACCACCAAAAACATAAAATCCCTAAAAACCATAAAAACACTAAAACCTCAAATGCATAAAACCTTAAAAAACCCTCAGAAAACCATGAAAACCTAAAACACTAAAACCCGTTAAAAACATTAAAAACTCAGAAAACCCAAAAACCCCTCCCAATTCCTTTTAAACCCAAAAAAATATAAAAACCCAAAAAAAATCCCTAAAAATCCTTGAAAATTTATAAAATCATAATACCAATGAAAACCACTATGAAAACCTTAAAAACCTAAAAACACTTAAAACCACTAAAAATACAAACCCTATTAAACACCTAAAAATGTTAAAAAAATACAAAAACACTAAAAACACAATAAAACCGGACACCCCAAAAAACCATAAAAACCATTAAAACCCTCAAAATCCCTAAAAACGTATCAAAATTATAAAAAAATACCAAAAAATGCCTAAAAACTTAAAAAATTCCATCAACCCTAAAAACCATTAGAAAACATTAAAAAAACAATTAAAACCCTTTAAATCTGAAAAATAACAAAAAATTGATAAAAAAAACTTTAAACCATAAAAAACCCCAAAACCCTCAAAAGCCCTAAAAACCTATATAATATAGCAATTCCAAAAAATACCAAAAAATTCCTAAAAAGGTGAAAGAACCGAAAAACCGTGAAAACCCATAATAAAACCGTAAAACATAAAAAGACTTAAAACCCCGAAAAACCTAAAAACGCTAATAACCCAAAAACCCAAAACCCCCTAAAAATCACAAATAACACTAAAATCCATAGAAAACATAAAATATCCTTAAAAATACTTAAAAATATCTAATAATCCAAAAAAATTTAAAAACCCTAAAATACATGAAAACCCACAAGGAAACCCATAAAAACTAAAAAAACATTGAATCACTAAAAACATAAAAACACTACAAATCCTAAAAACCCTAGAAATACCCAAAAACCACTTAAAAATTTAAAACCCATAAACCCCTAAAAACGTTAAATAACCCGTAAAAATCATTAACACATAAGAACCATTAAGAACTCTAAAACTCATTAAACACCTAAAAATGTTTAAAAGATCTTATACTTTAAATTCCCTAAAAAACTAAAATTACCCAAAAACCCCAAAATAACCTCAGAAAACCCAAAAAACATTGAAAATCCCCAAAATTCCTAAAAAACTAAATAACCATAAATATACTAAAAACATTAAAAATTCATAAAAAAATAAAAATTCTGAAAACCACTAAGATATCAAAAAACCAAGAAACATATAAAACCCCTTAAACCACAAAAAATGCAAAAACCCTAAAATCCAAAAAGCTAATAAAACCCTCAAATCTATAAAACCATAATAACCATAATAATAAAAAAAACCACATAAAATCCGAAAAAACATTGAAAAAAAACCCTAAATACCCTGAAACACAACTATGAAAACCTTAAAAACCTAAAAACACATCAAAACCTAAAAAACCTAAAAACCCATAAAACCCAAAAAAATCATCAAATGAACCAAAACCCCATATAATCCCTAAATACCCCTAAAACCATTTAAGGAATATAAAACTCTAAAATCCCTAAACACCCCTAAAACCTCCCTAAAAATCATAAAACCCACTAAAAACAAAAAAACCCCAAAAAACATTGAATACCCAAAAAACTTATGAAAACACTAAAAACCGACTAAAAAATCTAAAAACCCTTTAAACCCATTTAAAAAATTAAAAAACATTAAAAACCCAAAAAACCCTAAAAACTAAAAAAAAAATTAAGAACCCAAAAAAAACCCTAAAACCCTAAAAACTAAAAAAACACTCAAAATCCTTAAATACCTTAAAAAACCAAAAACTCTTTAGAAAACATTTAAAAACTAAAAGAAACAAAAACCCTAGAAATTATAAAAACCATAAACATCCCTAAACCCCTAAAAGACCTAAAAATCCCAAAAAAACCCTAAAACCCATAAAAGCCTAAAAATCCCTAAAAATCTAAAAATCCCTAAAAACCATGAAAACCCTAAGAAAACTTTAAAAACCTTCAAAAAAATTAAAACCACTAAAACCTGAAAAATTATAAAAAAACCAAAAATTCACTAAAAGTCCCTAAAACCCCTAAAACTACAAAAACCACTAAAAACCCTTAAAACCCTATAAACCAATAAAAACACTTTCAACCCCAAAAATGTTAAAAACTATATAAAACCACAAAACCCCTAAGAAACTCAAAAAAACGTTAAAACCTTGAAAAACCCATAAAAACCCTCGAACCCATAAAACCCGAAAAATCCTTAAAACCAATAAAAAATGAAATCCTAAAAAATCCCTAAAATCCTAAAAATATAAAAAAAAACAAATAAAAACCCTGAAAACCACTAAGAATATTTTAAAAACCAACAAACCACTAAAATCCAAAAAAAATGGAGAAAACCCATTAAAAGAACATAAGACCCTAAATACCAATAAAACCCGTAAAAACCACAAAAACCATAAATAATCGTAAAAACCTAAAAAAATATAAAAATTAAAAACCTTTTAAACCCCAAAATGATTTTAAAACTATAAAAGACCTTAATACAGCTTGAATAACATAAAAACCTCCAAAAACCCATAAAAACCCAAAACCCATAAAGCCCCATAAAATTCATAAAAAACCGAAAACCCAATAAATATCCTAAAAAAATACTTAAAAATCCCTAAAACCCCTAAAAACCAAACAAAACATTAAAAACCTAAAAGTACTGAAAATCCCTTAAAACCCTAAAAAATTCTATATCCCCAAAACCTCTAAAGTCTCTAAAAAATCCCCAAAAAACCTAAGACTATAAAAATCCTAAAATGCATTAAAAATTACTAAAAACATAAACAACCTTGAAAACCACAAAGAAAAACTTAAATCCCTAAAAACACATAAGACATATAAAAACCAAAAAACTGATAAAAACCCCCAAATCTCCCTAAAACCCTATAATCCACAAAAACCATGAAAACCCCTGAAACCTATTAAAACCCTAAAAAACTATAAAAACCTAAAACACTCTAAAATAATCTAAAACCCTTTAAACCCCAAAATATGAAAAAATCTATAAAAAACCTTTAAAAACATAAAAACCCTAAAGAACCGAAAAAACCCTAAAAACCCTTAGAATCCATAAAAACCTTAAAAACTATAAAAAATCAAAAAATGTCCTAAAATATAAAAAACATAAAAACCCGGTAAAACCATTGAAAAATATAATAAAACCTTAAAAAATAAAAATACATAAAACACCTAAAAATAGATAAAACTCGTAAAACCTAAAAGCATTTAAAACCTCAAGAACCCAAAAACCTTAAAAAACAATAAAACCCTCAAAATCCCCAAAAACTATAAAAACCATAAAATAATTAAATATCCCTAAAAATCACTAAAAAATCTAAAAAATTATAAAACCCCTATGAAAACCATAAAAACCTAAAAACAATTAAAACCCATAAAAACCTAAAAAACGTTAAAAACACTAAAATACCATTAAAACCCTAAAAACCCTAAACCCATAAACCCCCCCTAAAATATTAAAAAAATCTAAAACACGTACAAACCATAAAAAAAAATATACTATAAAAACCCTTTGAACCCCTAAAACAATAAAAAACTCTAAAAACTATAAAAAACAAAAAATGCCCCAAAATCCTCAAAACCACTCAAAATCCCATAAATCCCTAAAAACCCATAAAAACCTAAAAGATACCTAAAATCTCCCCCAATAATATAAAAACCTAAAAACTAGGAAAAAACCAATTAAAACCATTAAAACCTTAAAAAATTAAAACCACTAAAAACCCTAAAAACATAAAATCCCTAAAAAAAACTTTAAAAACCCAAAAATCATAAAAAAACCTTAAATTTTATGAAAACCCCCCAAAACCATTAAAAAACTAAAACACACTAAATAATATAACAACCATTTAAACCCCTAATAACATTAAAAAACCAACAACCTTAAATACTCTTAAAAATTCAACAAACACCAAAACCCCAAAAAACCATAAAAAACCTAAAAACCATAAGAATCGTAAAACCCCTCAAAATACCTAAAAAACTGTAAAATCCTCAAAATCCATAAAAATTACTAAAAATGTAAAATAAATTAAATTCCATTAAAACCCATTAGAAAACATTAAAATCCAAAAAAAATTAATGCCCCTAAAAACTAAAAAACTCTAAAAAACAATAAAATTCTTAAAAAACACTAAAAATCATAAAAAACATTAAACCACTCTAAATTTAAAAAACCCAAAAACCACTAAGAAAACCCTAAAAACATGAAAAAGTTAAAACCCCTAAAAACCTAAAAAATCTAAAAACCCAAAAAACCTTAAAAAAGTCCCTAAAAACCCTAAACCCTATAAAAAAAATAAAAACCAATAAAATATTAAAAACCCTAAGCCGAATAAAACTCTAAAAACCCTTAAACACTAAAAAAGTAAAAAAAATCCATAAAACCCCTCAAAATCGATAAAATCCTTAAACACCCACAAAAATCATAAAAATTCACTAAATATACATAAAAACATAAAAAACCACAAAAACCATAAAAAAAAATATGAAAACCTTTAAAACCTAAAAAAGTAAAACCTCTAAAACCTTAAAATGTTCAAAATAGTAAAAAAACAATAAAGTACTAAAAAGTTCTAAAAACTCCCAAAATTAATAAAAAAACCTAAAAAATAAAAACATTCTTAAAAAATCTGTAAAAACCCTAAAATGAAAATACCAATAAAACCCATAAAGGAGCTTAGAAAGCCTTAAAAATATAAAAACACTTAAATCCCCTAAAAATAAAAATTCTATGTTCCCAAAAAATCATAAAAATACTATAAAACCATAAAAATCAATAAAAACAATAAAAACACCTAAAACCTCAAAAACCCATAAGACACAGAAAATCCCAAAAAACCCAAAAACCCACAAAAATATCGAAAGACCTTTAAACTACTAAAAATAATAACAAAACTATAAAAACATTAACAACTATTAAAATCTAAAAACCCCTAAAATCGAAAAAAAAATCCTGAAAATCCTAAAACCCATAAAAACTCTCAAAATGCCCAAAAAAGTAAAAACCATAAAAATCCTAAAAAACACTAAATATCCCTCAATACATAATACCCCTAAAAACCTAAAAAAACCCCTAAGAAAAAATTAAAAACCAAAAAACACATAAAACCCCTATAAATCATAAAAAACTCTAAAACCCCTAAAAACCCTAAAAGGCATAAAACCACTCAAAATCCCTAAAATCATTAAAGACTATAAAAATCCTAAAACAACCCTAAAAATCCTAAAAAACACAAAAAAAAACTAAAACTCAAAAAACCCCTAAGAAATATTTACAAACCTAAATATAATAAAAACCCCTAAAAACCTAAATAATGCCAGAAACCCTAAGAACCCCTCAAAACCATCAAAATATCAAAAACACTAAAAAAAAGAAAAATCCTAAAAAACCCTAAAAATATATAAAAACATAAAAACCCTAAAGACCCTAAAAACCACTATGAAAAAATTGAAAAAAAACATAAAACCCTAAAAAACAAAACAAAAATATGATAAAACTATAAAGGACCTGAAGAGACAGTAAAAACCATAAAAAACCCTAAAACCAAAAAAACCCACTGAATGACTTAAAAACACTATAAACCCATAGAAACCCTAAACCCCACTTAAAACACTTACACCCCTTTAAAACCCTTAAAATGTTAAAAAACTCAATAGAACATAAAAAACACTATAAAGCTCAAAAAAATCCCATAAACCCATAAAAACCCTGAAAACCCATAAATATCATAAAAATTCATAAAAATGTAAAAACCCAAAAAAACATCAAAAAAACCAAATAATGAATTGTAATCCTAAAATACATAAAACCAGTAAAAATCAAAAAAATGCTAAAAACCATAAAACCCCTAAAATTCATATTAACCATAAAACCCCTAAAACCATCAAATCCAAAAAAAACCCAATACCATAAATTACTAAAAATACCTAAAAATACCTAAAACGTACAACCCCTAAAACCCAAAAAAATACGATGAAAACCTTAAAAAACTAGAAAAATCAAACCCCTAAAATCCTAAAAATTGCTAAAAATAGAAAACGGCTCTAAATGTTTTACAACTCCTAAAAACAATAAAACATCTAAAACATTAAAAACCCATAAAAACTCATAGAAACTCTTAAAACCCACTAATAACTCTAAAACCCATTAAAATCCCTAAAAATGTTTAAATTCTAATAAACTCAAAAACTCAAACAAACATATAAACATAAAAACACAAAAAAAAAATAGAAACCCAAAAAACCCCTCCAAATCCCTAAAACCCCTAAAAACATATCTTGATCTAAAAACCCTGAAAACCATTATGAAAACCTATAAAACCTAAAAATCACATAAAACCCTTAAAACCTAAAAATGTTAAAAACCCTAAAAAACCCTTAAAACCAAAAAATCCTTGAAAAAAAACCTAAAACCACATAAAAACCCAAAACCACTAAAAAATATATAAACCATTTAAACTGATAAAATCATTAGAAATTTTAAAAACATTAAAAACCCTTAAAAACTAAAAAAATACACTAAAAACCCAAAAAAACCCTAAACCCCCCAAAAACCATAAAACCCATAAAAACTTTAAAAACTATAAAAATACTAAAAAATACCAAAATTCCCTAAAAACATAATAAACCATATTAATAAAAAAACACCTCTGAAAAAATTAAAAACCAAAAAATAATTAAATCCCCGATAAACTTGAAAAACAATAAAACCCCAACAAAATCCTAAAAAATCTAAAATTGTTCAAAATCCCTAAACCCTCAATACCAAGAAAATCCTTAAAAATACCTAAAAATCTTTAAGAACCCAAAAATCCCTAAAAACCTTGAAACCACTAAGAAACCCTTAAAAACCAAAAAACACTTAAAACCCCTAAAAACCTGAAAATTGATATAACCCCTAAAAACAATAAAAAGACCCTAAAACCTTAGGATCCCAAAAAACCATAAAAACCATAAAAGATATTAAAAACTAAAAACCAATAAACCCCAAAAAAATCCATTAAAACTCAAAAACCTTTTAAAACACTAAAATCATTAAAAACTATAAAAACCCCAAAAAACTCAAAAAACCCTAAAACCCCCAAAAAAGTACAAAAACCTTACAACCCCTAAAAACACTAAAATCCATAAAAACCATAAAAACATAAAAATTACAAAAGATCCCTAAAAACATAAAAATCCCTAAGAAATTTAAAAACCCCTTTTATAACTTTAAAAACCTAAAGTCAATAAAAATCCCTAAAAACCATAAAAACAATAAAACCCCTAAAAACCATAAAAACCCTTAAACCAATAAAACACATAATACCCATAAAATCCTAAAAAACCCAGTAAAAATGAAAAAAACCAGTTAAACCCCTAAAACGTTACAAAATATAAAGAGCCATTAAAACCCTAAAAACAAAAAAAACATAATACCCACAAAAACCCTATAACCCTAAAAAACGTCAAAATCCTGAAAACCCCTAAAAATCCACAAAAAAGCCTAAAAAATCCCGAAAATCATTAAAAATGTAAAATACACAAAAAACCCTAAAAAACCTAAAAACTATAAAATCAATAAGCCCTTAAAAACCTTAAAAACCCCAAAACCCCATAAAAACATAAAACCCTAAAAAACATAAAAACATAACACCCCTAAAAACATTAAAAACCCTAAAAACCCATAAGAAATAATAAATAACTAAAAACCAACTAAAATTAGAAAAACTATTTAGAAAACAAAAAATGTAAAAAATATATATATAACCATTGAATCCGTAAAAACTCAAAAAAAGATCGCAAAACCTAAAAAACCCATAAAACCCAAAACCCTAAAAACCCACAAAATACTAAGAAAACCTAAAAACTAAAAAAATCCTAAAGAATCCCAAAAAATTACTAAAAAAGTAGAAAACAAAAAAAACACCAAAACCCTTAGAAATCCTTAAAAGATAAAAACACATTAAATCCCAAAAAATCTTAAAAAGAGTAAAAACCCCAAAAAACCCAAACCCCAAAAAACCCAAAAAACCCCCCCAAAATCCTTGAGCATCAGTGTGTCTCATGTTTACAGGGAGGCCAAATTAGTGCTAGATGCTCTATCGAAAAGGTTGATTGATGAAAGATGCCCGATGTGGTCCTTTATGTCCCCATAAGTTTGTTCCCCCTTGGTTGACTTGGATATAAAGGGTGAGATTCACTCTCGCCCTTGTCGAACCACCTTATAATTGTCCCTTTATGTTTTATTAATTTTTTGGGGACTAGGCTTGCCTAGCCCTGAACCTCTTCCGCCCTAAAAACCCTAAAAACCCATAAAAATAATAATAAATACCTAAAAATTTGTAAATACCCTGAAAACCACTATGAAAACTTTAAAACCTAAAAAACACTTATACCTCTTAAAACCCTAAAAATTTTATAAAGAGAAAAATCCACTAATAACACAAAAACCCTAAAAAACATAAAAACCCTTAAAAACCTTTAAAACCCAAAAACCCATAACAACTCTAAAGACCACTAAAATCACTAAAAATCCTTTAAACCCATAAAAACATTAAAAAATTGAAAAATCCATTTGAAACCCAAAAAAACACAAAAAAACCCTAAAAACATAAAAAGGATAAAACCCCTAAAAATTCAAAAAATCCCTAGAGCATTAAGAAACCACAAAAATCATAAAAAACATAAAATTCCTAAAAAATAAAAAAATAGAAAAAACAGAAAACCCATAAAAACCCAAAAAAATAATCCCCCTAAAAACTCAAAAAATTCTAAAACCCTAAAAACCTTAAAACCCTAAAACCCTAAAAACCCTAAAAGCATAAAAATCCCAAAAAATACACAAAAATCCTAAAAAATACCTAAAAATCCCTAAAAAAATTAAAACACATAAAACCCCTAAAACCATAAAAAGGTTAAAACCCTTAAAAGACCCAAAACACCATGAAAACCCCTAAAACCATAAAAATTATTAATACCTATAAAAAATTAAAAACCGCTAAAACTATAAAAACCCTTTGAACACTGAATAATATTTTAAAAGTAAAAAACCATTAAAACCCTACAAAACACAATAAAATTCCCAAAAAATCAAAACAAAACTAAAAACAATGAAAACCCTCAAAATCCCTGAAACACATAAAAATCCCAAAAATCCTAATAAATATTTAAATTCATCTAAAATGTAAAAGACATTAAAAATCCTAAAAATCCGTTTGAAAACATTTAAAACCTAAAAACAATTAAAACAACTAAAAACACAAAAAATGCTAAAAACCCTTAAGAAGATTAAAAATCCTAAAGACACAAAAAATCCCTAAAAACACTTAAAACATTAAAAATACTAAAATGCTCTAGAAATCAATATTATTTTAGAAAACCCAAAAACGATGAATAACCTAAAGAATACATTTAAAAACTAAAAACACATAAAAACACTAAAAACCTAAAAATTCTAAAAACCCCAAAATACCATAAAAGACCCTAAAAAACCTAAAAACCTAAAACCCCTTAAATAGATTTAAAACCCCAAAAACTCATAAAAACCCTTAACCCCAACAATAAATTTAAAAACCCCTTAAACACCTAAAAATGATAAAATTTCTAAAAAAACCTAAAACCCTCAAAAATAAAAACAACCATAAAAACCATAGAAAACAAAACAACCCTAAAAACACTAAAAACCCCTAAAATACCTAATAACCCATAAAACCCATAAAACCATAACAAATATAAAAAAATCCATAAAAATGTAAAAATCCCTAAAATCCCTAAAAACCCCTAATAAAACCTTAAAACCCTAAAAAAATTAAAACCCTCAAAAACCTAAAATTGCTTAGAACCCTCAAAAACCTTAAAAACCATAAAAACCATGAAGTCAATAAGCATCACTAAAAAAACTAAAAAACCACAGAAATCATAAAAAACCCCTTAGATATCAAAAAATGTAAAAAACCCTAAAAACACAAAAAACCGCAAAGCAAACCATAAAAACCGAAAAACAGTTAAAACCCTTTAAGACCCAAAAAACACTGAAAGACCTTAAGAACCATCAAAACCCCTAAAAATAAAAGAACCCTAACTCCACGTAAAAAATCATAAAAAGAACTTAAAATTATAAAAACCAATTATACCCCTAAAATTGATAAAATAACTATAAAACCCCTTAAATCCTCAAAAACCCCTAAAAACCACAAAAACCTAAACAATCCTAAAAACCCCCCAAATCCCTAAAAAACCTAAAATGTTAGAAAATTCCTAAAAAATACATAAATATCCGAAAAAATGTAAAAACCCATTAAAAACCCAAAAACCCTATCAAAACCTTAAAATTCTAAAAAGACATAAAACATTAAATACCCCTAAATACCCTTAAAATTTCTAAAAACCCATAAAAATCATAAAAAACATAAGATCACTAAACATGTAAAAAACATTAGAAACCCTGAAAACACCTAATAAATCATTAGAAACCTAAAAACTCTGAAAACCCCTAAAAAAATAAGAAACACAAAACCCTCTCAAAATCTAAACAAGAACCTAAAACCCCTAAAATCCATAAAACCATAAAACCTCAGAAACTATAAAACCCCTAAAAACCATAAATACCATAAAACCCTAAAAAACTAAAAATAACTAGAAACTCTAAAAACCCTTTAATCATATATATACATTAAAAAACTAAAAATAACCAAAAAACCCTAAAAACCCTTACTACCAGGAAAATCCTAAAAAATATCTAAAAATCACTAAAAAAATAAATACCCCAAAAAACATGAAAAAACAAAAGAAACCCTTAAAACCTAAAAAACTAAAAACCCCTAAAAACATAAAAAACTTTAAAACCCCTAAAAACATAAAAAACCCCAAAAATCCAAAAATTCCCAAAAACCATAAAAATCCTAAAAAATCCTTAAAAATCGCTAAAAACGTTAAAAACACTAAAAACATTGAAACTCCCCAAAAACCATTTAAACCCCCAAAACCCATAAAATCCCTAAAAACCAAAAAAACTCTAAAAACCCTTTAATCCCCTAAAAACATTAAAAACTCTAAAAAACCTTTAAAACACTAAAGAATCAACAAAAAACACAAAAATTAAAAAAAACATAAAAATACACAAATTCCCATAAGACCCAAAAAAACAGAAAAAATACAACAAAATTTATAATAAACTCTAAAAACCAAAAGAAATCCTGAAAACCCTAAAACCCAAATAAAATCATAAAAACTTGAATAATATTAAAACACTTAAACTTCTCATGACCTTAAAAATACTAAAAACCGTAAAACCTAAAAAAACCCAAAAACCCATAAAGGCTCCTTAAAAAATGACAAAAACCGCTAAAACGCTAAGAACCTTAAAATTAAAAAAATATAAAAAAAACCATAAAAAACACACAAAAACCCATAAAATTACTAAAAACCCTAAATATCCCAGAACCCTCAAAATCCCCAACCACCCTAAAAATAACAAATAATAAATAATTACAAACTCCCACCCCCCCCTCCAAATTTTAAAAAACCCTATGAACAATGAAAACACCTATAAAAACACTAAATAATTAAAAACAATTAAAAATCCTAAAAACCCTAAAAACATTAAAGAACCAAAAAGCCCTAAAATACCCAAAATCCATCAAAATTCCTACAACCCTAAAAACCATAAAAATCCTAAAAAATACATAAAAATACCTAAAAATGTTAATAACTCTAAAAACCATAAACACCCAAAGAAAATATTATGAGCCTAAAAACACTTAAAACTCTTAAAAGACCTAACTAATTCTATAACCATAAAAATAATCTAAACCACTAAAATATTAAAAAACCCTATAAACCCCAAAAAATGCTTAAAAACTCTAAAAATCTATTAAAATCCCTAAAAACTCAAAAAACTAACATAGAAAAAACATTAAAATCCTAAAATCCTAAAAACCCTCAAACACTCAAAATCCATAAAGACTCTAAAACCACATAAAAATACTAAAAAAGAAATAAAAATCCCTAAAAATTTAAAATACCTAAAAACTTTGAAAACCCGTAAGAAACCCTTAAATAACTAAAACCACATAAAACCCATAAAAACTAACAAAATAATAAAACACCAAAAAACCCTAAAAACACCCTAAATACACTTAAACTAAAAAACCATAAAACCCCCAAAAAAACATTTAAAATCCCATAAAAACCCTAAAAACCAATACAAATTCTTGAAACCCTTGAAACCCCTAAACACATTAAAAAACTCTAAAAAGATTTAAAAATCCTAAACAACTCAAAAAAAACCCCTAAAACCCAAAAAATCCAAAAAACCTAGAAATCCTAAAAAACCTCAAATCCCTAAAAACCCTAAAAGCAATAAAAATACCAAAAAATCCCAAATTATTTAAAAACCCTAGAAATCCCGGAAAACACATAAGAAAATATTAAAACCCTAAAACTGTAAAAAACCCCTTCAACCCCTCAAAATCACTTACAATCCTAAAATCCATAAAAAACCTAAATAATCCATAAAAATCCCTAAAAATGTAAAAAATTATAAAAACCCTAAGGATTCCTTAAAAAATTAATAGCACTTAAAACCCCTAAAAACCAAACAACATTAATCACCCAAGAAAGAAAATGAAAACCCAAAAAACCCCTAAACACCTTAAAATCATAAAACCCCCTAAAAACATTAAAAATCCTAAAACCCCAAAGAACCCTAAAAACCACTAAAAACTCTAAAAACCCTATAGACCCCTAAAATGTTTAAAAAACTAAAAAAACCTTAAAACCCCAAAAAATTCAAAAATTCCCTAAAACTCCAAAAAACCATAAAAAACCTAAAATCCTTAAAAAACCTAAAAACTCTAAAAATCCATACAAATAATAAAAACTAAAAAATACTAAAAAAGATCTAAAAATCACTAAAAATGTAATAAAATCTAAAAAACTTGAAAAACCTAAGAAAACCTTAAGAACCTAAAAACTCTTAAAACACCTAAAAATATAAAAAACATTTAAAACCCTAAACATCTTACAAAAAATTAAAAACCATCAAAATGTAAAAAAATCCTAAAAACCCATAAAAATCATTAAAAATCCCTAAAAATCTCTAAAAATGTAAAAACCCATAAAACCCAAAACACCCTAAGAAACCTTAAAAACATAAAAATATTTAAATCCCCTAAAAATCATATAATCCTAATTACCTAGAAAATAAAATAACAATAAAAACCTAAAATCCGCTAAAAAACCTAAAACCCCTTTAAACACCGTAAAAATTTAAAAAACTCAAAAAACCACAGAAACCAAAAAAACTCAAAAACCCAAAAAAACCCAAAAAAAACCCTATAACTCTAGAAACCCTTAAAATAAATAAATACCCTAAAAATACATTCAATCATAAAAAACCCCAAAAAATCACTTAAAACATAAAAACACTAAAAACCCTAAAAACCCCTAAGAGAACCCTAAAAACATAAACACAATTTAAACCCCCCAAAAAACCTAAAAAATGATAAAAACCCAGAAAACCAAAAAAACCTCAATATCCCTAAAACCCCTAAAAACAAAGAAATACAAAACACCCCCTAAAAATCTCTAAAAACATAATAAACCATAAAAATTATAAAAATTATAAAAAGCATAAAAACATAAAAACACTTGAAACTCCTAAAAAACCTATAAACACTTAAAACCCTAATACCACTAAAAACCCTAAAAAGATCCTAAAAACACTAAAAACGCCTAAAAACCATAAAAACGCATAAAACCCTTATAAACCTTAAAAAACCATAAAAAATACTAATACCACTAAAACCACTAAAATCCATTACACCCCTAAAAAAGTTAAAAACATTAAAAACCCATAAATCCCTAAAAACTCCCAAAAAATCCTAAAACCCAATAAAAACATAAAACCCCTTAAAACCCTAAAGGCCATCAAAATCCCTAAAAACAAAAAAAACCACCAAAATTCTTAAAAATCCATAAAAATACATCTAAATGGAAGAATAAAAAACCACAATAAATATTAAGAAACCTTTAAAACCATAAAAACATGTAAACCCATGAAAACCCTAAAAAACTAAAAAACACTAAAAACCCTCAAAATCCCTAAATTCCTCAAAAACCATAATCATCCAAAAAAGAACTAAAAATACATCCAACATAAAAACCCTAAAAACCTTGAATGCCACTTTGAAAACCTTAAAAAACTAAAACCACATAAAATACCTAAAAAACAATAAAAACACTAAAAACCACTAAAATCCCAAATATACCATAAAATCCTTTAAAACCCCTTAAACTCTATAAAAAATATAAAAAACCCAAAAAACCCAAAAAACCACTAAAAAATCTAAAGCCCATATAAAACCTTAAAAGATTTAAAAACTATGAAAACCCTTTAAAAGACTAAAAAACTAAAAAATGCTAAAAAACCCAAAAACCCCCCAAAAACACTAAATACCATTTGAATCCTTAAAAACCCTAAAAACCTATAAGAATATCAAAATATGCCTAACCCCCCACCCCAAATGTAAAAAACCCCTAACAACCCTGAAATCCCCTAAGAAAACCTTAAAAATAAAAAACACTTAAAACCCTTAAAAACCTAAAAAACAATAAAACCATAAATAACCCCTAAAAAGACCCTACAACCCTAAAACCCCTTAAAATCATAATAATACCGAAAAATATTTAAACCCGTAGAAACCCATAAAACACCAAGAAATCATTAAAAAATATAAAAACCATTTAAACCCATAAAATGTTCAAAATATATAAAAAACCATTAAAACCCTAAAAACTGAAAGAATAACCCTAAAACCTAAAAAACCATAAAAATACATTAAAATATATAAAACCCATATAAACCATAAAAATCCTAAAAAATCTATAAAAATCAATGAAAACATAAAAACCCATAAAATACCTAAAAATTCGAAAGAAATTTTTGGAACCTAAAAACACATAAAAACCCTAGAAACCTAAAAAATATACCCTTAAAACTCTACAAAACCACAAAATCCATAAAAACACTAAAACCCATAAAAACCCTAAAAAACCCAAAAAAATCATAAAACAAAAAAACCCTGAAAACCCTATGAAAACCTTAAAAATCTAAATAAACAATAAACCTATAAAAAAGCAAAAAAACACAAAACCCCCTAAAAGACCCCAAAGAAATTAAAGACCTCTAAAACTAATACAAACCCCTAAATATATTAAAACCCAAAAAAACTCCTAAAACCCAACTAAAAACTCTATAAACCATTTAAACCCCTGAAAATGCTAAAACACTAAAAAACATTAAAACCCCAAAAAACCCAAAAAACCCCCAAAAACCCTAAAAATCCAAAAAAATACCTAGAATTCTATTAAACATAATAAATCTATTAAAACCCATAAAAACCTAGACAAAACACCAAAACTGTAAAAACACTTAAAACCCCAAAAATGCTATAAACCCTAAATACACTAAAAACATAAAACAATAAAAATTCATGAAAACCCTAAAACCAGATAAAAACCCTAAAACCAACTAAAAAATCACAAAACCCTTGAATTCCATAAATATTTTGAGAAACTTTTTAAACCATAAAAACCCTAAACCCCCCAAAAAAACCCTAAAACCCCTACAGATCCCTAAAGACCCTAAAAACAATAAAAAGCTTATAATTCCCTCATGATACCTAAATTCATAAAAAACACTAAAAACTATGAAAACCCCTAAGAACTTAAAAACATAAAAACACTCAAAACACCTAAACACCTCAAAACACTAAACCCTAAAAACCCTTAAAAACCCTCAGAATCCGTTACAACCCTAAAAAACTTGGAAATCCTAAGAACGAACCAAAATACATATAAACATAATGAAATGCATAAATCCATGAAATACCCCATGAAAACCTAAATACCATAAAAAAATTAAAACCCCATAAAAACATAAAATCCCAAAAAACCAAAAAAAATCTAAAAACCATAAAAAAAACATAGAACCATAAAACCCCATAATACATTAAGAAACCCTAAAAACCCAAAAAAATCCTAAAAACCCTAAAAACCACGAAAAACTATAAAATCCTTTTAAACCCCTAAAAACATAAAAAACATTGAAAACCTTTAAAACCCTAAAAACTCAAAAGAAATCCTAAAACCCAAAAAAAACATAAAACTATAAACACTTGAAAAATAATAAAAACTCTCAAAATCCAGAGAAACCCTAAAATACCAAAAAAAATCCTAAAAAACCTAAAAATTCCTAAATTGTAAAAAACTCTAAAAACCCTAAGAAAACATTAAAAACCAAAAACCAATTAAAACCCCAAAAAACATAAAAATGATAAAATAACCAAAAATAACCTAAAAACTCTGAAAAACACTAATGACCATAAAACCCCAAAAAAATATAAAACCCCTAAAACCCATAAATTTTTTGTCTCCCAGCATGCCTAGACATGACTCTCTTCGAGCTCCTAGGCGACTTGACTAGCTAGGATTACAGTGAACAGGTCCACAACCTCCTGTTGGTTGTCGTTGTAGCCACCATATATTATATTTGGACTGCTCAGAATGTGGTTTCCTTCAACAAGAAGCGACTCTCCATCCGTGGTGGTGTGGTGATGATTCATAAGGCTCTCTACGCAGCGTCCCGTATCTAGATAGTCTCAATGTAGAATGATGTTAGCGACGAATTCTTAGCGTCTCTAGTAGGACCAATAAGCCAATGGTTCCCAAGTTCATTCACTGGATCCCCCCACTCCCCTCTTGGATTAACGTTAACATGGATGGTGCGGCCCTGGGTTGGTCGGGTCCTGCTGGGTGTGGTGGAATGTTTTGCACCTGTTAGGGATTCTTCAAAGGATGTTATCATCACTTCATTGGTGATGGGTGTTCCCTTGAAGCTGAAATGTGGGCTATGATGAAGGCGATTAATAATTCCATCAACTTTGGATGCATATTTCTTTGGCTTGAATCTGATTCCATGCTTGCGGTGAATGCCCTTAAAAATAGATCGAGGTACGTTCCCTGAAGGATCCTCCCTCAATGGATGGACTGCCTCACCCTGTGTCAAAGGATGAACCTCACAATGAAACATGCCTATCAGGAGGCGAATGCTGTTGCGGATGATCTTTCCAAGAAGGCCATTGTGGAGAGGAGTTTGATGTGGTCCTTTGTTTCCAAGCCTTCTTGATCTTTGCTTGTGAATTCTGACTTGATGGGTGAGTTTGACACCCGGTTATGTAACCCCTCCTTGTAGCACTATGTTGTTTTCTCTTCTTGTTATAAAATTTGGGGGGCTAGTCAAGCATGGTCTCTATCCTTCCTTTCCCTAAAAACCAATAAAAGCACTTAGAACCCCTAAAACACTAAATAATATTAAATAACCTAAAAAACCCTAAAAACCATAAAAACATCTAAAAACCCCTAAAAATCTAAAAACCCACTACAGACTCTAAAAACTCTTTAAATCCCAAAAAATGATAAAAAAATATATAAGAACCATAAAAACCTAAAAACACAAAAAAACCCCTAAAACCCCGAAAAAAACCACAACAATGATAAAACCCATTAAAACCCAAAACCCCTCAAAATCCCTAAAACCCCTTAAAACCCATAAAAATACTAAAAAATCTTTAAATTTTCATAAAAATTAAAAAAAACTATAAAACCTCTATGAAATCCTTAAAAAACTAAAAACACTTACAACCCCTAAAACCATAAAAATGCTAAAAGCTCTAAAAATATCTAAAACCTATAAAAACCTTAAAAATTATTAAAAATACAAAAAACCCTAAAAATCCAATAAAACCATACAATTTACTTAAAATGTAAAAACCCTTAAAACCCATAATAAAATAATAAAAACCTAGAAAAAACCCGAAAAACCTAGAAACCCCTAAAACCGTAAAAACCCAAAAAGAACCTAAATATATAAATACCATAAAAACTCTCAAAACCAAAAACCCAAAAAAGCACATAACAACCCTAACCCCCTAAAAACCCTATAAAACCTTTAAACCCCCAAATAAGTTACAAAACATTAAAATCCTTCACACCCTAAAACCAAAAAAACCATAAAACAACTAAAAACCTTGAAAACCACGAAAAATACCATAAAAAAACTAAATATCCCTAAAAACACTAAAAATGTAAAAACCCTAAAACCCTAAAAATCATAAAAACCATGAAAACCCCTAAAACCACTAAAAAACATAAATTTCCTAAAACCCAATAAAATCCTAAAAACCACTAAAAACTCTAAAAACCCTCCCAACCCCTAGAAATGTTTAAAAAATATAAAAAACATTTAAAACCTGAAAAACTCAATAGAACCCCTAAAAATGAAAAAAAACCCATAATAACAATAAAAACCCAAAATCCCTAAAAACCTAGGAAACCCATAAAAATCCTAAAAAATTAGTAAAAATCTCTAAGAACCTAAATCCATTAAAACCCATGAAAAACCTTAAGAAAACTTTAAAAACCTAACAACACATAAAACCCATAAGAAACCTAAAAATTTTAAAAACACTTAAAACCCTAAAAAACTAAAAAAACATAAAAAAAAAATAAAACCCATAAAAATCATTAAAAACCCTAAAACTCAAAAAATCATAAAAACCATCGAACCCTAAAAACCCCTAAAAATCCAAAAAAACCCATAAAAATAATAAAAATCCATTAAAAATCCCTAAAAATAAAAAACCATAAAAACCTTTAAAAACCCATAAAAATCTAAAAGCCTTTTAAACCCCTAAAAATGAAATAAAACTTTAAAACCCTACAACCCATAAATACCTACCCCCCCCCCCCCGCCCATAAAAACACTAAAACCCTTTAAACACCTAAAGAATTAAAAAAACTCAGAAAACCCTTAAAACCCCAAAAAACTCAAAAAAATCCAAAAAACCCAAAAACCCAAAAAACCATAAAAACTTAAAAAAAATTGAAACCCCTCTAAATCTGTAAAATCCCTAAAGCCTCATAAAGAATCCTAAAAATCCATAAATAAATAAAAACCCATAAAACCCTAAATGCACTTATGAAAATCGTAAAAAACATTTAAACCCCTAAAAACATAGAAAATTCTAAAATCCCTAAAAAACCCTACAACCCCTAAAAATCGAAAAAACCCATAAAAACATAAAAATAAAAAACCCCAAAAAACCAAAAAATCTACTAAAAACTCTAAAAACCTTTAGAACCTTAAAAATGATTAAAAAACTCGAAACCTCCTTTAAATTCCAAAAAAAAACTCCAAAATCCCTAAAATGTAAAAAACCCAAAAACCCAAAAACCCCTCAAAATACAAAAAATCCTTACAGAAAAATAAAAATCCAAAAAAATGTAGAAAAATAAAATAATTGTAAAACCCCTAAAACCCTGACAAACCTAAATATACTTAAAATCCCTAAAAAATAAATGATTCTAAAACCCATAATAACTCAAAAATCTCTTGTATTCACTAAAACCCCGAAAAATTAAAAACCCTTAAAAGACCTAAAAATTCTTAAAAATTTAAAAACCTAGAGAACCCCTTAGAAAGTCATAAAAAGCAAAGTGCACTTAATATGCGTAAAAACCCTGTAAAAAGATAAAAATGATAAAAGTCCATAAAAATCCTAAAAATACCCAGAATTTACAAAAACCATGAAAACAAGAAAACCCAAAAAAAAAACTCTAAAAACACTAAAAAATATAGAAAACCGTTTAATCCTCTTAAAAGGTTAAAAACTCTAAACACCTTATAACCCTAAAAAACTCAAAAGAACCCTTAAAACCCCAAAAAAATCCTTAAAACCCCTCTAAATATCTTAAACCTCTAGAAATAAATAAAAATCCTTAAAATAGACCTAAAAATCCCAAAAAACCATGGACCCTGCTAGAAAACATTAAAATCCAAAAACACTTAAAAACCCTAAAACCCATAAAAAACATTGAAACCCCCAAAAACCATAAAACAACTAAAAACCTTAAAAACCTTATAGAAATAAAAAAACCTTAAAACCACTTTAATATATAAAAACCCATTAATCCCATAAAACATTAAAAGCTCTAAAAAAACTCAAAAATACCCTAAAACCCAAAAAAACATAAAACCCCTAAAAACCCACAGAATTCGGAAACACCCAAAAAAATAAAAAAACATAAAATTTACATAAAATTCACAAAATATGTAAAAAACCCAAAAATCCTATAAAAACGCTCAGTAAACCATAAAAAACTAAAACAATTAAAACCCATAAAAACATAAAAATCACTAAAAACCCCTAAAAACATAATACCATATAAAAACCTTAAAACCCATAAAAAACATAGAGAACCACTAAAAACCATTTAAACCCCTAAACCGTGAAAAGTTTCTAAAAAACCTTAAACCCATATACAATTAAAAAACCATAAAAATCCTAAAAACCCTAAAAACCATAAAACCCCATAGGAAAACCAAAAATACAAAAATACACTTAAAACCCCCAAAAAACCTAAAAAAACTAAAAACCATTAAAACCCAATGGAACCCAAGAACCACTCAAAAATCATTGAAAACCATAAAAATAATAGAAACCCCAGAAAACATAAAACACTCTAAAAACTCTGAAAACGAAAAATAAAACCTTAAACCCCTAAAAACACTTAAAACCACTAAAAGACATTAAAATGCTAAAAACCCTAGAACCCCTAAAATGACTCTAAAAAACTAAACCCCCTGAAAACCATATATACCAAAAAAACATAAAAATCCATAAAAACTCTAAAAACCACAAAAAATCTCAAAAAACCCTTCCATCCCAAAAATTGAAGAAACTACAAAACCCTACAACTCAAGAAAACCCAAAAAACCCAAAGAACTAAAAAACCCTAAAAACCTAAAAATCCCTAAAAAACCTAAAAACCATAAAGACCTAAAATTCCCAAAAATTATCCCTAAAACATTGAAACCCCTAAAAAACAAAAAAAAAACTAATTAGAAACCCCAAAACCCAAAATACACATTAAACCCTTAAAATGCTAAAATCCCTAAAAAAGACAAAAACTCTAAAATAGCTTTAAAACCATAAAACCTATAAAACACTAAAAAACCTTAAAAATACTAAACACCCAATATGAACTTTAAAACATTACAAAACATTAAAACCCTAAAACTACCTAAAATCTCAAGAAAACCCTATAACCCCCCAGAAATGAAAAAACCCTAAAAATTGTCAAAATCATTAAAATCCCTAAAAACCCCTATAAATATTAAAAAATCCATAAAAATACCCAAAACCATAATAAAACCCTAAAAAACTCTAAAAAACCAAAGAAATCATAAAAATTTTAAAAAAAATTAAAACCCATAAAAACATAAAAAAATACTAAAAACTGTAAATACACTAAAAATACCCAAAAACCTATAAAACCCCTAAAAGTCTCAAAACCATAAAAACCATAAAGCCCATAAGAACCGTAAAGCCCACTAAAAATACTAAAAAACATTTAATCCCATAAAAATGTTAAAAAAACTCTATAAACCCGAAAAACTCAAAAAAATAATAAAACCCACAAATATACTCAAACCCTCAGAATCCTTAATAACCCAAAAAACAATAAAAAATCTAAAAAACTACTAAACATACCTAAAAATGTAGAAAAACCTAAAAACCATGAAAAACCCTAAGAAAATCATAACGTCCTAAAAACAATTAAAAATAGCTAAAAACCTAGAAAACGCTAAAAACCCTTAAAAGACCATAAACCCTTAAAAACCCTAAAAACCCCTAAAACCTTAAAAATCCCTAAAAACCTACAAAACCTACAAAACCACTAAAAACTCTAAAAACTCTTTTAAACCCTAAAATCGTTCAAAAATCTAAAACACCTTAAAACCCCTAAAAACTAAAAAAACCTTTAAAACCGAAAAAAACAATATAACCCAAAATAACCCTAAAAATCCACAAAAACCAAAAAACCCCATAAAAAACCTGAAATATTCGAAATATCCCTAAAAATAAAAAACCCCTAAAAACCCTAAAATTCCCTATGAAAACCATAAAAGACATAAAAACACTTAAAACCCAAAAAATCTGAAAACACCAAGAACATCAAAACCCCTAAAGACTCCTAAAAACCATAAAAATCCAAAATACCCCATAATACTCTAAAAATCTCTAAAAACTCTTAAACCCTTTAACCCAAAAAACACTAAATAACTCTAAAAACATTTAAAACATTTAAAACACAAAAAACACAGAAAACCAAAAAAACTCTAAAACCCTAATAACAGAAAAAAAAATCCTATAACCCTTAAAGTCTATAAAAATTCTATAAATCCAAAAAAATCCTAAAGTCCCTAAAAATCCATAAACCAGTAAAAAAAATTAAAATCCAATAAAACCCATAAGAAAACATTAAAAACAAAAAACATTTAAAACAACTACAAACCTAAAAATGATAAAACCCCTAAAAAAACCTAAAAATCCAAAAAACACAAAAATCTCTCAACATTCCAAAAAATAATAAAAATCGTAAATAATTTCTAGAAATCCCAAAAAACATAATAAACCCCTTAAAAATGAAAATACCTATGAAAACCTTAAAAAACTAAAAACATAAAAAACCCTAAAACGGCTAAAAACGGTAAAAACCCTAAAAAGACCACAAATCCCTGAAAACCCATAAAAACCCTAACCACCACTAAAAACACTAAAAATACATTAAATGACTGAAAACATAAAAAACTCCAAAAACCATTAAAAAGACTAACAACTCAAAAAACCCTAAAACTCCTTAAAATCTATAAAAACCCTGAAATGATAAAAATCATAAAAGAAACCTATAAACACCTAAAATCTCAAAATACCCTAAAAACCAGAAAAAAATTAAGAAAATTTTAAAAACTAAAAGTATATAAAACCGCTAAAGAACCTAAAAATGCTAAAAAACTAAAAAAATCAATAAAACCCTAAAAACCCTTATATCCCTAAAAACAATAAAATTCCATAAAAACATAAAAAATACCTAAAAATACCTAAGAATATAAAAAACCACAAAAAATATGAAAACAATTAAGAAAACCAAAAAACAAATAATACAATTTTAACGCCTAAAAACCTAAAAACACTAAAACCCACAAAAATGATAAAAACCCTAAAATTGATAAAAACCATAAAACCCCTAAAATCCATAAAAACCCCTAAATATTTAAAAACTAAAAACCCCATTAAAACATAAAAAACCATTAAAAACTCTAAAATCCCCTTTAAACTCATAAATACCCTAAAAATAAAAAAACCCCTAAAACTCCAAAAGACCTGAAATATCTTAAAAATCCAAAAAAATCCAAAAAACCCTCAAAATCCCTTAAAACACAAAAAACCCATAAAAATACTAAAATCCATAAAAATATAAAAAACAATAAACCCGCTGAAATCCGTAAAAAAACACTTAAAACCCCTAAAACCCTTAAAAACCCTAAAACCCCTAAAACCCCTAAAACTCCCCAAATCCCAAAAAACTATAACAAACCATAGAAATACTAAAAATACTAAAAAACATAACAACACCTAAAATCATAGAAAAACCCCAAAGAAAACCTTAAAAACCTAATCACCTAAAACAACTTAAAATGACGAAAAAAATCTAAAAATGCTCAAAATTATAAAAACTATAAAAATACCCTAAATACCATAAAAACTCATAAAAAACTATTAAAATCTCCCAATAACATAAAAAACATAAACACCCATAAAAACTGAAACCCCTTTAAACATCTAAAAACTATATTAACCCCGAAAATGTGGAAAACACTAATAACCCTTTAAAACCCAAAAAATTCAAAATAACCATAAAAACCCTAAAAGGCCAAAATTTCCCAATAACCATTAAAATATTAAAAATCATAAAAAAACTAAAAAAACTGTAAAATCACTAAAATTATAAAAATCCATAAAAATACCTGATAAAACCCTAAAAATCTAAAAAAACATAAACCCCCTAAAAACCTTAAAAAGCTAAAACCCCTAAAAATCCTAAACACCATAAAATCATAAAAACCATAAAATCGCTAAAAACCTTAAAAACCTAAATACCCATTAAAACCCTAAAACCCCATAAAAACTCAAAAAACCCCTTTAAACCCCTATGAGTGTTAAAAAAACTCTAAAAACCCTTTAAAATTATAAAAAACTCTAAAAACACTAAAAATCGAAAAAACCCTTAAAAACCTAAAAAACATGAAAAAACCTCCAAAGCCCAAAAACCCAAAACCCCAAAAAAATTCTATAAAGGCCATAAATATCCCAAAAAAACATAAAAACACTGAAAACACAGAAAAACCCATAAAAAATTTGAAACCTAAAAACAATTTAAACCCCAAAAAACCTAAGAAACTATAAAAACCATAACCAACCAAAAACCCCGAAAAACCAAAAAAACCCAAAAACCTTCAAAAACACTAAAACCCAAAAAAAACCATAAAACAATATAAAAACTATATAAACCATTTAATCCCCTAAAACATTATACAAGTCTAAAAACATTAAAACCCTAAAATGCGAAAAAATACTAAAAACCCAAAAAACCCAAAAAACCCCTAAAATCGCTAAAACCCCAAAAAATCCTAAAACCAGGAAAATACTAAAACCCATAAGAAAACCACAAAACCGAAAAACACTTAAAACCCCTCAAAACCTAAAAACTCTAAATACCCATTAAAACCCTAAAAACCAATAAAATATTTAAAAACCATTTCAAAATATAAAAACATTAAAAAAAACTCTAAAAAAATTTAAAACCCATAAAAAATGAAAGAAACCCCTAAAACTAAAAAAAACATAAAAACCCAAAAAAAATCCTGAAACCCTCAAAATCACTAAAAACTCTAAAACCATAAAATTTTAAAATGTCTATAAAAATCCATAAAACTTAAAAAACCCTAAAACAATTGAAAAACCATATGAAAACCTAAAAAACCTAAAAACACTTAAAATCCCTAAAAATCATAAAAATTGATAAAAGCCCTAAAATCTAGAAAACAACATCAAACTGTTGAAAATCCTTAAAATCGTAAAAACTATAAAGATCTTAAAAAATCCAAGAAAATCCCTAAAAACGTAAAAAAACACTATTAATCCTAAAAAAATAAAATCCAAAAACCCTAGACCACTTAAAACCATTAAATAACTAAAAACACTAAAAACCTAAAAATCACTTAAAATACCCTAAACCCCTATAAACCTTACGAACCCTAAAAACCATAAAAATCCTAAAAGACACTAAATGCTCTTTAAACTATTTAAAACCCTAAAATGTTAAAAAGACAAAAAAAACTTAAAACATCATAAAAACGCAAAAAAATGTAATAAAACCATAAAACATCAAAAAAATATTTAAAAACCCTCAAAATCCATAAAAACCCAAAAAACCTACATAAATCCTAAAAAATATCTAAGGACGTAAAAACCCTCAAAACCCCAAAAACCCCTAAGAAAACCATAAAAACCTAAAAACACTTACAACCCCTAAAAACATAATAAAAACTAAAAAACCTAAAACCCATCAAAACTATAAAAAACCTACAAACCATAAAAAATCATAAAAACCATAAACACGGAAAACCCACTAAAACACTAAAATATATGTAAATCACTAAAAATGTTAAAAATTTAAATAAAACCATTAAAACAGTAAAAAACCATATAAAAACCCTACAAACCATAAAAACCTAAACCCCCTACAACTTTCAAAATCCATAAGAACCATAAAAACCATAAAAGTCTTAAAAATCCCAAAAAAATACCTAAAATCATAAAAAACCCTAAAGCCTAGAAATCCATGAAGAAAACCTGAAAAACCTTAAAACATTTTAAACCCATAAAAACCTAAAAAATGATAAAATCTAAAATCCAAAAAATCCCAGAAAATACTAAAAAAATCTAATCCCAAATAACTATAAAAATCTTAAAAATCATAAAAATCAATAAAAATCACTAAAAATGTAAAATATCATAAAAACTATGAAAAATACCTTTAAAACCATAAAAACCTAAAAAAGATTAAAACCCCTAAAAACTTAAAAAATGAAAAAACCCTAAAAATACCAGAAAAACCATAAAACCCCTAAAAACATTTAAAACACCTAAAAATCGGTAGAAACCCAAAAACCAAAATAAAATCTATAAAAAACCATGAGGCCCTTAAAAACATTGAAACTGAAAAAATTAATAAAAAACCTAAAAAACTCAAAAAAATCCTAAAAACACAAAAAAAACCCTTAAAACCCAATATCCCTAAAAATCACAATAACCCACAAAATCCTTAAAAACCGAAAAATTGATAAAAAAATTAAGTCCCATAAAAATAAAAATAAACACTAAAAACCATGAAAACCTCTATGAAAACCGTAGAAAAATAAAAACACTTAAAACCCTAAGAAATTATAAAACACTAAAATTCCTCAAAATCCCTAAAAGCAATAAAAAACCATAAAATTCCTTAAAATCCCTAAAAATTATAAAAACATATAAAACCCTAAAACTATGAAAACCCCTAATGAAACCTTAGAAACAAAAAACACTTGAATCCACTAAAAATATAAAAAGTGTTTAAAACCCTAAAAATAACATAAAAACTAAAAAAATCTAAAAACAATAAAACCCCCCTAAAAACATAAACAAACCTAAACACCCATAAAAACTCCATAATCCCACCAAAAATGACAAAACCCATTTAAACCTATAAAAACATTTAGAAACTCTAAAAACCCATTAATCCCTAAAAAATTACAAAAAGACTAAAAACTGAAAATAACCAAAAAAACTCTAAAACCCCTAAAAATCCCTAAAATCCGCAATATCACTAAAAACCATAAAAAATTAAAATAAACCCTAAAAATCCCTAAAAATACCTAAAAACATAAAAAACATGAAAACACCTAAGAATACCTTAAAGATGTAAAAGCACTTAAATATCCATAAATCCTAGAAAATGTTAAAATCTCTAAATCCCTAAAACCACTAAGAACCCCAAAACGAATTAAAAAACCCTAGAAACCACTAAAAACACTAAAAAACACTTGAATCTCTAAAATAATTTAAACCAATAAAAATGGTAAAAACTTTAGAAAACCTCAAAAACAAAAATATGTTGAAAAAACCATAAAGTCCCATAAAACCCTTAAATGTTTTTAATATCAGAAAAACCCAAAAAACCCTAAAAAACCCTAAAACCCTAAAAACCATAAAATTTTTAAAAAAACATAAAAAATCCTAAAAATGTAAAAAACCCTAAAAATCCATAAAAACACTTAAAACGCAAAAAAACACTAAAAATCCTAAAAACACTAAAAACTATCAAAATCTCTAAAATCGCCATAAACCAACACAATCATAATAAAGAACTAAAAAACCATAAAAAAACAAAAATACCTAAAATCCTTAAAAACTAAAAATAAAAACTTAATACCTAAAAACAATTCAAACCCAGAATAACCTAAAATTGCAAAAATCCCTAAAAACACTAAAGAGACCCTAAACACCTAAAAACCCCTAAAACCTTAAAACACACAAAAAACACATAAAAAAAATATACTAAAATATTAATAACCCTTTCAACCCCTAGAAACAATAAAATGTCAAAAAATCATAAATCCCCTAAAAACTCCAAAAAACCACAAAAACCAAAAAACCCAAAAAAAACACTAAAAACCTTAAACACCTCAAAATCCCCAAGACCATAAAACCCAAAAAAATCCGAAAAATCTATAAAAACCCTAAAAGTCTAAAAACCATGAAAACACCTAAGAAAACCATAAAAACCTAAAACCATTTATAACACCTAAAAATCTAAAAACACTAAAAACCCTAAAAACCACAAAACCTCATAAAACCCTAAGAAACCCATAAAACCCATAAAAATGATAAAATACCTAAAACATGAAATAACCTTTAAACCCATTAAAATATTTCAAAAATATAAAAACCAAAAAATATTAATTAACTAAAAAAATCGAAAACCCCAAAACCCCTCAAAATCCCTAAAAAATGTAAAAATCCTAAAAACACCTAAAAACCTTGAAAACAAAAAAAAACAAAAAAAACACAAAAATCCCCAAATAAACTAAAAACCAAAAAATCCTATAAACCCATAAAACCCCTAGAAACCTAAAAAACACAAAAACCCCTGAAAACCATAACAAAACCCCAAAACTATCAAAATCCCTAAAATCCATAAACCCCATAAAAGCTCTAAAAATCCCTAAAAATTCCTAAAAACATCACAACCCTAAAAACACTAAAAAAATCATAAGAAAACCTAAAAAACTAAAAAAAAATCCTAAAAATATATACAACATTATTAAAAATCTAAAAACTGTAAAAAGAACCTAAAAACCCCAGACCACCTAAAAACACTAAAAACCCCTACAAACCCATAAAAAATATAAACCTGTTAAATCATTAAAAATGTTAAAAAGTATAAAAACTGATAAAAAACTAAAAACTCAAAAAAAACCTAATACCAAAATTAAACCATTAAAACCATAAAAGCTGTAAAAACACAAAAACCTGTCCAAATCCCCAAATATTCTAAAACCCCATAAAAATAAAAATAAAATAAATAAATCCCCAGAAATTTATAAGAACCATTAATCTTTGAAAACCCCTAAGAAAACATGAAAAACATAAGACCACTTAAAACCCTTAAACACTAAAAAAGAAAAAATTTGATAAAAACCCTAAAAACTACAGAAACCCACAAAATCTGAAAGAACCATAAAATTTATAAAAAATACATATAAATACCTAAAACTATAAAACCCCTTAAACCCCTAAAAACCCAAAGAAAACCATAAAACATAAATATACTTAAAACACCTCAAAAACTAAAAATAATTAAAACCCCAAAAAACACACAAAAAACTAAAAAAATCATGAAAACCCATGAAAACCCCTGAAAACTTAAAAACTCAAATAACCATAAAAAACTCTAAAACCACTTTAAAATCCTAAAATTGTTAAAAAAACTCTAAAAACCTTAAATAACATTAAAAATACAATAAAAACATAAAACATCAAAAAACCATAAAACCCCTAAAAACCATAAAACCCCTTAAAATCCCTAAAAACCCTAAAAACAAAAAAAAACTAAAAAATACTTAAAAATCCATATGAATGTATGAAGACTATAGAAAACCCAAAATCCATAATAAAACCTATAAACCCCCTAACAATCCTAAAAAATTCTAAACAACATAAAAATCCAAAAAACTCTAAAAAAGACTAACAAACCTGAAAATCCTAAAAGACCTAAAACCCATAAAAACCCTAAAAATCCATTAAATTCCCAATAAATGTAAAACCTTCATAAAACCATGAAATCTACTTGAAAACCATAAAAACCCAAAACTACTTAAAACACATAAAAACAAAAAATCACTAAAAACCCTAAAACCCCTAAAAACCATAAAACCCCTAAAAACATAAAACCCATAAAAACTGTAAAAACCTAAAAATCAACTAAAAACACTAAAAAAATTTAAACCCCTAAAAATGTTTAAAAAACTAAAAAAAAATTAAAACACTAAAAACCTTAGAAACCCCCTAGAAAATCAAAAAAAAACTATAAAACCCTAAGAACATCAAAACCCCTCAAAACCCCTCAAAACCATAAAAACATAAAAATCCTAAAAAAACCAAAAAATCCTTAAATATGTAAACTCTCCAAAAATGGTGGAAATACCTTAAAAAATAATTAAAGACCTAAAAAAATGAATCCCCTAAAAACCTAAAAATTTTAAAAACCCTAAATCCCCTCAAAATAATTATAAAATATAAAATAGCATAAAATCCTAAAAATCCCCAAAATCCCTAAAAACATAAAAACCCCTAAAATACCCTAAGAAAACCATAAAACCCTAAAAACACTTAAAACAACTAAAATATAAAAAGGCTAAAATCCACAAAATCCTTAAAAACCCTAAAACCCCCTAAAAACTCTAAAAACCCATTAAACACCTAAAATCGATAAAAAACCAAAAAAACCCTTCAAAATACTAAAAACTAAAATACCCCAAATACCAAAACAAAACCCTCAAAATCCATAAAACCCATAAAAATTCATAAAAAATACCTAAGAACCATAAAAAATGTGAAAACCCACAAGAATATCATAAAAATATAAATATAGATTAAACCCATAAAAACCTATAAAATGCTAAAATCTCAAAAAATCCATAAATTCCCTAAAACCCAAAGGACCCCTAAAACCCATAAACCCCCCCTAAAAACATAAAAAATCCTAAAAATAAAAAAAAACTCTAAAACCCACTAAAAACACAACAAATCATTTAAACCCCCTAAAGTCGCTAAAAACTCCAAAAACTCTATAAAACCCTAAAAACTCAAAAAACACCCTAAAAACTCAAAAAAACCATAAAAACATAAAAACCCTAAAGACAATAAAACCACTAAAACTTCATTAAAATCCTAAAAAAACCCAAAAACCATAAGAACATCCCCAAAAATACTTAAAATCCAAAAAATCATAAAAACACCTAAAACCCCTAAAAAACATTAAAATCTTAAAATCATAAAAAACGACTAAAAACCAAAAAATTCAAAAAACCCAGAAAAACTTAAAAAACAAAAAAACTTTAAAAACCCTAAAACACCATAAAAACCCTAAAGTTACAAAAAATATAAAACCACTCTAAGCCCATAAAAATGTTAAAAACACTAAAAAACATAATAACCCAAAAAAATAAAACAAACCCTTAAAATCGAATCAAAACATTTAAATATGAGAACCCATAAAAACCCTAAACCCCAAAAAATACATAAAATCCCTAAAAACCATTAAACTCCTAAATAAACCCTAAAAATACATAAAATTATAAAAACCCTAAAAACCCTAAGAAATACTTAAAACCAAAAAACACTTAAACCCCCTAAAACCCTAAAAAATTAAAACAACCCTTAAAAACCTCCAAACTCATAAAAACCCAAAAAAAATCCCTAAAAATATTTAAACCCATAAAAATCCAATAAATGACTAACAATGTAAAAAACCCTAAAACCCATGAAAAAAATTATAAAACCATAAAAATATAAAAATAGTTAAAACCCCTAAAAATTCTAAAAAATTCTAAAAACCCTAAAAGATACTAAAAACCAAAAAACTCGAGAAATAATAAAAATCGCTAATAACATCAAAACTCATAAAACCCAAAAAACTCTAAAACCCCACTAAAATTATAATAAACCTTTAACACCTATTTTTTAAAAAAAAATCTAAAACCATTAAAACCCTAAAAACCCCAAAAAATAAACAAACCATAACACCCCTAAAACCCCCCAAATCCCTAAAAACCCTAAAAACCATACAAATCCTAAAAACCCAAGAAAATTCCATAAAACATAAAAATAAATAAAAACACTATCGAACCCTAATAAAACCTTAAAAACCAAAAACCACATAAACCCCCAAAAACCTAAAAAACATTTAAAACCCTAAAAACCCAAAAACCCATAGTATCCCTAAAAACCATAAAACCCCAAAAACCTAATAAACCCAAAAATCAAATAAAAACCTAAAAACCCACTTAAATATCTAATAGCCCTTAAACCCCAAGAATATTAAAAAAACTCTGAAAAACCTTAAAATCCCCTAAAACTAAAAAACTCTAAAAACAAAAAAAAACAAAAAAAAATCATAAAAACCTAAAAACACTAAAACCCATAAAAATCAATGAAATGGTAAAAACACATAAAAACATAAAAAACCCTAAAAATTTGTAAAATGAAAAAAAATATAAAAACCCTGAAAATCACTAGGAAAACCTTAAAAACCTAGAAACTCTTAATACCCTTAAAAACATAAAGAAAAACACTAAAAATACCTAAATAACTATTGTAGATGGTGGTTGTGTCTCTTGTATCCTCTTGCGCTTCCTTGCGATGGTTCCTCCCACGGTGATTCTCTGGAAAGGAGGTGCCTTTATTGCTGCTTTTCCATCTCTTGTGTTGGCTCTCTCTAAGCAGATACTCCCTCCTCTGGTGGATTGTTACTTCTGGTTTTGTGGTGGTTTTACCGAAAGTTTTCAAGAATCAACTTCGATTTAAGGCTTTAACCTTGGGCGGTTGGGTAAGATTTGGCCTCCTCGGATTTTAGAGCTGCATTTCCTTAGAGGAGAAAGAGAGATCTGGTCCATCCTAGGTGAGGTATTGTAGATACTTGTTGAAGCCTCTTAGATTTGGAATTTCCATAGCATAGCAGTACAGATCAAAAAAATTCAGAGTGTGGCGCGACAGATCCATGAAGTAGCGGGTATGATCTGGGTGTTTCATTTCACATAATTTTAGATCTCTGTCCCTCCCCTTCTACGATGGGAGATCTCGGCAGTGTTGGGATTTGATGACGATATTTGGTTTCAATGAAGAAGATGTCAATCTTTGTCTGGGTTTTTGGCTTTTTTGGATTCTTGATGGTTTTTGGTGGATGCAGTGGTCTTATCGATAGATTGGTGGTGGCATGCTTGACTCTTCTAGGCTGGACATTCCAAAGATGTAGTGATGTCATGAGTTTCATCATTGGGGTGAGTTGCATCGATGGCACGGGTTTAGGCCTCATCGATGGTTAGTTGCCTTTCCTGGATTACTGTGTCAGTGTTGGGTTTCATCTCCTATGGCGATCTAATTATTGTATGTTGTATCTTCTAAAATATTGATCCTACGATATTTTGGTGCACTGGTGCCTTGTGGATTAAAGTCTCTTTGGTTTTGTGGGTACTTCCTTTACCTGTTTTTATGGATTTTTTTTTCCTCGTGGATTGATTTTTTGGTTGAGATTTTTAGCTGGTTAGGGATATTCTGCTTGAGTTTCTAGATGAAATGGCTCAGGTTTGTCTGGATTTCATGATGCTACTATGGCACTTGGTGTGTGCCGATGAGAGGGTTAGTTTGTTTGTTGCTACTTGTTTAAGAGGCGTGGAAGGATCTGTTGGTTTTCAGAAATGGTGGTGATGGCTACTGCTTGCTAATGGACTGGGATTGGTTGAAGCTGATGTTTGTGAGTTTGGTGCTGGTGGTTCTGCATTGTTGGCGGTGGATCTACTTAGTGTGAAGGTGCTGGGGGTCGGTGATGCTAGCGGTTCTGTGCTATTGGCAGTTGATCTGGTTGACAAGGAGGATATGGGTGATAGAAATGGTGCTAAGGTTTGGTTACTGCTTGGATGAGATGTGATGAAGTTGGAGTTTTTCAGTTTTCTGTTGATGGTTTTGTACTACTGGTGGACATGCTGGTTTCTTCTTGCTGATGGGCTAAGATGAGTGTTGAAGGAGATGTTGATGCTGAAGGTGACGAATGATGGAATATGTGTAGTGAGATTCTGGTAACTAGTTGGCTGGGAGGTGATGATGGGTTTAGATTTGATTTTCTACTTTGTTTGTCTTTTTTCATACTTTTTGTTATTTTGGTTTTTTTTTGAATTGGGGTTGTTAAGGGTTTTTTGGGTGTGTGTCGTTTGACCCCTTCCTTCCCTTGTCTGTTGCGTCTTTTTTTAATAAATTGGGGGGGGGGGGGGGGTCGGAATTAGCCAGGCCCCCACATCTTCCATGCCCTAAAACCATAAAAAATGTAGAAAATTCTAAAATCCCTAAAAAACCTAAAATCCTAAAAACCCTCAAAATATTTAAAAACCCTAAAAAATAATAGAAATCCTAAAAAATATCTTGAAACCCTAAAAACTATATAAATCCTAAAAACTTATTAAAATTCCCAAAAAATATAAAAAACCTGAATATCCCTAAAAACCACAAACAAAACCTAAAAAACCTAAAATCAATTAAAGAACCAATTTTTTTAAAAATAAGATAAAATCACAAAAAACTATAAAAACCTTAAAAACATAAAAACCAATAAAAACCCCATTAACCATAAACACTCTAAAACCCAATAAAAAACATAAATCCACTAAAACCTATAATAAACTTTTAATCCACTAAAAACTTTAAACTACTAAAAAACCTTTGAAACCCTAAAAAATCCTAAAAGCCCAAAAAATGTTAAAAATCATCGAAAAATTAAAAAATCCAAAAAAACATAAAAATACCAAAAAATGTTAAAATCGAAAAAATACTAAAAATTAATAAGGAAAACATAAAACATAAAAATACATAAAACCCATAAAATTTCTAAAACTACTAAAAACACTAAAAATCACCAAAATCCCTAAAAATGACAATAAAACATAAAAATCCTATAGAATCACTGAAACTCAATAAAATGTAAAAACCATAAAAGCATTTAAAACACATAAGGAAACCTCAAAACATTAAACACTTAAAACCCCTAAAAAATAAAAATTCTAACACCCCCTAAAAATGATAAAAACTCAAAAACCTTAAGAACCCCATAAAATGACTAATAACCACTAATAACTCTAAAAACCATTTAAACCCATAAAAATTAAGAAAAACTATCTCTAGGATGGAGATTTCTCCACTCTCTCACGATGGTCGTTCCCCTCCCCTTCTAAGATGATGATGATGATAACTTCCATGTCTCTTCCTCCCCACTCTACGGGGGAGGGGCCTCTGTAGATTCTTGATGATGATCACACCTTCGTCTCGTTTTCATCTCCTGATTTTCTGCCTCGTTTTCAATGGATTGATATTTTCCCTAAGATGCTAGAACTTTTTTATGGTCTCCCACATCTTTCACTTTCGATATAGAAGTTCAATGAAGCCTCCTTTCTCCATATTTGAAAATATTCGCTCGGTTTTTGAAGTGGTGCCCCACAATGGATTTTTTTTTGAGAGGTTCATTTTTAAGCATTGGGATCTCCAGGACCACACAATGGTGGGTCTTGATGATAGCGATCATAACATGATTTTCTTTGCAACCAAGTAGGAGCTTATTCTTTCTCGTTATGTGGCACATTGTAGATGTAATGGTGCCTATTTATCCATCTTTTGGTAGTGTTTTGATATTCACATGAATCGTAACTCTTCGATGTTTGCGACTGGGGTATGATTTTAATAACATCACCTCCCTTTTCAAAATATATCCATTTTCAATGTTAGAGAATCTAGAGGGAAGATTATTATGTGTGGATAGCAGGACTTGGGCCCTCTGTCACGCTGTTTACCCAAGGGATTTTGTTGAAATTGATGCTTCTAAGGACCCAATTGAATTTTTGTGGATTTTTGTTGGTGAGTAGATCGGATGGAAGAAACCAGTGGGTTTTCAGTCATGGGTCGACTTATTTTCTTCACATTAGAAGATTGGGAATAGTGGTAAGGCTTGTAGGTGAAGTCCCATAGATAGTGGTTCCATGATTTTGGCTTAGGTGGAGTCTGGTAAAGGTGAAGAAGGTGGAACTGCTAAAAGAATCCTATCTTTTTTCTCCCCAGTAAAAGGTTGTTGTAGTTTTTGAGCACCTGAAAATGGATTTGAATGTTGGATGTGATAAGGATGTGGAAATGGTAGCTTCATATGGAAAGGGCCTAGAGTTTTCTTGGAATTATGGTGGAAAGGGTAGTGTTGGTGTAGAGGTGATGCACAATGATGAAACCATGTCTTTGAGATACAACTGTGGGCAAGTTAGAAGTAGCGAATTTTCAGGGGGGGAGCTGAGCAGGGGGATGTGACTGAGTAGGGGGAGATGGAAGGATTTGGGCATAAGCAGAGTCTGTTTGAGAACCCCCTGAAGCAGTCCCTGGGTAGGGTCGCAATGACCTTGATAAAAAGTAGTGGGTAGGAAAGTAGGAGTCAGTTGTCTATTCTGGATGGTGTCTCTCTGAGTATTAGGTTCACGGGTCAGTACTCTTCTAAGTGTGGTGTTGGAGATGCTACACCAGGGGGTAAGAAGGAGGTGGCTGGGAGTGAGCATGAGCAGAATATGATTGAGAAGTAGACCTTGTGCATTGACGAGGGACCCCCTGATTAGAGTGTGGGTGAGTCTTCAATGAAAATCCTTGGTTTTGGTGGCAATTGGGGGGTATGGCATGTGATTTTTTCCACCGGATAAAAATGAGGAGATTGGTGGAGATTGTTTTGAGGACATGGTTGGAGACTTTCTCTCAAGGAATTCTAGCACCACTGGTGAAGAAGGTGTGGATCCAGACATGCATCTAGCCATTGGTGGTTTATAGAGAGGATTCTACTAATGAGGCATAGTGTGTTGTCCTGCACGACATAGTCTTGGTGGAACGACCAAGAATATTCATTATGGATGAGGCTAAAATTTTAGTGGATATTTATGATTAGGATGATCGCAGGATAATGTCCAATATGGCATAGTTCTGGAGGGAAATGGACATGCATGGGGATACCTCTCCAAAAGGGTAAGGGAATAAATCAGATGGGTTCACATCAGGTGTTAAAGACCATTGGTCCGTTGAACAAGTTTTAAAACCCTAAACTGAAAAAGTGCAAGAATATGTCTAGTGATAAGGGGGCCTCAAGGGTGGAAAGTAACCACATCTTATATGGGAAGAATTATCATGATGATGATTTCACCTCTGCCCCCAAAAAATGGAGGCATAAGAGGGACTATTCTACTCTTCCTCGACCCTTGAATACCTAGGCTTCCTTAATGATGGCTAAACATAAAGTCAAAGTCAATAAGCGAGAGCATCTTCCACACACCTCAGAGTAATACAGACTCAGGGAGAAGAATCTGGTGCTCTTCATACTTCAGAAGGATTTTGAGTCAGGATGGGAATTAATGGACACAGGGGCAGACTTTGACTTCTGCTTTGCGGAGGCAGCTTCCCTCTATAGTGTGGATGGTGACCCATACGGTACAGTCTCTATTTATTAATTTGGTGGTGATGTGGACTGACTTCTTTCCCTTTTCTATTGTTGATTTCCTTGGTGTTTTTTGGTTTTCTAGCGGGTGTTAGGGGTTTTTGGGTGTGGGCCATTTTACTCATCCCTCTATTGTTTCATTGTCTATTTTTATAAAAAATTTGGGGGGGAAAGGGATAGGTTAGTCCTGCAAATTCCTTGCCCTAAAAAAATTAAAAAACACTAGAAAATATATAATACCTAAAAACTCAAAAAACCCTTAAAAACTGAAAAAAAACCATAAAACCCAAAAAACCCTTAAATCAGTAAAAACCATCACAATCCGTAAAACCCTAAAAACCATAAAAATCCTAGAAACCCTTAATAATCCCTAGAAATTTTAAAAACCCTAAAAAGTATAAAAACTCCAAGTAAAAACTGAAAAACCAAAACATGCTAAAACCCCAAAAAAACCCTAAAACCCCTCAAAGTCCCTAAAAACCCTATGAAACCAAAAAAATACTAATAACCCTAAATATCAATAAAAATGTAAAAAACACAAAAAACCCAGAAAACCCTTTAGAAAACCTTCAAAACCCTAAAATAAATTTAAACCCCTACAAAAATAAAAACTCTAAAAAACCTAAAAATTCCCAAAATACCCTAAAACCCCTAAAAAACATAAAAACCCCAAAAATTTTAAAAACCCTAAAAATCATAAAACATCTAAAAATTAAAAAAAACTCAAAATAAAAATTAAACCCCTAAAAACATTTAAAAAAATCTAAAAACCATAAAAACTCATAAAACACATAAAAATCAAAAAAACCCATAAAAATTTTAAAACCCTCAAAACCCTCTAGTGCAGAAAATGTTTTTTACGTCGGTTATTTTTCATTTTTTACGTCGGTTTCTAGCCGAAATTAATACGGGTGACGTTATAAATAACATTTTTGACGTTGGTTATTTAAAAACTGACGTCAAAAACATAAAATCACGATGTTTATGACGTCGGTTATTTTAGAACTGACGTGATAAATAAAATGGGAAGGGTTTATCATGCCGGTTCTTTAAAAACCGACGTGATAAAAGGACTGGAAAATGATTTATCACGTCGGTTATTAAAAAACCGACGTGATAAAAGGACGGGGAAATGGTATATCACGTCGGTTATTAAATAACCGACGTCATAAATGGGGGGGGGTTATCATGTTGGTTATTATAGAACCGCTGTGATAAACCGGGGGGAGAGGTTTATCACGTCGGTTATTAAACAACAGACATGATAAACCGTCGGGCGGGGGGTTTATCACGTCAGTTTTTTAATAACTGACGTGATAAACTGGGGGGAGGGGGGTTTATCATGTCGGTTATTATATAACCGCCATGATAAACCGGGGTGAGGGGGGTTTATCACGTCGGTTATTATATAACCACTGTGATAAACCGGGGGGGTTTATCATGTCGGTTATTAAATAACCGACGTGATAAACCATTTTCCAGGCCTTTTATCACGTCAGTTATTAAATATACGACGTGATAAACCATTTCCCAGGCCTTTTATCACGTCGGTTATTAAATAACCGACGTGACAAACCCAATTTTTTTTTAAAATTTTATGCAGTCATCTGCTCTCCACCAGAATCAACCAGAAAACAAATCAACAAATCGTACCAAAAAACATAAGTAGATAAAAATTAAGCATGTACATTGATAACATATAAAACTTACCCCCTAGGCAGCCCCCACCCTCATATATACCCCATGGACAACCCTCCCCCACCCCGTTGGAGCCCGCTCCCTCATGTATACCCCCTGGACAGCCCTCCCCCACCCCATTAGAGCTCCCACCCTCATGTATACCCCTTGGATAGCCCTACCCCACCCCATTGGAGCCCCCACCAAACTCTTGGACTGCCCCCGACCCCCGAACAGCCCCAAACACCCCTCGACAACCCCCCACCCGCCTGAACAGCACCCCCTCACCCCCTCACCGCACTTGAAATCCCCCACCACACCCCTGGACAGCCCCAAACACCCCTGGACAACCCCCCCCCCCCCCCCGCCCACCCTCATGTATACCCCCCACCCCTGGACAACACTTTGACACCCCTGGACCGCCTTCCCACACCCCTGGACAGCCCTGCCACCCCCCTAGACTGTCCCCCCACCCCACCGGACATCCCTCCCAGACCGCTAGACACCCCCCAACCCCACTAAACACACCCCCACACCCTTGGAACCCCTCCCCCACAGACCCAAATCCATACCAGAAAAACCATCATAAGTAAACCCAAATAAGAAGCAGAGCAAAATTAAACATTCACTTATATAACATTCAAAACATACACTGCCAAATTCAAAAAAAAAACTAAATCCAACCAAAAAAAATACCAAATTCACAATTACAACGACAATATTCAAAATTACATTTTACATTAGAAACAACTAAAATTCAATAAAACCTGCAAATTAATTTGACCACTACATTTGTAAGTGTTTGATGTCTTCAGCAGTATAGGGTTTAGGGTTATCAAAAAGCTACAAATGAAAAAGAAATTAGTTAACGTGTATAATGAATAAATCAAATTTAAATATTATGGCAAAGTTTAAGAGGAAATCGTACCAGGTCAAAATTCACAATTGTCCCAGTTGTTATTATTTCATACATAAATCATAACATATAATATCTGCATTGGATGAGGTGTTGTTGTTCATGAAAATTCTGTTTGAATGAGTGTAAATTCAATATATAATTTTTATGTAATAAATCAAAAAGTACAAATTATAAATGGAGATTTACCTTCGCATTTACATATTTGATCTTTGCACTTCTTTTCTTTGTGTCTTTTCGAAAGTAGGCCCATGCACTGTTATAAAATAATACGAATGGGGTAAATTTAAAATTCATTATAATATATAAAACTATTGAGAAATTGAAACTTACTTTTCCAATATATTCTTAAAACATTCTCGCACATCACCATGGACAGAGCATATCCAATAAAGGGCTTTCTCCCTTGGGAAAAAACCCCTAACATCCAATGATCACTAATAAATGGAAATTTGATGTTAGTGGTTTTTTATGTTAAAAGATAATTAAATATTTGAGAGAAATGTGTTCCATACCTCTCACAAAAAGGAATCATCCAACATTGTGTGATTATATTCTTTTCCAATCATTCAGCAATATAAACCATTCTTTGTTCCTCATTCAATGCACATGCTTCAGGGGAAATCAATTGCGGGTCCATGAATCCATATACTTCTGTCAGCTCATTCCTCTCACAAATTTTATAAAGATACCTAATACAAAATATATAGAAGTATACATTTTTAATAAATATAATGTAGGGAAAAGGTGTTAAGACTTACATGGAAAAAATTTGCACCACGTTGAAGCCCAACTTATCTCCAGTAACAAGCTCCATGATATCATTTTTTATAATCCCCACACTTATTTCACATCCACAAACATGATCTTCCATTGAAAACTCATAATAACTAGACAACAAATTTGAATATCTTGACAATCTTTCAAGACCATTTGAATCTGCATCTGATGTCATAGCCATTTGTCTTTGTTTTTTTGTATACAATATTTCTTTACCTTTGAAGTATTCCTGTAAAAAAAATTGAAAAATATTTTAGTTTTCAAATGAGATAACAACTTTAATAAAAAAATAAAATAAAAGATATAACATTCATACCTCTATGGTAATGAGTCGAAGAAGTCAGGATGGCCAAATTAAAAAATGGTCGATACTCTGTCCAACTGTCGCCACCTCATCTGTAGGTATTGGTACCCTAGCTGATCTATCTATAATATCCTGTACAGTGACCCTCTGATTCTCTACCTCTAATTATTGATGATGAACTGTATCTCCTATAAAATATACCAACCCATATGCAACAACATGATGTTAAGAATCATCAACATACAACTCGAAATAAGTAGAAAGCTGCGGCAGAGGCATAGGATAAAAATGGGGTCCGCAGGCTGAGGTGGAGGAGTCGGAGATACTGGCGGAGGTGGAGGATAAATAATGGGGTCTGCAGGGGGAGGTGGAGGAGTGGGAGCTGCAGTCTGAAATTGACTTTGCATTTCTGCAAACATAGACTACACCGACTCTCTAATATTTTCCTCCATCGTCGCATTAATATTATGAACTTCAGCCTCCAAGGATTCTATTTTTTTATAAACCCCCTCAATGTTAGAAGTTGAAGAACGTGGAAACACGTTTATTACCGATACACCTATCAGATATCCTCTTACATGACCAGGATGTTCGGGCCTTCCCAATGCTGCAAATAAAATATCTTCCCTCCCAGTAGCTGTAAATGTCCCCTCTGAACTCTGCTCCTCAAGAGAGTCCTGTATTAATTAATTGAACATTTCTGTAATGATTGAAATTATATGAAGAAAATAGTTAACTTAAATAAATAAAATAGATATCTTACAATCCTCTCAGCTACGATTATCGATTATTCCGAAAGGTATTTCCCTTTTTTCCCTTCCGATCTCTCTTCAATTTTCCATGTCTAGATGGAGGGGATGGAGGGGCCACCTCTCCAATGCTTGAAGACTCAGCTCTTAGTTGTTGAAATTTTTCCGCCATCATTTTTCTTCCAATAATGCATACCCTCCCCGAGATAAACTATGAGGGTATACATTTTTAGATTGGATCTCCTGATGAGCTTTCCTTGTTTGTTGTAATTTAAGAATAATAAATCATTAACAAAACATTAATAAAATCATTTATATAAGAATGTTTATAAAAGTTTACATTGCCCTTACCAGAAATGACTATTTTCTTCTACTTTCAAAAAACTTTCTCCATGTGTCTTCATCTATAAAAGGATATATACGACATGGATTGTCATGACTCCTATGACCATAAATGATATCAAATGAGAGGGTTGATTTGAAATCCCACCATCTCCTAGCAGCCAATGATAATCATTTCTTCCTGACTCCTCCAGTGTCAGGAATATCAAATGTCTTCTGATAAAGAAGAGGTTAAACATATTATATATACTAGAAACATTAAAAGAATAGTCAAACAATGAAAAAAGATCTTACCAAAATCGTCTCCCACAACTGAGAGATAATCTCTTTATCCACACTTCTCCAATCATCATAAAGAATGCTTACTTTTCTCTTAGCCTGAGTTGCTACAAAACACTTAAAATCTTTTGCATTCGAACCTCTAGGAATATCATCATCATCAAACTCAATGACTATCCTCTAATCATGCGTACGGGCAAGTGATAATTTTGGTAAACGTGTGCACCCACGTTTACCAACCTTTGAACTCTTTGTCGTAATAGGAGCATGTGAATGTTCATCCCCAGAGGTATGACCAGCAATATGCTCCTCTCCAGAATCATGTGGCTGATCGTCTGAATGATCTGTCATTATCCTTCTAATCATAAAAACAAACATCAGTTCACAAATATACAAATTCAAATATTTTAATACTACTGTAATCAGAAAATAGAAAAGTGTACTAAGTTACATAATAGTAAACATTGGTAATATGGTAAGCATGTTAAACAATGGTAAAGATGGTAAAGATGGTAAAGATGGTAAAGATGGTCAATATGGTAAACATGGTAAAAATGGTAAACCTGGTAAACATTGTAAACATGGTAAAGTAATTATCAGTGAACAAAAATAATAGATATATAATTCAAGTAATGGTTATAAACATGATAAAGTAAACTAAACAAACTTAAAACAAACAAAAACATATACTTATTTTGTTTTAAAACATGTTTTAATAAATAAAAAACTTACAATATATAACATTTATGAAAAAAATAAATGTAAACAAGAAATAAACATATGTTACCTGTAATTTTAGGAATGTACAAATGGATTGTTTTCCCAAATTCCTTCATTATGATCATTCCTTATGGCATAAACTATGTCTTCAACATGATCATCATTATGTTCTATTAATCATTCCATGGAATTAGGGATCTCACATAAATCATCATATTCATCAATTTAATCCTCACCAACATATTGTTTTCTCCCTTGTAAAACAACATCCCACTGCATATCTGATTGATCTACTACTTAGAAAATTTGTTTTTCATGTGTTTCCATTATAAAAGATTCAGCTGTGTCTTCCAATCTATTCAGATTAACAAGTTTCATTCCAAATTCATCATGTCTGACACTTTTGTTACCGTTAAACCATTTACAGTTAAAAATGGGAACTTTAATTTTAAATTAATAAACCTCCCATATGTCTTCAATCACTCCATAATATTCACTTGATGCAAAAATTGGGTTTTTGTCCTTAGCACTCGATAAATGCATTGCTTCTGCAAACACCAATACACCACTATTCTGAACTGCACTTCTGTTGTCCTGAGCTTTCATATGAAATGTATAACCATTAATGTCATAACCGGACCATGTTATCACATTTAAACATGGAACTCCCACTATCCATTTTAATGTCTCTGATACATCTGATCTACCAAGCAAAGTTTTTTTAATCCATGATAAAAAAGTTTTGTTGTTCTCATTCAAAATCCACATTTCATTCTTCTTTGGATGACATTGTTTCAACCCATTAATATGCAATGTGATATACGGTTGAGCATCAGCTATGTTATTCAAGATTTATGATTCTAAATTCTTCATCTATTCAGCTAACAATTATTTGACTTTCATGCTACGAATCCCCTTTCCCTCATTATTAACTCGTTCATGGCGAGATAGAGGCAAACCTATGTGTTGCGCCGCATCCAAGTAGCTCGTACAAAACTTTTCTACCTCCTCAGAAATATACTTTTCAATAATGGAGGCTTCAGGTCGATATAGATTTTTAACATACCCCTTTAATATTTTCATATACCTTTCAAAAGGATACATCCAACGAAGATATACAGGTCCACAAAGCTTTATTTCTCAAACCAGATGAATCATTAAATGCACCATTATATCAAAAAAAGTTGGAGGAAAATACATGTACAATTGACAAAGTATAAAAATTGCATCCTTTTCCAAAATTTTCAAAGCATTGACATCAATCGCCTTGTTACAAATTGAATTGAAAAAACAACACAACTTCATTATAGTCTTTCTGACACGAATGGACAATATTCCACGCAATGGTACTGGTAGAATTTGATGCATCATGACGTGACAATCATGTGATTTCATACCTATCAACTTCAAGTCCTTCAATGAGACAAAAAATTTTACATTAGAAGAATAACCTTGAGGCACTTTGGTATCATGAAGACACTGACAGAAGCTAATTTTCTCCCTCTTCGATAATGTATGACAAGACGGGGGAAGAAATGTTCTTCTTCCTTTAAGAGTGGGAGCTAACTCCAAACGTATTCCCATTGATAGTAAGTCTAATCTTGTATTCAACCCATCTTTAGTCTTTCCTTTAATATCTAACAATGTTCCATTCAAATAATCACAGATATTCTTCTCCACATGCATGACATCAATATTATGTTTAACTTCATCATACGTCCAATATGGTAGCTCAAAAAAATGACCTTTTCTTCCAAATATGTCTATCATTACTAGATTTCTGTGTCTTTCCCAATGTCACATCAAGGTTTTTCACCCTCTCAAAATACAGATTATGGGATAAAGGTTTTGGAGAAGTATCAAATTCTTTTGATCCATTGAATGCCTTTTTTAGTCTTCAATAAGGGTGTTCCATAGGAAAAAACATTCGATGACCCATGTACATTGTTTTCCTCCCATGATACAATTGACAATATGAAGTCTGTTGTTCACAAATTGGACATGATTTATTCCCTTTAACACTGTATCCAGACAAATTTTCATATGCTGGGAAGTCATTTATAGTGAACATATGCACTTTATGTAGTTGAAAATATCCCATTTTATAAGAATCATACACCCTAATACCATCATTCCATAACAGTTTCAAATCATCAATCAACGGTGACAAGTAAACATCAATATCATTACCGGGTTGCTTTGGACCCGAGATCATTATACTCAACATGACATATTCGCGCATCATATAAACATCAGGAGAGAGGTTGTAAATTACCAATAAAACGGGCCATGAACTATGTGTGCTTCTGAGGGTTCGTTATGGATTCATTCCATCTGTGCACAACCCTAGTCTGAGATTTCTAATTTCATTTCCAAATGTAGAATACTGTGCATCAATTTTCTTTCATTGTGGACAATCAGCTGGATGACGTATTTTTCCATCACATACCCGCTCTTCAGCATGCCATCTTAACCTTTTTTCATCATGTGAATTAGCAAATAAACATTTGAAACGATTAATTATAGGAAGATACCAAAATACCTTTGAAGGGAGCTTTGTAACCTCTACACCAGCCTGTGATTTTTCTTTCACCTTATACCGTGATGTCCCACATTTAGGAAACTCTAACAGAAATTCATATTCCTTCCTATATATAAAGTAGTCATTCGGACAGGCATGTATTTTCTTGTATCCCAATCCCATCGGGCATAATATTTTCATGGCTTTGTAATGTGAATCTGGAAGATCGTTATCTTTTGGAAGAATGTCATTCATCAATTTTAGCAGCTCTATAAAACTTCTGTCACTTCATCCATGTTTCTCCTTCAGGTTAATCAATCTTAACACCGCCGACAAAACCGTAAAATCTGTACAACCAGGATATAATGGTTTTTCAGCATCACCATATAGATGCGCAACTGTCGGTTCTATCTCAATTAGTTCTGCTACAATATCGCGAATCATTTCATCAATTCCATCAGAGATACCATCTTGCGAATCATCATAATCAGTGACATTCCGTCCAGTTTCACAATGCCAAATCCAAGGGCTGTAACTCGGATTAAAACCATGAAAAATCAGATGATCTTTTATCTCTCTACTTTTCAACTTCTTCATATTCAAACATTTCCGTCATGGAGAGAAAAAAATGTCCCTACTTGGAACACTTCGTTTTGCAAATTCCAAAAAGGCATCAACACCTTCCTCAAATTCATTACTCATTTGATGTGCTGTAATCCAACTTCGACTCATTATTACCTATAACAAATATCAACAAAAAATATATATTTTTAATATAAGACAAATATATGTTTATATGAAAAAAATCATAATTTGAATGTAAAACAATTTAAAATATAAAACAAATCTATGGGTATTTAAGAAAATATGCTTGAATATGATTTTTAAAACAAAATATAGTTAGATATAACAGTTCTAAATTTCATTGAATCAAAAAAAACAAGGCCGCCTACATAGTTGATAGAAAATTGGAGAAAATGGAGTAAACCTGAGAATCACCCCACCCCCCGAACAACCCCCAAAACCCTCTGGACAGGCCCCCACCCCCTTGGACAACCCCCCACACCCACCCACCCCCCTGGACCACCCATGGACACCCCCAACCCTCTGGACAGCCCCCACCCCTCTAGACAGCACCCCCCACCACTTTTGGACACCACCCCCACCCCTCCGGACACCACCCCCAACCCCTACCCCTTGAACACCCCCTGGACATCCCCCAACCCTCTGGACAGCCCCCCACCCCCCCGAACAACCCCCAAAACCCTCTGGACAGTCCCCCACCCCCGTGGATAGCCACTCAAACCCACCCACCCCCTTGGACACCCCCCCGGACACCACCCGTTTCCACATCTTTGATATAACATATTTTTTTTAAAAAAAAGTTACATTATTAAAAACGTTTCATGAAATATGATAAAGATTCCAATCGTATTTCTTATGAAATTTTTCTTACTAGAAAGGGTCTTAGTATTGGATATAATAATAAATAAAGTGGCATAAAACAGCAATATAATCCTAAAAAATTCATATAATCCAGCTTAAATATTTGAATAAATATGTTTGTAATCAACCATCAAATCCAAAAGGTGTATGAGAGAACAATTAGAGAAAAACTAGCAATGAGAGATCATAGTCATTGAGGGGGGATGGTGTCAAAGGAAACACAAAATCAAATGAATAGAGACCACTTTATGATGTAATCCATGAAAAAGAAAAACCTACATCAAATAAAATCGTGAAACATCAAAAAACAAACAAATAGCCATTTGAAATAGAATCTAGTATCTTGATTTAGAAACTCTAAAAAAATAAATAAATCAAAATCTCATTGAATGAATCCTGAATTTCTAAAATAGAACAATACACTAGTTTCACTTTGGTTGGTGGTGCATTTATTTGTTGTATTCGATCATCAATTAGTTTTGTGACATAAAATCAAAAAATCTTGTGAAATACATATAAGTAACATTCATTATTCAAGTTCACATTCTTTTTGTAAAATTACCCATGTCTATATTATCATTAATAAAAAACATTATCATTATTCTCAACTAAAATCATGAGAATTGTGATACTCCCATTTTTATAAACATATATTAATGATGTTATGATAGAGTTTATCATAACTAATAATACAAAAAATGGTATACTTATCTATAGTAGAGTCTTATAAGACAAAATGGATGCACGATATTTATCTGACATTTAGATTTTTTAAAGGGATATAATGATGTTTAATACTTCCCAGAAGGGTGAAATTATAAGGGAATTTAGTGTCTTATAAAAATACAAAGTGGGTAAAAGTGAATTTGTTTCCATTAAAGAAAACAAATGGTTTATCATAGATTTATTAGACTCTATGAGGGTGAATGATAAATATTTATTTTATTATGTTCCATTATAACTCATGTGTAAATATTTATTTTAGTTCAATTAATGAATGATAAATGGTTTACATAAATGATTTTTGTTTTCTAAAAAAATTACATCTTCAATATGGATGATTGATTCCTATTCTTTGATATGATACTCAACAAGGATGATTCACTATATAGGATGATAATTTCTTTTAATTCTCTAATCACATAAACATTATTGGTTATCCAACTACAAAATTGTTAGATGAGCCTTAGAGTTAAATATAATATAGGATAAAAGGAATGGATGAATCAACCATACCTCAAATTTCTTTTTGATAATGAAATTCATACCGGTCAAATCAGGAAATATTCCAAATCGTTCCTTAATCACACCATAGTCCTTCAATAAATAACCCCAAATATGTTTCCAACATAGGAGGATTTTGAGTCATTAAATGCAAGGTAATATATCAAAATTTGTTTTATAAAGAAATAAAAAAACAAGACACTCAAGATAAAAAAGAATTTCTGGTGGCAACGATATTCAAAAAGATGTAATAGGGTTCGAAATGAATGAATCTAACCTAGTTTAAACAAAAAAATCGTAAAACATAAATATAGACTAACCAGAAAAAAAAATGAACGAAATAAATTCATGGAAGGCTTACTTGAGTGTTGCGAGTTGAGATGATAGATCTGAGGAGAGTAAAGATGATAGATGATGAAGCCAAAATGAGTTTAACGCAGGTCGATCGGCGAGCCGATTAGGGTTTACCGCGCGATAGAGACGAGCCGGCGGACTGTCGATCGAAAAATCGTAAATGACAGTCCACGGGGCTTTAATTTTTTAAATGTTTTATAACATCGGTTATATAATAACCGACGTTATAAAATATTTTTAACATTTGTAATGTCGGTTATTTTAAAACCAACGTAAAAAACCCCCCGTGCTTTGGTTTTTTACGTCGGTTATTTTATAATCGACTTAAAAAAACTCCCTGCGCTTTGGTTTTTTACGTCGGTTATTTTATAACCGATGTAAAAAACTCGTAGATATCTCGTTTTTTACATCGGTTATTTTATAACCAACGTAAAAAACCTGTAGATAACTCGTTTTTTACGTCGGTTATTTTATAAATGACTTAAAAAACCCCCCGTGCTTTGGTTTTTTACGTCGGTTATAAAATAACTGACGTAAAAAACACCCGCGCTTTGGTTTTTAACGTCGGTTAATTTATAACCGACGTAAAAACCAAACACGCACGATTTGTAACGTTAGTTATTAAAATAACCAACGTTAAAAAGCTACTCAACACATTTGTTACGTATGTTATAAAATAACCGACGTAAAAAACTACGTTTCAAAGATTCTCACATCGGTTATATATAACCGACGTAAAAAATGGTGATGTAAATAACATTTTCTACACTAGTGACCCCTTAAAACACTAAAAACCATATAAAATCTAAAAAATCTTGAAAATCCCTATAAACATAAAAAAACTAAAAACCTAGAAAAACCCAAAGAAACTATTATAATCAAAATAAATCCTAGAACCCATAAAAACCTAAAAATGCTAAAAACCATAAAAACCCTAAAACCCTAAAAACCCCTCAAAATCCCTAAGATCACTAAAACCCATAAAAATCCTAAAATCCCTAAAGATCCCTAAAAATGTAAAAACCCCTAAAACCCCTAAAAACCCCAAATAAAACCTTAAAAAACTTAAAAACATGAAAACCTCCTAAAAACCTTAAAAAATGTTAAAAACCATAAATTCCCCGCAAATACCTAAAATACCTAAAATACCTAAAACCATAAACCCCCTAAAATCATTAAAAAACTAAAAACCATAAAAACCCTAATAACCACTAAAACTAAAAAAACCCTTTAAATCCCATAAAACATTTAAAAAACTCAAAAAACACTATGAACCCTAAAACACAAAAAAAATCTTAAAACCAAAAAAGAATCATACCCTTAAAAACCCTCAAAATCCCTAAAATCCTAAAAACCATAAAAATCCTAAAAAATCCCCAAAAAATAATTAATAAATAAAACCCAAAAACCCTGAAAAAGATAAGAAAACCTCAAACCCCTAAAACACTTAAAACCCCTAAAATCCCCAAAAATTCTAGAAAACCTAAAAACCCATAAAACACTTAAAATGATTAGAAACCCTCAAAATTTTTGAAAAACCAAAAATGTCCTTAAAATCCCTAAAAAAATAAAAATATATAAAAACCCATTAAAATCTAAAAAAAACCCTGGTAAAACCTTAAAAACCTAGATACATTTAAAACCCCTAAGAACCTAAAAAATGCTAAAAACCCTAAAAACCCCTCAAATCAATAAAACCCCTATAAACCATACAACCCCATAAAACCCCAAAAACACACTAAAAAACTTAAAACCCTTTAAAAACCTAAAATAATTATAAAAATATAAAAATGATAAACCCCATAGAATCTAAAAAAACCCTAAAAAACTGAAAACCCCTAAAAACCATAAAACCCGTCAAAATTCCTAAAAACCCTAAAACCCCAAAAATCCTAAAGAATCACTAAAAATTACAAAAAAAATAAAACCCCTAAGAAATCCTTAAAAACCAACAATCACTGAAACCCCTAAAAACCTAAAAAATGCTATAAACAGTAAAAACCCTAAAACCCCCAAAAAACCCTCAAAATCCAAAACCCCCAAAATTCGTAAAAATCCTAAAAAATATTGATTTTTTTTTTAAAAACATAAAGTCCCCTGAAAACCTTTAAAACCATCTAAGAATACCATAAAAAAACTAAAAACACTTAAGACCACTAATATACATGAAAATGCTAAAAACACTAAAAGAACCTAAAACCCCTAAAACCATAAAAAACACATAGAACCTTTAAAAACCCATGAACCCTATAAAAATAACCATAGGCCTATAATTCTCTAAAAATCCATTAAACCCCTAAAACTATTTAAAAACTCTAAAAACATTAAAAACAATAAAAAATCAAAAACCCCAAAAAACCATAGAAATTGTAAAAACCCTATAAACCCTAAAAACACTCAAAATTCCTTAGAACAATAAAAACCAATAAAAAACTAAAAAAATCCATAAATCACCCTAAAAACATAAAAACCCTAAAAACATGAGAAATGATTTGAAAATATTAAAAACATAAAAACACTTAAAACCTCTAAAAGCCTTAAAACACTAAAACCCCTAACCCCCCCCCCCCCCCTAAAACCTCTAAAAATATTCAAAACCCCCCCAAAAACTCTTAAAAACCATCTAAAAATTATAAAAAACATTTAAACCCCTAAAAATGGTAAACAACCTCTAAAAGACCTTATAATGATAAAAATTTCAAAATAACCCAAAAAAAACCCAAAAACCAAAAAAACCATAAACAACCCTAAAATCCCTTGAAAACTATTAAAATACTAAAATGAAAAAAAATCACTAAAAACATATAACCCCCTAGAAACCCTCAAAACCCATATGAAAAGCTCAAAAACATAAAAAAATTAGAACCCATAAAAACATAAAAAAAACTCTAAAAACCCTGAAAACCCTCAAAATCCCTAATATACATAAAAAATACTAAAAAAATCAATAAAATCTCTAAAAACATTAAAAATCCTAATAAAATATTTAAAAACTAAAAACACTATAAACCCATAAAAACATAAAAATTTCTAAAAACCCTAAAAATCCAGAAAAGACCCTAAGAAACGTAAGATATCATAAAACCATAAAAACCCTAAAACCCATAAAAACCAATAAAACCCCTAAAAACACAACAAAAATCTAAAAACACTTTAAACTACTAAAACCATAAAAAATATAAAAAACCTTAAAAATCACAAACACTCAAACAAATAATAAAAACCCCAAAAACCAGGAAGATCCTAAAACCCTAAAAACCATAAACCCCTCAAAATCCCTAAAAACCTAAAAAATTATAAAAATACCAGAAAATATCTAAAAACATAAAAACCCCTAAAAAACCTAAGAACACCCTCAAACCCTTAAAGTACTTAAGACCCCTAAAAACCTAAGGAATGCCAAAAACCCCAAAAACCATAAAAACACTAAAGAACTAAAAATAATAAAACCATAAACCAATAAATCCTTAAAACCAATATAAATCCATAAAACTAAAAAAAACCAGTAAAAAATAAATTAGTTTTGTGACATAAAATCAAAAAATCTTGTGAAATACATATAAGTAACATTCATTATTCAAGTTCACATTCTTTTTGTAAAATTACCCATGTCTATATTATCATTAATAAAAAACATTATCATTATTCTCAACTAAAATCATGAGAATTGTGATACTCCCATTTTTATAAACATATATTAATGATGTTATGATAGAGTTTATCATAACTAATAATACAAAAAATGGTATACTTATCTATAGTAGAGTCCTATAAGACAAAATGGATGCACGATATTTCTCTGACATTTAGATTTTTTAAAGGGATATAATGATGTTTAATACTTCCCAGAAGGGTGAAATTATAAGGGAATTTAGTGTCTTATAAAAATACAAAGTGGGTAAAAGTGAATTTGTTTCCATTAAAGAGAAAAAATGGTTTATCATAGATTTATTAGACTCTCTGAGGGTGAATGATAAATATTTATTTTATTATGTTCCATTATAACTCATGTGTAAATATTTATTTTAGTTCAATTAATGAATGATAAATGGTTTACATAAATGATTTTTGTTTTCTAAAAAAATTACATCTTCAATATGGATGATTGATTCCTATTCTTTGATATGATACTCAACAAGGATGATTCACTATATATGATGATAATTTCTTTTAATTCTCTAATCACATAAACATTATTGGTTATCCAACTACAAAATTGTTAGATGAGCCTTAGAGTTAAATATAATATAGGATAAAAGGAATGGATGAATCAACCATACCTCAAATTGCTTTTTGATAATGAAATTCATACCGGTCAAATCAGGAAATATTCCAAATCTTTCCTTAATCACGCCATAGTCCTTCAATAAATAACCCAAATATGTTTCCAACATAGGATGATTTTGAGTCATTAAATGCAAGGTAATTTATCAAAATTTGTTTTATAATGAAATAAAAAAACAAGACACTCAAGATAAAAACGAATTTTTGGTGGCAACGATATTCAAAAAGATGTAATAGGGTTCGAAATGAAAGAATCTAACCTAGTTTAAACAAAAAAAATCGTAAAACATAAATATAGACTAACCAGAAAAAAATGAACGAAATAAATTTCATGGAAGGCTTACTTGAGTCTTGCGAGTTGAGATGATAGATCTGAGGAGAGTAAAGATGATAAACGATGAAGCCAAAATGAGTTTAACGCAGGTCGATCGGCGAGCCGATTAGGGTTTACCGTGCGATAGAGAAGAGCCGGCGGACTGTCGATCGAAAAATCGTAAATGACAGTCCACGGGGCTTTAATTTTTTAAATGTTTTATAACGTCGGTTATATAATAACCGAAGTTATAAAATATTTTTAACATTTGTAATGTCGGTTATTTTAAAACCAACGTAAAAAACCCCCCGTGCTTTGGTTTTTTACGTCGGCTATTTTATAATCGACTTAAAAAAAACTCCCTGCGCTTTGGTTTTTTACGTCGGTTATTTTATAACCGACGTAAAAAACTCGTAGATATCTCGTTTTTTACATCGGTTATTTTATAACCAACGTAAAAAACCTGTAGATAACTCGTTTTTACGTCGGTTATTTTATAAATGACTTAAAAAACCCCCCGTGCTTTGGTTTTTTTACGTCGGTTATAAAATAACCGACGTAAAAAACACTCGCGCTTTGGTTTTTAACGTCGGTTAATTTATAACCGACGTAAAAACCGAACACGCACGATTTGTAACGTCAGTTATTAAAATAACCAACGTTAAAAAGCTACTCAACACATTTGTTACGTCTGTTATAAAATAACGGACGTAAAAAACTACGTTTCAAAGATTCTCACATCGGTTATATATAACCGACGTAAAAAATGGTGATGTAAATAACGTTTTCTACACTAGTGACCCCTTAAAACACTAAAAACCATATAAAATCTAAAAAATCTTGAAAATCCCTATAAACATAAAAAAACTAAAAACCTAGAAAAACCCAAAGAAACCATTATAATCAAAATAAATCCTAGAACCCATAAAAAACCTAAAAATGCTAAAAACCATAAAAACCCTAAAACCCTAAAAACCCCTCAAAATCCCTAAGATCACTAAAACCCATAAAAATCCTATAATCCCTAAAGATCCCTAAAAATGTAAAAACCCCTAAAACCCCTAAAAACCCCAAATAAAACCTTAAAAAACTTAAAAACATGAAAACCTCCTAAAAACCTTAAAAAATGTTAAAAACCATAAATTCCCCGCAAATACCTAAAATACCTAAAATAAATAAAATACCTAAAACCATAAACCCCCTAAAATCATTAAAAAACTAAAAACCATAAAAACCCTAATAACCACTAAAACTAAAAAAACCCTTTAAATCCCATAAAACATTTAAAAAACTCAAAAAACACTATGAACCTTAAAACAAAAAAAAATTCTTAAAACCAAAAAAGAATCATACCCTTAAAAACCCTCAAAATCCCTAAAATCCTAAAAACCATAAAAATCCTAAAAAATCCCAAAAAAATAATTAATACATAAAACCCAAAAACCCTGAAAAAGATAAGAAAACCTCAAACCCCTAAAACACTTAAAACCCCTAAAATCCCCAAAAATTCTAGAAAACCTAAATATCCATAAAACACTTAAAATGATTAGAAACCCTCAAAATTTTTGAAAACCCAAAAATGTCCTTAAAATCCCTAAAAATATAAAAATATATAAAAACCCATTAAAATCTAAAAAAACCCTGGTAAAACCTTAAAAACCTAGATACATTTAAAACCCCTAAGAACCTAAAAAATGCTAAAAACCCTAAAAACCCCACAAATCAATAAAACCCCTATAAACCATACAACCCCATAAAACCCCAAAAACACACCAAAAAACTTAAAACCCTTTAAAAACCTAAAATAATTTTAAAAATATAAAAATGATAAACCCCATAGAATCTAAAAAAACCCTAAAAACTGAAAACCCCTAAAAACCATAAAACCCGTCAAAATTCCTAAAAACCCTAAAACCCCAAAAATCCTAAAGAGTCACTAAAAATTACAAAAACATAAAACCCCTAAGAAATCCTTAAAAACCAAAAATCACTGAAACCCCTAAAAACCTAAAAAATGCTATAAACAGTAAAAACCCTAAAACCCCCAAAAAACCCTCAAAATCCAAAAACCCCCAAAATTCGTAAAAATCCTAAAAAATATTGAATTTTTTTTTAAAACATAAAGTCCCCTGAAAACCTTGAAAACCATCTAAGAATACCATAAAAAACTAAAAACACTTAAGACCACTAATATACATGAAAATGCTAAAAACACTAAAAGAACCTAAAACCCCTAAAACCATAAAAAACGCATAGAACCTTTAAAAACCCTTGAACCCTTAAAAAATAACAACAGGCCTATAATTCTCTAAAAATCCATTAAACCCCTAAAACTATTTAAAAAACTCTAAAAATATTAAAAACAATAAAAAATCAAAACCCCCAAAAAACCATAGAAATTGTAAAAACCCTATAAACCCTAAAAACACTCAAAATGCCTTAGAACAATAAAAACCAATAAAAAACTAAAAAAATCCATAAATCACCCTAAAAACATAAAAACCCTAAAAACATGAGAAATGATTTAATGATTTGAAAATATTAAAAACATAAAAACACTTAAAACCTCTAAAAGCCTTAAAACACTAAAACCCCTAAAACCCCTAACCCCCCCCCCCCCCAAAATATTCAAAACCCCCCCAAAACTCTTAAAACCATCTAAAAATTATAAAAAACATTTAAACCCCTAAAAATGGTAAACAACCTCTAAAAGACCTTATAATGATAAAAATTCAAAATAACCCAAAAAAACCCAAAAAACCAAAAAAACCATAAACAACCCTAAAATCCCTTGAAAACTATTAAAATACTAAAATGAAAAAAAATCACTAAAACATATAACCCCCTAGAAACCCTCAAAACCCATATTAAAAGCTCAAAAACATAAAAAAATTAGAACCCATAAAAACATAAAAAAACTCTAAAAACCCTGAAAACCCTCAAAATCCCTAATATACTTAAAAAATACCTAAAAAAATCAATAAAATCTCTAAAAACATTAAAAATCCTAATAAAATATTTAAAAACTAAAAACACTATAAACCCATAAAAAACATAAAAATTTCTAAAAACCCTAAAATCCAGAAAAGGACCCTAAGAAACGTAAGATATCATAAAACCATAAAAACCCTAAAACCACTAAAAACCCATAAAACCCCTAAAAACACAACAAAAATCTAAAAACACTTTAAACTACTAAAACCATAAAAAATATAAAAAACCTTAAAAATCACAAACACTCAAACAAATAATAAAAACCCCCAAAACCAGGAAGAACCTAAAACCCTAAAAACCATAAACCCCTCAAAATCCCTAAAAACCTAAAAAATTATAAAAATACCTGAAAATATCTAAAAACATAAAAACCCCTAAAAACCTAAGAACACCTTCAAACCCTTAAAGTACTTAAAACCCCTAAAAACCTAAGGAATGCCAAAAACCCCAAAAACCATAAAAACACTAAAAAACTAAAAATAATAAAACCATAAACCAATAAATCCTTAAAACTAATATAAATCCATAAAATTAAAAAAACCAGTAAAAAATCTAGAACCCCTTAAAACCCTAAAATGTTAAAAATATCTAAAACCCCCCAAAAAACACTAAAAAATCAAGAATAATAAAAAAAACACTCAAAATTACTAAAACCTAAAAAAGTATTAAAATAATTAAAATCCATAAAAACACATAGCAGCTTGAACTATTCATCCATCTGGTCTTTCGGGTCACTGGTTTTGTCCTCAGGTCCTGCAAGGCTTTCGGGCAACCCAAGGCCTTCAGACCAGTTGATTCTCAAGGCCTTCGGGCCACCATAAGGCCTTAGGGCCACCCCAAGGCCTTCGGGCCACATGAATGCATGCCCTAGACACACTACAAAAAAGGATCATCCCTAGAAAAGGATTCATAGCAGGTGCACTAACCAGAGCAGAGCCAAATGGATTGTCAGAATGAGAGGGTATGGCTATGCCATTAGTACCAGCCTGTTCTTTCACGGGAAGCCTAGACAGATGGTCATTCAAAGGTGGAGAGCTACTATCAGGATGAAGATGCTGGGGAGGGGAAGTTCCTTATAGATAGTCTAGTTTAATTCCCTAAGACCTTCGGATCATGTAATCTTCTAAGCCTACAGTCCATGTAATCTCTAAGCCTACGGGACCGGTAAGGTTTTCCCCTCATCCCTCGAAAGGGGGGTTATCAAAAATAAATAAAAATAGAGGCCTTTGGGCCATTCAAGCATAAAAATACATAGAGAAATAGGATGGATCCTCTGCGCTCTCGCAATGGATATTTGGCCTCCTTAATGTCGGCTTGAAGACTTTGATGATTTCTCCACCTTGGCCTCCCCCTTTCGGGGGAGGGTCCTCTACTAGTTCTCAATGAAGACAGACCCTTTATTTTGTTCTCGAATCCTGCTTCACTTCTAGATTTTCTATAGATTGATCTTTTCACTATGTTTATGGGCTTTCATGAAGGTAATCCACAACTACAACTATCACTTGTGGAGTTTAACAAGGCTTATGTCCTGGATAAGCATACCCTTGTAGCTTGTTTTTTGAATTAGTGCCCCCTGGTTGACGTTTTTGATAGGTTTGTGTTTGAAAATGGGGATCTTCAGGATCATGCTACTATCTATCTTGTTGATACCTTCCACATTCTGATTCAATTTTCAAACAAGGAGGATCTCATTCGGGCCTGGTCTGTGGCTCCTCGAAGATGCGACGACGCCTGCTTTTCCCTCTTTCAATGGATCTTTGATTTCCATTTGCGTATTGATTTTTTAATGGTGGTGACTTGGGTGAGGTTTCCAGTACCCCCCCTTCCCTTTAAAAATATGTCTACTATCTCAATTTTGTGGAATATAGTTGGACGGTTCTTGTGTGTGGATAGTAGATCTTGGGCTCTTTGTCACCTGGTTTCGCAGAGGGTTTTTGTTGAAGTCAACATTTCGAAAGAGCCGAATGATTTTTTCTGGATTACCATTTGTGAGGAATTACTATAGAAGATGCCTATGGTTTATGAATCATTGGTGAGATACTATGACTCATGCTTGACACTTGGTCATAGAAGAAGTGATTGCAGGAGTTGGGCAGTGAGTGTGTTATTGAGGGAACTGACCAGAGAGTTAGCTCCTTGAGGACGGGGTTGTCATCTGATTTTCAGGAAATACTAGGAACTCTGTAATATTCTCTTTCGGGAGCAAAGAGGAGTGTTGGGGTGGAATAAGGGGACTTCTCATCATGGTAGTCTCTAAAGGCATACCATTCATAGTTTAGGGTAAATGATATTTTCAAGCGCTTGAGGGGTGACTTGGGATATTTAGGTGACGTCCCTTCTTCCAGTAGGAAGGGGGTTGAGGCTCTTGATGAAGGTGGGGCTGTGGTTAATTATCTACCATAGAAAATTTAGGTTCTTCTTCCAACTTCCATCCACTTTGTGGAGCTCGGACCTATAGAAATTGTGTACGATGAGAGGGAGAGGTGGTAAATTCATGTACATCAATAGGTGCAAGTTGAAGCTACTAGGGATGACAGTGAACAACCTATGGAACCCCAAGAGGTGTTACCTAGTCTCACATTTGCAGGTATGGGGAGGAAGGATATGATCCAAAATTCATCATTTATTGTTGTTTCAACTTTCAACCATTTTTTGGGGTTGGAGGCTATGGTGAAAATGGAAATGGAGTGACTGAGTCATAAGATGCAGGACTAGGGAGAGCTACAGGCTGAAGTGGTTGGGGATGAAAATAGACTCCATGTAAAACATCAGGCAGATGCTCCAATCCCCTTATGAGAAGGGATGGGGAGAACGAAGGTGGAGCAAAATCCTTTACCTCCTGGTGAGCAAGAACGAGAGAAGTGAGAGGTGCAGACTGTTGCAGATGGGATTGGGGATATACTAGTTTTAGGATTTCAGTCTAATGAGGATCAAGAAGACCTATCTAAAACCTCAATTCTGAGCAGGAGGACTAAAGAGAAAAAGAGCCTATTTCTAGTCTTGTTCAAGACCTTACCCCCGTGTGTTATGTTTTCCTAAAAGATAATGCCTTACTGCATGGAAATATTATTTCTACAACATCAAAAGGACATCTTACAGGATGTAGATCTGAAGTAGGACATGTATTTTTTTGGTACAATGATGTTGAAGAAGCAAGGTTAGGGGAAATCATTGTGGATCGTGATTCCATGATTAATTCTAACATAGCTTAAATAAATAAGGAGAAGTATTTAATGGGTGAACCTGGTTCTGTTATATTGGATTCATGCTCCTGGAAGAGGATGTCGCGGTCTATCAGTGCACTTACACATGGATCTGGAAGCCAGGGAGGTGGGGTTGATCTTACTGCTATTGAGCCTATGAAGGATGGTAATTCCAGGACTAGGGCGATGAGTTCTCATGGCATGCTACAAGGAAAGAAGGTGGTCTATTGAGATCTTTACTCTGCCCTAATGTAGAGGAGGCCAATGAGGGACTACACTACTCTTCCCAGGCTAGTTTCTACCAGAACCTCCTCCAAGTCCCTCAAGTCTGTGAAGCAGCAGAGGTATAGGGTTATATATACCAAGCTTGTTGTTGACATGGGAAGCGCCAGGAAAGTTGTGGAGAAGTGGGAGATGGCAGATTCATATGCGTCCTCAGGATATGGGGTATATGGAGACCCCTATAGGGATTCTAGGGAAGTTGACCCTTTTGATATTTAGTTTCATTCATTGTTTAGTTTTGGGACTATCTTTGTGTATGGGTCATTTTACTCTGTCCCTCCCCTATCTTTCATGTCTATTTTGCTATTAAAATTTAGGGGGGGGGGGTCGGAAATATCTTGGCCCCACACCAAATTTGTGCTAAAAATACATAAAACATAAAAAAACCTAAAACACCTATAAATCCCGAAAACCATAAAACCGTTAAACCACTTAAAACCCTTAAATAACTAAAAAAGGATAAAAAACCTAAAAACCTTTGAAACACTCAAAATAATTTAAAATCAGAGAAAATGAAGAAATACTAAAAATGCCAAAAAACCCTTAAAATGTAAAAAAACCTTAAAACCCTTATGAAAACCATAAAAACCAAAAAACACTTAAAACCCCTAAAAACCAAAAAATGATAAAAACATTAAAAACCCAAAAAAGACATTAAAACTCATAACCCCCCCCCCCCCCAATATAAAAACCACTAAAAACCTTTAAAACCCAAAAAACCCAAAAAACCACTAAAAATATAAAACCCTTTAAACCCCTAAAAACATTAAAAACTCTAAAAAACATTAAAAACCCAAAAAAATGAAATAACACTAAAAACCAAGAAAAATAGAAAAATGAAAAAAACCATAAAACCCTTAAAATCCATAAAAACTGAAAAAACCTAAAAACACTTAAAAACCCTAAAAACCTAAAACCCCTGAAAACCCCCTAAAACCCTAAACCCCTTAACAACCCTAAAAATCCATAATATCCAAAAAAACGTAAACATTCTAAAAAATACCTAAAAACCCTAAAATGTAAAAATCCCTTAAAACCCTAAGGAAAACATAATATCCTAAAAATCCATAAAATCCATAAAAATTTCAAAAATCATAAAAGGGTCTAAAACCCCTAAAAACCCCTAAAAACCCTAAAAACCCCTAAAAACATAAAAAAAATATAAAACCCATAAAAACCTTAAAAAATCTCAAAAACCTCTAAAAGAAATTTAAAACCTTAAAAATGATAAAAAAAATTATAAAACCCTCAAAACCCAAAAAAAACTACAAAAACTAAAAACCCATACAAACCCTAATATCCCAAAAAACCCTAAAATCGCCCAAAATCCATAAAAACCCTAAAACACCATAAAAATCCTAAAAACCCTAAAAATTCAAGGAAACCAAAAAAACCATGGTAAACCCTTAAGAAACATTAAAAAACTAAGAACTCTTAAAAACCAAAAAAAATATAAAAATGCTAAAACCTCTAAAAAGAGTCAACCCCTAAAAACTGTAAAGAACATCAAAATCCCTAAAAACCCTAAAAACCATAAAATTCCTAAAAAATCCATAAAAACCCCTGAAAATCCTCCCCTCCCTTGTCTGCTGGGTCTCATTTCTTCTTTCTAATAAATTTGGGGGGACAGGAATAGCCCGACCCATGAATATTCTTTTCCCTATGAAAATCATAAAAACCTAACATCACATAAAACCCTAAGAAACCTAAAAACTCTAAAAACTCTCTAAAACCCAAAAATGACCCTAAGAACCCAAAATACATAAAAACCCTAAAAACCATTAAAATCATAAATAAACCCTAAAAAACTATAAAAGTATAAAAACCATAATAAAACATAAGAAAACCATAAAACCAAAAAACACTTAAACCCTCTGAAACCATAAAAAATTAAAAAAATCTTTAAAAACGTTCACAGTCATAAAAGTCCTAAAAATCCCTAAAAACAATTAAACCCATAAAAATCCAAAAAATACCTAAAAATGTAAAAAATTCCTAAAACCCATAAGAAATTATAAAACCCTACAAATCTAAAAACAATTGAAACCCCTAAAAATACTAAAAAATAAAAAAAAATACTAAAAACCATAAAATACTCTAAAAACCAAAAAAACCTACAAATAATAAAAACCCCAAATAACATCAAAACTTCTAAAAACCCATAGAAACAGAAAACCCTACTAAAATTCTAATAACACTTTAACACCAAGAGTTTTTAAAAAAATCTATAAAAATTAAAACCATAAGAAAAAAAACCATAAAAAATAAAAACAATAACACCCATAAAACCCAAAAAATCCCTAAAAACCCTAAAAAACCTAAAAATCCTAAAAACCCCTGAAAATTCTATAAAACATAAAAATAACTAAAAACACTACTGAACCCTAAGAAATCCTTAAAAACCAAAAAACAAATAAATCTCCTAAAAACCAAAAAAACATTAAAAACCATAAAAACCCAAAAAACCGTAGTATCCCTAAAAACTATAAAACCCCAAAAAACATAAAAAACCCCATAAAAACCTAAAAACCCACTTAAATCTCTAATAAACCTTAAACCCCAAGAAAATAAAAAAAAATCTAAAAAACCTTAAAATCCTCTATAAATAAAAAACTCTAAAAACCCAAAAAAACCAAACAAAATCCCTAAAAACGTAAAAATATTAAAACCCAGCAAAATCATTAAAATGGTAAAAACATATAAAAACATAAAAAACCCTAAAATTTTGTAAAATGAAAAAAACTCAAAAAACCCTGAAAAACACTAGGAAAACCTTAAAAACCTAGAAACACTTAAAACAACAAAAAAACATAAAAAATGCCAAAAAAAAATATCCCTAATTACCCTAAAACCCTAAATACCCTAAAAATAACTAAAACCCCTTAAAAAACAATATAAATCCTAAAAAATATCTTGAAACCCTAAAAACAATATAAATACTAAAAAACAAATAAAATTCCCAAAAAATATAAAAAACCCAAATATCCCTAAAAACCACTAAAAAAACCTGAAAACCCTAAAATCAATTAAAGAACCTAAAAATTTTAAAAAAGATAAAAAAAAATAAACATCCATAAAAACCCTAAAAAACAAAAAAACCCATAAAAACAAAAAAAATCCAAATAAACATAAACACCCTAAAACCCAATAAAAACACTAAAACCACTAAAAAATTTAATAACCGTTTAATCCCATAAAAACATTAAAATATAAAAATTACTTTGGAACCCTAAAAAACTAAAAAAGAACCATAAAACTACAGAAAACCCTACAAGCCCAAAAATTGATAAAACTCATTGAAAAACAAAAAAAATCCAAAAAAAACATAGAAATACTAAAAAAATGTAAAAATCGTAAAAATACTGAAAAATACTAAGGGAAACATAACACCTAAAAATACAAAAACCCCTAAAAACCATAAAATTTATAAAACTACTAAAAACACTAAAAACCCTCAAATCTATAAAAATAAAAAGAAAACATGAAAATCCCAAAGAAGCCTTAAAACTTAATAAAATATAAAAACCTTAAAAGAATTTAAAACCCCTAAGGAAACCTCAAACCATTAAACAATTAAAGCCCCTAAAAAAATGCCAAAAACCCTTAAAAATGATAAAAAAGCTAAAAACCTTAAAACCCCCATAAACCCCTAATAACCACTAAAAACGCTAAAAACCTTTTAAACCCCTAAAAATTAAGAAAAACTATCTCAAGGATGGAGCCTCCTCCGCTCTTTCACGGTGGTCGGTCCCCTCTCCTTCTAGGATAATGATGACGATAACCTCCAAGTCTCTTCCTCCCACATCTATGAGGGAGGGGCCACTGTTGATTCTTGACGATGATCACTCCTTTGTCTCATTCTCATCTCTTGATTTTCTGCCTCCTTTTCCATGGATTGAGATTTTTTCTAAGGTGAAAGAAAATTTTGAAGGTCACTCGAATCTTCCACTTTCAATCCATGCGTTAAATGAAGCCTCCTTGATCCATCATTTGACAATGGTTGCTCAATTTTTGAAGTGGTACCCCACGATGGATTTTTTTGAGAGGTTATTTTTTGAGAGTTGGGATCTCCAGGACTGTGCAATGGTGGGTCTTGATGACCACGATCACATCACGATTTTCTTTTCAACCTAGTAGGATCTTATTCTTTCTTGGTCTATGGAACCTCATTGATGTAACAATGCCCGTTTCTCCCTATTTTGGTGGAGTATTGATCTTCACCTGAACCACGACTCTTCGATGTTTGTGACTTGGGTAAGATTTACATAACATCCCCTCCCTTTTTAAAATCTGTCCATTATTTCAATGTTAGGAAATCTGGTGGGAATATTATTATGTGTGGATAGTAGGACTCGGGCCCTCTGTTACTCTATTTACCCAATGGATTTTGTTGAAATTGATGCGTCTAAAGAACTAGTAGACTTTTTGTGGATTGTTGTTGGTGAGTAGCTCTGATGGAAGAAACCGGTGGGTTTTTACTGGTGAGTCGACTTATTTTATTCACATTGGAAGCTTGAGAATCGTGGTAAGGCTTGTATGTGGGGTCCCAAGGACAGAATTGCGATGAATCTGGCATAGGTGGAGTCTGGTGAAGGAATCAATGCCTTAGTGAAGGTGAAGGAGGTGGCAGTGCTGAAAGAATCCAAGCTTTTGCCTCCCCATCAAATGTTTGGTGCAGGTTTTGAGCACCTGAAAATGGATTTTAATGTTGAGTGTGATAATGAGGTGGCAGTGGCAGCTTCATGTGGCATGGGCTTGGAGTTATCTATGACTTATGGTGGAAAGGGGAGTGCTAGTTCAGAGGTTATGCACAATGATGAAAGCATGTATTTGAGCTACAACAGTGGGCATGCTTGTAGTAGTGAAATTTCGGGGGGGGGGGGGGGCTGAGTAGGGGGAGGCGATTGAGTAGGGGGAGATGGCTAGATTTGGGCATAAGCAGAGTCTAATTGAGAACCCCCTGAATTTTTCCCTGAGTAGGGTTGTAGTGACCTTGATAAAAAGTAGTGGGAAGGCTAGTAGCAGTCAGCTGTCAGTTCTGGATGGTGTCTCTCTGGGTATTAGGATCAAGGGTTAAGAATCTGATGAGTTTTGTGTTAGAGATGCTACACCAGGGGGTGAGAAGGGGGTGGTGGCTGAGTATGAGGAGGTGGCTGTTAGTGATCATGAGTAGAATCTTATTGAGAAGAAGACTGTGTGCATTGATGAGTGGCCCACTGATCAGAGTGTGGGTGAGTGTTCAATGAAAATCCTTCGGTTCGATGGAAATTGGGGGTATGGATGGTGCTTTTTCCCACTGGCTGACAATGTGGAGGTTTGGTTGGACAGTTGTTGGTTTGGAATTCTGGCACCACTAGTGAAGGAGGCATGGATCCAGACTTGCAGCTAGCCATGGTGGTGTAATGAGGGCCTTTTTCTAATGATGCCTTGTGTGTTGTCCATCATGACATAGTCTTGGTGGAACGACAAAGTGTCTTCACTACTATTGAGGCTAAACTTTTAGGGGATATTTTTGCTGAGGATGACCATAGGATAATGTCCTACATGGCCTAGTTCAGGAGGGAAAGGGACATTCATGGGGATGCCTCTCCAAAAAGGGAAGGGAATAAATTTGATGGGTTAAATTTAGGTGTTAAAGACCTTTGGTCCATTGAATAGGATATCAACCCTCTACTGAAAAAGGGTGAGAACAGTGCTAGTGATAAGAAGGCCTCAAGTGTGGAAAGTGACAACATATTATATGGGAAGGAAGGTTATGATGATGGTTTCACCTTTTCCCTCCAAAAAAGGAGACATAATGACCATAAAAATAATAAGAAAACCTTCAATTCCAAAAACGTTTAAAACCCTTAAAATATATATATATATATTGCAAAGAAAACTCTAAAATATCATAAAATGACTTAAAACCCCCCAAAAACTATAAAACCCCCAAAAAACTATAAAACGCCCAAAAAACCATAAAACCCCATAAAAAACCATAAAATCCAAAAAAACCCACAAAAAACTCTGGAAACCATTTAAACCCCTAAAATTGTTAAAAAATCCAAAAAATGATAAATTCCATAAAAACTCCAAAAAACCCTAAAACACCAAAAAATCGTAAAACCCTAAAACCCCCCAAAATTCCTAAAAAACCTAAAAATCGATAAAAAACATAAACATCACCAAAATTCCAAAAAAATAAAAACAAAACTCTAGAACCCCTAAAGAACATAAGAAAACCCTAAAAACCATAAAACACGTACACCCCTATAAAACATAAAAGACACTAAAACCCTAAATTCCCTAAAATCCCTAAAAACTCTCAAAATCCCTAAAAACCCTAAAAAATCTGATAAAAATACTAGAAATCTCTAAAAATGAAAAAACCCTAAAATGCTAAAAAACACTAAGAAAACCTTAGAATCCTAAAAATAATTAAAACCCCTAAAGATCAAATAAAATTTTAAAACCCTAAAAACATAAAAACATTTCAAACCCCTAAACCACATAAAATCCTAGATACCAATCAAAACCCTAAAACCACTTTAAACCCATAAAAATTTTAAAAACTCTACAAAATATTAAAACCCCTAAAATCTCAAAACCCCCGTAAAACCCAAAAAACCCTAAAACCCCTCAAAATCCCTAAAAACCATAAAAACACTAAAAACCCATAAAAATACTCAAAAATCCTAAAAAACCCCTAACAAAACAAAAAAAAATGAAAAACTAAATAATCTTGAATCCCTTTGAGAAAAACATAAAAACATAAAAACCCATAAATCCCCTAAAATGAAAAAACCCCTAAAAACCCTAAAACACCTAAAAATCCTTAAACTGATCAAAATCCCTAAACCCATACAAATCATAAAATTTCCTAAAATCCCTAAAAATTTAAAAAACCAAAAAAAACCTAAGAAAACCATAAAATCTAAAAACACACTTAGAACCCCAAAAAATATAAAAATCCTAAAATCCCTAAAATACCATCGAAGACCCTAAATCCCCTAAAAACCAAAAAACCCCTAAAACATTAAAAACCAAAAAACCCCATAAAAACCCTAAAAACAAAAAATCACTAATAACCATTTAAACCATTAAAGATATTAAACAACTGAAAAAAACCCTGAAACCCTTAAAATTTTCAAAAAACACTAAAAAACCCAAAAATCACCATGAAACAGCTAAAATCCATAAAACACTAAAAATCCCTAAAAACCCTAAAGTCCGTAAAAATCCTAAAAAATATATAAAAGTACAAAAAAACATAAAAACCACTTAAACCCTTGAAAAACCCTAAAAACGTTAAAAAACTAAAAACACATAAAACCCCTAAGAACATTACAATGGAAAAAAGCCTAAAACTGTTCAGACCCTAAAAATCAGAAAAACCATAAACCCCCCTAAAACATTACAAAAAATATAACCCATAAAACCCGTAATTGAAAATCCCTAAAATCCATAAGAGATGGTGGCGTTTTAGCTCTCGCGATGGGTGCTCCCCTCTTCTCCATGGAGGTTGATGACAGCATAGATTATGGCTTCATCGACATCGCCCTGCCCTTTACTCTGGCCAGGGGTGTTGGTGGATGGACCCCCACTGTAGAACCCCTCTCCCCCTACTTCTGATCAAGCTCAGCTTCCTTTCTTTCCAGAGATTGACGTTATCCCCAAAGTCCCCCTCTATGAGAATGGTGTGCCTTGGTTTCAGATTTCTTTCTGAGAGTTCTTGATGGCCTCTAATCTCTTGGATCTCATGTTGGTGGCCCGATTTGGAAGTACACGGCCCTTTGTGGATGATTTTAACAGGTTTGTTGCTTCTTCTTGGAATCTCTGCGAACAGATGATTGATGGGTTGTTGGATTCCTGACACTTTCTGATTCGGTTTAGGAATGAAGAGGATCTTATTTCGGTCTGGGATTTTTCCCCCACGATCTTTCAATGACCTTCGGTTTCACATTTTCGGTTGGAGTTTTACTTTCATCTGCTCCGTGATCTCACGAGTGTGGCTTTGTGGGTTACCCATCCTGGTATTTCCCTACCCTTCCAAAACCCAGCCATCCTCTGTATCATTGATAACGTCATTGGTAGATACCTGTTTATTAATTCTCAGACTAGTATTTACTCCCACCTGGTTGCGCCTAGGATTTGAGTTGAGGTTGATGTGCCAATGATCTGATTAATTATGTCTGTGTTGAGATTGAGGGTGAGCTCTAGTGGAACCAGATGGTCTGCTTTGAATCCTGGGATCCTTTTTTCTTGTCCTGCTACAGACTGGGCCACTATGCCTCTACTTGTATGTGTCTTTGTTCTGTCAATCCATCTCTTCAGCGGCCAAATGCTTCTTATGGCCTACAAATATATGTGGCTCATTGGGGGGTCCTGGAATTCGTAATGCAAGATTTTCTACTGGATAGGCTAATTTACCTCTGGTTATGGATCACGATGTTATAGTGGTTGGGGATGTTCCACTGCAGGTTGATCGGTAGCCCCTTTCTATGATGAGGGTTTGCGATGTCTTTGATAGGCTAAAAGGTGTCCTGGGAATTGTGGCTGAAATGGAGGTGATGAAATCCATGGAAGGAGACAAGAGTCTGAGGCTCCTAGAGTCGCGGCAGATGGAGATGCCTGAGCTTTCTCCCAGCCCTGTAGGTCTGAAGGCGACCAATGATTCTTCGAAACAAGCAGCAGTGCATGAGGGATATGAGGATGTCCCTTTGTACAACCGGTTTTCTAGCCTGGCTTCGGTATTGTTGACTCAGGAGCATCACGTTGTGCAACCAACATCACCTAGTGACTTTGATGAGAAAGATGGGAAGCATGGCCGCTCTGGACTTTAGGGAGAAGCTTGTGAGGATAGGGGTAAGGGGTCATAAGAAAATGGTGGTGGAATTATGTTAGACAGTTCTTTAGTGCTTAACGTAATGCTGGAACCTCAACCCACTGGTAATGATATGGAGTTCATAGGTGCCGATGTGCAATTCCCCTTTCCTAGCTATGAGGCTAGTGATCGAATTGATCATTATGAATGTGCTGAGGCAGTAGAGGATGTAACTGCATTGGGGGACATGGATGAGCAGATGGTGTTATCCGAATAGGGAGGGGTCTCCGCAGTGGTGATCAATGTGGCAGTTGGGGAGGATGGTTTCACAGGTGTGGCTGTTCGCAGGCTTTCTGGACTAGTTTTGAATACTCCTAGGGCATCATTTTAGGGGGCTGTTGGTGATGCTTCTTGTCATGGGACTGAGTAGGGGAAGGTGGAAGAGAAGGGGCAGTGAATAAAGCAGAGGAGGTGGCTGATCTGGGGGGAGCGTCTAAGGAAGAGAAGGCGTGTGGGAACGGGGAGGTTTCAGGGATGGGGGATGATCACAAGCAGGGGGATGCCGCTGCATAGAAGGTGGTGATGGGGATGGTCATGGAGGTGCATGTGGATGTCCGGGCTGACAGGCCTGGCTGTATGGTATTTCATGAGTTGGAGATGGTGGACTACCCAGGTGACGCTGACCAAACTGGGGGAATGGAGGTGTTGGATGGTCTAGCTCCTAGGGTTCCTCATGTGGTCCCTAGCAATCTGCATTGCGGGGATCTTGTGGGCTGTTCTATAAAATAAGAAACCTCCTTCATTCCTGACCAATTCCAGGAGTATGGAAGAAAGGAGAGTTTTGTGCTTGAGGAAGCCATTGGGGAGGGAAACAAGCCTATAGGGTTCCATGTTGATTCATGAAGGAGGAATCTGTGGAAGGACTACACTTCTTTGCCAAAAATTGTGTCTACAAGAGCCTCCTACAAGGCAAAGGGAAATGCCACTGGAAGGGGCGGAAGGGATGACAATGTGCAGCATAATGTGAATCAACAGTAGCTTAGGGAGTATTACTCTAACTTTCTCAAGCAATATGAATCATCTAAATGGGAGATGATGGACTCTGATGCTTCCTCTAGGTATGGTGCTGATGGGGATCCATATGGAGATAATGCGGCTTATGGATATAATGCAGAGAGTGTCCCCTATGGAACTATTGTTTATGACTTTGGTGGCGATGTTGACTGACTTGTTTCTCTCTTGGGTATTTTCTTTTTTCCTTCGTTTTTGGTTTTGGGGTTGTCAAGGTTTTTTGGGTCTGGGTTGATTGGCCCCTCCCCTCCCTTATCTAATGTTTCTCTATTTTCAAATAAATTTTGGGTGGGTACAGGATTAGTCTAGTCCAACACCTTCCATGCCATAAAAACCCTAAAAACAATTAAACACTAAAAAAATTTAAACCCCTAAAAATATACCAAAAAATCTAAAAACCGTAAAAAACACTAAATAACTCAAATAAATCCTAAAACCATAAAAACCATAAAAATACTCAAAATCCCCTAAAAAACCTAAAAATATGAAAAAAACAAAAAATCCCGAAAAATTACTAAATACATAAAAACCCCTAAAACTCCAAGAAAACGTATAAAACCTAACAACACTTAGAGGCCCTAAAAATCATAAAAAACACTTAAAGTCCTAAAACCAAACAAATCCCCAAAAAATCAAAATCCCTAAAATCCCTAAAAAACCAAAAAAAATCCTAATAAAGCCCTAGAAATCTTTAAAAACATATAAAACCCTTAAAAACTGAAAATCCTAAGAAAACCATAAAAACATTAAAAATAAATTAAACCCCTAAAAATCATAAAAATTCTAAAAACCCTAAGAAATACTAAAAAACCATAAAACCCTAGAAAACCAAAAAAAAACCCTAAAACCATAAAAACCGGGAAAACCCATAAAACCCTAAAACCACTGAAAACTCTAAAATCGCATTAAACCCCAAAAAAGTTAAAAATTCGAAAAACCATAAAAACCATAAAAACCATAAAACTCAAAAAAATCCTAAAAATAATAAATCCATAAAATCCCCAAGACTCTTAAAAAACCTCAAAATCACTAAAAACACAAAAAAAGTCCGAAAAATGACCTAAAAATCCATAAAATGTGAAAAACTCTAAAATCCTGATCACCCATAAGAAAAATATAAAAACATTAAAACACTTAAAACCACTAAAAAGCTAAAAAAAATTCTAAAAACCCTAAAACCCCTAAAAACTTAAAAACCATAAAAAAATTTAAATTCCAAGAACACATAAAAACCCTAAAACTACTAAAAACTCTAAAATACATTTAAGCCCCTAAAAATGTTAAAAATTCTAAGAACCCCTAAACCCCTAAAAAATTAAAATACCCAAAAAAACCCAAAAAACCCTAATAATCCTAAAAAACCATAAAAACATCAAAGTCCTAAAAATACTTAAAATGTATAAATACCTTAAACCATAAAAAACCTAGGAAAACCATAAATATATTCAAACACTTAAGACCCTTAAAAACCTAACCAATTATAAAACCCTTAAAAACACCTAAAAACCTTAAAAATAATATGTATCCCTAAATCCCGTAAAAACATAGAAATACTTAAAAAATCCCAAAAAATACCTAAATTTATACAAACCCTCAAAACACTCAAAAACCCATATAACCTAAAATAATTAAAACCCATAAAAAACCTAAAAATGCTCAAACCTCTAAAAACCAAAAAAGACACCAAAACCCACCAAACCCCTTAAAACCCATATAAACCCATAAAAACCAAAAAAAACCATAAAAACTATAAAAAACAAAGAATAATAGAAACTATTAAAAACAATTAAAACTGTAAAAAATTAAAAACACATAAAAACCTTTAAAAAACTAAAAACTCAAAAACCCCCTAAAAACAAAAAAAAACATAAAACACAAAAAAACCCTCAAAATCCCTAAAAACCATAATAAACATAAAACACAAAAAACCCCTCGAAATCCCTAAAAACCATAATAAACATTAAACTCCCAAAACCCCTAAAAATCCCCAGGAACTTAAAAAACATAAAAACCCTAAAAACTCAAAGAAAACCTTAAAAACCTAAAAAACCCTAAAATCCCAAAAATGAAAACAACCCTAAAACATAAAAAGACTATATGACCCCTTAAAACTATAAAAATGCTTAAAAACCATAAAACCCCATAAAAACCCTAAAACCCCACTAAAAACGCTAAAAACCTTTGAACAACTAAAAATGGTAAACAACTCTAAAATAGTAAAAACATAAAAATCTCAATAAATCCCTAAAACCCTAAAAACCATAAAAATATTAAAAACCCACAAAATCCATAAAAATCCTAAGAACCATAAAAATATTAAAAACCCATAAAATCCCAAAAACGTAAAAACCATAAAAAACCCGAAAACTGAAATAAAACCTTAAAAACCTAAAAACATATAAAACCCAAAAAAATTGTAAAATGAGAAAAAACACAAAACGCCTAAAAATCCTAAAAGCAATAAAACCACCAAAAAACATTATAAATCCTAAAAACCCTAAAAACCCTAAAAACCCATTAAATACTAAAAAAACTTTTAAATTCCTAAAAACATTAAAAAAAAAATAAAAGAACTAAAAAAATTAAAAAAATAAATAATAAAAATAAAAAAACCAAAAAAAAAACAAAAAAATCCAACAACCTTTAAAATCCCCTATAATCCCTCAAAAATCCATATAAACCCTAAAAACGATTAAATTTTAAAAAAAATCCCCCATGAAACTAAACACATTAAAAATGTTAAACAACCTCTAAATGACCTTATAAATGCTAATAATTTCAAAATAACCCAAAAAACCAAAAAAACCAAAAAAACCCTAAACAACCCTAAAATCCCTTAAAAACTATTAAAATCCTAAAATGAAAAAAATCACTAAAAACATATAACCCCCTAGAAACCCTCAAAACTCATATGAAATGCTCAAAAACATAAAAAAAATTAGAACCCATAAAAACATAAAAAACCCTAAAAACCCTGAAAACCCTCAGAATCCCTAATACACTTAAAAAATACTAAACAAATCAATAAAATATCTAAAAACATTAAAAATCCTAATAAAATATTTAAAAACTAAAAACACTATAAACCCATAAAAACATAAAAATTTATAAAAACCCTAAAAATCCAGAAAATACCCTAAGAAACCTATGATATCCTAAAACCATAAAAACCCTAAAACCCATAAAAAATCATAAAACCCCTAAAAACCCAATAAAAATCTAAAAACACTTTAAACTACTAAAACCTTAAAAAATATAAAAAACCTTAAAAATCACAAACACTCAAACAAATAATAAAAACCCCAAAAAACCGGAAGAACCTAAAACCCTATAAACCATAAACCCCCCAAATCCCTAAAAACCTAAAAAATTATAAAAATACCTAAAAATATCTAAAAACATAAAAACCCCTAAAAAACCTAAGAACACCTTCAAACCCTTAAAGTACTTAAAACCCCTAAAAACATAAGGAAATGCCAAATACCCTAAAAACCATAAAAACACTAAAACACTAAAAATTATAAAACCATAAACCAATAAATCCGTAAAACCCCTATAAATCCATAAAACTCCAAAACACTAGTAAAAAATCTAGAACCCATTAAAACCATAAAATGTTAAAAATATCTAAAAACCCCCCAAAAACACTAAAAAATCTAGAAAAATTAAAAAAACCCTCAAAATTACTAAAACCTTAAAAACTATAAAAATAATTAAGATCCATAAAAATACATAGCAACCGGAACTATTTATCCATCTGGTCTTTCGGGTCACTGGTTTTGTCCTCGGGTCCTGCAAGGCTTTCAGGCCACTCAAGGCCTTCGGACCAGTTGATTCTCAAGGCCTTCGGGCCACCATAAGGCCTTAGGGCCACCCAAAGGCCTTCGGGTCACATGAATGGAGGCCCCAGACACACTAAAAAAAGGAGCAGCCCTAAAAAAGGATTCATAGCAGGTGCACTCACCAGAGAAGAGCTAAATGGATTGTCAGAATAAGAGGGTATGGCTATGCCATCAATACTAGCCTGTTCTTTCACGGGAAGCCTAGACAGATGGTCATTCAAAGGTGGAGAGCTACAATCAGGATGCAGATGCTGGGGAGGGGCAGTTCCTTATAGATAGTCTGGTTTAATTCCCTAAGACCTTCGGATCATGTAATCTTCTAAGCCTACATTCCATGTAATCTCTAAGCTTAAGGGCCCGGTAAGGTTTCCCCCTCATCCCTCTAAAGGGGGTTTATCAAAAATCAATAAAAATTAAGTTCTTTGGGCCTTTCAGGCATAAAACTAAATAGAGAAATAGGATGGATCCTCTACGCTCTCACAATAGAGATTTGGCCTCCTTGATATCGGCTTGAAGACTTTGATGATTTATCCACCTTGGCCTTCCCCCTTTCGGGGGAGGGTCCTCTACTAGTTCTCAATGAAGATAGACCCTTTATTTTATTCTCGAATCCTGCTTCATTTCCAGATTTTCTATAGATTGATCTTTTCACTATGTTTATGGGCTTGCATGAAGGTAATCCACAACTGCAACTATCACTTGTGGAGTTTAACAAGGCTTATGTCTTGGATAAGCATACCCTGGTAGCTCGTTTTTTGAATTAGTTCCCCCTGCTTGACGTTTTTGATAGGTTTGTGTTTGAACATGAGGATATCCAGGATCATGCTACTATCTATCTTGTTGATACCTGCCACATTCTGATTCAGTTTTCAAACAAGGAGGATCTCATTCGGGCTTGGTCTGTGGCTCCTCGAAGATGTGACGATGCCTGCTTTTCCCTCTTTCAATGGATCTTTGATTTCCATTTACGTATTGATTATTTAATGGTGGTGACTGGGGTGAGGTTTATATTACACCCCCTTCGCTTTCAAAATATGTCTACTATCTCAATGTTGGGGAATCTAGTTGGATGGTTCTTGTGTGTGGATAGTAGAGCTTGTGCTTTTTGTCACCCGGTTTCGCCGAGGGTTTGTGTTGAAGTCAACGTTTCGAAATAGCCGAATGATTTTTTTCTAGATTACCTTTTGTGAGGAATTACTATAGAAGCAGCCTATGGTTTATGAATCATTGGTGAGATACTATGACTCATTCTTGACACTTGGTCCTGTAATTAGTGATTGCAGGAGTTGGGCAGTGAGTGTGTTATTGAGGTAACTGACCAGAGAGTTACCTCCCTGAGGATGGGGTTGTCATATGATTTTGAGGCAATACTAGGAACTCTGTAATATTCTCTTTCCGGAGCAAATAAGAGTGTTTGGGTGGAAGAAGGGGACTTCTCATCATGGTAGTCTCTAAAGTAATACCATTGATAGTTTAGGGTAAATGATATTTTCAAGCGCTTGAGGGGGGACTTGGGATATTCAGGTGACGTCCCTTCTTCCAGCAGGAAGGGGGGTGAGGCTCTTGATGAAGGTGGGGCTGTGGTTAATTATCTACATAGAAAATTTAGGTTCTTCTTCCAACTTCCATCCACTTTGTGGAGTTGGGACCTATGGAAATTGTGTATGATAAGAGGGAGAGGTGGGAAATGCATGTACAGTGACAGCTGCAAGTTGAAGCTACTAGGGATGACAGTGAACAGCCTATGGAACCCCAAGAGGTGTTACCTGGTCTCACATGTGAAGGTATGGGGAGGAAGGATAGGATCCAAAATTCATCAATTATTGTTGTTTCAACTTCCAACCATTTTTTGGGGGTTGGAGGCTGTGGTGAAAATGGAAAAGGAGTGGCTGAGTCATAAGACGCAAGACTAGGGAGAGCTACAGGCTGAAGTGGTTGGGGATGAAAATAGTCTCCATGTAAAACTTCAGGCAGATGCTTCACTCCCCTTATGAGAAGGGATGGGGAGAACGAAGGTGGAGAAGAATCCTTTACCTCCTGGTGAGCAAGAACTAGAGAAGTGATAGGTGCAGACTGTTGCAGATGGGATTGGGGATATACTAGTTTCAGGCTTTTAGTCTAATGAGGATCAAGAAGACCTATCTAAAACCTCAGTTTTGAGCAGGAGGACTAAAGAGAAAAAGAGCCTATTTCTAGTTCTGTTCGAGACCTTACCCCCCGTGTGTTATGTTTTCCTAAAAGATAATGCCGGACTTCATGGAAATATTATTTCTACAGCATCAAAAGGACATCTTACAGGATGTAGATCTGAAGTAGGACATGTATTTTTTTGGTACGATGATATTTAAGAAGCAAGGTTAGGGGAAGTCATTGTGGATCGTGATTCCATGATTAATTCTAACATAGCTCAAATAAATAAGGAGAAGTATTTAATGGGTGACCCTAGTTCTCTTATATTGGATTCATGCTCCTGGAAGAGGAAGTCGCGGTCTATCAGTGCACATACACTTGGATCTGGAAGCCAGGGAGGTGGGGGTGATCTTGCTGCTATTGAGCCTAGGAAGGATTGTAGTTCCAGGACTAGGGCGATGAGTTCTGATGGCATGCTATAAGGAAAGAAGGTGGGCAATGGAGCTCTTTACTCTACCCCAATGTGGAGGAGGCCAATGAGGGACTACTCTACTCTTACCAGGCTAGTTTCTACCAGAACCTCCTCCAAGTCCCTCAAGTCTGTGAAGCAGTAGAGGTATAGGGTTATATATACCAAGCTTGTTGTTGACATGGGAAGCGCCCGGAAAGCTGTGGTGAAGTGGGAGATGGCAGAGTCATATGCGTCCTCAGGATATGGGGTATATGGAGACCTATATAGAGATTCTAGGAAGGTTGAACCTTTTGATATTTAGTTTCATTCATTGTTTACTTTTGGGACTATCTTTGTGTATGGGTCGTTTTACTCTGTCCCTCCCCTATCTTTCATGTCTCTTTTGCTAATAAAATATAGGGGGGTCGGAAATATCTTGGCCCCACACCAAATTTGTCCAAAAAATACATAAAACATAAAAAAACCTAAAACCCCTATAAATCCCAAAAACCATAAAACCGTTAAACCACTTAAAACCCTTAAATAACCAAAAAATGATAAAAAAACTTAAAAACCTTTGAAACACTCAAAATAATTTAAAATTAGCGAAAATGAATAAAATACTAAAAATGCCTAAAACCCTAAAAATGTAAAAAAACCATAAAACCCTTATGAAAACCATAAAAACCAAAAAACACATAAAACCCCTAAAACAAAAAAATGATTAAAACATTAAAACCCCAAAAAAGACATTAAAACTAATAACCCCCCCCCCCCAAATATAAAAACCACTAAAAACCTTTAAAACCCAAAAAACCCAAAAAACCACTGAAAATATAAAACCCTTTAAACCCTTAAAAACATTAAAAACTCAACAAAACATTAAAAACCCAAAAAATGAAATAACACTAAAAACCAAGAAAAATAGAAAAATGAAAATAACCATAAAACCCTTAAAATCCATAAAAACTGAAAAAACCTAAAAACACTTAAGAACCCTAAAAAACCCAAAACCCCTGAAAAACCCCTAAACCCCTAAAACCCCTAACAACCCTCAAAATCCATAAAATCCAAAAAAGCATAAAAATTCTAAAAAATACCAAAAAACCCTAAAAATGTGAAAAACCCTAAAAACCATAAGGAAAACATAAAATCATAAAAACCCATAAAAGCCATAAAAATTTCAAAAATCATTAAAGGATCTAAAACCCCTAAAAACCCCTAAAAACCATAAAAACCCCTAAAAACATAAAAAATATAAAACCCATAAAAACCTTAAAAAATCCCAAAAACCTCCAAAAACACTTTAAAACCTTAAAAATGATAAACAAATTATAAAACCCTCAAAACCCTAAAAAACTGAAAAAAATAAAAACCCATAAAAACCCTAATATCCCAAAAAACCCTAAAATCCCCCAAAATCCATAAAAACCCTAAAACACCATAAAAATTCTAAAAACCCTAAAAATTCAAGGAAACCAAAAAAACAATGGTAAACCCTTTAAAATATAAAAAACCTAAGAACACTTAAAAACCAAAAAAAATCTAAAAATGCTAAAACCTCTAAAAAGAGTAAACCCCTAAAAACTGTAAAGAACATCAAAATCTCTAAAAACCCTAAAAACCATAAAATTCCTAAAAAATCCATAAAATACCTCAAAACGTAGAAAACCAAAAGAAAACATTTAAAACCTTAAAATACTTACAGCCCCTAAAAACCCTAAAAGGATCTAAAAACCCTAAAAGACCCAAAAAACCCCAAGGACCACTAAAAACAATAAATCCACTAAAAAAATTTAAAAACCCTAAAACCACAAAAGAACCTAAAAACCCCCAAAAGCCCTTTAAACCCCTAAAAATGTTAAAAAACTATAAAAACATGAAAACCATAACCACTCATAAAAATATTAAAAATCCATAAAAAAACATAAATACCCAAAAAATAATAAAAAACCCAAAAAACACTCACAATCCCTAAAAACCAAAAAAACCATAAAAAATCATAAAAAGGCCTAAAAATACCTTAAAATCATGAAAAACCTAAAACCCCATAAAAAGCCATAAAACCTAAAAACATTTTAAACCCCTAAAAACCTAAAAAATGAAAAAATCCCTAAAAACACTAAAAACCCTAAAAAAGATAAAGACCCCTAAAAACCATAAGGAACCCTAAAAACCCATAAAAACCCTAAAAACCACTAAAAAAACTAAAAACCCTTAAAACCCTTAAAACCCAATTTTTTTTAAAAAAAACTAAAAAACCATTAAACCCCAAAAATATCAAAAAAACCCTAAAACCACAAAGAAACCATAAAAACCCAAATAAATAAAAAACCCTAAAACCATTAAAACACTAAATACACTAAAAATCCAAATAAATCCCTAAAAGTCATTAAAAACATAAAAACACGTAAAAAACCAATAAATCCCAAAGAATCCCTTAAAACCCAAAAAAACATAAAACCCCAAAAAACCTAAAAAATATTAAAACCCTAAAAACACAAAAACCCTAAAAACTCTCAAAATCACTAAAAAATCAAAAAACCTAAAAAATAGTAAAAATACTAAAAAAATCCATAAAAATGTAAAAAAGAACCTAAAAATCCTAAAAAACCCTAATAAAGCCATCAAAACCTAAAAACAGTTAAAACCTCAAAAAACCTAAAAAATGCTAAAATAAATAAAAATACTAAAAGAACCTAAAAACCATAAGACACCTAAAAACTATAAAAACCCTTGAAACCCTTAAAACCCATAAAAACCCTAAAGACCACTAAAAATATAAAACACTTTAGACCAAGAAAAACATTAAAATCAAAACACCCTTGAAACTAGTAAAAAGCTCATACTACCCTAAAAACCCCATAAAAATCCTAAAAGTCCATTAAATTCCTAAAAATCCCATAAAATCCTTGAAAAAAACCCATAAATACCCTAAAAGTCCCTAATAAATCCTTAAAAACATAAAAACACATAAAAACACTAAAAAACCTAAAAATTCTAAAAACCATAAAACCCTAAAATCCTAAAAAACCATAAAACTCCTAAAACCTTAAAAATCCATAAAAATTCTAAAAACAAACTAAAAACTCTGAAAACCCTTTAAAATCCTAAAATCATTAAAAATTATAAAAACCTAAAAAACATAAAACCAAAAAAAACAAAAACCCCAAAAATAATAATAATAACCCTAATAAACCTCAATATCCTCAAAACCCATAAAAACCATCAAAATCATAAAAAATCCGTAAAAATGTAAAAATCTCGAAAAACCAAGAAAAATTCCTTATAAAACCTTAAAAAAACAAAACTTTAAACCTAGAAAATACAAAAAAAAACATAAAAACCATATAAAACCATAAAATCCTTAAAAACCCTAAAAACCATTAAAAATCCTAAAAAATCCAAAAAATACCTTAAAATGTAAAAACCCCAAAACCCCAAAAAGACATTAAGAAAACCATAAAATTATAAAAACACTTAAGACAAATAAAAAACTAAAAAATATTAAAACCCTAACAACCTAAAAAGACCATAAAAACCATAAAAAAGCCTAAAAACCATAAAAATTACTAAAAACCTTAAAAATACATAAAACCCAAAAAACCCACTAAAAACACTAAAGCCCTTTAATCCCAGAATATGTTAAAAAACACTAAAAACCTTAAAACCGTAAAAAATAAAAAAACCCTGAAACCCAAAAAAGTCCAAAAACCCATAGAATCCCTAAAAACCCAAAAAAAACTCAAAATATCTAATAACATCTAAAAAGATATAAATATCCTAAAAATACCTAAAAAATTACTCAAATCTGGTATGCTTCCTCTTTCATGGAATTGTTGTTGCGATGTTGCTCTTGTTTTTGTGTGTCATTAGATCGTGGTTTTTTGCTCTGGGGGTTCAATCTGTTGCTTTGGATTTCTTTGCTAGTGGCTTGGTTCATTAGTTGTGTTCTGGTAATGGTTTTGAATGAGCTGCTGGTTGGGATGGTTTCTTTTTTGATGGTTTTGATGCTGTTATGGGGTTTGGTGTGGGTTGATGATGGAGATGATTTCTGGAATTGGTGTTGTTGGAAGCTTAACGTGGCCTGGATGAAAGTGGATTGGTTGAAAGTATTTGGTTTCTGTAATGGTAATGCTGGTGGTTGGCTTGGCTGTGATGCTGGATGTGGCTGGATGTTTGGCTGTGAGTTGCTGACAGGGATGGATTGATGCGGCTTTGGCAGTGGGAATCCGCTAGTGCTTTCTATTGGTAGGGAAGAAGAGTTGATGGGGTTTGGAGGATGGTTGGTGTTACGGCTTGTTCGGTCTGGCTGGGTGATGCTATTGGAGATGTTGATAAGTGATGTTGTGGCTATGATGTCTGGATTATGCTGGATGCTGGACTTAGCGAGATTGGAGGTTGTTTGTTGCTTGGTGGTGAGCCGCTGGATGCTGGTTGATGGTGGTGATGATGATGGTCGCTACTTGTTGTATTGTGTTTTCTGTTTGGGTTTGTTTTTCTTCTTTTCTTTTTTTATTTTCCCTTTTTTGCGTGGTTTTTAAGGGGTTTTTTGGGTGTGGGTTGTTTGACCCCTCCCCTCCCTTGTCTGCTGGGTCTCATTTCTTCTTTCTAATAAATTGGGGGGGGGGGACGGGAATAGCCCGACCCATGCATCTTCTTTTCCCTATGAAAATCATAAAAACCTAAAATCACATAAAACCCTAAGAAACCTAAAAACACTAAAAACTCTCTAAAACCCAAAAATGACCCTAAGAACACCCAAAATACATAAAATCCCTAAAAACCATTAAAATCCTAAATAAAACCTAAAAAACTATAAATGTATAAAAACCCTAATAAAACATAAGAAAACCATAAAACCAAAAAACACTTAAACCCTCTAAAACCATAAAAAATTAAAAAAAATCTTTAAAAAAGTTCACAGTCATAAAAGCCCTAAAAATCCTTAAAAACAATTAAACCCATAAAAATCCAAAAATTACCTAAAAATGTAAAAAATTCCTAAAACCCATAAAAAAATTATAAAACCCTAAAAATCTAAAAACAGTTAAAACCCCTAAAAATACTAAAAAATACAAAAAATACTAAAAACCATAAAATACTCTAAAAACCAAAAAAAACCTACAAATAATAAAAACCCCTAATAACATCAAAACTCCTAAAAACCCATAGAACCCATAGAACCCTACTAAAATTATAATAACACTTTAACACCAAAAAATTTTAAAAAAATCTATAAAAATTCAAACCATAAGAAAACAAAAAACCATAAAAAGTAAAAATAATAACACCCATAAAACCCAAAAAATCCTTAAAAAAACTAAAAACCATAAAAATCCTAAAAACCCCTGAAAATTCCATAAAACATAAAAATAACTAAAAACACTACCGTACTATAAGAAAACCTTAAAAACCAAAAAACACTTAAATCTCCTAAAAACCAAAAAAACATTAAAAACAGTAAAAAACCCAAAAAACCATAATATCCCTAAAAACTATAAAACCCCAAAAAACATAAAAAACCCCATAAAATCCTAAAAACCCACTTAAATCTCTAATAACCCTTAAACCCCAAGGAAATAAAAAAAAAATCTAAAAAACCTTAAAATCCTCTATAAATAAAAAAACTCTAAAAACCCAAAAAAACCAAACAAAATCCCTAAAACCCTAAAAAAACTAAAACCCAGCAAAATCATTAAAATGGTAAAAACACATAAAAACAGAAAAAACCCTAAAAGTTTGTAAAATGAAAAAAACTCAAAAAACCCTGAAAAACACTAGGAAAACTTTAAAAACCTAGAAACACTTAAAACCCCAAAAAACATAAAAAATGCCAAAAAACCAAAAAACCCTAATTACCCTAAAACCATAAATACCCTCAAAATAATTAAAAAACAATATAAATCCTAAAAAATATCTTGAAACCCTAAAAACTATATAAATCCTAAAAAACAAATAAAATTACCAAAAAATATAAAAAACCCAAATATCCCTAAAAACCACTAACAAAACCTGAAAACCCTTAAATCAATTAAAGAAACTAGAAATTTTAAAAAAGATAAAATAAATAAAAATCCATAAAAACCCTAAAAAACATAAAAACCCATAAAAACAAAAAAAAATCCAAATAAACATAAACACCGTAAAACCCCATAAAAACACTAAAACCACTAAAAATCTAATAACCGTTTAATCCCATAAAAACTTTAAAATATAAAAATTAATTTGAAACCCTAAAAAACTAAAAAAAGAACCATAAAACCACAAAAAACCCTACAAGCCCAAAAATTGATAAAATTCATTGAAAAACAAAAAAAATATCCAAAAAAACATAAAAATACCCAAAAAATGGAAAAACTGTAAAAATAATGAAAAATACAAAGGGAAACATAAAACCTAAAAATACTAAAATCCCTATAAACCATAAAATTTATAAAACTACTAAAAACACTAAAAACCCTCAAATGTATAAAAATAAAAAGAAAACATGAAAATCCCAAAGAAGCCCTAAAACTTAATAAAATATAAAAACCTTAAAATAATTTAACACCCCTAAGGAAACCTGAAACCATTAAACAATTAAAGCCCCTAAAAAATGCTAAAAACCCTTAAAAATGATAAAAAAAATCCAAAAAACTTAACACCCCCATAAACCCCTATTAACCACTAAAAACAATATAAACCTTTTAAACCCCTAAAAATTAAGAAAAACTATCTCAAGTATAGAGCTTTCTCAGCTCTTTTGCGGTGGTCGGTCACCTCTCCTTCTAGGATAATAATGACGATAACCTCAAAGTCTCTTCCTCCCACCTCTGTGAGGGAGGGCCCACTATTGATTCTTGATGATGATCACTCCTTTGAATCATTCTCATCTATTGATTTTCTGCCTCCTTTTCGATGGATTGAGATTTTTTCTAAGGTGCAAGAAATTTTTGAAGGTCACTCGAATCATCCACTTTCAATCCATGAGTTAAATGAAGCCTCCTTGATCCATCATTTGACAATGGTTTCTCAATTTTTGAAGTGGTACCCCACGATGGATTTTTTTGAGAGGTTCTTTTTTGAGAATTGGGATCTCCAGGACTGCGCAATGGTGGGTCTTGATGACAACGATCATATCACAATTTTCTTTTCAACCTAGTAGGATCTTATTATTTCTTGTTCTATGGAACCTCATTGATGTAACAGTGCCCGTTTCTCCCTCTTTTGGTGGAGTTTTGATCGTCACCTGAACCGCGACTCTTCGATGTTTGTGACTTGGGTTAGATTTACATAACATCCCCTCCCTTTTCAAAATCTGTCCATTATTTCAATGTTTGGAAATCTGGTGGGAAGATTATTATGTGTGGATAGTAGGACTCGGGCCCTCTGTTACTCTATTTACCCAATGTATTTTGTTGAAATTGATGTGTCTAAGGAACTAGTAGACTTTTTGTGGATTGTTGTTGGTGAGTAGCTCTGATGGAAGAAACCGGTGGGTTTTTACTGGTGAGTCGACTTATTTTATTCACATTGGAAGCTTGAGAATCGTGGTAAGGATTGTCTGTGGGGTCCCAAGGACATAATTGCGATGAATCTGGCTTAGGTGAAGTGTGGTGAAGGAATCCAGGCCTTAGTGAAGGTGAAGGAGGTGGCATCGCTGAAAGAATCCAAACTTTTGCCTCCCCATCAAATGTTTGGTGCAGGTTTTGAGCACCTGAAAATGGATTTGAAAGTTGTGTGTGATAATGAGGTGGCTGTGGCAGCTTCATGTGGCATGGGCTTGGAGTTATCTAGGACTTACGGTGGAAAGGGGAGTGCTAGTTCAGTGGGGATGCACAATGATGAAAGCATATCTCTGAGCTACAACAGTGGGAAAGCTTGCAGTAGTGAAATTTCGGGGGGGAACTGAGTAGGGGGAGGAGACTGAGTAGGGGAGATGGCTGGATTTGGGCATAAGCAGAGTCTGATTGAGAACCCCCTGAAGTAGTCCCTGATTAGGGTTGTAGTGACCTTGATAAAAAGTAGTGGGAAGGCTAGTAGCAGTCAGCTGTTAGTTCTGGATGGTGTCTCTCTGGGTATTAGGTTCAAGGGTCAAGACTCTGATGAGTGTTGTGTTAGAGATGCTACACCAGGGGGTGAGAAGGGGGTGGTGGCTGAGTATGAGGAGGTGGCTGGGAGTGATCATGAGTAGAATCTGATTGAGAAGAAGACTGTGTGCATTGATGAGGGGCCCACTGATTATAGTGTGGGTGAGTCTTCAATGCAAATCCTTCGGTTCGATGGAAATTGGGGGTATGGATGGTGCTTTTTCCCACTGGCTGACAATGTGGAGGTTTGGTTGGACAATTGCTGGTTGGGAATTCTGGTACCACTAGTGAAGGAGGCATGGATCCAGACATGCAGCTAGCCATGGTGGTGTAATGAGGGGCTTTTTCTAATGATTCCTGGTGTGTTGTCCATCATGACATAGTCTTGGTGGAACGACAAAGTGTCTTCACTATTATTGAGGCTAAAATTTTAGGGGATATTTTTTCTGAGGATGACCGTAGGATAATTCCCTACATGGCCTAGTTCAGGAGGGAAAGGGACATGCATGGGGATGCCTCTCCAAAAAGGGAAGGGAATAAATTTGATGGGTTAACTTTATGTGTTAAGGACCTTTGGTCCATTGAATAGGTTATCAACCCTCTACTGAAAAAGGGTGAGAATAGGCTTAGTGATAAGAATGCCTCAAGTGTGGAAAGTGACAACATATTATATGGGAAGGAAGGTTATGATGATGGTTTCACCTTTTCCCTCCAAAAGAGACATAATGACCATAAAAATAATAAGAAAACCTTCAATTCCAAAAACGTTTAAAACCCTTAAAATATATATATAAATTGAAAAGAAAACTCTAAAATATAATAAAATGACTTAAAACCCCCAAAAAACTATAAAACCCCCAAAAAACTATAAAGCGCCCAAAAAACCAAAACCCCCCTAAAACCCCATAAAAGCCAAAAAACCCACTAAAAACTCTGAAAACCATTTAAACCCCTAAAAATGTTAAAAAATCCAAAAAATGATAAATTCCATAAAAACTCTAAAAAACCCTAAAACACCAAAAAATCGTAAAACCCTAAAACCCCTCAAAATTCCTAAAAATCCTAAAAATCGATAAAAAAACATAAAAATCACCAAAATTCCAAAAAAATAAAAAAAAACTCTAAAACCCCTAAAGAACAGAAGAAAACCTTAAAAACCATAAAACACATAAACCCCTATAAAACATAAAAGACACTAAAACCCTAAATTACCTAAAATCCCTAAAACTCTCAAAATCCCTAAAAACCCTAAAAAATCTGATAAAAATCCTAGAAATCTCTAAAACTGAAAAAACCCTAAAACGCTGAAAAACACTAAGAAACCTTAGAAACCTAAAAATAATTAAAACCCCTAAAGACCAAATAAATTTTTAAACCCCTAAAAACATAAAAACATTTCAAACCCCTAAAACCGCATAAAATCCTAGATACCAATCAAAACCCTAAAACCACTTCAAACCCATAAAAATTTTAAAAACTCTACAAAATATTAAAACCCCTAAAAACTCAAAAACCCCCTAAAACCCAAAAAACCCTTTAAACCCAAAAACCCCTCAAAATCCCTAAAAACCATAAATACACTAAAAACCCAGAAAAATACTCAAAATTCCTAAAAAACCCCTAACAATACAAAAAAAAATTAAAAACTAAAAAACCTTGAAACCCTTTAAGAAAAACATAAAAACATAAAAACCCATAAAACCCCTAAAAACCCTAAAATACCTAAAAATCCTTAAACCGCTCAAAATCCCTAAAACCCATACAAATCATAAAATTTCCAAAAATCACTAAAAATTTAAAAAACCAAAAAAAAAACCCTAAGAAAACCATAAAATCAAAAAACGCACTTAGAACCCCAAAAAATATAAAAATCCTAAAATCCCTAAAATACCATCGAACACCCTAAATCCCCTAAAAACCAAAAAACCCCTAAAACATTAAAAACCACAAAACCCCATAAAAACCCTAAAAACAAACAAAACACTAATATACCTTTAAAACATTAAAGACATTAAATAACTGAAAAAACCATTAAACCCTTAAAATTTTCAAAAAACACTAAAAACCCCAAAAAACCCCCATGAAACAGCTAAAATCCCTAAAACACTAAAAATCCCTAAAACCCCTAAAATCCATAAAAATCCTAAAAAATATATAAAAGTACAAAAAAATAGAAACTCCTTAAACCCTTGAAAAACACTAAAAAACATTAAAAAACTAAAAACACATAAACCCCCTAAGAACATTACAATGGAAAAAAGCCTAAAACTGTTCAGACCCTAAAAATCAGAAAAACCACAAAACACCCTAAAACATTACAAAAAATATAACCCATAAAAACCATAATTGAAAATCCCTAAAATCCATAAGAGATGGCGGCGTTTCAACTCTCGCGATGGGTGATCCCCTCTTCTCCATGGAGGTTGATGATGACATAGATTATCGATTCATCGACATTGCCCTGCCCTTTACCCTGGCCAGGGGTGTCGGTGGATAGACCCCCACTGTAGAACCCCTCTCCTCCTACTTCTGATCCAGCTCAGCTTCCTTTCTTTCCCGATATTGACGTTATCCCCAAAGTCCCCCTCTATGAGAATGGTGTGCCTTGGTTTCAGATCTCTTTTCGAGAGTTCTCGATGGCCTCTAATCTCTTGGATCTCATGTTGGTGGCCCGATTTGGAAGGACACGGCCATTTGTGGATGATTTTAACAGGTTTGTTGCTTCTTCTTGGAATCTCTGCGAACATGTGATTGGTGGGTTGTTGGATGCCTGACACTTTCTGATTCGGTTTAGTAATGAAGAGGATCTTATTTCGGTCTGAGATTTTTCCCCACGATCATTCAATGACCTTCGGTTTCACATTTTCGTCTGGAAGTTTTACTTTCATCTGCACCGTGATCCCACGAGTGTGGATTTGTGGGTTACCCTTCTTGGTCTTGACCTACCCTTCCAAAACCCATCCATCCTCTGTATCATTGATAACTTCATTGGTAGATACCTGTGAATTAATGCTCGGACTAGTATTTACTCCCACCCGGTTGCGCCAAGGATTTGAGTTGAGGTTGATGTGCCAAAGATCTAATTAATTATGTTTTTGTTGAGATTGAGGTTGAGCTCTAGTGGCACCAGATGGTCTGATTTGAATCCTGGGTGCCTTTGTTTCTTGTCCTTCTATAGACTGGGACACTATGCCTCTACTTGTATGTGTGGTTGTTCTATCAATCCATCTCTTCAGCGGCCAAATGCTTCTTATGGCCTACAAACAGATGTGCCTCTTAGGGGGGTCCTGGAATTCATAATGCGAGATTTTCTACTAGACAGGCTAATTTGCCTCTGGTTATAGATCACAATGTTATAGTGGTTGGGGATGTTCCGCTACAGGTTGATCGGTAGCCCGTTTCTATGATGAGGGTCTGTGATGTCTTTGATAGGCTAAAAGGTGTCCTGGGAATTGTGGCTGAAATGGAGGTGATGAAATCCATAGAAGGAGACAAGAGTCTGAGGCTCCTAGAGTCGTGGCATATGAAGATTCCTAAGCTTTCTCCCAGCCCTGTAGGTCTGAAGGTGACCAACGATTCTTCGAAACAAGCAGCAGTGCATGAGGGATATGAGGATGTCCCTTTGTACAACTGGTTTTCTAGCTTGGCTTCGGTATTGTTGACTCAGGAGCATCACGTTGTATAACCAACGTCACCTAGTGACTTTGATGAGAAAGATGGGAAGCATGCCCGCTCTGGACTTCAGGGAGCAGCTTGTGAGGATAGGGGTAAGGGGTTATAGGACAATGGTGGTGGAATTATGTTAGACATTTCTTTAGTGCTTAACGTAATGCTGGAAGCTCAACCCACTGGTAATGATATGGAGTTCGTAGGTGTCGATGTGCAATTCCCCTTTCCTAGCTGTGAGGCTAGTGATCGAATTGAGCACTATGAATGTGCTGAGGCAGCAGAGGATGTAACTGCATTGGGGGACATGGATGAGCAGATGGTGTTAGCCGAATAGGGAGGGGTCTCCGCAGCGGTGATCAATGTGGCAGTTGAGGAGGATGGTTTCAAAGGTGTGGCTGGTCGCAGGCTTTCTGAACTAGTTTTGAATACTCCTAGGGAAGCATTTTAGGGGGCTGTTGGTGATGCTTCTTGTCATGCGACTGAGCAGGGGAAGGTGGAGGAGAAGGGGCAGTGAATAAAGCAGAGGAGGTGGCTGATCTGGGGGATCTTCTAAGGATGAGAAGGCGTGTGGGAACGGGGAGGTTTCAGGGATGGGGGATGATCACAAGTAGGGGGACGCCGCTGCACAGAAGGTGGTGATGGGGACGGTCATGGAGGTGCATGTGGATGTCCGGTCTGACGGGCCTGGCTGTATGGGATTGCATGAGTTGGAGATGGTGGACTACCCAGGTGACGCTGACCAGACCAGGGGAATGGAGGTGTTGGATGGTCTAGCTCCTAGGGTTCCTCAGGTGGTCCCTAGCAATCTGCATTGCAGGGGTCTTGTGGGTTGTTCTCTAAAACATGAAACCTCATTCATTCCTAAACAATTCCAAGAGTATGGAAGAAAGGAGAGGTCCGTGCTTGAGGAAGCCATTTGGGAGGGAAACAAGCCTATAGGGTTCCATGTTGAGTCACGAAGGAGGAATCTGTGGAAGGACTACACTTCTTTGCCAAAAACTATGTCTACAAGAGCCTCCTATAAGGCTAAGGGAAATGCCACTAGAAGGGGTGGAAGGGCTGACAAGGTGCAGCATAATGTGAATCAACAGCATCTTAGGGAGTATTACTCTAACCTTCTCAAGCAATATGAATCATCTAAATGGGAGACGATGGACTCTGATGCTTCCTCTGGGTATGGTGCTGATGGGGATCCATATAGAGATAATGCGTCTTATGGATATAATGCAGAGAGTTTCCCCTATGGCACTACTATTTATGACTTTGGTGGTGATGTTGACTGACTTGTTTCCCTCTTGGGTATTTTCTTTTTTTCCATTGTTTTTGGTTTTGGGGTTGTCAAGGTTTTTTGGGTGTGGGTTGATTGGCCCCTCCCCTCCCTTGTCTGATGTTTCTCTATTTTCAAATAAATTTTGGGTGGTTACAGGATTAGCCTAGTCCAACACCTTCCATGCCATAAAAACCCTAAAAACAATTAAACACTAAAATAAATTTTAAACCCCTAAAAATATACCAAAAAATCTAAAAAACATCAAAAACACTAAAAAACTCAAATAAATCCTAAAACCATAAAAACCATAAATATACTCAAAATCCCAAAAAACCTAAAAATATGAAAAACCAAAAAATCCCCAAAAATTACTAAAAACATAAAACCCCCTAAAACTCCAAGAAAACGTATAAAACCTAACAACACTTAGAGGCCCTAAAAATCATAAAAACACTAAAAGTCCTAAAACCCAACAAATCCCCAAAAAATCAAAATCCCTAAAATCCCTAAAAACCCAAAAAAACATAATAAAGGCCTAGAAATCTTTAAAAACATAAAAAACCCTTAAAAACTGAAAATCCTAAGAAAACCATAAAAACATTAAAAATAAATTAAACCCCTAAAAATCATAAAAATTCTAAAAACCCTAAGAAATACTAAAAAACAATAAAACCCTAGAAAACCAAAAGAACCCCTAAAACCATAAAAACCGTAAAAACCCATAAAACCCTAAAACCACTGAAAACTCTAAAATCGCATTAAACCCCAAAAAAGTTAAAAATTCGAAAAACCGTAAAAACCATAAAACTCAAAAAAATCCTAAAAATAAAAAATCCATAAAATCCCCAAGACTCTTAAAAAACCTCAAAATCTCTAAAAACCCAAAAAAATCCGAAAAATGACCTAAAAATCCGTAAAATGTAAAAAACTCTAAAATCTTGATAGCCCATAAGAAAAATCTAAAAACATTAAAACACTTAAAACCACTAAAAATCTAAAAAATTCTAAAACCCCAAAAAATCCCTAAAAACTTAAAAACCATAAAAAATTAAAATTCCAAGAACACATAAAAACCCTAAAACCACTAAAAACTCTAAAATACATTTAATCCCCTAAAAATGTTAAAAACTCTAAAAACCCTTAAACCCCTAAAAATTTAAAATACCCAAAAAAACCCAAAAAACCCTAATAATTCTAAAAAACCATAAAAAACATCAATGTCCTAAAAATACTTAAAATGTATAAATGCCTTAAACAATAAAAAAACCTAGGAAAACCATACGTATATTCAAACACTTAAGACCCCTAAAAACCTAACCAATTATAAAACCCTTAAAAACACCTAAAAACCTTAAAAATAATATGTATCCCTAAAACCCCTAAAAACAGAGAAATCCTTAAAAAATCCCTAAAAATACCTAAATTTATACAAACCCTCAAAACACTCAAAAACCCATAAAACCTAAAATAATTAAAACCCATAAAAAACCTAAAAATACTAAAACCTCTAAAAACAACAAAAGACACCAAAACCCAAAAAACCCCTTAAAACCCATATAAACCCCTAAAACCCAAAAAAAAAACCATAAAAACAATAAAAAAAAGAATAATAGAAACTATTAAAAACAATTAAAACCGTAAAAAATTAAAAACACATAAAAACATTAAAAAAACTAAAAACTCAAAAAACCCCTAAAAACAAAAAAAACATAGAACACAAAAAACCCCCAAAATCCCTAAAAATCCTAATAAACATTAAACTCCCAAAAACCCCTAAAAATCCCCAATAACATAAAAACATTAAAACCCTAAAAACCCTAAGAAAACCTTAAAAACCTGAAAAAACCCTAAAATCCCAAAAATGAAAACAATCCTAAAACATAAAAAGACTATATGACCCCTTAAAACCATAAAAATGCTTAAAAACCATAAAACCCCATTAAAACCCTAAAAACCCACTAAAAATGCTAAAAACCTCTAAACAACTAAAAAAGGTAAACTCTAAAATAGTAAAAACATAAAAAACTCAAAAATCCCTAAAACCCTAAAAACCCATAAAAATACTAAAAACCCACAAAATCCATAAGAACCCTAAGAACTATAAAAATATTAAAAACCCATAAAATCCCAAAAACGTAAAAACCATAAAAACCCTGAAAACCCAAAGAAAACCTTAAAAACCTAAAAACATATAAAACCCATAAAAATTATAAAATGAGAAAAAACACAAAACCCCTAAAAATCCTAAAAGCAATAAAACCACCAAAAAACATTAAAAACCATAAAAACCATAAAAACCCTAAAAACCAATTATATACTAAAAAAACTTTTAAAATGATAAATACATTAAAAAAATAATAAAAAACCTAAAAACATTAAAAAAATAAAAAACCCAAAAAACAAAAAATACAAAAAAATCCAAAAACATTTAAAATCCCCTATAATCCCTCAAAAATCCATAAAAACCCTAAAAAAGATTAAATTCTAAAAACATCCCTCATGAAACTAAACACACTAAAAATGTTAAACAACCTCTGAAAGACCTTATAAATGATAAAAATTTCAAATTAACCCAAAAAAACCCAAAAAACCAAAAAAAACCTAAACAACCCTAAAATCCCTTGAAAACAATTAAAATCCTAAAATGAAAAAAAATCACTAAAAACATATAACCCCCTATAAACCCTCAAAACCCATATGAAAAGCTCAAAAACATAAAAAAATTAGAACCCATAAAAACATAAAAAACCCTAAAAACCCTGAAAACCCTCAAAATCCCTAATACACATAAAAATACTAAAAAAATCAATAAAATCTCTAAAAACATTAAAAATCCTAATAAAATATTTAAAAACTAAAAACACTATAAACCCATAAAAACATAAAAATTTCTAAAAACCCTAAAAATCCAGAATATACCCTAAGAAACCTAAGATATCCTAAAACCATAAAAACCCTAAAAACCCATAAAACCCCTAAAAACACAATAAAAATCTAAAAACACTTTAAACTACTAAAACCTTAAAAATATAAAAAACCTTCAAAATCACAAACACTCAAACAAATAATAAAAACCCCAAAAAAACCGGAAGAACCTAAAACCCTAAAAACCATAAACCCCTCAAAATCCCTAAAAACCTAAAAAATTATAAAAATACCTAAAAATCTCTAAAAACATAAAAACCCATAAAAACCTAACAACACCTTCAAACCCTTAAAGAACTTAAAATCCCTAAAAACCTAAGGAATGCCAAAAACCCTAAAAACCATAAAAACACTAAAACACTAAAAATAATAAAACCATAAACCAATAAATCCTTAAAACCCCTTTAAATCCATAAAACTCCAAAAAACCAGTAAAAAATATAGAACCCACTAAAACCCTACAATGTTAAAAATATCTAAAACCCCCCAAAAAAACACTAAAAATCAAGAAAAATAAAAAAACCCTCAAAATTACTAAAACCTTAAAAATTATAAAAATAATTAAAATCTATAAAAATACATAGCAGCTGGAACTATTCATCCATCTGGTCTTTCGGGTCACCGGTTTTGTCCTCGGGTCCTGCAATGCTTTCTGGCCACCCAAGGCCTTCGGAACAGTTGATTATCAAGGCCTTCGGGCCACCATAAGGCCTTAGGGCCACCCCAAGGACTTCGGGCCACATGAATGCAGGCCCTAGACACACTACAAAAAAGGAGCAACCCTAGAAAAGGATTCAGAGCAGGTGCACTCACTAGAGAAGAGACAAATGGATTGTCAGAATGAGAGGCCATGGCTATGCCATCAGTACCAGCTTGTTCTTTCATGGGAAGCCTAGACAGATGGTCATTCAAAGGTGGAGAGCTACTATCGGGATGCAGATGCTGGGGAGGGGCAGTTCCTTATAGATAGTCTGGTTTAATTCCCTAAGACCTTCGGATCATGTAATCTTCAAAGCCTACAGGCCATGTAATCTCAAAGAATACAGGCCCAGTAAGGTTTCCCCCTCATCCCTCGAAAGGGGGTTATCAAAAATCAATAAAAATGAAGGCCTTAGGGCCATTCAGGTATAAAAATACATAGAGAAATAGGATGGATCATCTGCGCTCTTGCAATGGAGATTTGGCCTCCTTGATGTCGGCTTGAAGACTTTGATGATTTATCCACCTTGGCCTCCCCCCTTTTGGGGGAGGGTCTTCTACTAGTTCTCAATGAAGACAGACCCTTTATTTTATTCTCGAATCCTACTTCACTTCCAGATTTTCTATAGATTGATCTTTTCAATATGTTTATGGGCTTGCATGAAGGTAATCCACAACTGCAACTATCACTTGTGGAGTTCAACAAGGCTTATGTCTTGGATAAGCATACTCTTTTAGCTCTTTTTTTAATTAGTGCCCCCTGGTTGAAGTTTTTGATAGGTTTGTGTTTGAACATGGGGATCTCCAGGATCATGATACTATCTGTCTTATTGATACCTGCCACATTCTGATTCAGTTTTCAAACAAGGAGGATCTCATTCAGGCCTGGTCTGTGGCTCCTCGAAGATGCGACGACACCTACTTTTCCCTCTTTCAATGGATCTTTGATTTCCATTTAAGTATTGATTTTTTAATGGTGGTGACTTGGGTGAGGTTTCCGATACACCCCCTTCCCTTTCAAAATATGTCTACTATCTCAATGTTGGGGAATCAAGTTGGATTGTTCTTGTGTGTGGATAGTAGATCTTGGGATCTTTGTCACCCGGTTTCGCTGAGGGTTTGTGTTGAAGTCAACGTTTCGAAATAGCCGAATGATTTTTTCTAGATTACCATTTGTGAGGAATTACAATGGAAGCAGCCTATGGTTTATGAATCATTGGTGAGATACTATGACTCATGCTTGACACTTGGTCATGGAATAAGTGATTGCAGGAGTTGGGCAGTGAGTGTGTTATTGAGGGAACTGACCAGAGAGTTAGCTCCCTGAGGATGGGGTTATCATCTGATTTTGAGGCAATACTAGGAACTCTATAATATTCTCTTTCGGGTGCAAAGAGGAGTGCTGGGGTGGAAGAAGGGGACTTCTCATCATGGTAGTCTCTAAAGGCATACCATTAATAGTTTAGGGTAAATGATATTTTCAAGCGCTTGAGGGGTGACTTGGGATATTCAGGTGACGTCCCTTCTTCCAGCAGGAAGGGGGTGAGGCTCTTGATGAAGGTGGGGTTGTGGTTAATTATATACCATAGAAAATTTAGGTTCTTCTTCCAACTTCCATCCACATTGTGGAGCTGGGACCTATGGAAATTGTGTATGATGAGAGGGATAGGTGGGAAATTCATGTACAACAAGAGTTGCAAGTTGAAGATACTAGGGATGACAGTGAACAGCCTATGGAACCCCAAGAGGTGTTACCTGGTCTCACATGTGCAGGTATGGGGAGGAGGGATAGAATCCAAAATTCATCAATTATTGTTGTTTTAACTTCCAACCATTTTTTGGGGTTGGAGGCTGTGGTGAAAATGGAAAAGGAGTGGCTGAGTCATAAGATTCAGGACTAGGGAGAGCTACAGGCTAAAGTGGTTGGGGATGAAAACAGACTCCATGTAAAACTTCAGGCAGATGCTTCACTCCCCTTATGAGAAGGGATGAGGAGAACGAAGGTGGAGAAAAATCATTTACCTCCTGGTGAGAAGGAACGAGAGAAGTGAGAGGTGCAGACTGTGGCAGATGGGATTGGGGATATACTAGTTTCAGGCTTTCAGTCTAATGAGGATCAAGAAGTCCTATCTAAAACCTCAATTCTAAGCAGGACTAAAGAGAAAAAGAGCCTATTTCTAGTTCTGTTCGAGACCTTACCCCCGTGTGTTATGTTTTCCTAAAAGATAATGCTAGAATACATGGAAATATTATTTCTACAGCATCAAAAGGACATCTTTCAGGATGCAGATCTGAAGTAGGACATGTATTTTTTTGGTACGATGATGTTGAAGAAGCAAGGTTAGGGGAAATCATTGTGGATCGTGATTCCATGATTAATTCTAACATAGCTCAAATAAATAAGGAGAAGTATTTAATGGGTGACCCTGGTTCTGTTATATTGGATTCATGCTCCTGGAAGAGGAAGTCGCGGTCTACCAGTGCACTTACACTTGGATCTGGATGCTAGGGAGGTGGGGTTGATCTTGCTGCTATTGAGCCTAGGAAGGACGGTAATTCCAGGACTAGGGTGATGAGTTCTGATGGCATGCTACAATGAAAGAAGGTGGGCTATGGAGCTCTTTACTCTGCCATAATGTGGAGGAGGCCAATGAGGGACTACTCTACTCTTCCCAGGCTAGTTTCTACCAGAACCTCCTCCAAGTCCCTCAAGTCTGTGAAGCAGTAGAGGTATAGGGTTATATATTCCAAGCTTGTTGTTGACATGGGAATCTCTAGTAAAGCTGTGGTGAAGTGGGAGATGGCAGAGTCAGATGCATCCTCAGGATATGGGGTATATGGAGACCCCTATAGGGATTCTTGGGAGGTTGACCCTTTTGATATTTCGTTTCATTCATTGTTTACTTTTGGGACTATCTTTGTGTATGGGTCGTTTTATTCTGTCCCTCCCCTATCTTTCATGTCTCTTTTGCTAATAAAATTTAGGGGGGGGGGGTTGGAAATATCTTGGCCCCACACCAAATTTGTCATAAAAATACATAAAACATAAAAAAACCTAAAACCGCTATAAATCCCAAAAACCATAAAACCATAAAACCACTAAAAACCCTTAAATAACAAAAAAAGGATAAAAAACCTAAAAACCTTTGAAACACTCAAAATAATTTAAAATCAGAGAAAATGAAAAAAATACTAAAAATGCCTAAAAATCCTAAAAATGTAAAAAAACCATAAAACCCTTATGAAAACCATAAAAACCAAAAAACACTTAAAACCCCTAAAAACCAAAAAATGATTAAAACATTAAAACCCTAAAAAGACATTAAAACTCATAACCCCCCCCCCCAAATATAAAAACCACTAAAAACCTTTAAAAACCAAAAACCCAAAAAACCACTAAAAATATAAAACCATTTAAGCCCCTAAAAACATTAAAAACTCTAAAAAACATTAAAAACCCAAAAAAATTAAATAACACTAAAAACCAAGAAAAATAGAAAAATGAAAAAAACCATAAAACCCTTAAAATCCATAAAAACTGAAAAAAAATAAAAACACTTAAAACCCTAAAAAACCTAAAACCCCTAAAACCCTAAAACCCCTAACAACTCTCAAAATCCATAAAATCCAAAAAAAACATAAAAATTCTAAAAAATACATAAAAAACCTAAAAATTTAAAAATCCCTAAAAACCCTAAGGAAAACATAAAATCCTAAAAACCTATAAATTCCATAAAAATTTCAAAAATCATAAAAGGATCTAAAACCCCTAAAAACCCCTAAAAACCATAAAAACTCCTAAAAACATAAAAAAAATATAAAACCCATAAAAACCATAAAAATATCTCAAAAACCTCTAAAAACACTTTAAAACCTTAAAAATGATAAAAAAATTATAAAACCCTCAAAACCCTAAAAAACAAAAAAAACTAAAAACCCATAAAAACCCTAAAATCCTAAAAAACCCTAAAATCCCCCAAAATCCATAAAAACCCTAAAACACCATAAAATTCATAAAAACCCTAAAAATTCAAGGAAACCAAAAAAACCATGGTAAACCCTTAAAAATATAAAAAACCTAAGAACACTTAAAAACCAAAAAAAATCTAAAAATGCTAAAACCACTAAAATGAGTAAACCCATAAAAACTGTAAAGAATATCAAAATCCCTAAAAACCCTAAAAACCATAAAATTCCTAAAAAATCCATAAAATACCTCAAAACGTAGAAAACCTAAAGAAAACATTTAAAAACTAAAGAAACTTACAACCCCTAAAAAACCTAAAAGGATCTAAAAACCCTAAAAGTCCCAAAAAACCCGAAGGACCACTAAAAAAAATAAATCCACTAAATACATTTAAAAACCCTAAAACCACAAAAGAACCTAAAACCCCCCAAAAATCCCTTACATCCATAAAAATGTTAAAAAATATAAAAACAAGAAAACCATAACCACTCATAAAAATCCTAAAAAACAATAAAAAACATAAAGACCCAAAAAATAGTAAAAAACCCAAAAAACACTCACAATCCCTAAAAACCCCATAAACCATAAAAAACCATAAAAGGCCAAAAAATACCTTAAAATCATGAAACCCTAAAAACCCTAAAACCCCATAAAAAGCCATAAAACCTAAAAACATTTTAAACCCCTAAAAACCTAAAAAATGTAAAAATCCCTAAAAACCCTAAAAACCCTAAAATAGATAAAGACCCCTAAAAACCATAAGGAACCCTAAAACCCCATAAAAACCCTAAAAAATACTAAAAACACTAAAAACCCTTAAAACCCAAAATTTTAAAAAAACTAAAAAACCATTAAACCCCAAAAATATCAAAAAATATTCTAAAACCACAAAGAAACCATAAAAACCCAAATAAATAAAAAATACTAAAACCCTTAAAACACTAAATACAATAAAAATCCATATAAATCCCTAAAAGTCATTAAAAACATAAAAACACATAAAAAACAATTAATCCCAAAGAATCCCTTAAAACCCAAAAAAAACATAAAACCCCAGAAAACCTAAAAAATATTAAAACCCTAAAAACAAAAAAACCCTAAAAACTCTCAAAATCACTAAAAAATCAAAAAACCAAAAAAATACTAAAAAAACTAAAAAAAATCCATAAAAATGTAAAAAAGAACCTAAAAATCCTAAAAAACCCTAATAAAACCATCAAAACCTAAAAACACTTAAAACCTCAAAAAACCTAAAAAATGCTAAAATCAATAAAAATGCTAAAAGAACCTAAAAACCATAAGACACCTAAAAACTATAAAAACCCTTGAAAACCATAAAACTCATAAAAACCCTAAAGACCACTAAAAATATAAAACACTTTAGACCCAGAAAAACATTAAAATCTAAACACCCTTGAAACTAGTAAAAAGCTCATACGACTCTAAAAACCCCATAAATATCCTAAAAGTCCATTAAATTCCTAAGAATTCCATAAACTCCTTGAAAACAAAAAACCCATAAATACCCTAAAAGTCCCTAATAAATCCTTAAAAACATAAAAACACATAAAAACACTAAAAAAACCAAAATTTTCTAAAATCCTTAAAACCCTAAAATCCTAAACACCATAAAACTCCTAAAACCTTAAAAATCCATAAAAATCCTAAAAACAAACTAAAAACTCTGAAAACCCTTTAAAATCCTAAAATCATTAAAAATTATAAAAACCTAAAAACATAAAACCAAAAAAACCTACAACCCCAAAAATAATACTAATAACCCTAATAAACCTCAATATCCTAAAAACCCATAAAAACCATCAAAATCATTAAAAAAATCCATAAAAAAGTAAAAATCTCTAAAAACCAAGAAAAAACCTTAGAAAACCTTAAAAAACAAAACTTTAAACCCATAAAATACATAAAAACACTAAAACCTTATAAAACCCTAAATTCCCTAAAAACCCTAAAAACATTGAGAATCCCTAAAAACTCTAAAAACCATTAAAAATAAAAAAAATCCAAAAAATACCTTAAAATGTAAAAACCCCAAATCCCCAAAAAGACCTTAAGAAAACCATAAAATTATAAAAACACTTTGGAAAAATAAAAAACTAAAAAATATTAAAACCCTAGCAACCTAAAAAGACCATAAAAACCCTAAAAACGCCTAAAACCCATAAGAATGACTAAAAACCATAAAAATACATAAAACCCAAAAAACCCACTAAAAAAACTAAAGCCCTTTGATCCCAGAATATGTTAAAAAACACTAAAAACCTTAAAACCCTAAAAATTAAAAAAACCCTGAAACCCAAAAAAGTCCTAAAAACCGTAGAATCCCTAAAAACCCAAAAAAACTCAAAATATCTAAAAACATCTAAAAAGATATAAATATCCTAAAAATACCTAAAAATTACTCAAATCTGGTATGCTTCCTATTTCATGGAATTGTTGTTGCGATGTTTCTCTTGTTTTGGTGTGCCGTTAGATCGTGGTTTTTTGCTCTCGGGGTTCGATCTGTTGCTTTGGTTCGCTTTGCTAGTGGCTTGGTTCATTGGTTGTGTTCTGGTAATGGTTCCGAATGAGCTGCTGGTTGGGATGGTTTCTTTTTTGATGGTTTTGATGCTGTTATGGGGTTTGGTGTGGGCTGATTATGGAAATGATTTCTGAAATTGGTGTTGTTGGATGTTTAATGTGTCCTGGATGAAAGTGGATTGGTTGAAAGTATTTGGTATCTGTAATGGTAATGCTGGTGGTTGGCTTGGTTGTGATGCTGGATGTGGCTGGATGTTTGGCTGTGAGTTGCGGATAGGGATGGCTTGATGCGGCTTTGGCAGTGGGCATCCACTAGTGCTTTCTATTGGTAGGGAAGAAGAGTTGTTGGGGTTTGGAGGCTCGTTGGTGTTAGGGCTTGTTCCGTCTGGATGGGTGATTCTATTGGAGATGTTGATAAGTGATGTTGTGGCTGTGATGTCTGGATTATGCTGGATGCTGGACTTAGAGAGATTGGAGGCTGTTTGTTGCTTGGTGGTGAGCTGTTGGATGCTGTTTGATGGTGGTGATGATGATGGTTGCTACTTGTTGTTTTGTGTTTTCTGTTTGGGTTTGTTTTGCTTGTTTTCTTTTTTTATTTTTCCTTTTTTGCGTGGGTTGTAAGGGGTTTTTTTGGTGTGGGTCGTTTGACCCCTCCCTTCCTTGTCAGCTGGGTCTCATTTCTTCTTTCTAATAAATTTGGGGGGGGGGGGACGGGAATAGCCCAACCCATGCATCTTCTTTGCCCTATGAAAATCATAAAAACCTAAAATCACATAAAACCCTAAGAAACATAAAAACTCTAAAAACCCTCTAAAACCCAAAAATGACCCTAAGAACACCAAAATACATAAAATCCCTAAAATCCATTAAAATCCTAAATAAACCCAAAAAAACAATAAAAGTATAAAAACCCTAATAAAACTTAAGAAAACCATAAAGCCAAAAAACACTTAAACCCTCTAAAACCAGAAAAAATTAAAAAAATATTTTAAAATGTTGACAATCATAAAAGCCCTAAAAATCTCTAAAAACAATTAAACCCATAAAAATACAAAAAATACCTAAAAATGTAAAAAATTCCTAAAACCCATAAAAAATTATAAAACCCTAAAAATCTAAAAATAGTTAAAACCCCTAAAAATACTAAAAATTTAAAAAATACTAAAAACCATAAATTACTCTAAAAACCAAAAAACATACAAATAATAAAAACCCATAATAACATCAAAACTCCTAAAAACCCATAGAACCCTAAAACCCTACTAAAATTCTAATAACACTTTAACACCAAAATGTTTCAAAAAAATCTATAAAAATTAAAACCATAAGAAAACAAAAAACCATAAAAAAAAATAACACCCATAACACCCAAAAAATCCCTAAAAACCCTAAAAACCATAAAAATCCTAAAAACCCCTGAAAATTCCATAAAACATAAAAATAACTAAAAACACTACTGAACCCTATGAAAACCTTAAAAACTAAAAAACACATAAATCTCCTAAAAACCAAAAAAACATGAAAAACTGTAAGAAACCCAAAAAACCATAGTATCCCTAAAAACTATAAAACCCCAAAAAACATAAAAAACCCCATAAAAACATAAAAACCCACTTAAATCTCTGATAACCCTTAAACCCCAAGAAAATAAAAAAAATCAAAAAAACCTTTAAATCCTCTATAAATAAAAAAACTCTAAAAACCCAAAAAAACCAAACAAAATCCCTAAAACCCTAAAAAAACTAAAACCCAGCAAAATCATTAAAATGGTAAACACACATAAAAACATAAAAAACCCTAAAATTTTGTAAAATGAAAAAAAAACTCAAAAAACCCTGAAAAACACTAGGAAAACCTTAAAAACCTAGAAACACTTAAAACCCCAAAAAAACATAAAAATTGCCAAAAAACCAAAAAACCCTAATTACCCTAAAACCCTTAATACCGTCAAAATAACTAAAAACCCTGAAAAAACAATATAAATCCTAAAAAATATCTTCAAACCCTAAAAACTATATAAATCCAAAAAACAAATAAAATTCCCAAAAAATATAAAAAATCCAAATATCCCTAAAAACCACTAACAAAACCTGAAAACCCTAAAATCAATTAATGAACCTAATTTTTTTAAAAAAGATAAAATAAATAAAAAACCATAAAAACCCTAAAAAACATAAAAACCCATAAAAAATCCAAATAAACATAAACACCCTAAAACCCAATAAAAACACTAAAACCACTAAAAAATCCAATAACCGTTTAATCACATAAAAACTTTAAAATATAAAAATTACTTTGAAACCCTAAAAAACTAAAAAATAACCATAAAACCACAAAAAACCCTACAAGCCCAAAAATTGATAAAATTTATTGAAAAATAAAAAAAAACCAAAAAAATGTAAAAACTGTAAAAATACTGAAAAATACTAAGGTAAATGTAAAACCTAAAAATACTAAACCCCCTAAAAACCATAAAATTTATAAAACTACTAAAAACACTAAAAACCCTCAAATCTATAAAAATAAAAAGAAAACATGAAAATCCCAAAGAAGCCCTAAAACTTAATAAAATATAAAAACCTTAAAAGCATTTAAAACCCCTAAGGAAACCTCAAACCATTAAACAAATAAAGCCCGTAAAAAAATGCTAAAACCCTTAAAAATTATAAAAAAGCTAAAAACCTTAAAACCCCCATAAACCCCTAATAACCACTAAAAACGCTAAAAAACTTTTAAACCCCTAAAAATTAAGAAAAATTATCTCAAGGATGGAGCCTTCTCCGCTCTTTCGCGGTGGTCGGTCCCCTCTCCTTCTAGGATAATGATGATGATAACCTCTAAGTCTCTTACTCCCCCCTCTGTTAGGGAGGGGCCACTGTTGATTCTTGATGATGATCACTCCTTTCTCTCATTCTCATCTATTAATTTTCTGCCTCCTTTTCCATGGATTGATATTTTTTCTAAGGTGCAAGAAATTTTTGAAGGTCACTCGAATCTTCCACTTTCAATCCATGAGTTAAATTAAGCCTCCTTGATCCATCATTTGACAATGTTTGCTCAATTTTTGAAGTGGTACCCCACGATGGATTTTTTTGAGCGGTTCTTTTTTGAGAATTGGGATCTCCAGGACCGCGCAATGGTGGGTCTTGATGAGCACGATCATATCACAATTTTCTTTTCAACCTAGTAGGATATTATTCTTTCTTGGTCTATGGAACCTCATTGATGTAACAGTGCTCGTTTCTCCCTATTTTGGTGGAGTTTTGATCTTCACCTGAACCACGACTCTTAGATGTTTGTGACTTGGGATAGATTTACATAACATCCCCTCCCTTTTCAAAATATGTCCATTATTTCAATGTTAGGAAATCTGGTGGGAAGATTATTATGTGTGGATAGTAGGGCTTGGGCCCTCTGTTACTCTATTTACCCAATGGATTTTGTTGAAATTGATGTGTCTAAGGAACTCGTAGAATTTTTGTGGATTGTTGTTGGTGAGTAGCTCTGATGGATGAAACCAGTGGGTTTTTACTGGTGAGTCGACTTATTTTATTCACATTGGAAGCTTGAGAATCGTGTAAAGTCTTGTATGTGGGGTCCCAAGGACATAAGTGTGATGAACCTGGCTTAGGTGGAGTCTGGTGAAGGAATCCAGGCCCTAGTGAAGGTGAAGGAGGTGGCAGCACTGAAAGAATCTAAACTTTTTCCTCCCCCTCAAATGTTTGGTGCAGGTTTGGAGCACCCGAAAATGGATTTGAAATTTGGGTGTGATAATGAGGTGGCAGGGGAAGCTTCATGTGGCATGGGCTTGGAGTTATCTAGGACTTATGGAAGAAAGGGGAGTGATAGTTCAGAGGTGATTTACAATGATGAAAGCATGTCTTTGAGCTACAACAGTGGGAAAGCTTGCAGTAGTGAAATTTCGGAGGGGAACTGAGTAGGGGGAGGTGACTGAGTAGGGGGAGATGGCTGGATTTGGGCAATAGCAGAGTCTGATTGAGAACCCATGAAGTAGTCCCTGAGTAGGGTTGTAGTGACCTTGATAAAAAGTAGTGGGAAGGCTAGTAGCAGTCAGCTGTCAATTCTGGATGGTGTCTCTCTAGGTATTAGGTTCAAGGGTCAAGACTCTAATGAGTGTTGTGTTAGAGATGCTACACCAGGGGGTGAGAAGGGGGTGGTGGCTTAGTATGAGGAGGTGGATGGGAGTGATCATGAGTAGAATCTGATTGTGAAGAAGACTGTGTGCATTGATGAGGGGCCCACTGATTAGAGTGTGGGTGAGTCTTCAATGCAAATCCTTCGGTTCGATGGAAATTGGGGGTATGGATGGTGCTTTTTCCCACAGGATGACAATGTGGAGGTTTGGTTGGACAGTTTCTGGTTGGGAATTCTGGCATCACTAGTGAAGGAGGCATGGATCCAGACATGCAGCTATCCATGGTGGTGTAATGAGGGCCTTTTTCTAATGATTCCTTGTGTGTTGTCCATCATGACATAGTCTTGGTGGAACGACAAAGTGTATTCACTACTATTGAGGCTAACATTTTAGGGGATATTTTTGCTAAGGATGACCGTAGGATAATGTCCTACATGGCCTAGTTCAGGAGGGAAAGGTACATGCATGGGGATGGCTCTCCAAAAAGGGAAGGGAATAAATTTGATGGGTTAACTTTAGGTGATAAGGACCATTGGTCCATTGAATAGGTTATCAACCCTCTACTAAAAAGGGTGAGAATAGGGCTAGTGAAAAGAAGGCCTCAAGGGTGGAAAGTGACAACATATTATATAGGAAGGAAGGTTATGATGATGGTTTCACCTTTTCCCTCCAAAAAAGGAGACATAATTACCATAAAAATAATAAGAAAACCTTCAATTACAAAAACGTTTAGAACCCTTAAAATATATATATAAATTGCAAAGAAAACTCTAAAATATCCAAAAATTACTTAAAACCCCCAAAAACTATAAAACCCCCAAAAAACTATAAAACGCCCAAAAAACCATAAACCCCCTAAAAAACCATAAAATCCAAAAAACCCACTAAAAACTATGAAAACCATTTAAACCCCTAAAAATGTTAAAAACTCCAAAAAATGATAAATTCCATAAAAACTCTAAAACACCCTAAAACACCAAAAAAATTGTAAAACCCTAAAACCCCTCAAAATCCCTAAAAATCCTAAAAATCTATAAATAAACATAAACATCACCAAAATTCAAAAAAAATAAAAACAAAACTCTAAAACCCCTAATGAACATAAGAAAACATTAAAAACCATAAAACACATAAACCCCTATAAAACATAAAAGACACTAAAACCCCAAAATCCCCAAAATCCCTAAAAACTATCAAAATCCCTAAAAACACTAAACAATCTGATAAAAATCATAGAAATCTCTAAAAATGAAAAAACCCTAAAACGCTAAAAAACACTAAGAAATCCTTAGAAACCTAAAAATAATTAAAACCCCTAAAGACCAAATAAATTTTTAAACCCCTAAAAACATAAAAACATTTCAAACCGCTAACACCACATAAAATCCTAGATACCAATAAAAACCCTAAAACCACTTTAAACCCATGAAAATTTTTAAAACTCTACAAAATATTAAAACCCCTAAAAACTCAAAACCCCCCTAAAACCCAAAAAACCCTTTAAACCCTAAAACCCCTCAAAATCCCTAAAAACTATAAAAACACTAAAAACCCATAAAAATCCTCAAAAATCCTAAAAAACCCCTAACAATACAAAAAAATGAAAAACAAAAAAACCTTTAAACCCTTTAAGAAAAACATAAAAACATAAAAACCCATAAAACCCCTAAAATGAAAAAACCCCTAAAAACCCTAAAACACCTAAAAATCCTTAAACGGCTCAAAATCCCTAAAACCCATACAAATCATAAAATTTCCTAAAATCACTAAAAATTTAAAAAACCAAAAAAAACCCTAAGAAAACCATAAAATCTAAATTCACACATAGAACCCCAAAAAATATAAAAAACCTAAAATCCCTAAAATACCATCGAAGACCCTAAATCCCCTAAAAACCAAAAAACCCCTAAAACATTAAAAACCTCAAAACCCCATAAAAACCCTAAAAACAAAAAAAACACTAATAACCCTTTAAACTATTAAAGATATTAAACAACTGAAAAAACCCCTAAAACCCTTAAAATTTTCAAAAAACACTAAAAAACCCAAAAATACCCATGAAACAGCTAAAATCCCTAAAACACTAAAGATCCCTAAAAACTCTAAAATCCATAAAAATCCTAAAAAATATATAAAAGTAAAAAAAACATAGAACCCCTTAAACCCTTGAAAAACACTAAAAAACATTAAATAACTAAAAACACATAAACCCCCTAAGAACATTACAATGGAAAAAAGGCCTAAAACTGTTCAGACCCTAAAAATCAGAAAAACCATAAAACCCCCTAAAACATTACAAAAAATATAACCCATAAAAACCATAATTGAAAATCCCTAAAATCCATAAGAGATGGCGGTGTTTCAGCTCTCGCGATGGGTGCTCCCCTCTTCTCCACTGAGGTTTACGACGACATAGATTATGGCTTCATCGACATCACCCTGCCCTTTACCCTGGCCAGGGGTGTCAGTGGATGGACCCCCACTGTAGAACCCCTTTGCCCCTACTTCTGATCCATCTAAACTTCGTTTCTTTCCATAGATTGACGTTATCCCCAAAGTCCCCCTCTATGAGAATGGTGTGCCTTGGTTTCAGATTTCTTTCCGAGAGTTCTCGATGGCCTCTAATCTCTTGGATCTCATGTTGGTGGCCCGATTTGGAAGGAAACGACCCTTTGTGGATGATTTTAATAGGTTTGTTACTTCTTCTTGGAATCTATGTGAATAGGTGATTGGTGGGTTGTTGTATGCCCAACACTTTCTGATTTGGTTTAGGAATGAAGAGGATCTTATTTCGGTCTGGGATTTTGCCCCCACGATCTTTCAATGACCTTCGGTTTCACATTTTTGGCTGGAAGTTTTACTTTCACCTGCACCATGATCCCACGAGTGTGTCGTTGTGGGTTACCCTTCCTGGTCTTTCCCTACCCTTCCAAAACCCAGCCATACTCTATATCATTGATAACGTCATTGGTAGATACCTGTGTATTAATGCTCAGACTAGTATTTACTCCCACCCGGTTGTGCCGAGGATTTGAGTTGAGGTTGATGTGCCAAAGATCTTATTAATTATGTCTGTGTTGAGATTGATGGTGAGCTCCAGTGGAACCAGATGGTCTGCTTTGAATCCTGGGTGCCTTTTTTACTTGGCCTGCTACAGACTGGGCCTCTATGCCTCTACATGTATGTGTGTTTGTTCTGTCAATCCATCTCTTCAGCGGCCAAATGCTTCTTATGGCCTACAAACAGGTGTGCCTCTTAGGGGGTCCTGGAATTCATAAAGTGAGATTTTCTACTGGATAGGCTAATTTTCCTCTGGTTATGGATCACGATGTTGTAGTGGTTTGGGATGTTCCGCAGCAGGTTGATCAGTATCCCCTTTCTATGTTGAGGGTCTGTGATGTCTTTGATAGGATAAAAGGTGTCCTGGGAATTGTGGCTGAAATGGAGGTGATGAAATCCATGGAAGGAGACAAGAGTCTGAGGCTCCTAGGGTCACGACAGATGGAGATTCCTGAGCTTTCTCCCAGCCCTGTAGGTCTGAAGGCGACCAAAGATTCTTCGAAACAAGCAGCAGTGCATGAGGGATATGAGGAAGTCCCTTTGTACAACCGGTTTCCTAGCTTGGCTTCGGTATTATTGACTCAGGAGCATCACGTTGTGCAACCAACGTCCCCAAGTGACTTTGATGAGAAATATGGGAAGCATTCCCACTATGGACTTCAGGGAGAAGCTTGTGAGGATAGGGGTAAGGGGTCATAGGACAATGATGGTGTAATTATGTTAGACAGTTCTTTAGTGCTTAACGTAATGCTGGAAGCTCAACCCACTGGCAATGATATGGAGTTCGTAGGTGCCGATGTGCAATTCCCCTTTCCTAGCTGTGAGGCTAGTGATCGAATTGAGCACTATGAATGTGCTGAGGCAGCAGAGGATGTAACTGCATTGGAGGACATGGATGAGCAGTTGGTGTTAGCCGAATAGGGAGGGGTCTCCACAGCGGTGATCAATGTGGCAGTTGGGGAGGATGGTTTCAAAGGTTTGGCTGGTCGCAGGCTTTCTGGAGTAGTTTTGAATACTCCTAGTGTAGCATTTTAGGGGGCTGTTGGTGACGCTTCTTGTCATGCGACTGAGCAGGGGAAGGTGGAGGAGAAGGGGCAGTGAATAAAGCAGAGGAGGTGGCTGATCTGGGGGGAGTGTCTAAGGAAGAGAAGGTTTGTGGGAATGGGGGGGGGGGTTTCAGGGATGGGAGATGATCACAAGCAGGGGGACGCCGCTGCACAGAAGGTGGTCATGGGGACGGTCATGGAGGTGCATGTGGATGTCCGGGCTGACAGGACTGGCTGTATTGGATTGCATGAGTTGGAGATGGTGGACTACCCAGGTGATGCTGACCAGACTGGGGGAACAGAGGTGTTGGATGGTCTAGCTCCTAGGGTTCCTCAGGTGGTCCCTAGCAATCTGCATTGCGGGGGTCTTGTGGGATGTTCTCTAAAGCAAGAAACCTCCTTCATTCCTGACCAATTCCAGGAGTATGGAAGAAAGGAGAGGTCCGTGCTTGAGGAAGCCATTGAGGAGGGAAACAAGCCTATAGGGTTCCATGTTGAGTCACGAAGGAGGAATCTGTGGAAGGACTACACTTCTTTGCCAAGAACTGTGTCTACAAGAGCCTCCTACAAGGCTAAGGGAAATGGCACTGGAATGGGCGGAAGGGCTGACAAGGTGCAACATAATGTTAATCAACAGCAGCTTAGGGAGTATTACTCTATCTTTCTCAAGAAATATGAATCATCTAAATGGGAGACGATGTACTCTGATGCTTCCTCTGGGTATGGTGCTGATGGGGATCCGTATGGAGATAATGCAGCTTATGAATATAATGCAGAGATTTTCCCCTATGGCACTATTATTTATGACTTTGGTGGCGATGTTGAATGACTTGTTTCTCTCTTGGGTATTTTCTTTTTTCCTTCGTTTTTGGTTTTGGGGTTGTCAAGGATTTTTGGGTGTGGGTTGATTGGCCTCTCCCCTCCCTTGTCTGATGTTTCTCTATTTTCAAATAAATTTTGGGTGGGTACAGGATTAGCCTAGTCCAACACCTTCCATGCCATAAAAACCCTAAAAACAATTAAACACTAAAAAAAATTTAAACCCCTAAAAATATACCAAAAAATCTAAAAAACATCAAAAACACTAAAAAACTCAAATAAATCCTAAAACCATAAAAACCATAAAAATACTAAAAATACCAAAAAAACCTAAAAATATGAAAAAACCAAAAAATCCCCAAAAATTACTAAAAACTTAAAACCCCTAAAACTCCAAGAAAACTTATAAAACCTAACAACACTTAGAGGCCCTAAAAATCATAAAAACACTAAAAGTCATAAAACCCAACAAATCCCCAAAAAATCAAAATCCCTAAAAGCCCTAAAAAACCAAAAAAAATCCTAATAAAGCGCTAGAAATCTTTAAAAACATAAAAAACCCTTAAAAACTGAAAATCCTAAGAAAACCATAAAAAAATTAAAAATAAATTAAACCCCTAAAAATCATAAAAATTCTAAATACCCTAAGAAATACTAAAAAACCATAAAACCCCAGAAAACCAAAAAAACCCCTAAAACCATAAAAACCGTAAAAAACCATAAAACCCTAAAACCACTGAAAACTCTAAAATCGCATTAAACCCCCAAAAAGTTAAAAAATCGAAAAACCATAAAAACCATAAACTCCAAAAAAATCCCAAAAATAAAAAATCCATAAAATCCCCAAGACTCTTAAGAAACCTCAAAATCTCTAAAAACCCAAAAAAAATCCGAAAAATGACCTAAAAATCCATAAAATGTAAAAAACTCTAATATCCTGATAACCAATAAGAAAAATCTAAGAACATTAAAACACTTAAAACCACGAAAAAGCTAAAAAAATTATAAAACCCCTAAAAACACCTAAAAACTTAAAAACCATAAAAAAATTAAAATTCCAAGAACACATAAAAACCCTAAAACCACTAAAAACTCTAAAATACATTTATGCCCCTAAAAATGTTAAAAACTCTAAAAACCCTTACACCCCTAAAAACATAAAATACCCAAAAAACCCTAATAATCCTAAAAAACCATAAAAAACATCAAAGTCCTAAAAATACTTAAAATGTATAAATGCCTTAAACCATAAAAAAACATAGGAAAACCATAAATACATTCAAACACTTAAGACCCCTAAAAACCTAACCAATTATAAAACCCTTAAAAACAACTAAAAACCTTAAAATTAATATGTATCCCTAAAACCCCTAAAAACATAGAAATCCTTAAAAAATCCCTAAAAATACCTAAATTTATACAAACCCTCAAAACACTTAAAAACCCATAAAACCTAAAATAATTAAAATCCATAAAAACCCTAAAAATGTTCAAACCTATAAAAACCAAAAAAGACACCAAAACCAACCAAACCCCTTAAAACCCATATAAACCCCTAAAAACCATAAAAAACCATAAAAACAATAAAAAAACAAAGGATAATAGAAACTATTAAAAACAATTAAAACCGTAAAAAATTAAAAACACATCAAAACCTTAAAAAAACTAAAAACTCAAAAACCCCCTAAAAACAAAAAAAACATTAAACACAAAAAACCCTAAAAATCCCTAAAAACCCTAATTAACATTAAACTCTAAAAAACCCCTAAAAATCCCGAAGAACATAAAAAACATAAAAACCCTAAAAACCCTATGAAAACCTTAAAAACCTAAAAAACCATAAAATCCCAAAAAATGAAAACAACCCTAAAACATAAAAAGACTATATGACCCCTTAAAACCAAAAAAAATGCTTAAAAACCATAAAACCCCATAAAAACCCAAAAAACCCGCTAAAAACGCTAAAAACCTTTGAACAACTAAAAATGGTAAACAACTCTAAAATAGTAAAAACATAAAAAACTGAAAAATCCCTAAAACCCTAAAAACCCATAAAAATCCTAAAAACCCACAAAATCCATAAAAACCCTATGAACCATAAAAATATTAAAAACCCATAAAATCCCAAAAACGTAAAAACCATAAAATCCCTGAAAACCCAAAGAAAACGTTAAAAACCTAAAAACATATAAAACCCATAAAAATTGTAAAATGAGAAAAAACACAAAACCCCTAAAAATCCTAAAAGCAATAAAACCACCAAAAAACATTAAAAACCCTAAAAACCATAAAAACCCTTTAAATACTAAAAAAACTTTTCAAATCATAAAACATTAAAAAAATTAAAAAAAACCTAAAAAATTAAAAAAATAAAAAATAAAAATAAAAAACCCTAAAAACAAAAAAATCCAAAAACCATTAAAATCCCCCATAATCCCTCAAAAATCCATAAAATCCCTAAAAACGATTAAATTCTAAAAACATCCCCCATGAATATAAACACATTAAAAATCCAAAAAACCCTAAAACCCCTAAGAAAACATTTAATTACTAACAACACTTAAAACCCCTAAAAATCCTAAAAAATGATAAAATCACTAAAAACCAAAAAAACCCCCAAAATAACAATCATTAAAACCCAAAAAACAATAAAAAGCCCAAAAAATCTTTAAAAATATAGAAAACCGTAAAAACCTGAAAATCCTAAGAAAAAATAAAAACCTAAAAACACTTAAAACCACTAAAAAAATTAAAAATCCTAAAATCCCTAATAAGACACTAAAACCCTAAAAACCAAGAGAAACCTCAAAACTTATAAGAACCCATAATACCTTGAAACCCACTAAAAACTCAAAAAACCCTTTAATTCCATAAAAATTTTAATTACAATAAAAACCCAAAATACCCTCAAAATACATAAAAATCCAAAAAATTCAAAAATCCCAAAAAATCCCTAAAACAACTAAAAACCCTAAAAATCCATAAAACCCTAAAATACTATAAAATTATTTTAAAATAACCACAAATACTTATAAATATAATACCATAAAAGACTGAAAATCTTAATAAAAACCTTAAAAACCTAAAAAATAATTAAAACCCTAAAAGGCTAAAAACCACTAGAAACCAAAAAAACCAAAAAACCCCTAAAAATACATAAAAAACCCTAAAACCCACAAAAATCTCTAAAATCCATTTAAATCCCTAAAAATGTTTCAAATCACTAAAAAAACATAAAACCATAAAAAACTCAAAAAATAACCCTAAACCTAAAAAACCATAAAAATCCCATTAACCCTAAAATCCTGAAAATCTTAAAAAACCCTATATTTTTTAAAAAACCCTTAAAAATGTATAAAACCCTAAAAACCATGAAAAGCACAAGAAAGCCTCAAAATTTTGAAAATTATTAAAACTTAAAAAACATAAAATGCTAAAAAATAACAAAATAATAAAAAACTATAAAAATAATCAAAATCCCTAAAATTGCTTAAAACATAAAAATCCTAAAAAATACCTAAAAATCCATTAAAATGTAGAAACCAAAAAACCGTGAAAACACTAAGAAATCCATTAAAAACTAAAAATACTTAAAACCCCTAAAAAGCTATAAAAAGATAAAAACACTAAAAACAATAAAAGAACCCAAAACCCCTAAAAACCCATAAAACCCCTACAAAAATTAAAGCCCAAAAAATGATGAAAACCTAAAAATCACTAAAAACTATAAAAAGTATGTTTATTCCCTTAAAACATTAAAAACTCTAAAAACAATTTAAACCCTAAAAAACTAAAAAATGCATAACATCCCCCAAGAAACATAAAACCCTAAAACCCATAAAAACCCTCGAAATCTCTAAAAAAACCATAAAACCCATTAAAATTGTAAAAAATCTCAAAAGTATAAAAAATGTAAAACCACTGAAAAACTAAGAAAATCATAAAAACATAAAAACACATAAAACACCTAAAAAACCTAAAAACCCTAAAACCCCTAAAACCCTAAAAATCTCTATAAATCTATGAAAATGTAAAAATCTCTAAAAACCTTGAAAACCCCAACGAATCCTTAAAAAGCTAAAAATTCTTAAAACCACTAAAAATTAAAAAAATGAAAAAAAAAACTAAACACCAAAAAAGACCTTAAAACCCTTAAAATGATGAAAACCCCTAAAAACCATAAAACACCTAAAACCCATAAATGCCCTAAAAACCCACAAAAACATCTAAAAACTAATTAAACAATTAAAAATGTTAAATAATCTAAAAATCATTAAAATCCCTAAAAACTCAAAAAACTCAAAGGAACAAAATGAATATAAAAACAATAAAACCCTAAAACACTAAAATTCCATAGAAACCCTAAAACCACAAAATACTAAAAAAGCCCTCAAAATACTTAAAAATTTAAAAAACATAAAAACACTGAAATACCCTAAGAAAACCTTAAAAAACTAAAAACAATTAAACCCCCTATGATAATAAAAACCCTAATGAATATTAAACACCATAAAACCCCTCAAAATATCTAAAACCCCCCAAAACCCCAAAAGTGATAAAAATAAATAAAAACCCCTAAAACATAAAAACCCTAAAAACCCAAAAACCCGAAGAAAACATTAAAAATAGAAAAACACTCGAAACCCCTAAAAACCTAAAAAATGCTAAAAACCCTAGAAAACCACAAAAGACCATAAAATCCCTAAAAACCATAAAATCCTTTAAATCATATATAAACCCAAAATAACACTAAAAACTCTTAAAACCCTCTAAACCCCTAAATATTTAAAAACACTAAAAAAACATAATACCTTGAAAAAAAATAAACAAAACCCTAAAAACTCAAAAAACCCTAAAACCCAAAAATGATAAAGATACTAAAAATTAAAAAAACCCTAAAACTGTTAATAAATCCCTAAAAATTCTAAAAACCATGAAAATACAAGAAAAATCCCTTAAAACATAGAAAATACTAAAATCTTGAAAACCCCTAGGAAAATATTAAAAATCTAAAAACACATAAAACCACTAAAAAAACCAAAAAATTGCAAAAATTCCTTAAAATCGTAAAAACTTTTAAAATCCTTAAAAAGCCTAAAAATAGACTAAAAACATTAAAAACCATTTAAAACCTTAAAATGATAAAAAACTATAAAAACTAAAAAACCCTAAATAACTAAAAAACCCCTAAAAACACAAGAATACCAAAAACCCCAAAAAACCCTTAAAACCCAAAAAAAACCCCTCAAAACTTTTAAAAACACTAAAAACAAGAAAAAATCATAAAAATTACTAAAAATCTTTATAAAAATAAAAAACCCTAAAACCGTAAAAAACCTAAGAAAACCTTAAAAACATAAAAACACTTAAAACCACTAAAAAACTTCAAAATGCTAAAAATAATAAAAACCACTAAAAAACTAAAAACCATCAATATCCATAAAAACCAGAGAATAATAAAAATACTAAAAAATCTCTAAAAATCTCTAAAAACATAAACAACCCTATTAACCATGAAAACCCTTAAGAAAACCTTAAAAACCTAAAAATACTAAAAAACTAAGATCCAAAAAATGCTAAAAACCATAAAAAATACCCTAAAAACCCTAAATTCATTATAACTAATAAAAACCCCTAAAAACCTTAAAACCCATAAAAACTCTAAAAACCATCTAAAATCTATAAAACCCCTTTTAACCCCTAAAAATGTTAAGTAAATGTAAAAAAAATTAAAAATCCTAAAAACTAAAAAAACCCTAAAACCCAAAAAACCATAAAAACCCTAAATCCTCAAAATATTTAAAATCCTTAAAACCAAGAAAACCTTAAAAATCCCTAAAAATATATAAAAATGTAAAATACCCCTAAAAACCCTAAAAACCATTAAAACTACTAAAAATAATAAAAAATCTAAAATCCCACTAAAAACATTAAAATCCCTTTAATCCCCTAAAAACATAAAAAAAATTATAATAAACCCCTAATGTCTAAAAAAACCCCTAAAACCAAGAAAAACCATGTAACCCATAGAAACCCAAAAATCCCAAACACCCTAAAAAGTATAAAAACACTAAAAAGTTGTAAAAAGACCTAAATACATAAAAAACCATAAAACCCCTAAGAAAATTATAAAAACAAATAAAACCCAGAAAACATAAAAACTCTAAACACCCAAATACCCCTAAACTCCTAAAAATCATAAAAACCATCAAAATACCAAAAAAACCTCTAAAACCCCATAAACATCCTAAAAATCACTAAAAATAACTAAAATGTAAAAACTCTAAAAATAACTAAGAAAACCATTAAAACCTAAAAATAATTTAAACTCCTAAAACCCTAAAAACACTAAACACCCAATATAATGGATGTCACCTTCGAAAACGGTACCCTTAGATTTGGACCAAAAGATGAAACCCTCAAGAGAAAAAGTGTTTATCTCCAATTACCATAAAATAATTCACTTAATGGATCATTTATGTGATGATAAATATATCAATGAACCTGAATTATATACATACAATTAGGGAACTATATTAATATTTCACTAGAGTTGAGGATACAAGGGAAGACTTAGCTGAAGTAGAAATCAACACTCTAGCCACATCCCTGCTCAGATTGTCTATTTTGATGAAACTCATGGTAGAGCCCTCCAGCTGACACTATAGGAGTGGGAATGTTCCACCACCAATTTTGGGAGTTTCCTTAACCCGATTATTTTGGAAGATCAATAGGGGTGAAAATTCTGGATCAACATTAGCGAGTTGGTAGACCAACATAGTCTAACCACCAAATGACAAGAATTCCTTCAACTCTTGTTTTAAGGGATGAACTTTTTGCATTATATAATTTGGACCCTAAGTTCTCTAAAAAGATGAGACTCATACATGAAGGCATAAACCTCTATCTCAGAATTATGATATTCTATATCAATTGGAACTGGTATCGGCCAAGCCATCTATAATGGATACTCTAAATTTTTTGAAAGTCATCTTCCAAGTGATAATAGAGTCTTTTTTGAGTCCTCGAGAGTTTAAAGATGTTGTTTCTGATGATGAAGTATATCATGAAGTGATTGATGAAATCCAAATTATCATATCATCCATGGAGTAAGACTGATATTTAATTATAAAGGGACACATACGAACCTTTTATATTTATGGTTGGATAAATGATGTTGATATCCGATGGGGTTTCATTGAAAATGGATCATAATTCAACCGAATTCCAGTCCTAAAACTTCATCAGTTGGGTTACAGCAAGGCTCAATTTTCCCCCATTACTATAACTCTATGGGGATACAATAGGAGTGAGAAAAATATTCTCAACAAAATCAATCTCAAGACTTAGTTTGGGGACCTCATATCTGACACTAAATTTCTGATTGTTTGGAAAGATATGGCCTTCAACATTCTGTTGGGAAGGATTTGGTTACATTATCACATGACAACCCCCTATTCATACCACCAATTTCTCAAGTATTAGATAATGGTCAAATTAGGACATTTCATGGTGATAAATCCCCAATTGAATCTTGTGAATCTCACTATATCAATCGGGATTATATCAGGGGTAATGGAAGCATCCCATTACTATTGAGAATTCTTGAATCATGGACTCCAATGGTCTAGAAATAACTATAGTCAATCCTTTCAAACATCTCAATGAATTTTATGTTGTTTCTATAAATCAGATTTAAGGAATGTGCATAAATTCATGTACATGTTTAGTGAATTTCATGATATTATTCATGACCAGTGAGCCCAATATTGCTGAAAAAGACTTCAATACTCTAGATAGTTGTATTAGTTTAGATTAAAATGTTATCATTCCATCCCTTGATATTTAACTACTCCCTTATTAATCATATGAATATGATGGTGTTATCATGTCACTAAGACAGAGTTAATGTACTCATTATATACCTCTTGTCTCCCTTTGAATCTTAGAATAAACCACACATAGTCAATTGGGTAAAAACAATCTGCTTCATCTCCCATATTTCTAAATATTAACCCTTCTCCTAACTTTTAAAAATTTGATTTATCACTGAATTTCCATTAGGACAAGGTTGATGTGGAAGATTAAGAGAAGGGGGAATAATACTATAAGTAATACCTCACAGATTCACCTATAGTATTTAAGGAATGCATATCTACCACCATTGATGAGCTCAGGAAAATAGATCAGGGTATATAGGAGGACCCATGACCCACATTGATCAGTGTGGACATTTCTTCCAAGGAGCAGAATGTATATACCTCCTTTATGAATCTTCATTGGGATGTGTTTTCCTTGAATTACAAATAAATTCCAAGACTTGATCATGAGGTGGCCACTAACCACCCAGGCATACCAGAAAACCATCGAAGCTACAAACAGGTAGCCCGAAGGACACACCCGGCTCACACTGCTCAAATTAAGGCTGAATTGGAAAATCATATCAGAGATAATTTCACTTAGGAAGTTTAGAATCTGAAATTTCAACCCATCATTGTCTTGGTAAAGAAAAAGAATAAGTGAACCAGGGTATGAATTAGTTTCAAAGATCTAAACTAGAACTATACGAATGATGATTTCTTGCTCCCAATTAGAAAATTCCTGATTTATTCTATGACTGGATATCATGACGATTCCTTCATGGATGTCTATTCAAGATATAACCAAATATGAATGGGCCTAGAAGATGAATAATCCAGCACCGTCAGCCCCCCCCCCCGCCCTAGAGCGTTTTTTTTGTAATTTGTAATGTCATTTTTCTTAAATAATGAAAACACAAAATACTAATGTGTCATGAATCACATTCTCTTACCCTTCTAAGGAGAATTCATCAAATGTTATATAAAATTTTTTTTGGTTATGTCTCTAAAATGTCATGCTCACCTGGATGATCATGAGACCATCTTCAACAAACTCTGAATACATAGAATCTAGTTAAATACATTGAAATCTTCTTTCAGGGTGAATTCAATATAGTTCCTTAGATTTTTCATATTCCATCGAAGCATCAAAGTCAACCAAAAGAAGACCATTGTTATCCTTAATATGTGTCTACTTACAAACCTTAAAGAGTTGAAATGGATTATAAGGACACCTTTCCTACATTTTATGCTTTATATAAAACATCATAGTTAAATGATTTCCCTTCCCCAGGTAATGAAAAATACGGACACATATCAATTGAATAATTACTATTAAGAAGCATTCGAAAATCTCAAGAAATATCTCTTGAGTCTACCAGTGCAGATTCCACCTATTGAAGGGATCCTCTTATTTTGTATGTGACATCCCTATAATGATCAATTGGTGTTTTAATCACATAAAATAATAACATTCGGAATGAAAACAACCTTTATTATCTTATTTGAACTATTAATGACACCAGGGCTTGTTATTCAAATATCAAGAAGAGATTCCTAGCATTATTCATTGTGGTTCAGAAGATGAGGTACTGCCTGCAGCACTATGTGGTATGTTTGGTCTCTCGTAACAAATTTCTCAAATACATCATCAGTCATCCAATGTTTACCGAACATTTGGTATAGTGACCAGTGATCTTATTGCAGTTTTACATTCATTTTGTGACATAGAAAGAGATTAATGGTTGGGATTTGGAAAACTTTTTTTTAGAACATCCACCTACAAAAAAATATATTTAATTACTTGATGAATAATTCTATCTATTATATATGATATTAGGACATGGGAAATGTATTTTGATGGTGCATCCAAAAGACCAATAGGGAAGAGAATGTAAGACCCCAAACTAAAAAAATTGGGGTTAGGAGTCATGTTTATCTCTCTGGAAAAGGTAAGCATGCCTTACTCATTCTTATTATCAGAAGGTTGCCCAAATAATGAGGTATAGTATCAAACCGTCATCACATGGATATAACTAGAAGTTAAAATACCACCAGACCAATTGAAAGTGAAAGGTGATTCATATTTGGTAATCAAACGTATCAACATGGATTATGCCCTCAAAAAAAGATAAGATAATCCCCCTGATTGACTATAACATAAGTTAAATGGGAGAATTTCCCTAAAATCCAACATTGATTTACGTTACAGGATCATAAAACACCTTAGAATATGCATTGGAAAATAAAACCATGACATTGGAAGATCTAGGTCGGGATGAAATAGTCATTTTTATTGCACACTACCGAATAGTGTCACAATATCCTCATGTTTTGAGGAGTAAAATAATGAAATTAACTCCTTACCTGAACCCTAATGGTCCTACAACCATTTGGATGATTAACATTTTGGACTACCTTCAAAATGGAGGTCTCTCATTAGGATTATCCATAAAATAGAAAATCCAATGACATGTGACCAACTATACTCTCTTTAAAGGCCCAAATCCCCAAAAGGTACTCCATAAAAGAGGTTTCAATGGATTCTTTATCAAATTCATTGTTAGATAATAGAAATTCAATGTCATGAAAGAAGTACATATGGCAGCCCATAATTCCCAACAGTCAGGGTATAAGATTTCCCATCAAATTCTGAAGGATGGGATACATTTTGTCTTTATAACATAGGATTGCACAAAGTTCACCAAGAAATGTCAGTCCTTCTAGGTGCATGCCAACATCATCCATAAACCCTTGGAGTTACTATATAAAGCCAAATACTTCTCTATATTCTCCATATAAGGAATGGATATCATAGGGTCATATCCCCCAATTATAGCCAAGAAGTTCAAGTATATCCTTACTACTACTAACTTCTTCTCTAGGTAGGCTGAGGAAATTCCCCTCAAAGAATTCTGAACCAAAAGAATTATCAGCTTCATGAAATCAAATATAATTACTAGATTTTGTGTCCCTCATACAATACTGAGAGAAAATGGAACCAATTTATGTCATGTTGAGTTTCAGAGGCTATATTATGAGTAAAATATCGAATCCAACTATTTCACCCACTATCATGTAGAGAGTAATGGATAGATAGAGGCCATCAACAAGACCTTATCAAATGTACACTAGAAGATAGTGGATAAAGATAAAAATTCTTATGCTAAAAAACACTTTCATGCATTGTGGGATTACCGTACTACGAACCAGATCACCACTCGAGAAACCTCATATTCACTGGTATAAAAGAAATAAGTATTCTTACCCATTGAATTCTAATTTCTCCCACTTTGTGTTTCCATCTAGGATTAGCTATCTACAGATGATAAATTCCAAAAATGGTTGGATTAATTGGGGTGACACAATGAGAAAATAATATGTACCTTTCATCTCTTGTAAGCCCACCAAAATAAGATATCTTGAGCTCTTAACAAGAAATTTTACTCTACTTGTTCTTCCAAGGAGAATTGGTATTGGTCCTTAGGACTCTGATGATACTAGGGATGAAACCTCTAAAGTTTAATCCAATGTGTGAGGGGATTTATATAATACACAAGTTCCACTATAATGGATCTTAATATTTGATTTCGATTGAAGGAGATAGTTTCACAACCCCTACCAATGTAAGGTTCCTTAAGAAATACAATGTTTGATAAAGAAGCCACACATCCATGTTACATGACATTAAATTGTGTAGAATCTTCATCCTAGTTGAATAATAATAATATTCATGATATACACATCCCCATCACATGATGTAAAAATAAACAATCCATCATCCTTAACATATGATGTAAAACTGCATGAAACCAAAATATGTTCTACATGGGAATAAACTATGTGACATACAGATCCTTGCAACATTACATACAACTGCATAGTCCCTCATCTTTATCATATGTGTAAAACTGCAAGACACCAACATCCTTTCCACATGAAGCTAAATTTTATGGTTCCCTTCATCTTGGAAATATAGCGTAAAATTGTATAACATCATGTTCCTAGATGCACAACCTAAAAATGAACAATGGATAGTCCTAGCCATACAATATAAAACTACAAGACTCCAAAGTCCATGTTATAAGACTCTAAACTATATATCCTAACATCTAAGTCACAATATATTAAAATGTATGATAAATTTCTTACTGTATGAGATAAAACTTCATAGTTTACATCCATTTTTCATTATCTAAAATTGTATATCATTTTGATTCATGTTTAAATGGATCACTAATCTTGGTTAGGGTCTCATAACACACCTTAATTTAGAAATATGTGTAGCTTGATTCTTATTTTTATGGGATAAGTAGTGACACATAGAACATATGTCTAGGGCCCAAAAATCATTCAAAAAAACTAAAAGTACAATTTTCCCTACATATAATCCTAATTAATGTGGGTAACTAATTATAGAACTACATGTAGTTTTATTCTTATCATTATAGGATATCTAGTGACACTAAGATCCACATTCCTTGGTCCAACTGAAATATCCCTTCACATAAAATCACATACGCTCTTACCACATGATTTTAAACCGAATAGTTATTATTCCTCTCATTTGGAATTAAGTATTTATAGAACTATGTACGGATTGATTCTCATTTTTATGAGATATGTAGTGTTTCCCAGGTCATGTATCCTACTTCATCCCCCATAAGATCAAACTAACACTGTCCTTTTATCTTATTTCTTCTATGTGGTAAAAGAAACCTTTACTACTCATTATTTCTCAAACTGAGCATAGATCATATGGGTTTAGGAGTTTTAGAAATGATTGCCTATATGATCAAGTATTATTAGTTCATTACAGGGATAATGTGGGCATGGTTTCAATTCCATAAAAGGTACCCCAAAATTCCCTTACTGCATGACATAAAACTACGTGGTTTACGTACTTGTTTTACAAAGTAAAACTGTGTAACATTTTGTTCTGTACTTGAGAAGATCATAATCTATAGTGCTAGTCTCCCACCAAACCTCCTTTCAATAACTATGTGTGGCTTAATTATCATTTCAATGGGATATGTAGTGTTTCCTACACCTCATTTTCTAATCCTAGCTCTGGGGTAATGAAAAAGACCCCCCTCTCCACCATACAAACAAAGATCTATGTAAGAGATCATAGTTTGGGTCCCCTCAATCAAGATTCCATCGAGGAAATTGAAATGCTCCATCTCACATATGAGTTAGTTCTATGTAGGGGACTCCACACTATGTTTCCAATGCTAGTCTAAATGCTTCATTTATGCCCAGACATATTCATTCCACACGTCAGACTCCTAATCCTAGGCAATTTCGTGTCTTCATAAACATAATTTAGCTACCAGTAATGGAATGTAAGATACCTGAGTATGACTTTGTCTGACTGTTATGTAATACTACCCAGTTGGATTTTTATAAAGTCTCCCACAAAAAATATCATGTTAGTCATAGGATGTCATTGTTTGACTATGCAGTAATACTCCCCAGTTGGATTTATACTATGTCTTCCACCAAAAGGGTTTATCAACTAGAGAAAAGTTTTTCCTTGGGATAATCCACTTCTATCTGCATAAGACTCAATGAAATAATTTTGTAACCTACTATTTGAACATGGTGTGTGGTTATTCCTTGCACACTTTCCTCAAGTCACTTATTCTAATCCAAGAACCCCAATGATCTTGGTTTAAAATTCCCTTCATCACATCTGAAGTATTTTGGAACATCCTTGGTCTAGTGGGGATCAAATTACCCAAAAAATTACATTATTATGGTCCTAGTGATACGGTATAAAAATACAAGGCCCCATATCATCCTAGTCTCATGAAATTAATCTACATGATTTTTTTACGACATAATGTTAAAACGTATGGTTAATGTCCCATTTATTAGACATTAAATTGATCCCTCATCCTCATTTCATGATGTTAAAATTCATGGTAATACCTAGCATTAAGACTTTGAAATGAATGGTTTCAAAGAACTATGTATGTCTTGATTCTTACTTTAATGATACAAGTAGTGATTCATGGATCATATTTCTTGAGCCCACCAATAATAATGAAAAAAATTCCATTTTCTAAACAAGCATTTGATTCGTGTTGGAGTTTATTTATAATATTATGTGTGTCTTGATTATCACTTCAATGAGATAGATAGTGATTCCAAGATCCTATATCTTGGGCTCATCCACAATAAAAAAATTATCTTCCTTGTGTATGGGTCAGACCAACAGAAGAAACATTCCTACCCATTCTTCAGTGATTTTGACATAAAATTATCCATCCTTAACTTAGGAACATTTTTTACACAAACCAAAATCTACATCTAGGGAAATTTGAGTCTCCATAAACATTCTTCATCTATAGGTAACATAATGTAACATTCTAAGGGATGCCTTTTTCTTAATATGCAGTAATACGCCCTAGATGGCATTTCATAAAGTTATCCACCAAAAGGGACCATTAGTTGAAGGAAACTATTGTTTGACTATGCAGTAATACACCCCAATTGGCTTTGCATAATGTCACCCAAAAAAAGGTTTTTTCAACTAGTGAAACATTTTCCCTCATAAGAGACCTCCAATATCTTCATAAGCCTCCATGACATTATGTTGGAACCCACTATTCAAATTTTGTCTGTGCTGATTCCTTCCATAATTTTCCCATATCTATTTTTAGATCCCAAACCCCCAGATTACAGCTTAAAACCTCTCCCTTTATACATGAAGATGGTGGAACATTCTCAGTCAGATCACCATGGAGTGGAAAAATTCTAATCAATAGGTCAAAGCTAAATGACCTTAAATTATAGCCCTGAACATCATTTATTTATGATATTAAACTGCCCGGTCCATGTCCCGATCACATGACATTAAACTACATTATGCTTCAACCCTCACCCTAGAGGATCATTTCTCCTGATATTGTTCATCTACTGTATCACCACAAATAATTGCATATGACATCATTCTCATTCCATCAAGACACATATTGATGCCTATATCCTCCATTCTAGGACCTGCTACCACAACTGCCAAAACATGTGTGTACCTCAATTTAGGGACACAACCCCAATCTAGGTGGGTGGTTTTGGACTTCTTCTTGGACCCCTAAATTTCAATATTATATTCAAAACAAAATGCACCCTTCTCTATACATACAACTTTTTGTAGGAGAGAATTCCCCATTCATAGTTAGTGCAAATTCAAATGTTCCTTTCATTCTCAAACACATTCTCTTCATGGTCTTGAGAAATATAAATCTCTATAATCTCTCTTCATACATTGTAAATGGAATTATAACATCCAAATTAAGCCTTTTTCTAACTATGTAGTAATACAATCTAGTTTTCTTTGCATAAGTCACCCACCAAAAGGTCCCATCAGTTAGAGGATATTTTTTTGACTATGCAGTAATGTTCCCTTGTTAGCATAGTATAATGTCACCAATAAAAAGGTTTTCTAAACAAGTAACACATTTTTCCCAAGTAGAGACCTCCTTTATTCCCATAATCCTGAATAATGCCATGTTGAAGACCACTTTTCAAGCATGGTATGCAACCATTCCTCACATAATTATTTCATATCTTGGTTGAGATCCTATAATCATAAAATAATGACTCAAAATCCCCATTTTTTTATATGAATAATGTTAAAACATTCTCAAACTTAAATCCATGTTTGGTTTATCATTCCAAAACTCATTGTCAAAGATTTTTGGCCTAAAACACCAGTTGCATTAGTCTAGCCTGAAAGAATATAAAATTCCTACAAAAAGAGACACAATACTCACCATATTGAAACCCTTTAAAATGAACCCCTAGATAAAGGTTGAGTCTCATATATTTATATATTCACACTACATGGCTTTGGAAAAAATAAAGAAATGAAAATTAAAAGGCACAAAAAAATTTAGGTTGGAAACCCATAAAGTAAGGACTAAGAAAACCCAAGTCCCACCCACTAAGTCTTCTTCATATCATATATGAGAAAAACTTTAGGTAGATGAAACAAAAAAAAGACACAAATTTTGGGGGGTATACCATATGACCATATAAATAGTCAAACAACGCTTTCTATGTCCAAAGTCCTAGGAAAAATTTAGATCACTCCATCACCCCTATCATTGTATGTATAACACAATATAATTCAATATATTAATTAATTTTTAATATTTTATTATGATTAAAATGAATATGATAATGCATGAATAGATGATCAAAAACAAAATCCTTTTCATTCATGTTCCAAAAATTGAAGAAGCATCCACATGCTGGAGACTTTCAACGAAGTTTTATAAATTATCCTCAATATAGGATTTTAGTTTTTGGACAAAATCTCGGGCATTGTCTATAGTTTTCTGAAACCTAGGCAATTGTGTATCAACAAACTCCTTAGTATTATGGAGCTTATTCTACTCCAAATCAACATAATATATTTTTTGATCAAAGGCCCCCATCAAGAATGAGTGGAGTTGGACTATCTATTCCTTGAAAAAAATTAATTCTTCTTGAATGCATGCCATTTGGGGAGACTTATCATCAATGCGAGGTTGATACTCCTCCACCTCCTCAGCATGGCTGACCTCATCTTTGGATATAGTAGCTCTGAGACCTTAATACTGACCTACTAGTTGTGCCTTGACTTGTTTTGATTTTTACTCATCCTCCCTAGGTTGAATGAATGACTTCACCATATGATAGATCATGTGGTAATCAAATATTCCATATCCCAAAATGCCAAATATGAGTGGAAATCAGTCATGTCACGAGGGTAGGTATTCAAGAGGTATCTTAGAGAATATCTTAAAGATGTCCTATTAAAAAATACAACATTTCGTGCAAAGGGAATCCAATGTCTCTATGTCTGACTCAGAACCACTTTTGGAGGGAGAAATGTTTTTTAGGATTAACATACATAACAAGGAACCATTCTCTTTTCCCTCTGAAATACTGTCATCTCTACTGTTTAATGTTGGTTGAATGGGAATGGAATCTCCCCTATCATGATCATCCACCGAAGTCTCTAGCACTAGAAAATAGAATACACCCCTCATTAATGATAGGGAGTTAATATATAGTATAGTTAGTGAATCAACTAGATCAGTAGGAAATACTCACTCGTTGTTAGATCAACGACCGAAATTGATGCCTCTTTTATATCCATAGTCTTGGTGTTCTATGTGGGAGTATCCTAGAAATAAACCCCCCCTAAGTTTGTTTAGAAAATAGGATACAAGTCTCTCAAGAATATCCTACTTCAATCCCCTCAACCATTTCCCTCTCAAGAATGGGAGTAGGATGGACCTGGATGCCTTTGCCAGAAATTTCCTTGGAAATTTTTTCTTCATGAAAAGCGACACAAGTAAATCTCTGAAGTAAGGCATCAAATATAAGGAGGTGGAATGAATCTGAAAATCAAAGAAAGATAAAAATAACATCCATCTATTAACATATCAATGTCTTAGAAATCCTCCAATTATTCAGGGATATTAATTTTTTTTCATAATTTTCTCAAGATATGTTAGATCATCTGTTCATTTATTATATAATCCATCATATATCATAGTATCCTCACTGGATGAGATATTAAATGTGAGTGGATCATGACCTAAATTAGATACATCATCTATTTCTCCAACAAATATCTCAACATTCATGACCTCTTTGAACACTGTAGATTTGGGATCAACACTGACACCTTCATCGGACTATCCGAGGTCCTAGTAAACCCCTTTAAAAATGGAAATGGAGCTAGTGTTGACTTATATATGGTCCTAAAATGTAGGTGATATATCTAAAATATCATAAGGAAATAAATTCAAATACCGAGGCATGAAAAATTAAGATATAAAAATGATATTACTAGATCTCTCCTCCCTCTCTACAGTTATGAGAGTGGATGCATATTCATCTCTCATCACATCTTTTGTCAAATGGATAGGTTCATCGATATGACTCTATGAATCATTTGGAATGTTCCCAATAGTACTTGAAGGACCAATTTCCAACACCTTAAGGTATGAAATTTAATTATATCCTTAAAAATGAAATCATGTTCAAATGGGTATGTTAGGTGAGTTGTGAGATTAAGTGACAACGAAAAGGTTTATGATGGAACATATGTTTGACTAACTTATTCACCCTTTTTCATTTTTTTTATTGAGATATAAAGGGGCCCATGTATTTCCTATGAGTTATGGGTACTGTAGGTGGAATTTAATAATACCCTACTTCTATCTCCTTCAAAATCACCATCTGAGCTAATGATAGTTTTGAGTACATAGAAGACTCAACCTTCTCTCTAATGGGGGTGCCCGTGGGAACATATGTTAGTTAATGGAGAACTGCCCTAGGTTATTCATCTTCTCATCCTTCTAAATAAAAGATAAATCCCCTAATATATAATGGTGGTGGATAAGGGATGAAAGGAAAAGTTAAAAGAGAGAGATACCTTTCTAATGCCGATGTAGTTATCTTATCCTACTTCATATCGACCAGATATCTCCTCAATAGTAGCTTGGTCTATCATATCTGATACTATATTAGTGGAAATGATCTGATCATTAGTCACATATATCAGTATATCTAGATCCTGAATATATTTCCCCACCTCAAAAAAATTAATTCAGGGTGAAGATCATAGGGTTCTTGAATATATCGAATCTTTGTGATCTGCATTCAAGCCAGGAAAGATACCCACTTGTCATTGAGGTCATGAGTCATTCCATACAAATCTTGAATAGCCAAAGTCCATACATACTCTAATGCTAAGGAATCCTGATATAAGGGACACTTGAATTATTTTATCTTTGAATCTCTTTCAGGCCTCTCTACTCTCTCATGAGCCTGGGTGAATAGATCTCGAGTATCCGTCTTGCGGTGATGACGATACTAACTTGGCCTAGAATATGTAGTATCAACTATGAAATACTCTGTTAACCTTTCCTAATATTAGTTTTAAGACTTTTAATCTTCAACATCACCACCCTTGTGATGAACCTTCCTTATATGCTTTCCCCAACTATCATTCATCGTATCTACAACTTAAATAATTATTTTCATTAACACCCCCTGAGTTTTTGAAGAAATTAAAGCACTAGAATACCTAGATTCCATCCCTATCATTTCATATAGTAGAGGTATATTGATTAAAATTTGGGATACCTCTAAGTCTATTAGGAACCAAAATTAATGACCCACCATCAGGTGTTTCTCAAGTCGAATGTGCATGGGGGAGAGACACTTGAATTTTCCATACACTTGAATTGGTGGGTAAATCGATATGGAGCATGGAACTCACATATGAACTCATTTTCAATATGATATTATCGTACGATGTCTCTAAATGGATTCATATATGACATCAAATAATTTTCATCTTTCCCATTTCTATTTAAAATCTCGGTTAGAGGGTCACCATATAGGAAGAATTTAAACTCTCCTGATATGTTTATAATCCTTATAGGTTCATCGTGATTTAGGGATAAATGATGGATACAACAAATAACCTAAATGATTGGGTGAAATCATCCTTCAGGAACCTAAAATACACTCAATAACACATAATAACTAAAATGTGATACTATCCATCCCCACAACACTTGAAATGGAATTGAAATATGGAATGGACCCTTCTTGGTGTACAGAAGCAATAAAAGATGGTATATCTTAACAAGAAAAGGGGAATCCAACCCTATGCATCTCGCTTCTTCTAGTTTGTATTATTGTAAAACAAAATTATGGTATCATGTCGTAGTTGGATTCATAAACCAATAGTAGGTAGGTTATTAGAAAAATTGCAAGAAATATGTCCATGTGGGTCCTCATAGTGACTTCAGGATTCCATTTATAGCAACACTGGTGATACTTTCCTTGATCCAAGGTAGGATAGAATCTACCAAGAATGATATAGTTCTCTATTGTACGGAATCAAATTAGGTGATAGAAGGTAATAAATTACACATTAGTCTTGAGTAAGGCCTTCATCCATTATTTAGAATAAATTTTTTCCCTTAGATAGGGGTATCCCTTCTTAATTTTATGATCCATCTTCAATAGATCATGGGCCAAAGCTGGTGTACTTTCAGCATCATCCCATATTCCATTTAGTGGGATAAACTCATCCTGTATTTCTCAAATTATATGGACTATTTATATTTTTTAAAAATCCTTCAAGATAATAACAAATTCACCATGGGTTAGATGAAAAGAATTCATCTGAGGTATCCATCAAGTCAACAGTTCAAGGATGATGTTTGGGTTCTTGTAAAAATATGTCTATGCCACCCAAACAACCTTGTAAATGATGAAATTTTTAAGCTCAGTCTTAAAATATTTATAGTCTTAGAACACCCAGTATTCCCACATTCATTTACTCCTGACTCCCCATCAATAGAGGATGTCCCAATCATCCTTCCAGCCTTGTTATTGGTCTATCTTGGAAGCATGGAAGGTTTAATCCCAACATTAAGGCTTTGATTCAAGGGAGTGAGGATTTATATCTGGGAAAAATTGGTTGGGTTTCATGAAATAGGTGATAGGAACTGTTCCTTACATGATGAATATTCCATTGGAAGAGACATTTTAAATGGGACCATTGTTATGTTCCGCGAACCGGTACATTGGATGGTAACACTAGAGAATCAGTATGAATGTGTCTCTCTTAATCCCATGATCATAGAGTGGTAAATAATCAATTTAGGGGTAATCATGTTGGTACTACTTCATATTCTTCACTGAGTCTGTGAGGGTGGAGTCACACATATCATAGTGTCTGGTCCAACGATTTTGAGCATGAATTAAACAAGTACAACAACTTGTTCTTGGGAGTCCATCAGAGTTCTATTGGAGGATTTCATGGACACATAAAAACTATAATTAATGTAAAAATATTGGTGTCAAAAAATTCAGAAATTTTTTAAATGGGGAGAGACTCATGTATGTGAATCACACATGTCACTTTCCCAAGTGACTCACAGAGGTCACTCACCCAAATGAATCACACAGTTCAGTCACCCAAGTGACCTTATGCAGGTCACTCACTCAGGGTTCTATAATGGGTTGACAAAGTCATAAGAAGCACTTGTGAAAAGGAGATCCTCCATAAGCCTTGCACAAATGACAATTATATAAAGAAGTACAAAATCTGCATGACAAGAGTAGAAGAAAGAAAAAAAGGAATAATTCATTGGGTGGTCTCCTCTATTTTTAGATGCAGTTTATCTATGTGTCATACATGAAAAACTGACCTCCATGGATGACCAATACGGAATACTAGAACAACCCTAAGAATATTTTTCCTCCCTCTACATCAGGAATAGACCCTCTTCTTTTGATCAAATCCAATCCTAACAGGGGTGGGATTTTTTATACTCTTTTTTATCACATGAAGATTAAAATATTTAATGAGAAATACCAAAATAAATAAATAGGTGAAGAGCCCCATGTAGGATCAAGGGAACGCACCCAAATCACCATCGTACACTAGGAATGTATGCAAAGAGGATCGTTCACCCCTACCTATATTCCAAGAGGGTCCTGTAGGCCCTACCAATATATCCCATAAAGGTAACCCACCCATGTATGATGCACATATGCAGGAAACTTGTGTATGGTTACCTGCATGAGGAACTTCCTTTACCAGTGTTCCTATGTTTTCCTATAAATAGGACCCTGGTGATCCACATTTGAAGAAGTGGAAAACTAGAAAATACATTAGAGCTCTGATCTCATAGACACTTCCCCCATGTATTCAAAAACATTCAAGTAGCTCTCTAAAACCCGAGAGAAGATAGAATTAAGGGGGATAATGGGATAATGTTTCATCTAGGTTCCGAAATAAGATACACCTACACGAGGAACTGTTCCCCCTAGTTGAAAAGCATTAGTGTGAAGGTCCCTTCGAAATCCAGGGACATATATGAGAAACTTGAAGAAAAACATTGTGGTTATAGTAGGTCTTTACCAAAGGGTTGTTTCCCAAGTTTTCCATCACCCAAGGCATCTCCAGTTTACATGGGCCTACCCTATGCGAATCACATCAGTTTCTCCCTAGTCGACCCTGTGCGAAGCACTCTCTGCTCTCCTAGACCTGACTTGTGTGGTCCAACTTCTAAGATCTCTTTAAAGACACTAATAGTACTGTTCCTCTTTTCCTAGATACCTTTTATGAGGGGGAAAATTGAAGCCTCCACCATAGACTCTGGACATACATAACCATGTATACACACACCCTAGTGTGTCTCCCATTCAATTATGTATTACTTTAGTTATAGGTTTCATGTACTTGTCCCACCAGATTAGTAATATTCTCATTGTGTTTGAAGTTATGAAACTCTTCTTTCAGGAGGACCCCAAACCGGGGTGGAAGTGACAGGGACCTGCCAATCTCATATGTAATGGTGAGGATGTTATCCTCTTCTCAACTCTAATATCAGAGACATCCTATTTTAGATGGTGAGGGGGTGATGATCACACTTGATTTTCCCAATGATGGTGATTAGTGACTAATCCTCATACCTTCCTCTATAAGTAGAAGCATGGATTCCCTCCTATACTAATCCCTTGTCATTGTTATTGTCTATTGCTAGATGTGTAGTCAAATGTGACTATCCTTGGTTCAAAAATTTGAAAGGAGAGGGGATCATGAAATCCTTTTATTCTTCTCCAATAGCCCCAACCTCTTTCACCAGTGGAAGATGGATCATTAATTATTTCATATCTTCTTCTTCCTATTTTGTCACACATCCAAGAATGACTCATATGGCATTAGAGGTAATAAATAATCATGACGTCTTCACAGTCAGATGCATGTCTTGACAAGGAATCATTTTTCATATCTTCCATTCGCATTCTTTCAAAGGGTTTCTATAGGCATGGGTCCTCAAATAAATATATCCATCTTATGGAACTTCTATTTGATATAATCCCCAACCATCCCCATCATAACCAAATACACCACCTTGGTGTAAGTCCTAACCAAACATCTAAATCACCATGAGTAAAAACATTCCTCATGGTTCCAGGTACATGGGCCTCCTACTAGGTGTATGCTATAAAACCATGTCATATCCTCTCAAAGGGACACATTCCCATGAAATATAAACCTTCAGAGGTAACCATTGGTATGGGTCCTTGAATCCATCGAACTACATGGTCTTTGATTCCTTTCCAAGTGGGATGTGTAGGAGCCCAAATTCACCATAATGTTCTCTGGTCCACATTCCTAGTAGGGTCTTTACCAACCTAGGAGGAATCACTCCCTCCAGGTTCCTTGGGATGCTTTAGTATTATTCCCACTCCAACCCTTGTCCATTCATCTTTCACATAGACTTTCTAACCACATGATGTTATACTGCGTGGTTTGGTCCTTGTCACATGACCTTAAAATGTATGATGTGTCCCATTAAGTGGAACTGAACTATAAGGGTTTTTATTCCATTCATAAGAAAATATAGGAATCCCATATCGTTGTTCTTATCTCGATCTCAAAACAACTCATGTCTCCCGAGATGATGATAAATTCTATAGTGCCCCACTGTGTGGCTTAAATATAGCATCGTAATAATAAACTACTAAAGAATATATAGTCTGCATAAAAAAGGTAAACATTGATGGAGAACGTTGGATATATATAGATATCCCCATCAATGGATAACCTCAGATACATAAAAATGATTATATAATCAATACATGATAATAATTTAGTTTAAATATTGGGTGAACAAAGTTATACTTGGGATTTAATAAAGGATTTGTGAATATGTATTAAATCTATAAGAGAGGCCCATAGTAGGAAATAGTTCGCCCCAAAAGGGTGTTATGAGTTTGACCTCCCATCCTCTCGACCAGTACGAGTCACTAAGCATTGTTGGACTATTTCCGAATAATCTCATGCCTTTAGAAAATAGATTCGTGAAACATCTCATGTTAGGGAACTATTGGTTGTTTTTTTTCCATGAACAAAACCGATTGGAAACCATCTGTATATAGTGAACCTAATGTGAATTATTGTATAAAGATAAAACCCACACAATCAATCATTGGGGTGCCAACATCTTCACAAGGAAACAAGGGTTTTTTTTCCTAATTTTTTGGAATTTTTAGGGATTTTTATGATTTTTATGGTTTATAGTGGTTTTATAGATTTTGAGACTTTTTATGGTTTTTAGGGTTTTTATTATTATTTTATGGTTTTTGGGTTTTTTGGAGTTTTTAGAGGTTTTATGATTTTTTAGAGTTTTTATCATTTTAGGGATTTAAAAGTTTTTAGAGTTTTTAGAGGTTTTTAATGGTTTTATGGGTTTTTAGGGTTTTAATATTTTTAGGGTTTTATGTTTTTTATATTTTTTAGGGGTTTTAAGTGGTTTTTTTTGGTTTTAGGGGTTTATTATATGTTTTTATGGTTTTTTAGGTTTTTTTACATTTTTAGGTATTTTTAGTGATTTTTTAGGATCTTATGGGGTTTTAGTGAATTTGAGGGTTTTCAAGGGTTTTATTGTTTTTCTTCATTTTAAAAGGATTTTATTAGTTTATTTGGGATTTCTTATTTTTATAGTTTTTTTTATCATTTTATGGGTTTAAATGGTTTTGAGATTTTTAGTGGTTTTTGGGTTTTTGCGGTTTTTGGGTTTTTAGGGGTTTTATGTTTTCTAAGTTTTTAAGGTTTTCTTATGGTTTTTCAAGATTTTATGGTTTTTAAATTTTTATGTATTTTAAGTGATTTTCTAGTATTTTTATGTTTTTTAGGGATTTTGAGGGTTTTTAGGGGTTTTTAAGTTTTTATTGTTTTTTGGGGTTTATGGGTTTTTTGGGATTTTATGGTTTTTATGTGTTTCTAATTTTTTTTAAACATTGAGGGGTTTTAAAGGATTTAGTTTTTAAGGTAATTTAAATATTTTTATAGGGTTTTATGGGGTTTTATGATTTTTTGGGATTTTTAGGGGGTTTAGAGTTTTATGGTTTTTAGGGGTTTTAGATATTTTTTGGTTTTTAAGGGTTATAAGTGGTTTTACGTTTTTTTCGGTTTTCTTAGTGTTTTAAGGGTATCTAGAAGTTTTTATATTTTTATGGATACTTATGGATTTTTAGTATTTTTATTTTATTTTATTGTTTTTAGGGATTTTTTTGAGTTTATAGTTTTTTAAAGGTTTTAGTGTTTTATGGATTTTTTGGTTTTTTTATAGTTTTTTGGGTTTTAATGGATTTTAGAGTTTTTTAAAAAATTTAGGGGTTTAAAGGTGTTGAATCTTTTTAAATGGTTTTTATGTTCTTTGGGGTTTTTTATAGTGATTATGGGTTTTTATGATTTTTTGGGTTTAGGGTATTTTAATGGTTTTTAGTGTTTTATTGTTTTTAGGATTTAGGGGTTTTAAATTCTTTTAGATTTTAATTTTTTTATTAGTGATTTTCATGTCTTTCAGGGTTTTTTACATTTTTAGGGAATTTCTGGGATTTTTTGTATTTTCATGTTTTTAAGGGTTTTAATGATTTTTGGGGGGTTTTAGGTTTTTTATAATTTTTATGTTTTTTCAGATTTTTTATTTCTGTTTTTAGTTTTTTATGATTTTGAACATTTTTTAGAGTTTTAGAGTCTTCTAGGGATTTATTGGGTTTTTAGAGTTTTTAGTGTGTTATAGGGTTTTTGTGGTGTTTTAAGGTTTTTAGGTGCTTTTGGTTTTTAGAGGTTTTTAGAGTTTTTAGGCTCTTTTTAGTGTTTTTAGGGTGTATTAGGTTTTTAGGGGTTTTGAGTGTTTTTATGATTTTAAGGTTTTATTAGGGGTTTTTATGATTTTTAGGGTTTTTTTATGTTTTTAGGTGGTTTTAGATATTTTTTAGGTTTTTTATGGTTGTTTAGGGTTTTAGGGATTTTAAGGATATTTTTTCCTTATAGGGTTTTTTTTGTTTTTAGGTTTTTAGGGTTTTAAGTACGATTGTTTTTTAAGGTTTTATTCAGAGTTTAAAGTGTTTCTAGAAATTTTTACATTTCTAGGTATTTTAAGAGTTTTTTAAATATTTTTATGGATTTTTATGTTTTTAAGGATTTTGATGGGTTTAGTGGTTTTTACGGTGTTATTATTTTATTGTTTTTTGGGGGTTTTATATTTTTTTTATTTTTTAGGCGTTTTTATGTTTTCTTGATCTTTTAATGTTTTAGGGGTTTAAATGGGTTTTTTATTTTTATGGGGTTTTTTGGGTTTTTATGGTTTTTATGGATTTTATGGTTTTTAGAGTTTTTATGGTTTTGGGGGGTTTTCAGGTTTTTAGGGTCCTTTTGTGTTTTAGGGATTTCAATTATTTTTAGGTTTTTTAGGGGTTTAAGTGTGTTTAGGTTTTTAACGTTTTGTTAGGGGTTTTCAGGGACTTTAGTGTTTTTACATTTTAGATATTTTTATGGGTTTTTAGGATTTTTATTGTTTTTGGGGTTTTTAGGTATTTCATGTGTTTTTTAGGTATTTAGGGTTTTTAGGGGTGTTAATGTTTGGTAGGTTTTAGCATTATTTTCTTTTTTAGGTGTTTGAAGTTTTTTTAAGGTTTTAATTATTTATTATGGGTATTCATGGTTTTTTAATTTTTAGGGTTTTTAAGACTTTTAATGGATTTTTATGGTTTTTGTGTTATGTAATGATTATGAGGGTATTTAGGGTTTTATGTTTTATATGATTTTTTTTGTTTTTAAGGATTTTATGAATTTTCTTAGGGTTTTTAAATGTTTAGAGTTTTTTAACATTTTTAGGGGTCTAAATGGTTTTTATATTTTTATTGGTTTTAATGGGTTTAATGTGTTTTCATGGGATGTTAAGGTTTTTAATGGGTTTAATGGGTTTTATAGTGTTTTAGGATCTTTTACGGTTATATGGGGTTTACCGTTTTTTTGTTTTCCGGGGCTTAAGATTTTAGAGTTTTTCTTTGGGGCTTTCAGGGTTTTTGGGTTTTTTAAGGATTTTTATGTATTTTTAAGGATTTTTATAGATTTTCGGGTTTTATGGATTTTAATGGTTTTAGGGGTTTTTACGGGTTTTCGGGTTTTTGATTGTTTTTAGAATTTTTTTATATTTTTTGGGTTTTTTTGATTTATTTTATTTTTTAAGGATTTCTTTGGGGTGTCTATGTTTTTTCTGATTTTTTAAATTTTTATAGATTTCTTAGGATATTTTTATTTTTAGGGTTTTTACTGATTTTGATGGGTTTTAGGGTCTTTTATGGTTTTTAGTTTTTATTTTTTCTTAGTTTTTTGGGTTTTTTGAGTTCTTTAGGGTTCTAATTTTTTTAATATTTTTTTGAAGTTTTTAGGGTTTTAAAGGGTATTGGGATTTTTATTGGTGTTTTTGGTGTTTTAGGGATTTTAATGTTCTGGGGGGGGGGGGGGTTATGGTTTTTTTGGGGATCTGTTGTTTTTAGGTTCTTTTAGGGTTTTTAAGGTTTTTAGAATTTTTAGTTTATTTAGGGGGTTGAGGTTTTATTTTGTTTTTTATTTTTTCTAGACGTCTTTGATGATTTTTTGTTTTTCTAATTTTTAAGTAATTTTAGTTTTTTATAGGATTTTATGGTTTTTAGGGGTTTTAGGTATTTTGAGTGTTTTAGAGTTTTGATGGTTTTTAGTGTTTTTATCGTATTTTAGGTTTTTTGGGGTTTAAAGTGTTTTTTTGGTTTTTAAGGATTTTTTTCGGGTTTTAAAAGTATTTTATATTTTTAGTGATTTTAATGAATTTTTAGGATTTTATGGGTTTTTAAATGTTTTTAGGGATTTTGATGGGTTTTTTGGTTTTTTGGTTTTTAAGGATTCTTGGATTTTTAAGAATTTCATTAGTTTTTAAAGATTTTTGAGGTTTTTTAGAGTTTTTCACAATTTTAGGGATTTAAAGGGTTTTTAAGATTTTAGTGGGTTTTTAGTGATTTCATTGTTTTTAGGTTTTTATGGTTTTTCGGGGTTTATGGGTTTTAAGGTTTTTTATGGTATTTAATTGTTTTATGTTTTTCTGGGTTTTAAGTGTTTTTATGTTTTTAAGGTTTTCTTAGGTTTTTAGTGTTTTTATGGTTTTTTTGTTTTATGTTATTTTTTGGGTTTTTATCTTTTTTTGTTTTTTCGAGATTTAAGTGTTTTTAGGGTTTTAAGGATTTATTTGGGGTTTTCAAGGATTTTAGTGTTTTTTATGTTTTTATGTATTTTTTTCATTTTTAGGATTTTTATGGTTTATAGGGCTTTTATTAATTTTTGGAGTTTTTAGGTTTTTTATGTGTTTTAGGTGTTTTGGGGGTTTTTTGAGTTTTTTAGGGTCTAATGGTTTTTCATAATTTTTTAACATTTTTTTTGTTTAAAGGTTTTTTAGTGTTTTTATTGGTTTTTTTAGGTTTTTATATGTTTTTAGGGTTTTTAGGTGTTTTATAGGTTTTATGGTCTTTTAGGGTTTATAGCATTTTTTTGTGTTAAGTGTTTTTAGATTTTTAAGGTTTTCTTATGGTTTTTAGGGGTTTTCTGGTTTATAATGTTTTCAATAATTTTTAGGGCATTTAAATATTTTTATGGTTTTTAGGGTTTTAGAGATTTTCACGGTTTTTAGGGTCTTTAGTATTTTTTTATGGTTTTTAGGGTTTTCTTAGGTTTTTTATTATTTTTTTTTTGTTTTTTACTTTTTTGTGGAATTTAAGGGATTTTTTTTATTATTTTTAAGGGTTTTTATGCTTTTTAGTGATTTCATGGGATTTTAAGGGTTTTTATGGTTTTTGGGTTTTTGGGTTTTTAGGGTTTTCTTTGATTTTTAGGGTTTTAAGATATTTTTTATTGTTTTTATCTTTTTAAAAGGTTTATTAGTGTTTTTAGTGGATTTTTAGTGTTTTTATGGGTTTTAGGGTTTTAAGGATTTTGAGGGTATTAATGGTTTTTTTGGTTTTTTTTGGGTTTTAGGGCGTCTTTAGGGGTTTTAGAGTTTTTTTTTGTTTTTAGTGGTTTTAATGATTTTGGAATCTTCAGGTTTTCTTATGGTTGTCAATGTTTTTAGGGTTTTTTTGTTGAATTTGAGATTTTTTGGGGGTTTATGTTTTATAGAATTTTTTAGGTTTTTAGGGATTTTATGTGTTTTTTGGTTTTTAAGGGTTTCTTATAGTTTTTCAGGGTTTTTATCTTTTTTAAATTTTAGGGAATTTTTTATGGTTTTAGGGTTTTAGGTATTTAGAGAGGTTTTAGGGTTTTATTGGGTTTTTATATTTTTTTGGGTTTTATGTTATTTATGTATTTTAGGGTTTTTAAGGGTTTTTAGTATTTTTAATGATTGTCAGGGTTTAAATGGTTTTTAGAGTTTCTAGTTATTTATAGGGTTTTTGGGGTTTTAATCTTTTTAGGGTTTTAATGTTTTTACAGTGTTTATGGTTTTTAGGGATTTAAGTGTTTTTTGGTTTTTAAGTGTTTCTTTGGGTTTTTCTGGGTTTTTAGGATTTTTTACATTTTTTGGAATTTTTAGGGATTTTTTAGGATTTCTTAGGATTTTTAGGTTTTTTAGGATTTTTAGTGTTTTTTAGGGTTTTGGGGGTTTTTTGGGGTTTTATGGGTTTTAATTTTTTCTACTTTTTAAGTCATTTTAACTGTTTTCATTTTTTTATGTTTTTCTTTGGTTTATATAGTAATTTTAGCATTTTTTTACATTTTGAGTGTTTTCTTGGAATTTTTAAAAATTTATATGGGGTTTTTGGGATTTTTAGGTATTTATATTTTTTTATATTTTTTAAAATTATTAGTATTTTAAAGGGGTTCTTTTATTATTTTTATTGTTTTTTGGTATTTATGGTTTTATTATTAATTTTCAGTGTTTTTATCGTTTTTACATCATTAGGGATTCTTTAGGATTTTTATGGTTTTTTTGGGTTTTTAAGGATTTTGAGGGTTTTTAGTTTTTTTAGGGTTTCAGGATTTTTAGAGTTTTTATGTTGTTAGGTGTTTTATGTTTTTTTGTGTTTTTAAGGTTTTATTAGGATTTTCCAGGTTTTTTAGTGTGTTTTATGTTTTTAAGGATTTTTACGGCGTTTTAAGAATTTTGGGGGGGTTTTAAGGTTTTTATTAAATTTGTCGTGTTTTATGGTTTTTTTAATATTTTTTGGGTTTTATGGTATGTTGACGCTCCTTTTCGACACATTGTCTAAAAGAATGGAAAGGAAAATGACTTAGCACAAATTGATTCATCCTTTGAAGAAAACATCAAAAATCGACAAAGGCGTGAACAAGGCTTCAAATGCATTAGGGTCGCGCATGTTCCAGCATTGTCGCACAAGTATACTTGCGCGCCACCAAATGGTCGCACAAGTGACTTGCACGCCCTAAAGGATAACCGCCCGGGGTCTTCTCCAGCCTATAAATAGACCCTGTGGGCCCCCATTTTAGGAGGAATTTTTTCAAAATTCACAAACAGAGCTCTGAACGCCCAAGTCTCTTCTTCAGGCCTTCCGAAGTCTTATAAGGTAATTCTTTACCTAGAATGGAAGGTATAAACAAGAGGAGTAAGGTCTAAGTGTTAGAATTCACTAACACTTGTGCGCCTAAGTGGTTTTACCCTTAAGGGAAATGGACACACTTGCGCGCCGCCCTACTTCTTCACCAGAAATTGCGCGTCATCTTCTAGAAAGCCTCTAGGGATAATACCAAGGGTTTGAGCCAAATCTCGCCCAAGTATTACCCTAAGGGATGAAAATCGTGCAAGTACCCATGTGTCGCGCAGGTATACCTATGCAACCAGGACTTGCTTGCTCATGCAGTACCCGCGCGCCTGCCAGGACTTGTGCGCCCCGACCTTTTTGGGTGCCCTTCTTGCCCATTTAACCCTTCTTATACCATTCCACCTCTCCTATTCAAGATTCAGTATTCAAGACACTATTTAAATTCATTTATGGCATGTTTTATTGATTAACTTCCTTTTCTGAAAGGAATTTTGTGGAATATCTCTCAAAACTTATTGATTTACACATCTTTATGTCACTAAATATTGAGATTTCATTCATTCAACCTCATCCTATAAGATGAGAGAGCCCCTTAACCTGGCCCTCCTTTTCAGCAATAAGACTCAGTCATAATTCTGAAATCTGGGCATCCTCCTTAGGAGTAAACTCCAAGTCCTCTTTAACCAAGGCCTCCTTTTCATGAATAAGCCCTAGTCATAATTCTCAAATCTGGGCATCCACCTTAAGAGTAAGCACCAAGTCCTCTTTAACCTGGTCCTCCTTTTCATGAATAATCCCCAGTCATAATTCTCAAATGTGGGCATCCTCCTTAGGAGTAAGCCCCAAGACCTCTTTAACCTGGGCCTCCTTTTCAAGAATAAACCCCAGTCATAATTCCCCAAATATGGGCATCCTCCTAAGGAGTAAGCCCCAAACCTTAAATCCTTTAAACTGGATTTCCTTTTCAAGAATAATCCCTAGTCTTAAATATGGGCATACTCTTTAGGAGTAAGCCCCAAGTCCCTTAATTTTCATATCCCTTTAACCTAGGCCTCATCCTTAGGAATAAGCCCCAGTCTTATTTTCTCTCAACCAGTCATAATTCCTTTTGATCTGGGCTTCCTTCTCAGGACTAAAACCCAATCATAAGTCCCCTCCTAACATGGGAATTTTGCTTAGGAGTAAGCCCCATGATTAGAGTATCCAAATCTCCACGATGCACATATACATTTATGGACCGTGTTCATGGATTTCTTCCCTGAAGTAAATCTTAATCCTCATCTATTTTGGGCATTCATACATACATAATCCGCACATCATTTCTTATGATTTCATCTTTTGTGTCACAATTGTCTAGTTTTACCAATACCTCTTGTTTCTCACACTGATTACGACTCACGTGAGATTATATTGTAAAAGTATTTATGACATCTTTCTTTGAGCCATCAATCATAAAAATCATACCCCCTTACTCGAACTACGTGAGTTCTGATTCCTTTTCCAAACAAAGGATAGGTAGGTAGCCCATCTGTGGGTACGATCCCAATTCTGAAATACTCCATGTCCTCCTGAATGACTATAAACTTCAAGTTCCCCACTGAGTGGCCTTAAAACCAGTATGGTCATCATAATGACCAAGATACTTTTATTTATTTTAAGGATAACATCAACTAATAATCTGTAACAAATACAGATTATTCTTCATTGATGAAGAACCTCGAATACATATAAAATATTCTATGAATTTCTTACATATCAATCATTGGTTGTCAGACTGAAGGAAAGCTCATTTTATACTTGGTAATGTAATAAGGATTCAAGAACATAACATAAATCTATAAAGAGAGTCTCGGAGTAGACAATAATTCCCCTAAAAAAGGTGTGATGAGTCCAACCTCCCATCCCCTCGACCAATAGAAATTCCTAAGCCTCATCAGTCCACAAATAATGAGCGCTTACCTTTGGAAAGTAGGTCCAAATGGATATGGAATCATTGGATGTTTCCGGTTCTATGAACAAACCTGTTAGAAACCGATTGAAATGTTTGAACCTTCAATCAACGAGGTCATCCCCGATTCCATAGGGAAACAAAAAATGGTGAACCCGAAGTGAATCCTTATCCAAGTTAAAATGATGTTTTACTTATTTTTTAGGCCCTTATTTAAAACTCAATGGGAGGGACAACAAAAAAATCATTGATATATGTGCTCATCCAAAAGATGTAGTGGATGAATTTATCTTGATTACGTCTATTATATCAAACAAGCACTCTTTTCCAAGATTTTCTGCATTCTAAGAAATGGTTGTTCAAAAGTTCACACCTATGAATACTGCTGATGCGAATGCCACTACTGCTACTCCTGCTGGATCATCATCCGCTCTGAGGATGACATCACCTACTCAGCATCTTCAACGCTGGGTATCAAATGCGCTGGTTAAGGAGTACCATCAAAACAGAACTATTCCAACTCTGGAGGCTTCCCGAAAAGCCCTCTAGGTAAACAATTCACCCTGGTCGTTCGGACAACAACAACTAGTGATCAAGAAGCAGGCGGTTCTAACCACCGTCTCTAACCGTTTCGGGTCGTTATCCCTATAACGCAATCACCATTTACTCCCATATTCTGGGGAGGTGAATGAGAAGGTCCCTCAGGGCCTTAATTCAAGGAAGCATGAGTCCTTCCCAAGGGCTCCCATCAACAATCGCAGCCAAACTCATGCGGCAGTGCGCCCTCAACATGATGAGGGTGTCAACTCCAGGCATTCGGCTCAGGTTCCTCAAACCTGAGCAGGAGAGACGAATCTCCAGAGGCGAAATCCAGTCAATAGTGAGCAGGTTCTCATCTCTTCCATCTTTGGAGAAGTCCACCAACCTAACATGGTGGAAAGCAATGAGCAGGCACACACTCCTGCCCGTTTTAATTCCGCTGTCTAGCAGACTCGTCTGGCAGCATCACGCCAATCCCGCCAGAAAATTCCGGTGGAGTATTATAGGCAGGAACATACACCTGTTTATACATCATCATCTAGTCAGCAGGCTCGTCTGACTACATATGATGGAGCTCGTCAACCACGTTTGGAGAAGTGCAATCAGCAGGTACATACACCAGCTAGTATTGATCAAGCCTACCAACAGTCTCGCTTGGTAGCATTCGGAGAAGTTAGTCGGAAAGCTCCGGCGACAAACAAGAGACAGACTCAACTCTCTGCCCCCACACTTGAGTACTATCAGGATTCACTAATAGGAAAAGGAGGACAGGAGCAGGCACATACACCTACTCCATGAATTGAATGGACATATATTCTCGTTCCAGCAGCTGAAGTCACCAAGCATATTCTATCAATGGTGAAAGAGCAGAAGAAAATCCCTTCTCATATTCTGGATGGCTGTCAGGATATTATAATGGCTTCAGCAGTATCACAGGGAAAGAAATGAAAATCTATCCCTACTAGTGGAGTGACACATCATCATTTCACTCTGGAACAGACACACACATCTATTCCAGTCCAAGAGGGTTTTGGGGCATACTCCCCCATGTCATATGGACAACCAAGTCAGGCACATACACCTGATTTGAGTGGAGATCGTTAGCCTAACCTGGCCATCTCTTCTGATCAAGCACATACACCTGCTCAAAGTAGCCACTTTGGTCAACACGTGGTTTCCAAGGCGAGTAATAAGGCATCTAAGAAGAATATCCGCCCAACACAGTCAAGAGATCAAGATCCAATCTGTAACAAGACCTTGCTCGATGATGGAGTTCTTGAAGCCCTCAGACAGTTATCTATTGGAATTCAAGATTCTACTCCCTCATTTCCCAATAGTGGGAACATTAATCCTGAAGGTCTTTAACAAACACTTCCTCATTAAGGCTTGCTTCATGACAATTCAGTCAATCTTGAAGTTTCATCTTCATATGAGAGCTACAATAACCCTATGTGTATCCAGAAGACCAAGGATAAAGATATCTCATCTTTTTCTGTAACCCACCATGGTGGTACTCCCCTGATGATGAATTTCTCTGCGAAATTCCTCTTTGTATTAGTGGTGCACATTGCCCGGAAAATGCTCCAAGGTACAATGTAGTTCTGAGAAATCCCTCTTATCTTGAGGCACTTGAAAATGTGAAACCAGTCATGTGTGATGCTTCATCGCTAGCAGGTGAAATATTTTCTCAATCGGAAGATAGCCAGGGTGTAGGTCATTCTCCGAACCACCCCTAAGTCATTCATCTTCTTGTTTGATCAGTGATTTCTCTACCAATATTGTTGAATTTGATGAAGCAACAAGGAAGCACCAGCTCTAGTCAAAACCGGTAGAAGAATATTCATTGAATGATAAAGATGAAATACTGAACATGAGAAAACAACTGGCGAAAGTTGAACTGCTAGTCATGTTTTGGCCTCTGGCTGACTCTTAGTATTACATTCCAGAGATGTTGACGGAAGATGGAATTCATGATATTCATCTCAACATATGGAAAAATCTTTGTCAGTTGAAAAATAAAGTATTATCTTATGATGAATATGAAAATAATCTTAACATAATAGAAGGGTTAAAACGTCCGATTGATTTGGCATCTCTATCAGTCTCTCAATATCCGAAGGCTGAAAAGTAGTAAAGAGACCTTCTGCGTTCATGCCTTGATGAACTAAGAAGATTCTGCCAGTTAATTGCCAATGCCCCATCTGGTATTCATGTCAGAGGATGGGGTGTTCATGGAGCACTACATTTCACGGTGCTCTCTAGTCAGCAAAGCCCGCTGATAATGGTCTCATCCAATGTTATTTCTCATTGTCGGCCACAGTCAATGGGTTTTGTTTGTAATCAAAATCTTTCTCAAGAACAGGCCTCAACTAGTTCTCCCCAAAATCAAGAATACAGAGAAAAATTTGATGAATTAATCCTGCATCAAGCAAACGAGAATATTGAACATGCCTCTCGTATGGAGCAAGCACATCATCAAGTGATAGAAGTGTCAGTAATCATCCAATGGTATTTTGAACAAGGTGATAAAAGTGGATACATGTTAATGAATCCAGCTAATTTCAGGACTAAGGTCCACAAGATTAGGAGAGCATTTAAGAATGTCTCAGACGTAGCATGTCAAGTGCCACCCCAGCTTTCCAGACTCGGGACTCTTTTAAACCACCCCTCAGAATCAACAAATAGGATTCGAGGAGTTGAGCAGGAACAGAAGGAACATCCCTAGTCCACCGGACTAAGGACTTTTTCAAATCATCAATCCCCTCCTTAGTGAAAGTTGGTCTTTTCTCGATTGGGGAAGAAGCCTCAAGAGGAACGAAGTTCCAAATTATCAGGAGATTCTCTCAAAATTACGGTTCGTCAAGATGTTCCTGATGGATTGAATCAACAAAAGGAAATGTCTCATCAAATACATGGATGAAGACAATATCATAGAAATGATGATAGAAGGGATGCGACGCGTTATGCATCAATCAATGTCATCAATGCCGATGTTGCTGATGCACCAGATGAGGCTCACTCAGAGGACTCAGATGAAGAGGTTCCTACTCAGGAAGTTGTACGCACACACACAAATGAAGAAGGTGTGCGTACACGAAATCAAAGGTTTACCCAGAATCTGGGTGTTCATTCAAGTAACCCACTTCCCCCTCTCCTAAAGGGATCAAACAAGGGGAAGGTAGAGAATCAGGTTACATATCCTTCCTCTGGAGGAGGATAATTGCTCTCACTAGAGTAACGATTTGCACAATAGGAGGAAGAGATGAAGGAATTAACGAGGTTGAATGTAGAACTACTTCAGGGTATTCTTCCTCCTAAATGTGCTGGAGTCAGTCAGCAAATGGATTTTGTTGCAGCTACTGAGATGGATCAAGAATATCCTCCTTTATCAGTACACCCTCATAGGTCTAATCCTACGGGTCAAGTGCAGCAACAATTGGCAGTTTTGACATCAGTTGTAGTACCAGCTGCCATACCTGTCCAGACTCCAGTCATTGCACCTGCCCAAGTCCAAGTTCAACCAGATGTTTCTAAAAAGGAAATAACTACCATTGAGTCATTAACAGCTCGGTTAGAGACTATGGAAGGGAAGAGTGCACAGGTTCAACCGGAAAAGAAGGCTTACCCTGAATGGGTAGATTCAATCTCTCCTCCATCAAGTTTTGGGAACCCTTTATTCCCTATTTTCAATGGATTAGGCGACCCTGAATATAATTTGACACATTACGTGTCTTGTTGAGATCCTATGATGCGAACTTCGAAGCAGCAAGAAGAAGTGAAACTCAGATGCTTCATGCGAACCTTGCAAGGACCAGCCTTTGTCTGGTACACAAGCTTGAAATCCTGGTCAATTACCGAATGGGAAGATCTCCATCAATGATTTCTTCTTCAGTTCATCTCAACTTTTCCAAAGACAATAGTTTTTTATCTTACAAACTGTAAGCAAAGGGATAATGAAAGAGTCTCTGATTTCATTGCTCACTAGAAGGGATTAACATATTCCCCGATCTTAGCAGTCCCTCAAGAGGAACTATTGCCAATCTGTGTGGAAAATCTATGTGATGAATTACGCACACCATTGATCCATGTGAAATACACATGAGGGTTTCAAGACCTTACCTCAATCTCTCAACAGATTGAAGATTATCTTATACAGACTAAGGCTAAATCTCGTGTAATTCTATTAGCTCCAGGAAAGATAATGGGTAAAGTAGAAACTTCTACAGTTATGCTTAAACAAGAACTTGTACCTGATTCTACTTCAAAACCTTCATCTTCTCGAAGGGCTCCACCTCCTAAGTGCCAACAACAAAGGATGTTTCATCAAGACTATCAAAGAGATCAACGAAAAAAACAATTTTGAGGATCTAAAAAGAAAAACATACTCTTTCCAAAATAAAAAAGTACCTGGTTACTTCATTGCGGCTCTGGAAAATAATTTGGTTCAGTTGCCAAGGCCCAAAAGGCCAAACAAGGAAGGAGATGAAGACCATCCCAATTATTTCCCCTTTCATCAAATGTTGGGGCATCACATCCAAGAGTGTTTTGTCTTCAAATACCTCCTGCAAAAGATGTTCGACTCGGGAGAAGTCAAACTGAAAGTCTCTTCAGCCCAGGTAGTATGTGTTAATGCTATAGTTCTAGAGGATGAAGGCGAGTGGAAAGAAGTCGAAAGAAAAAATACAAAAAAATATGATGATTGGATGGTCAGAAATATGATCAACTGAACTCATGATATTTTGAGAACACAATTGAAGAAACCAATTGTACCTTCTGCCATGAATTCCACAGCAAAACCCTCTTCATTAGAGAGAAAATCCTCAAAGAAACGGCATGATTCAAAGAAAGAAAAAGAATCAGAAGAAGATGAGTATGTGTCAAAGCCTAAGTTGTCTTTGACTCTAGCAGATTTCATGCCATCTACTTCGAAGCAACGGGCACCGTCCCACCAAACAGCATAGCCTAAACAGGCTAATCAGGCAGAGTCTTCATTGGATGAAGAGTTGATTTTTGGTTCTGTTAATATGATTCAATTAACAGATCCATATGCCAGTCGTAGTTTTGATTTCGATGATCCTGAATTCCCTATATCAAACATAGGAATCATAGGAAGTTCCAGAGGTTCAGGATACTGGGGAAGACATGGATCTTTCAGAAGCCACTATTCCAATTCTACCCCTGCTATAACTGTGTACGCAGTAGAAAATCTTGGTAGATCCCTTCAGCGAGCTCACCAGAAACAACAATGTTCTTCTACCAATATCAAATTCAGTCCTGACACAGTTATTTTGGAAGACCGGTTGAAGGTTCCATATTTATCCTCTCTCACCAAGTAAATGGATCTAATCGGTCTAATCTTCTAAAACCAGGAATATTTCCAACTCCTATCCCAATACAAGATGCATCAAATTCCAAAGCATCAACTTCCAAGGAACCTTCTAAACCACATGTATGTGTTGGAAAAAATAGACCTTTGGATAAAAAGTATGATGTATTGAAACACTTGGACCATGTACCAGCCTAGTTTTCAATTCTAGATGCTTTGAATCTGTCAAAAGATCTTCAGGAGGCACTCATCGAGTCTTTGTCAAGTCCTCGGGTGTTTGAAACTGAAGTTTCTGCAGCTGAAGTCTATCACATAGAGAATAATCCTACAGAATTCCATGTAATAATATCTTTTACTAATGAAGATGAAGATGATGTTGTGCATGGGCATATTAGACCTTTGTACTTATCTGGAAAGGTCAATGGTGTAGACGTCCGAAGAGCTTTCATTGACAATGGTTCATGAATCAACCTCATGCCCATTCGCACACTTCGTCGATTGGACCTCACGAAATCTGATTTATCTACTTCTACCATGATGTTACAAGGATATGATAAAAATGAACAAGAACCACTGGGTGAAGTTACACTCAGAACTCGGTTTGGAGATCTTGTATCGAATTCATATTTCATGGTTGTTGATCAAGAATCAGCTTTCAACATCTTGCTTGGAAGACCCTGGCTACATCAACATGCGGCTATCCCTTCATCATACCATCAATGTCACAAATATTGTTTCGATGGTCAAGTTGGTACATTATATGGTGATAAGGCCCCGTTCAAGACATGTGAGTCTCAATACATTGAGCCGAAATTCTATCACATGAAAGAAAAGTATAAATCCACAACAAAGGAGGTTACCAAAGTTAATCCTCTATATGGTTTGGAGAAAATTCCAGTAAATCCATTTGTGCATGTGAGTACAAATTATGTGTTGTCTATCAGTCAATTTGACAGGATATACCCAAATCAAAATACTCTTATGGAAGGATCCATAATGTCAATTATGGAAATCAAGCCAGACAATATGGGAGAAATTAGTGATCCTCTAAGCAGTGATCAAAGCCCAAATGGTGATGTCTTCATTTCATCTTCTGAAATCCAAAAAGATTATACTTCTCCAATTAGGCTATAAGAAGTTATAGAAACATCATAGGTGAACAATAATGTCGATTCTCAATCTATTATCTCCTCTTTAATACCCAAAGAAGACCCTTCATCAACAATCAGGTCGGAAATGGGAGCTTCTTCTTCAAGATTTGAAAATTTTGACAACTCTTCTGATCATGAAAATTATGCTTCATCATCTACTATGCAAGTAGAATCCGAAGAAATAACACATGTTGAAGAAGAAGAGGAAGTTATCAAAGATGCTCCTCTAGTATTTGAAGAGGGTATCTCTACCTCCGTGGATGAACTCAGAGAAATAAATCTGGGTACAAAAGAAGATCCATGCCCCACTTTAATCAGTGCGTCCATGACCCTTGAAGAAAAAGAGATGTATATTTCCTTTTTAAAGCAAAATCGGGACATATTTTCTTGTAACTATATAGAGATGCTTAGGCTTGATCCTGATGTTGCTACTCATCATTTGGGTTTACCAGATGAACATCGAGGATTTAAGCAAACCGCGAGAAGAACATACCCAACTTATGCTTCCAAAATTGAAGCTGAAGTTGATAAGATTATCAAAGCTAACTTCATCAGAGAAGTTCAATATCCCAAGTAGTTGGATAATATTGTCCCTGTAAAGAAGAAGAATGGACAAATTAGAGTTTTCATTGATTTCAGAGATCATAATCGGCATTGTCCTAAGGATGATTTCCCAGTTCCGATTACAGAATTTTTAATTGATGCAACAGCTGGCTATGAAGCACTTTCCTTCATGGATGGATATTTCGGATATAATCAGATCTGAATGGCCCCAGAAGACGAGGAATCCATAGCCTTCAGAGCCCCTCAAGGTGTGTTTTTCTACTGGGTATTTCCATTTGGATTAAAGAATGCGGGCTCTACATATCAGTGTGACATGCATCGTATCTTCAAACCCTTTCTAGGGAAGTTTGTTGAATGCTATGTAGACTATTTGGTGGTTATATCCAAACAACGTTCTAATCACTTGGCTGATTTGGAAGTCATATTCCACAAGCTTTGACAACATAATTTGAAGATGAACCCCTTAAAATGTGCTTTTTGGGTAACCTCGGGAAAATATCTCGGCTTTGTTGTACGCCATCGTGGTATTGAAGTCAATCCTGAGAAGACAAAGTCAATCCTTGGTATGTCACCTCCTCGAAATTTGAAATAATTAAGAGGACTTCAAGGACACTTAGCCTATATTCGGTGTTTCATCACCAATTTGGTAAGAAAAAGTTTACCCTTCACCAAATTGATGAAGAAGGGAGTCACTTACCAGTGGACTGAAGAATCTCAAGAAGCATTCGATATTCTCAAGAAATACCTCTTGAGTCCGCTGGTCTCATGCCACCTGTTGAAGGAAGACCACTTATCCTCTACGTGACAACTTTAGAGCGATCATTGGGTGCCTTTCTTGCTCAGAAGACTGATGATGGGAATGAAATCAGCCACTACTACATCAGTCAGACTATGCTTGAAGAAGAAACCCAGTATTCAAATATTGAGAAGTGTTGCCTGACATTAATCTTTGTAGTTCAGAATTTGAGACACTACCTGCAACATCACGAGGTCCAATTGGTATCTCGCAATAACCTGCTCAAATTCATCCTTAGTCATCCAACGCTTACAGGACATCTGGCAAGGTGGGAAGTTATTTTGCAGCAATTAGATATTCAGTATGTGTCTCAAAAGGCAATAAAGGGCCAAGCTTTGGATGATTTCCTAGCTGAACACCCTTCAGTGGAAGACACATCTTCAGATATTGAACTCCCTGATGAGGAAGTCTTCTCTATTCAAGAAAGTCCTCAGGCATGGGAAATGTATTTTGATGGTGCTTCCAGAAGTCCAACAGGGAGGAAAATGGAAAATCCTAAATTCAACAAAGTTGGCTTAGGAATTTTGCTCATTTATCCAGAAAAGGTAGTGTTACCTTATTCCATATTATTATGGGAATGTGGTGCCAATAATGAAGCAGAATACCAAGCTCTCATCGCAGGCCTGGAATTTCCACTTCAAGAACAAGTGAATCGCTTAAAGGTGAAAGGTGATTCAGACCTGGTAATCAAGCAAGTCAATGGGGATTATGCCATCAGAAAAGAATAATTAATCCCTTTATATGATTAATCCATAGAATTAATGGCAGAATTCCCTTCGGAACTGACATTTTCTTATGTCCCACAATCACAAAATGCTCAAGCTGATGCACTGGCTAATATAGCCACAGCTCTGGCAGATCCAAATCGGGACGAGACAACCATCAGTATTTCCCTCCATCATGAAATTTCACCTTATGTTCAAATCAGAACAGAGGAAATTAATGAAATTAGTCCCATTCCAGAACCGTATGGTCATTCTACAGGATGTATGTCACCTATCAGGGAATACCTTCAAAATAGAACACTTCCACCTGATAGAGCCAGGAAAGAACAAATCTGGTGACGTGTGGTCAATTTTACTCTTTATGATAGAAAAGATCACTTAGAGAAAATTCTCTACAAACTTGGTTTTGATGGAGTTCTCTTCAGATGCATTGATGGTGAAGATAAAATGGCTGTCATGAAATAAGTGCATGCAAGAATCTGTGATGACCACCAGTCTGGACATAGACTGTCTAATCAGATTCAAAGGCTTGGATACTCTTGGCCTTCAATGATACAAGATTGTGTTGATTTTACAAAGAAGTTTCATTCATGACAAGTACATTCCAACTTCATTCATCGACCTCCAAAGTTTCTTCATACAACTAAATACTCGTTGCTATTTGCGACATGGGGAATGGATGTGGTGGGACCTTACCCTTCAGCTACGGCCAAGCAGTTTAAGTATATTCTTACTGCTACTAATTTCTTTTCCAAATGGGTAGAGGCAAAACCTCTTAAGGAAGTCAGTTCTAAATGAATTGTTAGCTTTATCAAGTCTAACAATTTTACCAGATTTGGTGTCCCTCATACCATATTGATGGAAAATGGCACCAACTTCTGTTCATCTGAGGTGAAGAAGTTGTATCAAGAATACAACATCAAATCCAACCATTCATCTCGGTATCATGCAGCGGCCTATGGCCAGATAGAAGCCTTCAATAAGACTCTGTCAAATATACTGCAAAAGATGGTGTATAAAGATAAGAAATCATGGCCTGATAAACTCTTTCATGCTTTATGGGATTATCGGACTACCACCCGCACTGCAACGTGGTCAACTCCATATTCAATGGTATATGGAATAGAAGAAATCATTCCAATTGAAGTTCAACTACCCTCGCTCAGAGTTTCCATTAGTGATCAATCATCTATAGATGAAGAAACTCAAAAGCGATTGAATGAATTGGAATGGTTTGATGAGAAAAGATTGTGCACTTTGCACCACAGGGAAGTCTATCAGAATTTAATAGCACAAGCTTTTGACAAAAAATGTTATTCTTCATTCATTCACTCAGGGAGAATTGGTAATAGTTCTCAGAACTCCAATGATACCAGGAATGAAACCTCCCAAGCTTGAGCCAAAATGGGAAGGACCTTACTCAATACATAGGGTCTACTCTAATGGAGCTTATTCATTAATCTCGATGGATGGAGAACTCATCACTACTCCAACCAATGCCAGATTTTTGAAGAAGTATTTTGTATAAATGAAAAATATATCATCATTGGTCTGGTATGACCTTAAACTGCACCACCGTCCAACAAGACATTAAACTGCATCATCCAGGGTCCATACATATGACCTTAAACTATTTGTATTAATTTTTTCCCACACGATGTTAAACTATGAAAAAAATTCCCTAATTTTCCCTCACTGCATGACATTAAACTGCACAGTCCCCCTTCTGTCCAGCATGACGTTAAACTACACCATCCACGGTCCATGCATATGACTTTAAACTATTCGCGCTTTCATCCAACATGATGTTAAACTATGAAAAAGTCCCTAATATGTCCAACATGACGTTAAACTATGTCCCCCTTCATCATCCTTGCTATATGACGTTAAACTATATAGAAGTACCTTTCGTCCAACATGATGTTAAACTGTATAACCAACTGTCCATGCATATGACCTTAAACTATTGGCACTTACGTCCAACATGATGCTAAATTGTATCGTCCCTTTTTCGTCTAACATGACGTTAAACTATAAAAAAAGTCCTTAATACGTCCAACATGACGTTAAAATGTGTTCTCTTTTGTCCTTAATGCATGACATTAAACTGCACAGTCCTCTTTTTGTCCAACAAGACATTAAATTGTGTTGTCCCCATCATCCTAACTACATGACGCTAAACTGTACATAAAGTCCTTTGATATGTCCTACATGACATTAAACTGTACTTTGTCCTTGCTACATGACACTAAATTGTGCAACACCAATAGTCCTAACTACAAGACTTTAAACTTCATAGTCCCTTTATATTTCCTACATGACATTAAACTGTGCATTTTTAGGGTTGTTGCTACCTCTTGTTTCTCACACAGTGTATGACTCATGTGAGCTTAGAGAAAAATTCAACCATAACTCTCTCTATGGTCTTCTAACCATGTGTAAGTCCCAACAACATCATTATTTAGGTCGTTGTCCCCAAGAACAATTTTATTATTAATCCATTCTTTAATTGAACTACACAGACTTTGATCCTTGCCTTTGAGGTTGGGTATGTAGGAAACCTCCCAAGGTTCAAGACCAAAATCAATCTCTTTACATCGGTTCACCTCCATCTCATATGATGTTGATTTGTGAAACCATCCCTAGAATCAATATCTTTACATTTGGTTCACTTTCTTCCTTTCTATATGACGTAAAACTGTACAACAACTTTTGTCCTACACTACAATAAACTAAAAATATTTTTTGATACCCTCACCTGAGAGGGAACCATTATTTACATTGATTTTTCAATCATGTTTCATTTCAAAGACTAAGTGAATACATGGAAATGCCCAAACCTTTTATCTTGGGTTAAAACACCATTGCACTAATGTCCCTTTTCACCCTTCACATGTACGAACCAAATTTTTACAAAGGGTATTTCTAGAACTACGTGGGCTTGATTCAAATCCTTATGGGATACATAGGAACGTTCGAGTGTCCCTCGAATCCAGCCCCATGTCTTTTGGGCCCAACCCTAAATTCCACTTTAAGTCCCCTGGCTGAAAATTTCCCATGAAAACAAACATTGTGTATTTCTTATAATGGTCCAAGATATATGACCCTAAACTAAGATCTCTAATCATTCTGTCCCACAAAACGTTAATATATAGTTCAAGAACTATGTATGGCTTGATTCCCATCCTTATGGGATACGTAGTGAAGTCCAACATTTCCATTCAGGACCCAGCCACAACATGATTATGGTTATCATTGATCGGTGTATCTCTACATACATTGGACAATACCCATCTTTATGTATCATAATACTAATCTTGAATACTTCTAGATCTTAATAACCCTTTTCTTGAATTCTAATCACAAAATTCCAGAAATTCTGGGAGTCCTTTTTCCTGACCATGCAGCACGTGCCCTTAGGTGGCCTTGCATAAATAGTCTACATAACGGACCTCTCAGTCAAAAGATGCAATTATTTGACTATGCAGCCAATGCCCTTAGGTGGCCCTGCATAATTCAAACCCCATAACGAGTTTGTCGGATACTAGTAACTTCATTCTTAGGATGAAAGCATCTTTTGTCCTTATTAGTCTTAAATGATAGTATGTTGGGATCCGCAAAAAATATCCATCCTTAACATATTTGTCCCATATCCTTTTTCATGATCTGAAAGTATTCAAGTCTATGGTTTATATTCTCCTTCCCTACATTTGGGTCAAACCTTCATAGGAGTGATGTTCATCTAGTTCTTTGATAATCTTTTTTGGAAATATCTTCTCCATATTCAAGTACCTGTTTCCATACAGAAAACTCTATACTTTGGAAATTTTGAATCTTCATAAACTTCCACGGGCTTTTTAGCACTAGGAAAGTAAATTTTTGAGAGTTATTTTGCCTGACTATGCAGCATGTACCCTTAGGCGACCTTGCATAAACAGTCTACATAACATACTTGTTAGCCAAAAGATGCTATTTATTTGACTATGCATCCAATGCCCTTAGGCGGCCCTGCATAATTTAACCCCCTAACGGGTTTGTAAAATAATGGTAACTTCATTCTTGGAAACTACTTCTTATAATTTCTTTGAGCTCTTTTTCATATTATTCCTCATATCCAAATTTTCATAAGTTATAGTTTACATTTTTCACTCATACTTGAGTATGGTAATATGTTTTTAGATAAATTGTCAAATAATTAAGTCAATTCTAATTCATTCGGTCAAAGCTATTTCGACCTTAAACATTAGCCTCTTTATGTCCGATGTACATGACTTTAAACTGCCCACAAAAGACAAAGGAACTCTGAGTAAAAGTCAAGTTCCAGCTCACTAAAAATACATTTTGTATGATTTAGGTAATATTGAGAAATTAAAAGATTCAAATTCTGTACGGTTATTTATAATAATCCTAGTAAAAATCAAACTATGCTTACTAGGCCCATTGGCGTAGGTAAAATTTAAAGCGGGGAGAAAAGGAAAATACGAGCACAAGTGATTGAAGATGTAAGCATTCTTTAAATTTTTATGCACAATAATTAGAGGGACATCCACAGATTGGAGGCTATTCTCTTTTTCAGAAAATTACAAAAGACTGTCAACATAAGTCTTCAATTGATGAACCGCATCCCGAGCTTCATCAGCAGCTACTTGAAGCTCATGCACTCGACCAACTACACTCTCTTTAGCCTGATGGAGTGCTTTATTGGCATCCACAATGGTCTTTATACCATTCTTTTGAACTCACTTCAGTGAATTATTGAGTTGGTCAAGTTCCCCAGTAACAACATCTAACTGTTGCTGAATGTGCATCTTCTGGACGACTTTTTCTTTGATCTTATGCTTCAGCACCGTCATCTTGGCAGCATAGTCAGCCTCAGCTCAGGATACCACATCCTCAAATTTTCTGATGTTGACTAACAGTTTCACCCTGATCAGATCTTCATGACACTTTTTCTCTTGCCCCCTCTTAAAGATAACTTGTTTCACCGGGGTTTGGATCTCTTGGTATCCAAAACCGCAAAGTCCTAGCATGATAAACTGGGATGACAAACAAGAAATATTTGGTGAAAACTATTCTAAAGGCACCTCAGATATGATTTTCCATATGTTTTTCCATGTATTTCATTTTGAGAAGCTGAGCACCTTAAGCACCTCTAGGTCTGACTCAACATCATCATCACAGGGGGGCATGTAAACTGGGATTAATGCACTTAAGGAAGTGCCATGTTCTGCTTCTTACCACATGACCCTGGTTGCTTCACCTTCTACTGATGTTTGGATGGAAGTTGAGACCTCACCTATAGTTCTAACCATTGAAGTTGATAGCCCTGTTTGATCAATTAAAAGTATGGTTAGTTTCATAGAATAATGGATGTTGGCTGTCTATCTTGAAAACTCAGTCCAATCATTACCTAAAAGTAGATCAGCAGCATGAGAAGACTCCTCCCCATCTTTCCTAGTTTCAACAGGATCTCCAAGATGGGTCTCTTGAGGGTTTACTGGGTTTAGCTCCACTTGAGATAAGGTTTCTGCAATGGTAGGGTTGACATCAATGTCCGCACCCTCTTTAGGAATTGGCAGTTCAACAGTTTCTATGGATGGAACTGCAAATTATTTTCAGTCATGATTAGAAGTGTAAATTATAAGAAAATTTATTGGGAAAAGGATAACACTCATGCCCAAGGTCTTCTAAATCACATGATAATCTAGCATGATCATAAAATTCTTCGAAATACATGCCATGATTCATCATTTCATCCAATGATATTTCAGAATCCTGGTTAGTCTCACCAGTGGGAGCATTTGATGTGTCCTCTTGGTTACCCTCATTATGTTCCCCTGACCATGGAAAACTTCTTCAAGAAGAATGGCAGATTCAGTTGCTGCGACCGCCAATGATTCTGGTACAGGTTCTTCTCTACTTATAGCAGCAACCGGTGCAGTACTGGGAATACATGATCGCTCTTTTTCAGAAGCATCCAAGTCATCCTGAATTTGCGTTTGTTCCACAACACCCACTGTGGTCCTTAAGGAAGGATCATTCCTTTACCTCAGAGGGGAAATTGAAGAAGCCCCTGCAATCCCCAGAAATATGAGAAACCCTTTCATGGGTATAGACTCATGATTACCCGAAGGACTTACCACTGCTAATGAAGCATTTAGCTGTGGACTTCCTCCACCATTGCCTTTGCTTCTTTGGTTTTTTTGGAGTATCGGAAGTCTAACTTATTGGAACTTGAATTGGAGAATGGAAGGCCAGGTACAACTTCTCATTCATGGCCTATTGGCCTGGAGATATCTCGCCCGGTTCGCGAAGAGATTCAGCAGCAGCCCCGATGGCAGTACCACCAGGGCTATACTGAGGCGATGGAACCTCAGTAGTTTTGGAAAGCCACAAGATGATGAAAACAATTTCCTTGAGTAAAAAAGCTTCAATCAAAATCAATTTGAGAAGAAAATAAGGAAAGAAAACTTACATCTTTAGGAGCCACATAATCGTGCCACTCCTCATCAGTCCCCTCAGCGGCGCCACGATCAATAAATTCCTTCACCCACCTGGTGACAGGAACAGACTCATCAGTGGAATATATGAGAATTTCCAGCTCTCTGATGCAAGCCCACACTTTATTGGGGTTATCCTCGTATTGGATATCTCTAGAAGCTAGAAGATTCCCTATTCCAGGAAGTTGTAGTCCCTCACACAAATCCAGCCAGGCAGTCTCAGTACCACAGTATAAACTCTACCATAACTGGACAACCTCTGGTCTTAGATATGAAGGCTGTGAGGAAGTTCCTACAATTTTTGACTTCAATTTCTTCCCATCCCCTGCAACTGCAGATAGAGAATAAGAAAATAAGACTTATTGCTTTATAATGTAGCAGTGATTAAATTACCACAATGAAGTAACTCACCAGGAGTTGATGGAGTAGGTCTCTTGATTCTAACCGGAGGATTATATCGGGCACAAGGCTGCTTTTCCACTTTTTGTGCCTCATCATCCCCATCATGGGAAATCGGTGAATCAGTACTAGAGAAGGAGTCTGGCGAATCAACTTCAAGTGGGGAAGCATCACCCTCATGAGGGAGGGTTTCTTTATCTACAGTCCCCTTCCTTTTCCCCACCTGATAAGCTGGGTAATTCAGTACCCCTTTTGGGTATGATTCTATCCAGTGATAGGCATAATATTTAGTCAAGTTATATGACGCTTTTTCAACTGGTAGATCAAATACCACCCCAGTATTCTCCCTTGACGCCAACAGCCACAGTTTCCGAGCAACCATTGGATGTTGCTCTAACCTGACATGTACTGGGGGAGATACAAAAATATGTTACAGACACTTAAATTGATGTGCGAATCTATATGTAGCATAGGCCTCACATATAATTTCTCAGTCAATCCTGGAAACTATCACACCATCTCTTCAAGCTAGCATGTATGCCCTAAAATCTAAGTGGGTTGTTCCATCATCAACAAACCACCAGGTTGGTGGATTTCCATAGAGAAATAAGTTGAATTCCTTAAATATACTCAGCCTCAAATTCATTTCATAGGAATTAACATCTAATGGAGCAACTCTAGAGAATTCATGCACTGACAGCCTGAAAGAACTTCTAGGAATTTGTAATCCATTCTGTACATTGTAAGTCCTGAAGTGAGTGGAAATCCATTCCAATAAAACATAGAATGGTTCCACTATTCTTAAAGTAGATTTACCAATGAAGACATGAAGTAAACTCCAGTGAATATTTTCTAAAATGGGGGTAGCCAACCCAACCATTTTTTCCTCAGCCAACTTTTCCGCAATGACGAAGGTCCTGGGCTTGATGCCTCCCTTCGAATCCCTGACTGGTAAGAGATAAACGTTGAGCCACATATCCAAGAAACCCACCAGAAGAGTCTTCTTTGGGATCCTCTGATTCACCTCATATCCCCATTTCTCAAACTCTCCTGCTTCTAGAGTTGTTCAGAATGTTCCAGGAGCACCCCTCTTCTCAGGTTTTGGGTAGGTGGTAGGACATTTGGGCCTCTTATCCTTGGATTTTTTTTCTTGGATCCTTTCTCCTTTGGCTCCTTCTCCTTTGGCTCCTTCTCTTTCTTCTCAACAAGAAATATATTAATCCACTCCTCTGGATGAACATCCTTTCTAGAATGAGTTAACGAGGTCTCTGAACTCTTGAGCTTGTGGAAGATCCTAAATAATTCCTCAGCTAAAGCAGGAGTCTTCTCTGAATCATTCCAAGTCACCTTGGGAGGAATGTATTCATCATACATATCGCCCAAAATTAGAGCCCCTGAGAACTTGTGGACATCTCACAGACTGATACCTACTTCTCCATGAATCAGATGGAAAGAATTAGTTTCTGGGATCCCGTGGCTGAGTATCTCCTACACAAAGTTATCATGTCTGTAAACATATTTTTTCCCAACCCAAATAGCTTCGTATATCGCCACTCCTTTTAGATCCTTGACAAACTCTGCATAGGTTTGTCACACCCAGTATTCCCACATCCATGTTGGCTTCACAACTCCCCCAAGATGGAAGTCCGAACTTTTCTTCCAGCCTTTGTATTGATCCATCTGAGCATTTCAGAAGATTTAAGGATAACAATGTGGTTGCAGCTCAGGCATATGAGGTTTCAGATCTGGCGTACAAAGGCTATGATGCATCATGCGGGCCTTCTCCACTGTTCCAGCACTTAGAAATACTCCTCCACATGAGATATTTTCTGAAGCAAAGTTGCTATAATTCTGAAACCATGAAAATGGGAGATAGTTCTTTGCTTCTGTAATAGTAACTTCTTGCAGATGACCATAGCCATATAGAGGAAAATAAATGCTTTGGGGGAAGTCGCGATGATATTTCTTTATATACTTAGCCAAATCCAGAAGAGTGATACTTTTGAGGGTATAATAATCATGGCCAATAATGTTCATCATATCATCAATCCTCTTGTTAGACAGTTCATCAGCTATTCCAGTTCTAAGAGCCATTGATTCTGCACAAAAGTTGAATAAATTAACTTTTAAGTAAGTTAATTTTTCATAAAATTTGTGAAGGAATTTCAAAAAAGTGGAAAAGGCATTAAGGAACGCAAGTCTAAAACTTGGCATGCAAGTATGGATGTATCGCGCAAGTGTTAATGTGCCGCGCAAGTTTTTAGAATGCAAGTATCACCGCACAAGTCCTATTACCTTAACAATAGTGTGAATGTGAAGAAACAGCGGAAAACGAGCGACTTGCACGGAGAAGGGGACCTGCGTGGCGAGAGCGTGAAAATCTGGAAATTAGATGCTATGCGTGGAAAATGACCGCATATTTATTGGCCAGGAGGCCCACCTACGCGCCTACACCTAGCGCGCTTCATCCAGAACACTTCAACCCTGCATGACTCGAACCTACGCGCTAAGTGTTGCGCACTGAACACTTGTACGTCGCCTTTCCTTTAGTTTTATTCTTTTCCTCAGAGTCATATCCTCATTTCTTTCGGATCCAACTCTGAGGGGGGACTTTTGTTGAAGCTCCTTTTCATCACATTGTCTAAAAGAATGGAAAGGAAAATGACTTAGCACAAATTGATTAATCCTTTGAAGAAAACATCAAAAATCGACAAAGGCATGAAGAAGGCATCAATTTCATAGGGGTTGCGCAAGTTCCAGCACCGTCGCGCAAGTATACTTGCACGCCACCTAATGGTCGCGCAAGTGACTTGTGCGCCCTAAAGGATAACCACCCGGGGTCTTCTCTAGCCTATAAATAGACCATGTGGGCCTCCCATTTCAGGAGGAATTTTTCCAGAATTCATAGACAGAGCTCTGAACGCCCAAGTCTCTTCTTCAGGTCTTCCGAAGTCTTCTAAGGTAATTATTTACCTAGAATGGAAGGTCTAAACAAGAGGAGTAAGGTATAAGTGTTAGAATTCACTAACACTTGCGCGCCTAAGTGGTTTTACCCTTAAGGGAAATGTAAACACTTGCGCACCGCCCTACTTCTTCACCAGAACTTCCGCGTCATCTTTTGGAAATCCTCTAGGGATAATACCAAGGGTTTGAGCCAAGTCTCGCCCAAGTATTACCCTAATGGATAAAAATCATGCAAGTACCCATGTGTCGCGCAGGTATACCTCCGCGACCAGGACTTGCGCGCCCACACAGTGCCTGCGCGCCTGCCAGGACCTGCGTGCCCCTACCTTTATTGGGTGCCCTTCTTGCCCATTTAACCCCTCTTATACCATTCCACCTATCCTATTCAAGATTCAGTATTGAAGACACTCTTCAAAGTCATTTATGGAATGTTTTCCTGATTAACTTCCTTATCTGAACGGAATTTTGTGGAATATCTCTCAAAACCTAGTGATTTACACATCTCTATGTCACTAAAGATTGAGATTTCATTCATTCAACCTCATCCTATAAAATGAGAGAACCCCTTAACCTGGGCCTCCTTTTCAGGAATAATCCCCACTCATAATTCTCAAATCTGGGCATCCTCCATAGGAGTAAGCCCCAAGTCCTCTTTAACCCGGGCCTCCTTTTCAAGAATAAGCCCCAGTTATAATTCCCCAAATATGGGAATCCTCCTCCGGAGTAAGCCCCAAAACATATATCCTTTAACCTGGGTTTCCTTTTTAGGAATAAGCCCTAGTCTTAAATATGGGCATACTCTTTAGGAGTAAGCCCCAAGTCCCTTAATTTTCATATCCCTTTAACCTGGGCCTCCTCCTTAGGAATAAGCCCTAGTCTTATTTACTCTTAACCAGTCATAATTACTTTTGATCCGGGCTTCCTTCTCCAGAGTAAAACCCAATTATAAGTCCCCTCTTAAGATATGAATTTTCCTTAGGAGTAAGCCCCAAGATTAGAGTATCCTAATCTCCACGAAGCACATATACTTTTATGGACCATGTTCATGGATTTCTTACCTGAATTAAATCTTAATTCTCATCTATTTTGGGAATTCATACATACATAAGCCCCACATCATTTATTATGATTGCATCTTTCATGTTACAATTGTCTGGTTTTACCAATTTCTCTTGTTTCTCACACCGAGCATGACTCACGTGAGCTTAGAGTGTAAAAGTAATTATGAAATCTTTCTTTGAGCCATAAAACATAAACATCATACTCACTTACTCAAACTACGTGGATTATGATTCCTTTTCCAAACAAAGGATACATAGGTAGCCCATATGCGGGTACGATCCCAATTTTGAAATAATCCATGTCCTCCTGAATGACAATAAACTTCAATTGCACCATTGAGTGGCTTTAAAACTAGTATGGTCATCATAATTACCAAGATACTTTTATGTATTTTAAGGATACCATAAACTTAGAATCTCTAACAAATACAGATGATTCTTCATCGATGAAGAACCTCAAATACATATAAAAGATTCTTTGAATTTCTTACATATCAATTATTGATTTTCAAACTGAAGGAAATCTCATTTTAGACATGGTAATGTAATAAGGATTCACGAAAATAACTTAAATCTCTAAAGAGAGTCCCTAAGTGGACAATAATTCCCCTCAAAAAGGTATGATGAGTCTGACCTCCCATCCTCTCGACCAATGAAAATTCCTAAGCCTCATCAGTCCACAACTAATGGGCACCTACCTCTGGAAAGTAGGTCCAAATGGATATGGAATCATTGGATGTTTCCGGTTCTACAAACAAACCCATTAGAAACCGATTGGAATGTTTGAACCTTCAATCAACGAGGTCATCCCCGATTCCAGAGGGAAACATGGTATTTTTGGGGATTAATTTTTTTTTTGATTTTTTTGTGTTTTAAGGTTTTTATAAACTTTAACATTTTCATAGGTTTAAATGGTTTTGGTAGTTTTAATGGGGTTTTTTGGGTTTTTAGGTTTTTTACAGTTTTTTGGTTTTTTATGGTTTTTAGGGGGTTCTCAGGTTTTTAAGCTATTTTTAGGGTTTTTTGAATTTTTTATTCTTTTAAGGGTTCAAATGTTTATTGGAATTTTAAGGTTTTCGTACAACTATTCTGGTTCTTTAGGTTTTATTACATTTTACTAATCTTTTTTTGTATTTTTTGGTTTTTTAATGTTTTTAGGGTTTTTAGGGATTTTGAGGGGGGTTTGTGTTTTTATAGATTTTGGGGGGTTTTGGGGTTTTTAGTGTTTTTCGAATTTTTAGGTTGTTCTGGGGGTTTATTTATTTTTAGGTTTTAAGGTTTTCATAGTGTTTTTAAGGGGTTTTATGGTCTTTTATGTTTTTATGATTTTTAATGAATTTTTAGGATTTTTATGGTTCTGTACAATTTTTCTGGATTTTGAGGGTTTCTAGGGTCTTTTAGGGTTTTTATTAGATTTTTGGGGGGTTGGGGGTTTTTTGAGTTTTTTGGGGTTTTAAAGATTTAAATGGTTAAAGGATTTTTACTATTTTTAGTTTTTTTAGGTTTTTATGTGTTTTTATGTTTTTTAGGGTGTTTTATGGTTTTATATGTTTTTATGGGTTTTGGGGTATTTTTTGGTTTTTTGGATTTTTAGGGGTTTGCAGAATTTGTTTTGGTTTTTTAGGGTTTTTAAGTGTTTTTTGGTTTTTAAGGTTTTCTAAGGGGTTTTCAGGTTTTTAGGGTTTTTTACATTCTTAGGGATTTTTAGGGATTTTTAGGATTTTAATGGGTTTTAGGGGTTTTAGGGATTCTGATGGTTTTTACAATTTTTAGGGTTTTGTAGGTTTTTATCATTTTTTGGGGTTTTTTGGGTTTTAACTATTTTTATGTTCTTAAGGGTTTCATAGGGTTTTACATGGGTTTTTTTATTTTTTTATTTTTTTAGATATTTTTAGGGATTTTTGTAGATTTTTTATTATTTTTAGCCTTTTTAGTTATTTTGAGCTGTTTTAGGTTTTTTATGGACTTTTTATTTTTTTATGATTTGTTTGTTTTTTAGGTTTTTTGAGTTTTTATGGGTTTAAAAGTTTTATTGAGTTATTTAACATTTTTAGGGGTTTAAAGTGTTTTTAGATTTTTATGTTGAATTTTAGTGTATTTATGTGTTTTGAGGTATTTTAATTTTTTAGGGGTTTTATGATTTTGAGGGGATATATGGTATTTAGTTTTTTCTAGGGTTTTTAGGGTCTTTTAGGGTTTTTATGCTGTTTATCATTTTTAGGTATTTAAGGGGTTCTAAGTGTTTTTATATTTTTAAGGTTTTCTTAGAGTATTTCTATGCTTTTAGTTAATTTTAGCGATTTTTTATGAATTTTATGGTTTTTAAGGATTTTGTGGGGTTTTAGTGTTTTAGGGTTCTTTAAAATTTTTAGCATTGGGGAGGACGGTAAGTGTTTTTAGTTTTTTAAGGTTTTCATAGGGATTTCTGGAATTTATAGAGTTTTTTTTATGTTTTTAGAGATTTTTAAGATTTTTATGGGTTTTAATGATTTAGAGAATTTATGGATTTTGAGGGTTTTGAGGTTTTTATGGGTTTCTTTAGTTATTTTGGGTTTTAGGGTTTTTTATGATTTAATTATTTTTAGGTATTTTTTAGAATTTTTATGGATTTTATGGTTTTTTGGATTTTGAGGGGTTTTATGGGGTTTTAGGAGTTTTAGGGTTTTATTGATTCTTTTGGGGTTTTAGGGGTTTTTTAGTATTTCTATGGATTTATGGTTTTTTAGAATTTTTAACGTTTTTTATTGTTTGAAGGGATTTTAGAGTTTCTAGTTGGTTCTTTAGTGTTTTATGGGTTTTTTAATGTTTGGGGGGGGGGGCTGTGTTTTTAGGGGTTTTAGTTTTGTTTAGTGGGTTTTAGGTTTTTAGGGATTTATGTGCTTTTCAGTTTGTATGGTTTTATTAATATTTTATATTGTTTTTAGGGGTTATTTACTTTTTTATAGACTTTATAACTTTTTAGGATTTCTATTTTTTATTTTTTAGTGATTTTGAGGGTTTTTAGGATATTTAGGGTTTTTAGGGTTTTTACGATATTTAGTGTTTTTAGGTTTTTATTAGTTTTAAGTATTTTGAGGTTTTTAAGGTTTTTATAGGGTTTTTCTGGGTTTGGGGTTTTTTATGATTTTAGATATTTTTTCAGGATTTTTTAGTTGTTTAGTTTTTTTTCATATTTTTAGTAGTTTATGGGTTTTTTGGTTTTTTGGGTGTTTTTGGAAATTTTTATGGTTTGAAAGGTTTTTTTTGAGATTTTAACATTTTTTGGGTTTAATGGGTTGTTATAGTTATAAATATTTTTTATGGTTTTTATGGGTTTTAGGGTCTCTTTAGAGTTTTTACAGTTTTTAGCATTTTTAGGTTTTTAGAGGTTTAAGTGTTAACATGATTTTAAGGTTTTCTTAGGTGTGTTTGGGTTTTTTAGGATTTTTCATATTTTTAGATATTTTTAGTGAATTTTATGGGTTTTTAAGGATTTCAATAATTTTTATGGTTTTTAGGGTTTTTATAGTTTTTAAGGATTTTATGGTTTTTTTTTGTTTTTATGGGTTTTTTAATTTAAAATGGTTTTGAGGATTTTTAGAGTTTTTAACATTTTGAGGGGTTTAAAGGGGTTTTAGTGTTTTTAGTGGGATTTTATGGTTTTTATACATTTTTTGGGTTTTTAAGGTTTTTAGGGTATTTATGCCAAAATATTGGGGTCAACCCCTTTATTAAAAAAGAAAAAGAAAAAGACAAGAAACCATTTTTAATGGGAAAGGTAAAACCATTACAAGATATTAAAGCCAGAGGGAACAACCAACAACAAAATGCAGTCCACAGATCATTACAACGGCCCAAAGGCCCATAAGGAAAAAACCAACACACGCCCATAAGACCAGAGAAAACCCTAGAAGCACTGTCGTCACATCGCCATCCACGGGAGGCCTGCAATTAATCCCGACATGAAACCGCACAACAAGGGTCACCAAGTCCGAGCAGAACTGGTGTAGGAATTGGATCTAGACTAGATCATCACCCGCATCTGACCGATGCCCTCCTGCATCCTTGACACGAGACTACTTCGCATGGAATTCGAGGATGACCTCCTGGATGGGAGATTCAAACGTTCCGATCGGTTTCTAGCGGGTTTGTTCATAGAACCGGAAACATCCAATGATTCCACATCCGTTTGGACCTACTTTCCAAAGGTAGGCGCTCATTAGCTTGTGGAATAATGAGGCTTAGGAATTTGCATTGGTCAAGAGGATGGGAGGTCGGACTCATCACACCTTTTTGAGGGGAATTATTGTCTACTCCGGGACTATCTTTATAGATTTAAGTTATGTTCATGAATCCTTATTACATTACCAAGTATAAAATGAGATTTAATTTAGTTTAACAATCAATGATTAAATATGTAAGAAATTTAGAGAATATTTTATATGTATTCGAGGTTCTTCATCAATAGAGAATCATCTGTATCTATTTAGAGATTCTTGGTCAATGGTATCCTTCAAAACATTTATATAAAAGTCTCTTGGTCATTATGATGACCAGGCTGGTTTTAAATCCACTTAGTGGGACGCTTGAAGTTTATCGTCATTCAGAAGGACAATGAATTATTTCAGAGTTGGGATCGAACCCATAGATGGGCTACCTACGTATCCTTTGTTTTGAAAAAGGAATCAGAACCCACGTAGTTCGAATAAGGGTATGATGTTTATGATTGATGGCTCAAATCATGATGTCACAATTACTTTTACACTCTAAGCTCACGTGAGTCATGCTCGGTGTGAGAAACAAGAGGTATTAGTAAAATTTAGACAATTGTGCCATGAAAGATGCAATCATAAGAAATGGTTTGGGGCTTATATATGTATGACTGCCCAGAGGATTTACTTTAGGGAGAAAATCCAGGAACAGGGTCCATAAAGGTATATGTGCTTCATGGAGATTTGAATACTCTAACTTGGGACTTATTCCTGAAGAGGAAACCCAAATTAGGAGAGGATTGATAACTAGGTTTTACTCCTGAGAAGGAATCCTAGATCAAACGTAAATTAGGACTGGTTAAAGAGAAATTAGGGGACATGGGGCTTACTCCTGAAAAGGAAACCCAAGATTATGACTAAGACTTATTCCTGAAAAGGAGACCCATGTTAGGGGACTTGGAGCTTACTCCTGAAAGGAAGCCCATGATTATGACTGGGTCTTACTCCTGAAAAGGAGACCCAGGTTAGGGATTAAGGTTTGGGGCTTACTCCTGAGGAGGATGCCCAAAATTGAGATTGTGGCTTACTCCTAAGGAGGATGCCCAAGTTAAGGAATTAAGGTTTGGGGCTTACTCCTGAGGAGGATGCCCAGATTTGGGAACTTTAAGAATTTGGGACTTACTCCTGAGGAAGATGCCCAGATTAAAGGACATATAACTGGGGATTATTCCTGAAAAGGAGATCCAATTTAAGGATTCTCTCATCTTAAAGGATGAGGTTGAATGAATGAACTCTCCATATTTAGTGACATAAAGATATTTAAATCACTAGGTTTTGAGAGATATTCCACATAATTCCTTTCAGATAAGGAAGTCAAATCAAGAAATCATGCCATAAATGGCTTTGAAGAGTATCTTGAAGACTAAATCTTGAATAGGAAAGGTGAAATGGCTTAAGAGGGGTAAAATGGGCAAGATGGGCACCCAAAAAGGTAGGGGCGCGCAAGTCTTGAAAGGCACGCAAGTCTTACGTGGGCGCGCAAGTATTGGTCGCGCAGGTATACCTGGGTGACATGTGGGGTACTTGCGCGATTTTTAACCAGCATTAGAATACTTGAGAGACTCTTTATTAATCCCTTTAGAATCCTCTTGAGGTTCTTCCAGAAAAGGGACGCGCAAGTTCTATTGAAGGAAATAAGGCGGCACGCAAGTGTGGTCACTTCCCTTAAGGGCTGACCACTAAAGCGCGCAAGTGTTGATGAGTTTCAACACTTAGGCCTTCCTCCTTCTCTTTAGATCTTCTATTCTTGGTAAGATATTACCTTAGAAGTGTTCCGGAAGCTTTGAGAAGAGAGTTGGGCATCGAGAGCTTCAATCCGATTTTCTGGAAAAAGATCCTCCCAAATGGGGGGCCCACAGGGTCTATTTATATGCAAAAGAAGGCCCTGGGCGGTTACCGGGCGGTTATCACTTAGGTCGCGCAAGCCACTTGCACGACCAAGGGCGTCGCGCAAGTGGACTTGCGCGACAGTGATATAACTTGCACGGTGCAGTGCTTTTGATCCTTTGTTCATGCCTTTGTTGATTTTTGATGTTTTCTTCAAAGGTTGAATCACTTTGAGCTCAGATATTCCCCTTTTCCGATCTTTAGATTCTGTGACGAAAGGAGCGTCAACAAAAGTCCCCCCTCAGAGTTGGATCTGGAGAGAAATGAGGATTTGACTCTGAGGAAATTGAATCCATCCAAAGGAAAAGGGGGCGCGCAAGTCTTCAGGTCACAGAGGGCGGCGCGCAAGTTCTCTCCGCGCAGGCATTGAGCGTACTGGGTACGGCGTGCAGGGTCCCGGCCGCGTCTATAAATAGAGGGTCTCACTTCCGTATAATCATCCGGATTTCCGGACTTCATACCTTCGAGCTCTCGCCACGCAGGTTGCTCTGTTTTCTAGTGTTTTTTTTGATGTCGCGCTACTGTAAAGGCATTTGTACTTGCGCGGTTAATACTTGTGCGTCAACAACTAGCGCGGCACACGAATACTTGCGCGCCATTTTTAGACTTGCGCGCCTTTATGCCTTAGCCATTTTTTCCGAATTCTTTCACAAATTTTATGAAAAATAAACCCATTTAAGAGTTTAATTTATTCAACTTTTGTGCAGATTCAATGGCTCCTAAGGGAATTAAAACGTCTGATGAACTGGCTAGCAAGCGGATTGATGACATGATGAACATTATTGGCCACGATTACTATGATATCTGCGACAGCACTCTCCCAGATTTGGCTAAGTACTTGAAGAAATATCATCTTAATTTCCCACAGAGCATCTACCAAACTCTATATGGTCATGGTCACCTGCAAGGAGTCAATGTTCTAGATGCAAAGAACTATACACCTGAAATGCAGCTGCGCTACTACTCCTTCATTTCGGTTATGTTGTGCATTACGAGCAACAACAATTGTGTGAACTTTCAAATTCTTCCTCCATGTCATTTCCTTGCAGATATGAAAATGGAAAACCCATGGGCTGAAATGTTTTCCACTGCCGGTTGGTAGAGAGACGACAAACATGGTATTAGAGCAATATCTGAAAAGGGTACTCTCTCCAAATGGATCTTTACTTCCAATGCTCCATTCTCAAATCCATGTATCCATCTTCCAAGTCTCTTGGACAGAAACAAAGTCATTGTTTGATCAGCAAAATTTTTTCTCAAACCACATTCAAGAACATCCTATTACAATTGTTCCAATAAGAGCTGATATCACTGCATCTCTTATTGTATCCAGTTGAATGAATGAATTCCAGGTGATTGCTGATGAAGCTCGGGATTCCGTAAATCAAATGATGTGTTATGTTAAAAGCCTCTTGTAATTCTTGAAAAATAGAAGAGACTCCAGTCTCTGGATGTCCTTCTAACTCTTGTGCATCAATGAAAAACACTTTCACTTTCACTTATTTGTACCAGCATTCTCTCACTACCTTCTTTAAATTTACTTAAGCCAATGGGCCTAGTAAACATAGTTTGATTTTTACTAGGATTATTACAAATAACCCTACAAACTTTGAATATTTTAATTTCTCAATATTACCTAAATCATACAAAAAATGTATATTTAGTGAGCTGGAACTTGACTTTTATTCATAGTTCGTTTGTCTTTTGTGGGCAGTTTAAAGTCATGCATGCCAAACATAAAGGGGCTAATGTTTAAGGTTGAAATAGCTTTGACAAAAATGGATTAAAATTGATTCAATTCATTGAAAATTTATCTGAAAACATATTACCATACTCAAGTATGAGAGAAAATATGTAAACTATGGCTTAAGAATATTTGAATCTGAGGAATGATATGAAAAAGAGCTAAAAAGGCATTAGAAGAAGTAGTTTCCAAGAATGAAGTTACTATTACTTAACAAAACCCATTAGGGGGTTGAAATATGCAGGGCCACCTAAGGGCATTGGCTGCATGGTCAAATAAATAGCATCTTTTGGCTGACAAGTCTGTTATGTGGATTGTTTATGCAAGGCCACCTATGGGCACGTGCTGCATAGTCAGGCAAAGGAATTCTCAGAAGTTTACTTTCTTAGTGCTAAAAGCCAGTGAAAGTTTATGGAGAATCAAATTTTCTAAAGTATAGAGTTTTCTGTATGGAAATAGGTACTTGAATATGGAGAAAATATTTCCAGACAAGATTATCGAAGAACTGGATGAATATCACTCCTATGAAGGTCTAACCCAAACATAGGGAAGAAGAATAAACCATAGACTTGAATACTTTCAGATCATGAAAAAGGATATGGGTCAAATATGTTAAGGATGGATATTTTTTTGCAGATCCCTACATACCGTCATTTAAGAAAAATATGGACAAAAGAGGCATTCTTCCCAAGAATGAAGTTACTATTATTTGACAAAAACCCGTTAGGGGGTTGAAATATGCAGGGCCACCTAAGGGCATTGGCTGCATGGTCAAATAAATAACATATTTTAGCTGACAAGTCTGTTATGTGGACTGTTTATGCAAGGCCACCTATGGGCACGTGCTGCATAGTCAGGCAAAAGAATTCTGAGAAGTTTGACATTTTTGTGACTAGAAGTCATGAAAAGGGTTATGAAGATCTGAAAATATTTAAGGTTAGGATTATAACACATAAAGATGGGTATTGTCTAATGTATATAAAGATACATAGGTCAATGATAACCATAATCATGTTGTGGCTAAGTCCTGAATTTAAATTTTGGACTTCACTACGTATCTCATAAGAATGAGAATCAAGCCGTACGTAGTTCTTGAAATGCAGTTTAACGCCGTGCAGGACGAAAGTATGAGAGATCTTAGTTTAGGGTCATAGAATTCGGACCATAATAATGAATACATAGTGTGTGTTTTCATGAGGACTTTTCAGCTAAGGGACTGAAAGTGAAATTTTGGGTTAGGCCCAAAAGACTTGGGACTGGATTCGAGGGATACTCGAATGTTCCTATGTATCCCATAAGTATGGGAATCATGTCCACTTAGTTCTAGAACTACCCTTTGTACAAATTTGGTTTGTACATGTGAAGGGTGAAAGGGGACTTTAGTGCAATGATGGTTTAACCTGAGATAAAAAGTTTAGGCATTACCATGTATGCATGTAGTCTTTTGAAATGAACCATGATTGAAAAAATCAATGTCAATAATGGTTCCTTCTCAAATGAGGAAATCAAAGAATATTGTGGTTTATTGTCATACCAGACAAAAGTGTTGTATAGTTTAACGTCATATAACAAGGACGAAAGTGAATCAATGTAATGATATTGATTCCAGGGGCGGTTTCACGAATCAACATCATATGAGATAGTGGTGAACCAATGTGAAGAGATTGTTTTTGGGATTGAACCCTGGGAGGTTGCCTACATACCCAGCCTGGAGGGCAAGGATCAAAGTCCGTGTAGTTCAATTAAATAATGAATTAATGATCAAGTTGTTCTTGGGGACAACGATCTAAATAAAATGTTGTTGGGACTTATACATGGTTAGCGGCCCAAAGAGAGTGTTACGGTTGAGGTTTTCTCTAAGCTCACGTGAGTCATACTCGGTGTGAGAAACAAGAGGTAACAACAACCTTAACAATGCATAGTTTAATGTCATGTAGGACATAAAAAAGGGACTATGCAGTTTAAAGTCTTGCAGTTAGGACTATTGGTGCTGCACAGTTTAGTGTCATGTAGCATGGACAAAATAACAGTTTGATGTCATGTAGGACATATCAAGGACTTTCTGTACAGTTTAGCGTCATGTAGTTAGGACGATGGGGACAATACAGTTTAACATCATATTGGACGAAAGGGGGACTGTGCAGTTTTATGTCATGCAGTAAGGACAAAATAACACACCATTTATGTCATGTTGGACACATTGGGGATTTTTTTTCCCACAGTTTAACGTCATGTTGGACGAAAGGGCGAATAGTTTAAGGTCATATGCATGGACCGTGGATGGTGCAGTTTAATGTCATGCTGGACGGTGGTGTAGTTTAAGGTCATACAGGACCTTTGATGATTATATATTTTAATGTCTTTCCGGACATAAGGGGCTTTTATACAGTTTAGCGTCATAGAGTTAGGACGTCACAGTTTAACGTCTTGCTGGACATAAGGGACTTTTATATAGTTTAGAGTCATGTAGTTAGGACGTCACAGTTTAACGTCTTGCTGGACATAAGGGACGTTTATACAGTTTAGCGTCATGTAGTTAGGACGTCACAGTTTAACGTCTTGCTATACATTAGGGACTTGCAAATAGTTTAAGGTCATATGCATGGACCAGGGATGATGACGTTTAAATTCATACTGGACTTTTAAGTGCTTATGTAGTTTAACGTCTTTCCGGACGTAAGGGACTTTCCTACAGTTTAACGTCATGTTGGAAGAAGTTGCAGTTTAAGGTCATACTGGACCATTGCTGTATAGTTTAACGTAATATAGCAAGGACGAACTGGTGCCGCACAGTTTAGTGTCATTTTGCGGGGACATATGAAGGTGACACAGTTTAACGTCATGTTGGACGTATGTGCAAATAGTTTAGGGTCATATGCTTAGACCGTTGTTGTATAGTTTAACATCATATAGCAAGGACGAACTGGTGCCGCACAGTTTAGTGTCATGTTGCGGGGACATATGATTTCTATAGTTTAACATAATGTTGGACGTAGTTGCAGTTTAAGGTCATACTGGACCATTGCTGTATGATCCGATTGTAAGATTCTTGGTTCTGGGGACCATATTTTGTGTTTATACAAAATATTTCTTCAGAAATCTGGCATTGGTTGGAGTCGTGATGAGTTCTCCATCCATTGAGATTAATGAATAAGCTCCATTGGAGTAGACCCTATGTATTGAATAAAGTCATTCCCATTTTGGTTCAAGATTGGGAGGCTTCTTTCCTGGTATCATTGGTGTTCTGAGAACTAATACCAATTCTCCCTGAATGAATGAATGAAGACGAACTTTTTTGTTAAAAGCTCGTGCTATTCGATTCTAATAGATTTCCAAATGGTGCAAAGTGCACAATCTTTTCTCATCTAACTGTTCCAATTTATTCAATCGCTTTTGGGATTGCTCATCTGTAGATAACTGATCACAAATGGCTACTCTGAGTGAGGGAAATTGAACTTCAATTGGCAAGACTGCTTATGTTCCATATACCAACGAATATGGAGTTGACCGCGTTGCATTACGGGTGGTAGTCCGATAAGCCCATAAAGCATGAAAGAGTTTATCAGGCCATGACCTCTTATCTGTATCCACCATCTTTTGAAGAATATTTGAAAGAGTCTTGTTAAAGGCTTCTATTGGCCATTGGCCACCGCATGATACCGAGATGAATGGTTGGATTTAATGTTGTATTCTTGATATAATTTCTTCACCTCAGAAGAACAGAAGTTGGTGCCGTTCTCCGTCAACATGGTATGAGGGACACCAAATCTAGTAATTATGTTAGACTTGATGAAGCTAACAATGCATTTAGAACTGACTTCTTTGAGAGGTACTACCTCTGCCCATTTGGAAAAGAAATCAGTATCAGTAAGAATGTACTTAAGCTGCTTGGCCGTAGCTGAAGGGTAAGGTCCCACCACATCCATTCCCCATGTGGAAAATGGCTACGAGTATTTAGCTGTATGAAGAAACTCTGGAGGTTGATGAATGAAGTTGGCATATACTTGGCATGAATGAAACTTCTTTGTGAAATTAACACAATCTTGTATCATTGAAGGCCAAAAGTATCCAAGCCTTCGAATTTGATCAGACAGTTTATGTCCAGACTGGTGGGCACCACAGACTCCTGCATGCACTTCTTTCACGATAGCCATTGTCTCTTTACCATCAATGCATCTGAAGAGAAATCCATCAAAACCACGTTTGTAGAGAATTTTATCTAAGTGGTTTGGGCTATCATAAAGAGTAAAATTGACCACACGTCGCCGGATTTGTTCTTTCTCGGCTCTATCAGGTGGAAGTGTTCCATTTTGAAGGTATTCCCTGATAGGTGACATCCATCCTGTAGTATGACCTTATGGTTCAAGAATGGGACTAATTTCATTAATTTCCTCTGTTCTGGCTTGAACATAAGGTGAAATTGCACGACGGTGGGCAATAATGATGGTTGTCTCGTCCCGATTTGGATCTGCTAAAGCTGTGGCTATATTTTCCATTGCATCAGCTTGATCATTTTGTGATCTTCGGACATAAGAAAATGTCGGTTCTGAAGGGAATTCCGCCATTAACTCTCTGACATAATCATAAAAAGGGATTAATTCTTCTTTTCTGATGGAATAATTCCCATTGACTTGTTTGATTACCAGGTCTGAATCACCTTTCACCTTTAAGTGATTCACTTGTTCTTGGAGTGCTAACTCCAATCCAGTAATGAGAGCTTGGTATTCAGCTTCATTATTGGTACCACCTTCCCAAAATAAAAATGAATAAGGTAACACTGCCTTATCTGGAGAAATGAGCACAATTCCTAAACCAACTTTGTTAAATTTAGGATTTTCCATTTTCTTCCCTGTTGGACTTCTGGAAGAACCATCAAAATACATTTCCCATGTTTGAGGATTCTCTTGAATAGAGAAAACTTCCTCATCAGGGAGTTCAATATCTGAAGACGTGTCTTCCACTGAAGGATGTTTAGCTAAGAAATCAGCCAGAGCTTGGCCCTTAATTTCCTTTTGAGATACATACTGAATGTCGAACTGCTGCAAAATAGCTGCCCACTTTGCTAGACGTCCTGTAAGCATTGAACGACTAAGGATTAATTTGAGCGGATTATTGCGAGATACCAATTGGACCTCGTGATATTGAAAGTAGTGACTCAGTTTCTGGACTGCAAAGATTAATGCTAGGCAGCACTTCTCAATACTTGAATACCGGGTTTCTGCTTCAAGCATAGTTCTACTGAGATAGTAGAGGCTATTTTCATTCCCAACATCATTCTTTTGAGCGAGAAAGGCACCCAATGATCTCTCTAGAGATGTTACATAGAGAATAAGTGGTCTACCTTCAACAGGTGGCATGAGTACTGGTGGGCTCAAGACGTATTTCTTGAGAACATCAAATGCTTCTTGACATTCTTCAGTCCACTGGTAAGTGACTCCTTTTTTCAATAATTTGGTAAAGGGTAAACTTTTGCCTGCCAAATTGGCAATGAAACGCCGAATATAGGCTAAGTGTCCTTGAAGTCCTCTTAATTCATTCAAATTCTGAGGAGGTGACATACCAAGGTTTGATTTGGTCTTCTCAGGATCGACTTCAATACCACGATGGCATACAACAAAGTCGAGGAATTTTCCTGAGGTTACCCCAAAAGCACATTTTAAGGGGTTCATCTTCAAATTATGTTGTCGAAGCTTGTGGAATATGACTTCCAAATCAGCCAAGTGATTAGAACGTTGTTTGGATTTAACCACCAAATCGTCTACATAGCATTCAAAAAATTTCCCTAAGAATGGTTTGAAGATACGATGCATGGCGCGTTGATATGTTGCACCTGCATTCTTTAAACCAAAGGGCGTCACCCGGTAACAAAACACACCTTGAGGAGCTCTGAAAGCTATAGATTCGTCATCTTCTGGCGCCATTAGGATCTGATTATATCCGGAATATCCATCCATGAAGGAAAGTACTTCATAACCAGCCGTCGCATCAATTAAGAGTTCTGTAATCAGAACTGGGAAATCATCTTTAGGACAATACCGATTAAGATCTCTGAAATCGATGCAAACCCTAATTTGTCCATTCTTCTTCTTTACAGGGAAAATATTAGCCAACCACTTGGGATATTGAACTTCTCTGACGAAGTTAGCTTTTATCAGCTTATCCACTTCAGCTTCAATTTTGGAAGAATAGGTTGGGTGTGTTCTTCTCGCGGCTTGCTTAAATACTTGATGTTATTTTGGTAAACCCAAATGATGAGTAGCAATATCAGGATCAAGCCCAGGCATTTCTGTATAATTCCAAGTGAAAATATCTTTATTTTGCTTTAGAAAAGAAATATAAATCTCTTTCTCTTCAAAGGTCATTGCCGCACTAATTAAAGTGGGGCGTGGATCTTTCTCTGTACCCAGATTTATTTTTCTGAGTTCATCCACAGTGGTAGAGATATCCTCTTCAAATGATGGAGGAGAATCTCTACGATCATCCTCTTCCTCTTCATCACGTGCTATTTATTTCGTTTCTACTTGCATAGTAGATGACAAAACGAAATTCTCATGATCATAAGAGATGTCAAAATTTTCACATTTTGAAGAAGAAGCTTCCATTTCCGACCCTATTGATGATAAAGGGCCTTCTTTGGGAAATAAAGGGAAGATGATGGATTTAGAATCGACATAATTATTCACCTCTGATGTTGCTATAACTTCTTCTGGCCTGATTGGAAAAGAATAGACTTGTTGGATTTCAGCAGATGAAATGAAAACGTCACCACTTAGGCTTTCATCACTGTTTGGTAGGTTACCAATTTCTCCCATGTTGTCTGGCTCGATTGCCGTAATTGACATTATAGATCTTTCCATAAGAGTATTTTGATTTGGGCCTATTTTGTCAATTTGACTGATAGGTAATACATAATCTGTACTCACATGTTTAAATGGATTTATTGGAATCTTATCCAAACCATATGGAGCATTAACTTTGGTAATTTCCTTCATTGTAGATTTTTCTCTTCCCTTCATGTGATAAAATTCTGCCTCAATGTATTGAGACTCACATGTCTTGAACGGGGCCTTATCACCATACAATGTTCCAACTTGACCATTGAAACAGTATTTGAGACATTGATGGTATGATGAAGGGATAGCCGCATGCTGATGTAGCCAGGGTCTTCCAAGCAAGACGTTGAAAGCTGAGTCTTGATCAACAATCATGAAATCCGAATTGGATACAAGATCTCCAAACTGGGTTCTGATTGTAACTTCACCCAGTGGTTATTGTTCATTTTTATCATATCCTTGTAACATCATGGTAGAAGGAGATAAATCAGATTCTGTGAGGCCCAATCGACGAAGTGTACGAATGGGCATGAGGTTGACTCCTGAACCATTTTCAATGAAAGCACTTCAGATATCTATACCATTGACTTTTCCAGATAAGTAGAGAGGTTTAATGTGCCCATGAAAAACATCATCTTCATCTTTATTAGTAAAAGATATCACTTCATGGAATTCTGCAGGATTATTCTCTATGTGATAGACTTTAGCTGCAGCAATTTCAGCTTCAAACTTCTGAGGACTTGACAAAGCTTTGATGAGTGCTTCCCGAAGATCTTTTGACAGATTCAAAGCATCCAAAATTGATAACATGGCTGGTACTTGAGCCAAGTGTTTGAATATATCATTATTTTGATCTAGAGCTCTACGTTTCCCAACAGGAATATGCGGTTTAGCAGGTACCTTGGAAGCAGATGCTTTGGAAGCTGATGCATCTTGTATTGGGATAGAAGTTGGAAACATCCTTGGTTTTGGAAGATTGGACCAATTAGATCCATTTACTCGCTGAGATAAAGAATATAGATCCTTCAATCGGTCTTCCAAAATAACTATGCCAAGACTGAGTTGGCAATTAGCAGAAGAACCTGCTTGTTCTTTTTGATCTTGCTGAAGGGCTCTACCACGAGTTTCTACTGCATACAAAGTGCTAGCAGGGGTAGAATTGGAGTCATGGCTTCGGAAAGATCCACGTCTTCCTCTGTATCCTGAACCTATGGAACTTCCTCGGATTCCCTTATTTGATACAGGGAATTCAGGCTTATCAAAATTGAAATTACGACTGCAGTACGGATCTGTTAATTGAATCATATTAACAGAACCAAAGATTAACTCTTCGTCTGATAAAGACTCTGCCTGGTTAGCCTGTTTAGGTTGTGCCGTTTGGTGGGGCGGTGCCCGTGGCTTTGAAGTAGATGGCATGAAATCTTCCAGAGTCAAAGACAACTTAGGCCTCGATACATACTCATCTTCTTCTGATTCCTCTTTCTTCTTTGAATTGCGCTGCCCTTTTGAGGATTTTTCTTTTGATGGAGGCTTCACTGTAGCTTTTGTAGGATACACAATTGGCTTCTTCAATTGTGTTCACAAAATGGCATGGGTCCGATTGATTGTCTTTCTAACCATCCAGTCATCATATTTTTGCGCGGTTTTGCTTTTGACTTCCTGCCACTCGCCTCTTTCCTCTGGATCTGTAGTGGTAACACACGCTACATGAGCTGAAGAACCCTTAAATTTGACTTGTCCCAAGTCGACCATATTTTGCAGGAGGTCTTTAAAGACAAAACACTCCTAGATGGGATGCCCCAACTATAAGGCCCCAGCCTTAAACCTTACTTAATATTGAATTAAATGAGTAATTCACATTGAGGATCTTTTCAGGTTTAGAGTTTTAGAGAATTAGGACATAACTATTACATCTCAAAAGATTACAAAGTAGTCGCTTCTACTAAATTTCCATAAAATAAAAACTCTTTAAAAGAAACATGTATAGTTCCATGTTTTAGGTAGCATGAATTTCCCTTGATCCCATCCTTGACCCTATTCCACGCTATGTCCTGTGAAAAACATTTCAAAACCTTGGGATGAGCATAAGAAGCTCAGAAAGGGATACACAAGGAATGAAAACTGTTAGATTTTCAAAACATCAAGTAAACCATGAATACTTTATCAATGTAATACTTTTCACCTTCATAAAGTGGTAAAAACTTTTCACTGAAAAAAAAGTATCATTACATACCTTTTTGTAACCAAAGGATTACCATAAAACCCATATAAAGACCACATAACATATATAAAGGTAACTTGGGACATAAACAAACTTAAGTGGAATAACCATACGGTCGACTTCCACACATATCACTTAATGGAATAGCCATACGGACAATTTCCATACATACTTAATGGAATAGCCATACGGCCGACTTCCATACCCAATGCATTGGAGGTTATAACGTAACCACCCGTCCAGGTATTCACGGCACCACCCGTCATATGGTTTATAACGTAACCACCCGTTAAAATGTCCAAGTACCAGTATAAAATCGTAAAACATAAAACAAATATAAAGGAATGATAACATTTCCACATTTCAATCACAATATATCATAAATATATTGACATAATAGAATCCTTTTTCAAAACCATTTTCAATACCAAAATACATAAAAGAGTATATGGTATTTATTTTATTCTAAAAACATTACGGCTTGTTGAGAAAGCCAAAGACCAAATAATACTTGTGGCGGCGGAAAAGGTCGTTGTCGCCGCGTATGTTAAAAGAAACATTCCTTTTTGTCATTTTGTAAAACGATTCGTAGAAAAAGATTCCTTTTGTATAAAAGTAAAAGTCAAAGGGTTTTATACACCATGTAAAAGAAAGTTGTGTATAAAACGAAATATGCCTCAATGAAAGGAGATTGAGACGAAGTCCCTTACAAAGACGGTATCCTTGGTTTAAGGATAAATCAATTACATAATTATGTGTGACAAATGAATACACCAAATATAAAATAATCAAAGGTCATTCACACATATTCAAAGGATTACATATTCAATAACAACATGTTGAACCCAAAGAAAATGAAATTGGGTTAAGAAGTTCCCTTGACAGCCTAACGGCGTCACATCAAAATGAGTTGATGAGAGATAAAAAAAGGGTATCTCATCACTTGGACATAAAATTTACATCAATAAGGATATATGAGAACATATCCCAACATAACAATATGTAAATTAAAAGACCCAACAAAAGAAGTCTTTTAAAAAAAGGAGGGTGAAAGGTTCCCTTACCGACTTGGGTAACTTTTGAAAAGTACACCCCATTGAAGAAGTGTCATACAATGAATATGTAAATACCCATAAATGGAATTATATTACAATAGGATTGTAATAGTGGTCAGTACATAAACCACTCAATGTAAATTGTGGCAAATGTAGCATAAATCTCACGGGAATAAAAGTGAGATGAAAAATCTCTTACTAAAACTCGGCAGCCTAACGGCGCCACTTAAAACTTCCAAAATGGATTGATGAGAGGAAATAGGGTCTCTCATCACATGAACATAAAAATTACAGTAAGATTAATATAAAATAACATCCCAATAACAATAAAGATGGGATTTAAAAGGAATGACATAAAAGAGTGTACTTAAAAAGAAAGAGAGGTGTAGGATCCCTTACCTCAGGTCCGACTTGACTCGATCGTTCTTTAATCTCCTGAATAATAAAATTGAGTTAATTTATACTTCCTTAAGAACCTTTTTCAAGTTCATTATTCCTTTTATATCAGTTATTACCATGTTATAAACATTATTTAATCATTTAAGTTAATCATGTTTGTTTTGTCGACATTTGGTTCTTAAGTCGAAAGTGGACTTCTTACAATTACATGTTGTTCGTGTGGTCAAAGGTTCTTCATATCCCAAAATGACATTCCTGATTTGGATATCATATATATCATATATATCCAGCATACACATGTATTTATAAAATCACATAATCATTTAGAGGAAAGAAATGAAATGCACCGTTCATGGAGACGGTAAGCCGTACGTACGCATGAACGCTAATTTCATTTCTATGTCGTATTAATAGAATTAAAACTATATGAGAGGTATGTATATTTTAATTACAGAATTATATTAATCATTTAGATGTATCATACATCATATATATCCATTATATATATGTACTTATAATAGTACATTACATTTGGGGATAAGAAATGAAATGCACCGTTCATGGAGACGGTAAGCCGTACGTACGCATGAACACTACTTTCATTTATATCTCATACTTTAATGGAAAGAAATAATAATTATATAGAGGTAAATAATAATTCCAGTATAACATCATATATAATAACATTAAATCCATCCTTTATACGTCCCACGTATGGCATTAACGAATCACATCACTTTGAGGGGGCGATAGTCCACACTTCCTAAAATGAAGATATAGCGTATACCCATAATGTAAGCCATAAAGGTAAGACACAAATGAAAAATAAAGAAGCATAAGTAAAACATAAAAATATTATATATCATATATAAAAATAGTGACATCATAATGGCCACCTTTTAAGGTGTTAAATGAGTATTGAACAATCATCGTTTCGAGAGGCACAATTTCGCCATCCACGAAAACCGTATGTTATTTAACCATTTGATGTAGTTGTGTGAGAGTGTAGCTCGAATAAATCTTATAACAGAATCCCAATATATTGAAGATACTGTTTTTGTTACAAAATAAATAAATAAAAAGATTTTAGGGGGTTGGAGAAGCAAAATAAAACAAATGAACATGAGAGAATGAATTACCTTTAAAAGTGTAACTCCTTTTGATTTGAGCCTAAAGGATTACTTTGAAAGGATTATGCCCAAAGGAAATCCTCTAGGATTAGGAGAGGGATGTGGAGAGAGTAAATGGGAAGGGGTTGGCTGAGACAAATGCTTGAGGAGTGTGTGAAATGAGGTAGAGGTGGGGGCCTTTTATAAGAGGAGAGGAGGGGCACTTTTGGAAAGTAAGAAATATTACATTATTTGAAAATGTGTTTCGGTTTTAAAAGGTCCCAAATTGATATACTTAGTGGATAAGGTGATAAGGGTTCTAAATCGACTCATCCAATTGGTTTTGGAAATGTGTAGTTCATAGATTTTACATTATCTTTCCATTTTATTTAAATCGTTAAATAATGAGGTCATCGCTGCATCATCATGATGTCATAAATAATTTAATTTATTTAGTGTCTAAAAATTATAAAACAAATACTATGATGTAGGAAATCTTTTTAGCTTTCCAATGACTATTTATAATCAAAATTTGGACTTATGTAACCCCACTTAAAACTGTTTTAGTAAAACAACTCATGTTTGTGTAAATTTAATTTTAACATTAAATAAAAATATATTATAGTCATTTTCCAACTAAAGTGGCTCCATGGGGTCCCCAAGTTGTCCCATGGCTTGTCTTGGTCGCCCATGACTCACCCAATAGGTTTAGGACAAGTGTCATGGTGTTTTCACATTCCTATAATATCATTTTTACCTTAAATGACACTAATTACCTCTAATCGCGATTAATGAAAAAAAGTAACTATTCACCAAAAAATTATTTTCATCCCATTGAACCACATTTTACATACTAATGACAACCATGTATGTCGGATTTTCAAAATTCAATACACAATAGTGGTAAACTTTCATTTAACTGAAAAATCAGTTTGCTTGATTACCACTTAGTGGTTTCACTATTCATCAAAAATTGGAGTTTTTTAGAAAAATACCAAAACTTCACCCTAAGCTATATTTGATATTCCAAATTCAAAAATTAAGTCCATTTTACAAAATTCAAAACATATTAGTCACATTAATTAATTTAATAATTAATTCCCACTGTCAGAGCAAATAGCGTGTTTTTATAAAACAATAAGTATCAAAAGATTGACACTAGTTTAAGTCTGATTTCAAAGTGATATTAATTCCAACGACAACTATTGGATTGAATGGTAAAAATATTTTCTAATTTCACTTTAAAACCAATTCAAAATATAATCTAATCATATAAATAAATTAGATTAAAAAGAGGTTTTGAATTAAAATACAACATTTTACACTATTCATTAAAAAAATGAACATTATCGGAAAGATACCAAAAATTTACACAAAGTAAATATTGATGTCCCGATTCTTAAGAAGAGTTTTATTTGGTCCAAAATAATGTATAAGAGTGAACAAAACTATATTTAATGACGGTTCGCCATCAAAAGGCGATAAGTGAACCTTTAGTGAAAACTAGGGCATATATGCCTAAAATTGAATTCTTTCCGTATTTTAAGCCTCTATCCTTTATTGGATAAATGTAAAAACATTTAAAAACATATATAATCATATTTTAGTTATTTATATCCATTCCCGCCATTACAACGGCTACATGTTAACTACCATTTAAAATAATATTATTTTATTATTAGAGTGCAACGTAAGATTCCCAAGAAACTCGTTGTTGCGTGTTGGGTACGCCATCGAGCATAGCGTCCCCTTTAAAGTCATTTAAATATTTTATTCACAAATATGGATAAATATGAAATGTCATATTCTTTATTTACCTGGGGTGTTACATCCTTCCCCCCTTTTGGAAATTGCGTCCTCGCAATTTTAAAATTGCGCTTGGAAACATCCTTGAAAGTCCCACATCGGAACAAATGTCGGTAAAACAAACACTTTAAAATAAAGAAAGATAAGTACAAAGGTCACCCGAGTTAACCCACACTAGGATTCCAAGTATGAAAATATGGACATGGAGGAAAAAAAAGGGTCATGTTCTGATGGAGAGTGATAGAAAACATGTTTAGGACAATGTTAACCACAAGAAAATCACAAACTTGTGATGGGTTAAACGGTATTCGATTCCCCAGTAGGAAAAGTTAATAGACAACATTTTTGGTTTAAGTTACTTTTTATTGAGGAATTTATTCATAAGGAAACATAATCACTTATCATGTTGACTCTCAACTTTTATTAGATTCCTTACACAAACTCATATTTTCTCCAAAAGGCGAGTATTTAGGAAGACTTGTTCACATTAAGAGTACTCTAATGAACTTCTAGAGAATCACCTAATCCACAAAATAGAAGTATATACTTCCCATGTCTTTAGAATTTAACCAAAACCAAAACCAAAAAGGCTAGTACAAGATCAGATAATCCAGAAAAGGATAACCCTTTATAAAAAGAAAATCTATTCTTAATCTCCAAAATTTGTCCAACAAAACCCAAAGTTCAACGAGGACCATTCTATAATCAATTTGTCCGTAAAATTCTTCAAAGTAAACCAATATAAGATTGAAACCCAAATATTTGAAGGATTTAGTCGCATAGTCTTCCAAGATAAATCGTAACATTTATCTCCAAACAATATCAGTTGCTCCTAACGTCTCGTATTGAAAAGTAATTAACCTAATCACATATCCTTCATGATAGGTTAATCATTTTCATAAATAACCCAAAATCATCTTACTCTTAATTCATAAAATCATATTACCAGAAAGAATCAGTCAAACTAACCAGGGACTTCACGTAGTCCAGTGGTAGGCGATAAATACCAGTCGCACTTTGGTTGTGGGTTCGATTCCCGCAGCTTTGTCCGACGCGACAGGATGTCACACGGTCTGCGTGTTGTCCTTTTTCCAAAACTATATAATTCTTAAAACATTCCCCAAAATGAGATAAAATTTTCAAGAATAATCATAACATATTTTAACATCATGTTTATCTCATGCCCTTCATTTTCCATCATATCATATAATAACCCATAATTACCTCAAAAGTAAGGATCATATAAACCCTAATGGTTACCTTAATAATTATTACGTGAATTTCCAAATCGAGTTGGCCATCTCGTACATGATGCATTAGAGAACTCACCAAGGTTGAAGTGATTGATCATGACTCCTTGATAGTTGGTTTAGAACAATTATGAGATTCCTCATTGAATCCCCCATCTCATCCAGTATCTTAATCAGAGAACCACCACAGTTTCCTTCAAACCCATTGTCACTTCGGTGCCTGCTAGATCCAGCCATTTACTAAAACCAAAAAGGTCAGTGTTAGTATATCAACAAAACCATCATGTACTAATAAGGAAGGTAAACACTAAGATATACTTACTCATTCATTTTATCTAAAACTAGGACCCTTTCTGAAATCCTAACCATTATGGTAATGTCACTTATGCTTAATGAACACCCTAACCTCTAAAGTTATCTAAACCGACCTTTGATACCAACTATAAGGCCCCAGCCTTAAACCTTACTTAATATTGAATTAAATGAGTAATTCACATTGAGGATCTTTTCATGTTTAGAGTTTTAGAGAATTAGGACATAACTATTACATCTCAAAAGATTACAAAGTAGTCCCTTATACTAAATTTCCATAAAATAAAAACTCTTTAAAAGAAACATGTATAGTTCCATGTTTTATGTAACATGACTTTCCCTTGATCCCATCCTTGACCCTATTCCACGCTATGTCCTATGAAAAACATTTCAAAAACTTGTGATGAGCATAAGAAGCTCAGTAAGGGATACACAAGGAATGAAAACTGTTAGATTTTTAAAACATCAAGTAAACCATGAATACTTTATCAATGTAATACTTTTCACCTTCATGAAGTAGTAAAAACTTTTCACTGAAAAAAGTATCATTACTTACCTTTTTCTAACTAAAGGATTACCATAAAACCCATTTAAAGAACACATCACATATATAAAGGTAACTTGGGACATAAACATACTTAAGTGGAATAACCATACGGTCGACTTCCACACATATCACTTAATGGAATAGCCATACGGCCAATTTCCATACATACTTAATGGAATATCCATACGGCCGACTTCCATACCCAATGCATTGGAGGTTATAACGTAACCACCCGTCCTGGTATTCACGGCACCACCCGTCATATGGTTTATAACGTAACCACCCGTTAAAATGTCCAAGTACCAGTATAAAATCGTAAAACATAAAACCAATATAAAGGAATGATAACATTTCCACATTTCAATCACAATATATCATAAATATATTGACATAATAGAATCCTTTTTCAAAACCATTTTCAATACCAAAATACATAAAAGAGTATATGGTATTTATTTTATTCTAAAAACATTACGGCTTGTTGAGAAAGCCAAAGACCAAATAATACTCGAGGCGGAGGAAAAGGTCGTTGTCGCCGCGTATGTTAAAAGAAACATTCCTTTTTGTCGTTTTGTAAAATGCTTCGTAGAAAAAGATTCCTTTTGTATAAAAGTAAAAGTCGAAGGGGTTTATACACCATGTAAAAGAAAGTTGTGTATAAAACGAAATATGCCTCAATGAAAGGAGATTGAGACGAAGTCCCTTACAAAGACGATATCCTTGGTTTAAGGATAAATCAATTACATAATTATGTGTGACAAATGAATACACCAAATATAAAATAATCAAAGGTCATTCACACATATTCAAAGGATTACATATTCAATAACAACATGTTGAACCCAAAGAAAACGAAATTGGGTTAAGAAGTTCCATTGACAGCCTAACGGCGTCACATCAAAATGAGTTGATGAGAGATAAAAAAAAGGGTATCTCATCACTTGGACATAAAATTTACATCAATAAGGATATATGAGAACATATCCCAACATAAAAATATGTAAATTAAAAGACCCAACAAAAGAAGTCTTTTAAAAAAAAGGAGGGTGAAAGGTTCCCTTACCGACTTGGGTAACTTTTGAAAAGTACACCCCATTGAAGAAGTTTCAAACAATGAATATATAAATACCCATAAATGGAATTATATTACAATAGGATTGTAATAGTGGTCAGTACATAAACCACTCAATGGAAATTGTGGCAAATGTAGTATAAATCTCACGGGAATAAAAGTGAGATGAAAAATCTCTTACGAAAACTTGGCAGCCTAACGACGCCACTTAAAACTTCCAAAATGGATTGATGAGAGGAAATAGGGTCTTTCATCACATGAACATAAAAATAACAGTATGATTAATATAAAAGAACATCCCAATAACAATAAAGATGAGATTTAAAAGGAATGACATAAAAGAGTGTACTTAAAAAGAAAGAGAGGTGTAGGATCCCTTACCTCGGGTCCGACTTGATTCGATCGTTCTTTAATCTCCTGAATAATAAACTTGAGTTAATTTATACTTCCTTAAGAATCTTTTTCAAGTTCATTATTCATTTTATATCACTTATTACCATGTTATAAACATTATTTAATCATTTAAGTTAATCATGTTTGTTTTGTCGATATTTGGTTCTTAAGTCGAAAGTGGACTTCTTACAATTACATGTTGTTCGTGTGGTCAAAGGTTCTTCATACCCAAAAATGACATTCTTGATTTGGATATCATATATATCATATATATACAGCATACACATGTATTTATAAAATCACATAATCATTTAGAGGAAAGAAATGAAATGCACCGTTCATGGAGACGGTAAGCCGTACGTACGCATGAACGCTACTTTCATTTCTTTGTCGTATTAATGGAATTAAAACTATATGATAGGTATGTATATTTTAATTCCAGAATTATATTAATCATTTAGATTTATCATAAATCATATATATCCATTATATATATGTACTTATAATAGTACATTACATTTGGGGATAAGAAATGAAATGCACTGTTCATGGAGACGGTAAGCCGTACGTACGCATGAACGCTACTTTCATTTCTATCTCATACTTTAATGGAAAGAAATAATAATTATATAGAGATAAATAATAATTCCAGTATAACATCATATATAATAACATTAAATCCATCCTTTATACGTCCCACGTATGGCATTAACGAATCACATCACTTTGAGGGGGCGGTAGTCCGCACTTCCTAAAATGAAGATATCGTGTATACCCATAATGTAAGCCATAAAGGTAAGACACAAATGAAAAATAAAGAAGCATAAGTAAAACATAAACATATTATATATCATATATAAAAATAGTGACATCATAATGGCCACCTTTGGAGGTGTTAAATGAGTATTGAACAATCATCATTTCGGGAGGCACAATTTCGCCATCCACGGAAACCGTATGTTCTTTAACCATTTGATGTAGTTGTGTGAGAGTGTAGCTCGAATAAATCTTATAACAACATCCCAGTATATTGAAGATACTGTTGTTGTTACAAAAGAAATAAATAAAAAGATTTTAGGGGGTTGGAGAAGCAAAATAAAACAAATGAACATGAGAGAATGAATTACCTTTAAAAGTATAACACCTTTTTATTTGAGCCTAAAGGCTTCCTTTGAAAGGAATATGCCCAAAGGGAATCCTCTAGGATGAGGAGAGGGATTTGGAGAGAGTAAATGGGCAGGGTTTGGCCAATCCAAAGGCTTGAGGTGTGTGTGAAATGAGGTAGGGGTGGGGGCCTTTTATAAGAGGAGAGGAGGGGCACTTTTGGAATGTAAGAAATATTACTTTATTTGAAAATGTGTTTCGGTTTTAAAAGGTCTCACATTGATATAATTCGTGGATAAGGTGATAAGGGTTCGAAATCTACTCATCCAATTGGTTTTGTAGATGTGTAGTTCATAGATTTTACATTATCTTTCCATTTTATTTAAATCGTTAAATAATGAGGTCATCGCTGCATCATCATGATGTCATAAATAATTTAATTTATTTAGTGTCTAAAAATTATAAAAAAAATACTATGATGTAGGAAATCTTTTTAGATTTCCAATGAATATTTATAATCAAAATTGGGACTTATGTAACCCCACTTAAAAACTGTTTTAGTAAAACAACTCATGTTTGTGTCAATTTAATTTTAACATTAAATAAAAATATATTATAGTCATTTTCCAACTAAAGTGGCTCCATGGGATCCCCAAGTTGGCCCATGGCTTGTCTTGGTCGGCCATGACTCACCCAATCGGTTTAGGACAAGTGTAATGGTGTTTTCACATTCTTATAATATCATTTTTACCTTAAATGACACTAATTACCTCTAATCGCGATTAATGAAAAAAAGTTACTATTCACCAAAAAATTATTTTCATCCCATTGAACCAAATTTTACATACTAATGACAACCATGTATGACGGATTTTCAAAATTCAATAAACATTAGTGGTAAACTTTCATTTAACTGAAAAATCAGTTTGCTTGATTACCACTTAGTGGTTTCACTATTCATCAAAAATTGGAGTTTTTCAGAAAAATACCAAAAATTCACCCTAAGCTATATTTGATATTCCAAATTCAAAAATGAAGTCCGTTTTACAAAATTCAAAACATATTAGTCACATTAATTAATTTAATAATTAATTCCCGCCGTCAGAGCAAATAGCGCGTTTTTATAAAACAATAAGTATCAAAAGATTGACACTAGTTTAAGTCTGATTTCAAAGTGAAATTAATTCCAACGACCACTATTGGATTTAATGGTAAAAATATTTTCTAATTTAACTTTAAAACCAATTCAAAATATAATCTAATCATATAAATAAATTAGATTAAAAAGAGGTTTTGAATTAAAATACAACATTTTACACTATTCATTAAAAAAAATGAACATTATCGGAAAGATACCAAAAATTTACACAAAGTAAATATTGATGTCCCGATTCTTAAGAAGAGTTTTATTTGGTCCAAAAGAATGTATAAGAGTGAACAAAACAATATTTAATGACAGTTCTCCATCAAAAGGCGATAAGTGAACCTTTAGTGAAAACTAGGGCATATATGCCTAAAATTGAATTCTTTCCGTATTTTAAGCCTCTATCCTTTATTGGATAAATGTAAAAACATTTAAAAACAAATATAATCATATTTTAGTTATTTATATCCATTCCCGCCATTACAACGACTACATGTTAACTACCATTTAAAATAATATTATTTTATTATTAGTGTGCAACGTAAGATTCCCAAGAAACTCGTTGTTGCGTGTTGGGTACGCCATCGAGCTTAGCGTCCCCTTTAAAGTCATTTAAATATTTTATTCACAAATATGGATAAATATGAAATTTCATATTCTTTATTTACCTAGGGTGTTACACCATCATTTGATGAAAGGGACAATAATTGGGACGGTCTTCATCTCCTTCCTTGTTTGGCCTCTTGGGCACTGGTAATTGAACAAAATTATTTTCCAGAGCTGAAATGAAGTAACCAGGAACTTGCTCACTTCGGAAAGAGTGTGTTTTACTCTTCAAATCCTCAAATTGTTTTCGTCGTTGATCTTTTTGATCATTTGGACGAAACAGCCTTTGTTGTTGGCGTTCAGGAGGTGGAGTCCTTCAAGAAGATGAAGGTTTTGAAGTAGAAATAGGTACAGGTGCTTGTTTAAGCATAACTGTAGTAGTTTCTACTTTACCCATTCTTCTTCCTGGAGCTGATGGAATTACACGAGATTTAACCTTAGCCTGTATAAGGGAATCTTCAATCTGCTGAGTGATTGAAGTAAGGTCTCGAAACCCTCCTGTGTATTTCACAGGGATCAATGGCGTGCATAATTCATCACGCAAATTTGCCACACAGATTGGCAACAGCTCTTCCTGAGGGAGTGCTAAACTCAGGGAATACGTTAATCCCTTCCAGCAAGCAATGAAATCAGAGACTCTTTCATTCTCCATTTGCTTGCAGTTTGTAAGATAAAAAACTGTCGTTTTTTGTAATGTTGAGTTGAACTGAAGAATGAATTTTTGACGAAGATCCTCCTATCTGATGATTGACCGGGATTGCAAGCTTGTATACCAGACAAAAGCTGGTCCTTGCAAGGTTTGCACGAAGCATCTGAGTTTCACTGCTTCTTGCTGCTCTGGAGTTCCCATCATAGGATCACAACAGGACACGTAATGCATCAAATGTTGTTCAGGGTCGCCTGATCCATTGAAAGTAGGGAAAACAGGGTTTCCAAAACTGGATAGAGGAGAAATTGAATATACCCATTCAGGGTAAACTTTCTTTTCAGTTTGAACTTGCGCCCATTTCCCTTCCATAGTTTCTAACCAAGCTGTTAATGACTCAATAGTAGTTATTAACTTTTGAGAAACATCAGGTTGAACTTGGTTTTGGGTATGTGTAATGAATGGAGCTTGGACAGACGTGGTGGTTGGTACTGCAACTGATGGTAGTGCTGCCAACCATTGTTGCGATTTACCCGTAGGATTAGACCTCTGAGGGTGTACTGATAAAGGAGGATATTCCTGATCCATCTCAGTAACTGCAACAAATTCCTTCGGCTGTCGAACTTCAGCATTCTTAAGAAGAAGACTACTCTGAAGTAGTTCTGCATTCAACCTTCTTAATTCTTTCATTTCTTCCTCTTATTGTGCAAAACTTTTCTCTAATGAGAGCGATTGACCTTCTCCAGAGGAAGGATATGTAACCTGATTCTTTCCCTTCCCTTTGTTGGATTCTTTTTGGAGAAAAGGAAGTGTATTACCTAGGTTCTGAGTAATCATTTGACTTCGTGTACGCACACCTTCTTCATTTGTATCGGTGCGTATATTTTCTTGAGTAGGATGCTCTTCATCTTAGTCCCCTGAGTGAACCTCCTCTGGTGGATTAGCAACAACGGTATTGATGACATTGATTGATGCATAATGCATTGCATCTCTTCTATCAACATTTCTGTGATATTTTCTTCTTTCATGTCTTTGATGAGAAATTGCCTTTTGTTGATTCAATCCTTTAGGAACTTCTTGACGAGCTATAAATTGGGGGGAATATCCTGATAATTTGGCTCTTTGTTCCTCTTGCGGATTCTTCCCTAATAGAGAAACGACCGACATTCTCTGAGAAGGGGATTGATGATTTGAAAGAGTCCCCAGTCTTGTGAACTGGGGATGTTCCTGCTGATTCCGCTCAACTCCTCGAATCCCATTTGTTGACTCTGAGTGTTGGGTTAAAGAAGTCCCCAGTCTGACAAGCTAGGGTGGCTCTTGACCTGCTATGTCTGAGATCTTCTTAAAAGATCTCTTGATCTTGCGAATATTAGTTCGGAAATTAGCTGGATGCATTAACCTGTATCCACTTTTATCACCTGGTTCAACAGACCGTTGGATGATTTCCGAGACTTCTGTCATTTGATGACGTGTTTGCTCCATACGAGAGTCTTGTGCAATATTCTCGCCTACTTGATGTAGGAGCAATTCAACAACTTGTTCTCTATATGCTTGATTTTTAGAGGAACTATTTGAAGCCTGTTCTTGACCAAGATTTTGATTATGAACAAAGCCCATTTACTATGGCCGGCCATGGGCAATAACATTACATGAGACCATTTTCGGCGGGATTTGCTGACTGGAAAGCACTGTGAAATGTAGTGCTCCGTGAATACGCCATCCTCTGATATGAACATCAGATGGAGAATTGGAAATTAACTGACGCAATTTTCATAGTGCGCCAAGGCATGAACGTTGAAGGGTTCTCTGCTGTTTTTCAGCCTTCGGATACCGAGAGACTGATAGAGATGCCAAATCAATCTGACGTTGTTGCCCTTCTATTATCTTAAGATGATTTTCATATTCATCATAAGATAATACCTTCTTCTTCAATTGACAAAGAGTTTTCCATATGTTGAGACGAATATCATGGATTCCATCATCCGTCAACATCTTTGGAATATCATACTGGGAGTCAGCCAAAGGCCAAAACATGACTAGTACCCCACCTTTTTCCAGTTTTTTCCTTATGTTCAGCATTTCCTCTTTATCATTAAATGAAGATTCTTCTACCTGTTTTGACCAGAGTTGGTTTTTCCTTGTTGATTCATCGGATTAAACAATATTGGTAGAGAGATCATTGATCAAACTAGAAGATGCATGACGTAGGGGTGGTTCGGAGAATGACCTACACCCTGGGCTATCTTCTGATTGAGAAATTATTTCACTTGCTAGCGATAAAGCATCAGACATGACTGGTTTCGCATTTGCAAGTGCCTCAAGATAAGAGGGCTTTCTCGGCACTACATTTTCCACTGGAGTATTTTCCAGGCAATGTGAATCACTACTGTGGAGAGGACTTTCGCAGCGAAATTCATCATCATGGGGAGGACCACCATAATGGGTTACAGAAAAAGATGAGATCTCTTGCTCCTTGGTCTTCTGACCACACAGAGGGTTCCTGTGGCTCTCATCTGAAGAAGAAACTTCAAGATTGACCGAATTTTCATGAATCAAGCCTTCATGAGTAAGTGTCTGTTGAAGACCTTCAGAATTAATGTTCCCGTTATTGGAAACTGAGGGAGTAGAATCTTGAATTCTGACAGATAAATGTCTGAGGTCTTCATGAACTCCAGCATCGAGCAAGGCCTTTTTATAGATTGGCCTTTTATCTACTGACTGTGCTGGGCGGATATTTTTCTTAGATGCCTTCTTACTCTCTTTGGAAACCACTTGTTGATGAAAGTGGTTACTCTGAGCAGGTGTATGTGCCTGATCAGGAAAGATGATCAGGTTAGGCTGACGATCTCCACTCAAATCAGGTGTATGTGTCTGACTTGGTTGTCCGTATGATATGGGGATGTATGCCCCATGACCCTCTTAGACTGGAACAAATGTGTGTGTCTGTTCCGGAGTGAATCGTTGATCTGTCACTCCACTGCTAGGGATAGATTTATGTGTATGTCCCTGAGATGATGCTGAAGCTGTTATGATATCCTGGCAAGCATCGAGAATATGAGCAGAAATTTGCTTCTGCTCTTTCACCATTGACAAAATATGCTTGGTGACTTCAGCCGCCAGAACGGGAATATACGTCCATTCTGGGTTTGGAGTAGGTGTATGTGCCTGATCGTGTCCTCATTTTCCTGTCAGTGAATCCTGACAGTACTCAAGTGTGGAGGCAGAGAGTTGAGTCTGCCTCATGTTTATCGTCGGAGCTTTCTGACTGACTTCTCCATGCGCTACCAAGCGATATTGTTGGTAGGATTGATTAGTATTAGTAGGTGTATGTGCCTACTGATTACACTTTTCCAAACGCGGTTGACGAGATCCATCATATGTAGTCAGACGAGACTGCTTACTAACTGATGATGCATAAGTAGGTGTATGTTCCTGCCTATGGTACTCCGCCGGAATTGCCTGGCGGGATTGGCTTGATGCTGCCAGACGAGTCTGCTGGACAACGGAATTAAAACGGACAAGTGTGTGTGCCTGCTCGTTGTTCTCCACCAAGTTAGGTTGGTGGACTCCATCATATGTAGTCAGGAGAGACTGTTGACTAACTGATGATGCATAAGCAGGTGTATGTTCCTTCCTATAGTACTCCGCCATAATTGCCTGGCGGGATTGGCTTGATGCTGCCAGACGAGTCTACTGGACAACGGAATTAAAACGGACATGTGTGTGTGCCTGTTCGTTGTTCGCCACCAAGTTAGGTTGGTGGACTTCTCCGGAGGTGGCAGGGATGAAAACCTGCCCATTATTAACCGGATTCCGTCTCTGGCGGTTCATCTTGCCTGCTCGGGTTCGAGGAACCTGTGCTGAATGCCTGGAGTCGGTACCCTCATCATGTTTAGGGCGCACTACCGCACGAGTCTGGCGGCGATTGTTGATGGGAGCCCTAGGGAAAGGACTCCTGTCTTTTTGAATTAAGGCCCTGCAGGACCTGCTCATTCACTTCCTCAGAGTAAGGGAGTGAATGGAAATTGCGTTCCGGGGATAACGACCCGAAACGGTTGGAGACGGTAGTCAGCACCGTCTGCTTTTTAATCACTGTTCGTCGTTGTCCGGACGACCTGTGTGAGTTGTTCACTTGGAGGGCCTGTCAGGCAGCCTCCAGAGTAGGGATGGTACCGTGTTGACGGTACTCCTTAACCAGCGCATTTGATACCCAGCGTTGAAGACGCTGAGTAGGTGATGTCATCCTCAGAGTGGATGACGACCCAGTAGGAATAGCAGCAGTGGTGTTTGCAGCAGCAGTATTCACAGATGTGAATTTGAGAGAATCCATTTATGAAAATACAGAAAATCTTGGAAAAGAGTGCCTGTTTGATATAACAGATGTAATCAAGATAAACTCAGCTACTTCATCCTTTGGATGAGCACATTTTTCAATGATTGTTTTTGTTAGCCCTATTATTGAGCTTTAAATAGGGGCTTAACAAATAGGTAAAACACCACTTTAACTTGGTTAAGGATTCACGTCGGGTTCACCATTTTTGTTTCGCACAGAATTCGGGGATGACCTCCTGGATGGGAGATTCAAACATTCTGATCAGTTTCTAGCGGGTTTGTTCGTAGAACCGGAAACATGCAATGATTCCACATCCGTTTGGACCTACTTTCCAAAGGTAGGTGCTCATTAGCTTGTGGACTAATGAGGCTTAGGAATTTGCATTGGTCGAGAGGATGGGAGGTCGGACTCATCACACCTTTTTGAGGGGAATTATTGTTTACTCTGAGACTCTCTTTATAGATTTAAGTTATGTTCGTGAATCCTTATTACATTACCAAGTATAAAATGAGCTTTCCTTCAGTTTAACAATCAATGATTAAATATGTAAGAAATTTAGAGAATCTTTTATATGTATTCGAGGTTCTTCATCAATAGAGAATCATCTATATCTATTTAGAGATTCTTGTTCAATGGTATCCTTCAAAATATTTATATAAAAGTCTCTTGGTCATTATGATGACCAGGCTGGTTTTAAAGCCACTCAGTGGGGAGCTTGAAGTTTATCGCCATTCAGAAGGACAATGAATTATTTCAGTGTTGGGATCGAACCCATAGATGGGCTACCTACGTATCCTTTGTTTTGAAAAAGGAATCAGAACCCGCGTAGTTCGAATAAGGGTATGATGTTTATGATTGATGGCTCAAAGAAGGATGTCACAATTACCTTTACACTCTAAGCTCACGTGAGTCATGCTCGTTGTGAGAAATAAGAGGTATTAGTAATATTTAGACAATTGTGCCATGAAAGATGCAATCATAAGAAATGGTTTGGGGCTTATGTATGTATGACTTCCCAGAGGATTTACTTTAGGGAGAAAATCCAGGAACAGGGTCCATAAAGGTTTATGTGCTTCATGGAGATTTGAATACTCTAACTTGGGACTTATTCCTGAAGAGGAAACCCAAATTAGGAGAGGATTGATAACTGGGTTTTCCTCTTGAGAAGGAATCCCAGATCAAACGTAAATTAGGACTGGTTAAAGAGAAATTAGGGGAATTGGGGCTTACTCCTGAAAAGGAAACCCTAGATTATGACTGGGACTTATTCCTGAAAAGGAGACCCAGGTTAGGGGACTTTGAGCTTACTTCTGAAAAGAAGCCCATGATTATGACTGGGTCTTATTCCTAAAAAGGAGACCCAGGTTGGGGATTAAGGTTTGGGGCTTACTCCTGAGGAGGATTCCCAAAATTGATATTGGGGCTTACTCCTGAGGAGGATGCCCAAGTTAAGGAATTAAGGTTTGGGGATTACTCCTGAGGAGGATGCCCGGATTTGGGAACTTTAAGAATTTGGGACTTACTCCTGAGGAAGATGCCCAGATTAAAGGACTTATAACTGGGGATTATTCCTGAAAAGGAGACCCAATTTAAGGATTCTCTCATCTTAAAGGATGAGGTTGAATGAATGAACTCTCCATATTTAGTGACATAAGGATATTTAAATCACTAGGTTTTGAGAGATATTCCACAGAATTCCTTTCAGATAAGGAAGTCAAATCAAGAAATCATGCCATAAATGGCTTTGAAGAGTATCTTGAAGACTAAATCATGAATAGGAAAGGTGAAATGGCTTAAGAGGGGTAAAATGGGCAAGATGGGAACCCAAAAAAGTAGGGGCACACAAGTCTTGAAAGGCGCACAAGTCTTACGTGGGCGCGCAAGTATTGGTCGCGCAGGTATACCTGCGCGACATGTGGGGTACTTGCGCGATTTTTAACCAGCATTAGAATACATGAGCGACTCTTTATTAATCCCTTTAGAATCCTCTTGAGGTTCTTCCAGAAAAGGGACGCGCAAGTTCTATTGAAGGAAATAAGGTGGCGTGAAAGTGTGGTCACTTCCCTTAAGGGCTGACCACTCAAGCGTGCAAGTGTTGATGAGTTTCAACACTTAGGCCTTCCTCCTTCTCTTTAGATCTTCCGTTCTAGGTAAGAAATTACCTTAGAAGTGTTCCGAAAGCTTTGAGAAGAGACTTGGGCGTTGGGAGCTTCAATCCGAGTTTCTGGAAAAAGATCCTCCCGAATGGGGGGCCCACAGGGTCTATTTATAGGCAAAAGAAGGCCCTGGGTGGTTACCGGGCGGTTATCACTTAGGTCGCGCAAGACACTTGCACGACCAAGGGCGTCGCACAAGTGGACTTGCGCGACAGTGATATAACTTGCGCGGTGCAATTGCTTTTGATCCTTTGTTCATGCCTTTGTCGATTTTTGATGTTTTCTTCAAAGGTTGAATCACTTTGAGCTCAGATATTCCCCTTTTCCGATCTTTACATTCTGTGACGAAAGGAGCGTCAACAGAGACGTTCATCATCAAAATCGCGAACCGCCACGGATCTTCACACAAAGACAGACATCATCACCGCCTCACCACCGCCATAGCCAGGTCCCCCACACCTAAACGAGGAGTGTCACACCTCTTCTTAGCATAGACAGCATCCGTGAGCGTCGGGGTTCGAAACCCTAAAGAATAGAAATCAATCCGCCAAAGCAGAGAGCCCCCCAATGTCGCAATATCAAATATCTTCCAGCCATCATCAACTCCAAGAATGAAGCCCAATCGTAGTGGATTGAAGCACGATGTCATCGCAGATGAAGCCGATGGGTCGTCGTCTGATGAAGGAGAAAACCACCACCGCCGAAAAGGGGGAAAACCATAATCAATCCCGACCAAGGTTCACCACCAGAACACCCCTTCCAGCGTTTCCATCACCCGCCGCCCGAGTGAACCCATCCCCTCCACCATCGGTGACCAGGGGCGCAAACAACCAGATCTGGAGGATAGAAAACCGGCGAACCACCATCGATGACAATGCGCCAGTGCCAGATGTATGCAAGACCTCCATCCATTGTGAAGAAGTACCAACAACCAGATCTGAAGAGGAACATGTCCCGTGAACATCGTTTGACGAACAAACCCCCATATCTAGAGTAGGGACACCGAACATCCGAGGAAAAAGAAATGAGGCACCAAGTAGCGAGGAATCCAAACGGTGGTCATCGGGAACAAACCCCCAGATCATGGTTTTTAGGGTTTTTTATGTTTTATGTATTTTTAGCGATTTTTTGGATTTTTATGTTTTTTGGGTTTTAGGGATTTTGATTGTTTTGGGATTTTTTGGGATTTTATGGATTTTTTAGTGTTTTTAGGTTTTTAGTGGTTTTACTTGTTCTTATATTTATAAGGTATTCTTAAGGGTTTTCAAAGTTTTTATGTTTTTTTAAAATTTTCTTTATTTTGAGATATTATTTAGGTTTTTTAGTGATTTTAAGGATTTTGTGGGGGTTTATGGTTTTTATGGTTTTTGTGTGTTTTTGGGTTTTTTGAGTTCTAAGGATTTTTAGTTTTTATAGGTTTTAAGGTTTTATAGTTTTTTCAATGTTTTAGGGTTTTAAAGGGATTTTAGAGATTTTAGTGGGTTTCTAGTGGTTTATGGGTATTTAGGGTTCTTTTAGGTTTTAGTGTTTTTAATGGTTTTAGGGGTTTTTATGTTTTTTGTGTCTTTAGGGCTTTTAGGATTTCTAGAGTTTTTAGGTTTTTAGGCATTTTATGTTTTTTTATGTTTTTATGATTTTCATAGGGGTTTTTTCGGGTTTTTAAATTTTTAGGGATTTTTAGATATTTTTAATGACTTCTATTGTTTTTAGGGTTTTTAGGGATTTTGAGGGTTTTAGGATTTTTTTTCTTCTTATGTTTTTTGGTTATTTATTTTTTTAGTGGTTTTAAGGGTTTCCAATTTTTAAGCTTTTCTTAGGGTTTTATGGTTTTTTATGTTTTAAAGGATTTGTTGGTCTTTTTATAATTTTTATGGTTTTTAGGGTTTTAGGGACTTTGGGGGTTTTTTAGGGGGTTTAGGGGTTTTATGGGATTTTTTTACCTCTTAGGGTTTTTAAGGGTTTTAGAGTTTTTATGGGGTTTTACAGGGTTTTATGGTATTTAGGGTTTTAATGGTTTTTCTGGGTTTTTAGTGTTTTTAGGGTTTTAGGGTCTTTTATGGTTTTTAGGGTATTTAGCGATTTTAGGATTTCCAGGGATCATATTTTTTTTAGGTTTCTTTAGGTCTTCTTAGGTTTTATTTAATTTTATTTGTTCTTGACATTTTTAGGGTTTTTTTAGGGTTTTTATGGCATTTTAGGGTTTTAAGGAATTTAAGGGTTTTTAGGGTTTTAGTGCATTTTAGAGTTTTTATCATTTTTAGGTTTTTTATGGATTTTAGTTGTTTTAATATTTTTAATGTTTTCTTTATGGTTTTCAAGATTTTTAGGGATTTTTACGTTTTTTTCACTTTTAGGGTTTTTTAGAATTTTCATGGGTTTATGGTTTTTAGGGATTTTGAGGTATTTTTAGAAATTTTATTTGTTTTTAGAGTTTTGTAATGTTTTTAAAAGTTTAAAGGGATTCAAGAGTGATTAGAGGGTTTTAGAATTTTTTGGTTTTTAATGTTTTTTATGATTTTATGGTTTTTATGGGATTGCGGTTTCGGGTAATTTTATGGTTTTTATGGTTTTCACTTGTTATAAAAATTTAGGTGTTTTAAGTGTTTTTTTGTTTTTAAGGTTTTCATAGGGGTTTTTAGGGTTTTTAGTGGTTTTTATGTTCTTTGGGATTTTATATATTTTTTAGTATTTTTAATCTATTTTACTGTTTTCTAGGATTTTGAGGGGTTTCCTAGATTTTCTTGAGCTTTTTGGGGTTTTAGGGGTTTTATCATTTTAAGGGTTTTTAAGTGTTTTTAAATTTTTTATGCGGTTTTAGGTGGTTTTATATTTTTATGGATTTTTAGATTTTTTGGATTTTTATTCTTTTATAGTTTTTTATTTATTTTGAAGTTTTTTACGGTTTTTTAGGGTCTTTATAGTTTTATGGTTTTTTGGGTTTTTGATTTCTTATGTTTTTTTGGGATTTTATGGTTTTTAGAGTTTTTAACGTTATAGGGTGTTAAAGGGTTTTTAGAGTCTTTAGTGGTTTTAGGGTTTTTATACGTTTTTACGGATATTAGTGGTTTTTAATATTTTAGTGGATTTTAGGGATTTTATGAAATTTAAAGTCACTTTTGGGTTTTTAGCATTTTTAGTTTTTTAAGGGATTTATGCATTTTTAGTTTTTTATGTTTTTCATTGGGGTTATCAATTTTTTATGTTATTTTGGGATTTTTTGGGATTTTAGGATTTTTATTGATTTTTGGGTTTTAAGGATTTTAAGGGGTTTTATGGGTTTTCAGGGTTTTTAGGGGTTTTTATGTGTTTTTTTACATTTTTTAGGTTTTAGGGGTTTTAAGTGTTTTTATGTTTTTAAGGTTTTCATAGGGTTTTTCATGTTTTTGGGTTTTTTACATTTTAAGTTATGTTTTGGAATTTCATAATATTTTTAGGGGGTTTTAGGGTTTTCATGGATTTTAGTGTATTTATGAGTTTTTTTGGGTTATTATGGGTTTTTTAGGTAATTTTGGTTTTTTTATTTTTGGGGTTATAGGTTTTCTAGAGTTTTTAACATTTTTATGGGTTTAAAGGTTTTTTAGAGTTTTAAGTGGATTTTTATTTTTTTAGGTGTTTTTAGATTTATTAAGGTTTTGATGGTTTTTACGGTTTTAGGGTTTTTTTAAAGTTTTTAGTGTTTTTTATTTTTTTAGTGGTTTTATGTTTTTTGGGTTTTTAGGATTTCATTGGGGATTTCAAATATTTTAGGGTTTTTTATGTTTTACGCATTTTTAGGTATTTTATAAGATTTTTGTGTTTTTTTGTATTTTAGGGATTTCGAAGGGTTTTATGGTTTTTAGGGCTTTTAGTGTTTATATTTTTCTTGGGGTTTTAGGGTTTTTTATATTTGTACGGTTACAATTTTCCAGATTTTTTCGGGGTTTAAATGTTTTTTAGAGTTTTTAGTAGTTTTTAGGTTTTTATGGGGTTTTACGTTTTTTAGGGTTTTTATGGTTTTAGGGGTTTTAAGGGGTTTTAAGGTTTTCAGAGGTTTTTAGGGTTTTTATGGTATTTAAGAGTTTTTACTATTTTTTCGGTTTTAAGAGGTTTTAAGTGTTTTAGGTTTTTAATATTTTCCTTTGGTTTTTGGGTTTTTTGGGTACTTAAGTTTCTTTTGGGTTTCTGGGTGTTTTTAGTGTTTTTAGGTTTTTATGGCTTTTTATGTGGTTTTATGTCTTTATGGTTTACCTATGTTTTTTCAGGTTATTTAGGATTTTATATGTTTTTATGGATTTTTATGGATTCTTTAGGATTTTTTTGGGTTTTATAGTATTTAGGGATTGGGGGGGTTAGGGTTTTGGGGTTTTAAGGGGTTTTTTTGGTTTTTTTGGGTTTTAGGGGTATTAAGGGGTTTAGAGATATTTATAGTTTTTGGAGTTTTAAAGGGGTTTTAATGTTTTAGTTGGTTTTATGATTTTTAGGGATTTTTAGGATTTTTAGGATTTTTAGGGGTTTTAATGGTTTATAGAGGTATTTATGAATTTTAAGGTCTTTTATAGTAATTTATGGCCTTTTCATTTTTAGATGTTTTATGTGCTTTTAATTTTTTAAAATTTTATTAGGATTTCTTAGGGTTTTAGGGTTTTTTGTTTTTGGGGGTTTTTTAGCACTTTTATGGATATTTGCGGTTTTTTATGGATTTTAGGTATTTTGACGGTTTTTAGGGTTTTTACGGTATTTAGCGTTTTTAGGTTTTTTATAGGTTTTATGTGTTTTTAGGTATTAATGTATTTAATAGAGTTTTTTTACGTTTTTTATGTTTTTTAATGTATTTATGGATTTTATGGTTTTTTATATTTTTAAGGATTTTAGGTATTTTGTGGATTTCAATGTTTTTTAGTAGTTTTTGGGGGGTTTTGTGTTTTTAGGTTTCTGTGGTTTTTTTTGAGTTTTTAGGGGTTTTATGGTTTTTTGAATTTTTTTAACATTTTTATGGGCTTAAAGCGGTTTTAGAGTTTTTATGGTATTTTAGGGTTTTCTATGATTTTAGGGATTTTTATAGTTTTTAGGGTTTTAGGGTTTTTTTAGGGATTCTTGGGGTTTTTAGAATTTTCTAGATTTTTTTAGGTTTTAAGTTTTTTCAGGTTTTTAAGGGTATTTAGGGGTTTAGGGTTTTCTATTTTTGGGGGATTTTTAGGGATTTTAAAGGAAATCTATGGGTTTTTAGGGATTTTGGGATTTCTTTTGTGTTTTTTTGGGTTTTTATGGCCATTTTGGTTTAAAGGGTTTATCGAGGTTTTTAAGGATTTTATTTTTTTTAGAGTTTTTTCAATGTGTTTAAGAGTTTAAATGGTTTTTTGAGTTTTTAGATGGTTTTTAGGGGTTTTAAATTTTTTAGGGTTTTTTATGGTTTTTAGGGGCTTTTAGAATTTTTAGGGTCTTTTTCGTGTTTTTAGGTGTTCTAGGGGTTTTTATCATTTTTATGTTTTTTGGGGTCTTAATTGAATTTAGTTTTTTATGGTTTTCATAGGTATTATCATGTGTTTTAGGAATATTTTTGGTTTTTTTGGGGATTTTAGGGATTTTTTATGTTTTTTAATTTTTTTATGTTTTTATAGATTTTTAGGGGTTTTTTTGATTTTTGGTTTTTCGGTTTTTCGGTTTTTATGTTTTTTATGAGTTTTTTTAAGGTTCTTATGGTTTTTAGAGTTTTTTAAATTATTTAGGGTTGTAAATTGTTTTTAGCATTTTTAGTGGTTCTTAGGGAAAAGAAGGCTCGGGTCCAGGCTATTCCTGGCACCCCCCAAAATTTATTAAACAAAAAGACACAAACACTGCAGACAAGGGAGGGGAGGGGTCAATCAACCCACACCCGAAAACCCCTTACAACGCATGCAAAAAGAAAATCAAAAAAGAAAGAAAAATGAAACGGCACACACAACCAAACAGCAACCACCACTATCCAGCATCAACCAGCCTCCAGCATCTCACAGCTTCCCAACAACCAGCATCCAAACTCAGAACGACCAGCATCCAGCACCATCATCCAGCAGAACCACATCTAAACTTTATAGCAACACAACAACAGCAATATATCCAAACCAACCAGCCCTAGAAACCAACATCACCAAATCCAGCATCACAGCCAAACACACCCAGCAACCTCACACCACAACACAAGCGCAACCGAATGCAGCAATCACCACTTTCAATCAAACAGTAACCATCAACTAGCAGCACAACAACATAGTCATCCATAGGAGTACTGAAAACCAAAAAACCACACCTCATCCAGCGTTCACCATCAACCAGCAACTCAACACCAACCAAAAAACCACACCTCCTCCATTTTAGGTTTTGAGTTTCCTTCATGTTTTTATATTTTTAATGATTTTATGGTGGTTTTCAAGGATTTTGTGGTTTTTTATAGTTTTAGTTATTTTTATAGATTTTTAGGAATTTTATACTTTATAGGGTTTTAGGGATTTTGAGGGTTTTAGGATTTTTAATGTTTTTTTGGGGTTTTTAGGGTTTATATCATTTTTAGGTGTCTGGGTGTTTTAGTTATTATTATGTTTTTAATATTTTCTTAGGTTTCTTCAGGATTTTTAGGGTTTTTATATTTTAACTGTTTTAGGGATTTAATGTTTTTATGGTTTTTTGGGGTCTAATGGTTTTTACTATTTTCAATGTTTTTTTGTGGTTTAATGGGATTTTATAGTTTTTAGTGGATATTTAGTGTTTTTGGGGATTTTTTGGGTTTAACGTTTTTAGGGGTTTTATGGTGTTTATTTTTTCTGGGGGTTTTAAGGTATTTTTTTTTCATTTTTTATGTTTTTATGGGTTTTTAGGTTTTTAAGGTTTTCTTATTGTTTTTTATGGGTATTAGGGTCTTTGAATTTTTTAACGAATTTTAGGGATTATTTTAGGTTTTTTATGGTTTTTAGGGTCTTTAGTGGGGTTTTGGGTTTTTGGGATGTTTTAGGGTTTACATGTTTTTTTGGTGTTTAGGATTCTTTATGTTGTTTAGGACTTTTAAATATATTTAACTTTTTTGACATTTTTATGGGTTTAAAGGATTTTTAGAATTTAGAGTGGTTTTTTGGGGTTTTTTGGGGTTTAGAGTTTCTATGGGGTCTTTTGGGTTTTTAGGGATTTTAGGCTTTTTAAATGATTTACAGGTTTTTATGGTTTATAGGTGGTTTTGGGTTTTAGGTTCTTTTAGGATTTTTAGTCATTTTATTTTTTAGGTGGTTTAAGTGGTTTTTATTTTTACGGGTTTCTTATGGGTTTTCAAAGTTTTCAAGGTTCTTTAGGTTTTTACAGATTTTCATGATTTTTCATGATTTTTAGGTTTTGAAGGTATTTTGAGGGGTTATTTGGTTTTTATAGTCTTTTTAGAATTTTTTGGTTTTTAGGAATTTAAAGTGATTTTAGGTTTTTATGGTTTTTATTGGGGTTTTTAAGGTTTTTAGGGGTTTTTATGTTTTTAGATATTTTTGGGACTTGTTAATATTTTTATGGGTTTTAGGGTCTTTTAGAAATTTTGAGGGATTTTGGATTTTTTAGTGTTTAAGGGTATTTATGGGTTTTTTGTGCTTTATTGTTTTTTGGAGATTCAGGGGTTTAATGATTTTTATATTTTTTATGATTTATAGGGGTTTTAAGTGTTTATAATTTTTAGTGGTTTTTAGTGTTTTTATGGGGTTTTAGGGTATTTATAGTTTTTATGGGTTTTATGGTTTTTATGGGTTTTAAGTGTTTTGGGGTTTTTACGGTATTCTTGGCATTTTTAGGTGTTTTAGGGATTTTAGGGATTTTATGTTTTTTATAATTTTTAGGTTATTTTTGGGATTTTGAGGTGTTTTAGGGGTTTAGGGTTTTTAGAATTTTTATATTTTAGGTGTTTTAAGTGTTTTTAGGTTTTCAATGTTTTCTTAGTGGTCTTCATATTTTTAGGGTTTTTTGGGATTTCAATTGTTTTAAGGGTTTTTTTGGTTTTTAAGGGTATTATGGTTTTTAAGGGATTTGGGTTTTTTTAGTTTTTAGGGGTTTTAAGGTTTTTTAGAGTTTTTTTTTATGTTTTTAGAGGTTTAATGGGTTTTTGGAGTTTTTTTTGGTTTTAGTGCTTTATGGGTATTAGGTTTTTTTAAAGTTTTCAGGGGATTTATGGTCTTTTTAATAGTTTTTGTTTTTAATTGTTTATATGGTTTTAATAGTTTTTAGGTTTTCAAGGTTTTCTTTCATTTTTTCAGGGATTATGGTTTTTTTAATTTTTAGCGTTTTTTTGTATTTTTAGGATTTTTATGATTTTTTGGGTTTTTTGGGATTTTAAAGGTCTTAATGGATTATTAGGGAATTTAGTGGTATTTAATCATTTAATTGTTTTTAGGTTTTAATTTTTTCTTATTGTTTTTTATGTTTTCAAGGGTTTTTACTTTTTTGGTTTTTTTGGGACTTTTTAGGACTTTTATGATCTTTAGGGTTTTGTTTGGGATTTTAAGAGACTTTATGGTTTTAGGGTTTTTAGGGTTTTGTGTTTTCTTGTGTGTTTAGGGTTTTTTTGTGTTTTTATGGTTTTATTATATTTTATGAATGTTTTCCAGAGTTTAAACTATTTTTTAGAGTTTTTAGTAGTTTTTATGTTTATTATGGGGTTTAGGGTTATAAAGGTATTATAGGGTTTATGGTTTTTATGGGTTTTAACTGTTTTTGGGTTTTAATGTTTTTTATGGTATTTTATTGTTATTTCCATTTTTGGGGGTTTTTTTTGGTGGGGGGGGGGGGGTTATGATTTTTATTCTTTTCTAGATTTTCAGGGATTTTATTGGTTTTTAGGGTTTTTTTTTTATTTTTTAGTGTTTTTATGTGTTTAAATTTTTTAACATTTATAGGGGTTTAAAGGGTATTTAAAAGTTTTAGTGGTTTTAGGGTTTATATGGGTTTTATGATTTTTATGGTTCTATTGAATTTTAAGGTCAAAGGGGGTTTTAGGATTTTTTAGATTTTATTATTTTTTAGTGTTTTCGGTTTCTTGGGTGTTTTTAGTGTTTTTAGGTTTTTAATATTCTTCTTTGTTTTTTTGTTTTTTTTATATTTTTTACATTTTTATGAATTTTTTTATAATTTTTATGAAATTTTAGGGGGTTTAAGGTTTTTAATTATTTTAATATTTTTTAGGCCTTTAGGGGTTTTAAGTGATTTTTGGTTTTTATGTTTTTCCGAAGGGTTTTTGGGTTTTTACTTTTTTAGGAAATTTCAGATATTTTTTATTTTTATTATTTTTGGGGTTTTTAGGGATTTTGGGGGGTTTTTATGGTCTTTTAGTGTTTTATGGTTTTTTTGTTTTAGGTTTTTGAGAACTTGAGATTCCAAAAATGAGTAATAAATTGAAAAAACTCACAATGGTCCTCTATTTCCAATCCTAGGAGATGATGACCACTACGCCAGTCCTTCCCCCATTAATGGGGGAGGGACCTCCATCGTCCACCACCGGGGTCCGCCTACGTTCTTTCTCCCCTTTTCAAACCCGGACTTCCTCCCCTCATTCCCCCAAAATTCTATTTTCCCTAAAATATCTGATTTATTTTAAGGTCTCCTATTGCTTCCCCTCTCAGAATCAGAGTTCATGAATGCCTCATCTCTCCTTGATTTGACACTGGTTTCTCGATTTGAACATCACCATCCATCGGTGGATATGTTCCATAGATTGATTTTTGATGGGTGGGGTTTACATGATATTAAAACTATCTGTATTCTAGATAATCGACATATTATAGTCTGATTTTCATTTAAAGAGGATTCGATCTTAGCTTGTTCAAGTACCCCTTGGATCTATAATGGCCTCATATTCTTCCTATTTAGGTATTCCCTCAATTTTATCATGAAACACAACTCCCATATGATGAAAATTTGGGTAATTTTTATAGAGATTCCATTTCCGTTTCCAAATCATACAATATTTTGAATGGTTGGGAACCTTGTGGGTCAGTACTTATGCTCGGATACTCATACTCGTGATGTTTCCCATCCTCTTTCCCCAATTGTTTTTGTCATGTTTGACGTTTCCCAATTTCCAATTGATTTTCGATGTATTTAGATTAGAGAAGAGTTTCGATGTAAACAACATGTACTCATTGAGAAGTGGGTTGAGTACTTATCTTCCTGAAAGAGACTTGGTCACCTAAATGTAGTTTGTAGAAATGCTATCCGACTAAAAAAGTAGAAAAATTGGAGGATAGGTCCATACTGTAATGTATGGGTGCTTGTGGATGACGTTGGTCTGAAGGTTATTTATAGATTCATAGAGACAGGGTCTCCTATTCAGAAAGATGCTTGATCAAGGTAGTTTAATCCCAATGTTGTGGATGTTTTTAGTCGACTGAAGCACAACCTTGTGACTCTAGTTATGCAGACCATGCCTTGGTCAGGGGGTGTAGCTTTAGGTCCTCCTTCTTATGCTAAGGCTGTGTGTTTTGGAAATAGATCTAGTATTATGGAGGGTTACATGACTTAGGGTAGTGTACCCAAACCTTGGCTCTTCACCATATGGTTATTTCTAGTTACATACTAAAAATGGAGTTTTAGATGATTCAACTTAGGGAATGTAGGCCACATGGGGTGTTTAGGTTACTACCAATTGGATTGGTCTTGGAATGTTCACGTCAAACATTAAACAGGGAAACTGTTTTGAAGGTCGTTCAATTGAAGGCTTAGATTGGGGTCCTTAAAAATTGATCCAAGGTGGGGATTCTTATAAAGGGGGAGGTTTCTTAGGGGTAGAGGAAAGTGACGAGGCCTCTTTCCCAAGTTCAGATAATTGTGTGGAGGGTAGTTATAGCAGTGGGCCTCATGAACCAAGGAGGATGAAAGGTTTAAAAGGAAATAAGGATTATGAAAGATGCATTATTATGGGAAAACACAAATCTAATGGATGAAAGGACTATTATTTTCTACTAAAACCAATGGAAACTAGATTTGTTAAGAAAAAGAGGCACAAGGAAAAGAACATACCCAGTAGTGAGTAGGAGTATTAAATAGCATAGTGTGAAAGATATTTGGTGGCCAATAAAAATAAGACATATGGTATGATTGGAGAAACCATTATGCCTTAGGAGGCTTTAGAGGAGGTTGATGCTCATTTATATGATCAGGTTGAGAATGTGGAATCCAAATAGGCTCCACAAAATTTCCACTCTTGGGACATTATTAGGTACTCTTAGGAGGGTATGTTGGAATATTCCCTTATGATTAAATCCTCTCAAGAATATGTCAATGGGATGAATGAGAGTCTTATCCTAGTGGATACCAATTAAGAGCATACATAGTGGATTAACAAGAAATACCTAATTCTGGTAAGAGGATTTAATTTTGGGAAAATAAATATGGAGTATTACATCCAAATGTTGGACAAGATGGATTATTTATTCAATGATATCATCAAGGATGATCCGACCACTAAGCTAAGTTGTCTAAAATGGATCCTATTTAAGGTTAGTGTGTCGAATTGGCTAAATCTATACTTTAATGGTCTGACCATCTCCTATAGTACTTGATGTTTTATTTGTATACTATATGGGTACAAACATTCCCTTAAAATGATGGAAAAATAAAAAAGTAATTTTCTGATGATTTAGGGGTTTTTTAGTTTTTAATGTTTTTAAGGTTTTGAAAAGTTTTTTATTTGGGGGGGGGGGGGTTTAAAGGGTTTTTAGTTTTGTTTAGAGTTTTTATTTTCTTTAATTGTTTTTTGTTTTGTTGTTTTAAAGCGTTTTGGGGGTTTTTATTTGTTTCTAGATTTTTTATGGTTTTTCAGAGGATTACGGTTTTAGGGGTTTTTAGTTTTTTTAGTTCTTTTTATGGTTTTTAGCACTGGTCAGGTTTTTAGTTGTTTTAAGTGTTTTATGATTTTGATGTTTTCTTAGGGGTTATCAAGGTTTTTAGTATTTTTTACATTTTTATGGATTTTAGTAATTTTTAGGAATTTTATTGTTTTTAGGGTTTTTTTGGTATTTCAAATATTTTTAGGGTTTTTAGAGTTTTTTAGAGTTTTAAACATCTTTTTAAATTTTTAAGGGTTTTCAGCTTTTTTAGGATTTTTTCTATTTTCTTAGGGGTTTTAAGGTTTTTTAAATTTTTATGAATTTTTTGGAATATTTATGAGTTTTAAGGGTTTTAAGGATTTTGAGGGGTTGTTGGTTTTTTGGGTTATCATGGGTTTCTAGGAATTTTAAGGGTGTTTTGGGTTTTCAGGGGTTTCATTATTTTTATTGAGTTTTTAAGGTTATTATGGGTTTAAATGATTTGTATAGTTTTCATTTTTATTTGGGTTTTTATGGATTTTAGGGTTTTTTAATGTTTTTAGGGGTTTTATGGTTTTATTGGTTTCAGAGTGTTTTAAGGGTTTCTTAGGATTTTTAGCATTTTTTACATTTTTTAGGATTTACGGGGTTTTAAGTGTTTTTATGTTAGAAATGTTTTCTTATGGTTTTCCAAGGTTCTTATGGGATTTTAAAATTTAATGGATTTTAATCCCTTTTCGGATTTTTATGATTTTTAGGGTTTATGAAGGATTCTAGGGTTTTATGGGTTTTAAGGTATTTATGGGTTTTTTTAGGTTTTTAGGGTTTTTCATTTTTTAGGGTTTTATTTTTTTTGAGTTTTTTAATGTTTTAGGGGTTTAAAGGGTTTTAGAGTTTTAGTGGTTTCAGGGTTTTTATGGGATTTTATAGATTTTTAATGTTTTTAGGGAATTTATGGTCTTTAGGGTTTTTAGGATCTTTTATGATTTTTAGGGGTTTTTATTGTTTTTAGGGTTTTTAAGTGATTTTTGGTTTTTATGGTTTTCTTAGGGTTTTTATTGTACTTTAGGGGGTTTTTACATTTTTAGGGATATTGGGGGATTTTTTAGGATTTTTTTGGTTTTTCGAGAATTTTTGAGTTTTACGATTTTTTTGGGTGTTTATATTTTTTTTAGTTTTTTGGGGTTTTGAAGTGTTTTTATGTTTTTGCGGTTTTCTAAGGTGTTTTTAGGGTTTTTAGTATTTTTCACGTTTTTAGGGATTTTTATGGGTTTTTTAGGTTTTTTATGGGGTTTTAGGGTAATTATGGACTTTGAGGTTCTTTTGGCCTTATATAGTTTTCTGTGTTTTTAGGGATTTTTAGTCTTTAGGGTTTTTTAGGGTTTCTAGAGTTTTTCACCATTTTTATGTGGTTAAAGGGTTTTTATATTTTTCAGTGGATTGGGTATTTATGGGTTTTAGGGTCTTTATAGTTATTTATGGATTTTATTTTTTTAGGGGTTTTAGGGTTTTTAGGGCTTTTAGTCTATTTTTGGGGTTTTTATGGATTTTAGAAAATTTTAAGATTTTAGGGGGTTTAAGTGTTTTTAGTTTTTTAATGTTTTATTATTTTTTTAATGCTTTTAGGGATTTTTATGTTTTTATAGTTTTTTTTTGATTTTTTGGGACTTTTATGGCTCTTATAATTTTTAGGTAATTTTAGGGTTTTTAGGATTGCTTGAGTTTTTAGGGTTTTTATATTTTTTAGGATTATAGGGGTTTTAAGTGTTTCTTTGTTTTTACTGTTTTCTTATGGGTTTTTAGGGTTTTTTTTACTTTTTAAGGGAATTTTATGGATTTTTTTTTTATTTTTATGGTTTTTAGGATTTTATTGATTTTGAGTTATTTTAGGGGTTTTAAATGTTTTATTATTATTTGGTTTTTTGGGATTTGTAAGTTTTTTCCATTATTTTTAATATTTTTTTTGATTTTTAAGGGTTTAATTTGTTTTTATAGATTTTTCTAGGTTTTTCGGGCTTTATGGATTGTTAGAGGTTTTGGGGTGTGATGGTTTTTAGGGTTCTTAGTGTCTTTATTGGGGTTTTAGGTTTTTTAGCATATTTTTAAAGGTAATTAAAGTGTTTTTAGAATTTTCATGTTTTCTTAGGGTTTTTAGGGTTTTTAGGTTTTTTTTAGGTTTTTAGGGATTTTTAAGGATTTTTAAAGTTTTTATTTTTTAGGGTTTTTAGCATTTTTATATTTTTTATGGGTTTTAGATGTTTTTAGATTTTTGAGTATTTATTATGGTGTTTTTAGGATTTATAGCTTATCAAGGATTTATTAGGATTTTTTGGTTTTTTATTGTTTTTAAGGCTTTATGGATTTTGAGGGGTTTTAAGATTTTACATTTTTTAGCATCTTTATGGTTTTTTTTTGTGTTTTTTACTTTTCTAGGGGTTCTAACGTTTTTTAGATTTGTTTTAACCTTTTGAAGGTTTTAATGGTTTTAGAGACATTAGTGGAATGTTTGGTTTTTTATGGGTTTTAAAAAAATTTGGGGGGTTTTTTGGTTTTTTGGGGGTTAAATTGTTTTTAGATTTTTAGGGTTTTCATAGGGGTGTTCAGGATTTTTAAGGGTTTTACATTTTAATGGGATTTTTATTGTTTTCAAGATTATTATGTTTTGTAACGGTTTTTAGAAATTTTGAGTTTTTAGGGTTTTTAGTGTGTTTAGGGTTTTTAGGGTTGTTAGCATTTTTTAGGGATTTTAGTGGTTTTATATTTTTCAGTTTTTTAGGGATTTTCATTGTTTTTTTGGGTTTTTTACATTTTAGGTATATTTTTGTATTTTTTAAAAAATTTATGGTTTTTATAGTTTTTCTGGATTTTGTGGGTTTTTAGTGTTTTCTATGTTTTTTTGTTTTTTTAGGTTTTTTGGGTTTTTAGGGTTTTTGTTGTTTTTTATAGTTTTTTTAAAAAAATTAGGGGTTTAAATGGTTTTTATATTTTTAGTGTATTTTTAATGGTTTTGTGGGTTTATAGAGTTTATATTGGTTTTAGGGGTTTTTTATGGTTTTAAAGCATTTTAGAGTCTTTTATGTTTTTTATAGTTTTAGGATTGTTTATGTTATTTATGAGTTGTAAGTGCTTTTAGGATTTTATGGTTTTCATATGGATTTTCAAGGGTTTTTTTGTTTTTTACATTTTTAGTTATTTTTAGGGATTTTTTAAGTATTTTATGTATTTTTTGCGTCTTTAGGGATTTTTAGAGTTCTTAGGATTTTTTAGGGTTTTAATATTTTATGGTTTTTATTATTTAAAGGTATTTAGTGGTTTCAAGTGTATTTAGGTTTTTAATGTTTTCTTTGGGTTTTTTAGGTTTTTCTATATTTTAATGGAATTTTAGGACTTCTTAAGTATTTTTATGTTTTTAGTGTTTTTAGGGATTTTGAGGGGTTTTATGATTTCTTGGGATATTCATGGTTTTTATGGTATTTTTGAGTTTTTAGGGTTTTTAAGGTTTTTGTAGTTTTTTTATATTTTTATCTATTTATAGGTTTCTTATTTGTTTTTAGGGTTTTAAAATGTGTTTAGAGGTTTTTATGGGTTTTTAAGTTTTTTTGGGTATTTATAGGGTATTTTAGGGTTTTTAGCGTTTTTAGGTTTTTTTTGGGTTGTAAGTGTTTTTTAGATTTTTAAAGTTTTCTTATGGGTTTTAGGTTTTTTGGGGGTTTGTGTTTTTATATATTTTTAGTGATTTTTAGGTTTTTTAGAGTTTTATGGTTTTTAGTGATTTTGAGGGGTTTTAGGTTTTTAGGGGGGGTTAGGGTTTCTGACATTTTTGTTTTTTTAGGGGTTTTAATTGTTTTTATGTATTTAATATTTTCATATTTTTTTCATGGTTTTATGGTTGTTTACATTTTTTGGGATATTTTTTAGATTTTTTAGGATTTTTATGTTTTTAAGAAATTTTCAGAATTTAGGGGGGTTTCTGTGTTTTTAGGGTTTTTAGTGTTTTTATCATTTTTTTGGATTTTTTGGGTTTTAATTTATGTAGTTTTTTATTGATTTCTAAGGGTTTTCATGTTTTCGTGTTTTCTACATTTTAAGGGATATTTATGGATTTTGTGGAATTTTATAGTTTTTAGAGGTTTTAGGATTTTTATGGTTTTTGAGGGATTTTAGTGTTTTTGAGGGTTTATAGGTTTTTTTAGGTTTTTAGGGGTTTTTTTGTTTTATAGTGTTTTTTTGTTTTTAGATTATTTAAATTTTATTTTGGTTCAAAGGGTCCTTAGTGCTTTTAGTGGGATTTTGGGGGTTTTGTGGGTTTTTATGGTTTTTAGGGAAAAGAAGGATTGAGACAAGGTAAACCTTGTCCCCCAAAATTTATTAAAAAAGAAGAAGCCAAGGAAAATTTACAAGGGGGGATTGGAAACCAGGGTATACAACTCACCCTTCTTATCAGACTCCACAAGCTATAGACAGAACGACGTGGAAAAATGCGACCATATCGAGCTCCTGTCCACAATCGCCTGCTTGGAGAGTCCTTCAGTAACTAAGTTCGCCTCCCGAGAGGCATGTGTGACATGAAGGTCATCATTTGATAATAATTGAGGCATTCCATCCACTGGAGAAGAATACTCCGAGGGACTCGCCCTAATTCGGTATTAAGGACCTCCACTACAAGCATAGAGTCTGATTCAAGCTAGAGAGGACTCTATCCAAACTGAATAGCAAATTTAATTGCCTTTATCATGGCCCAAATTTCAGCTTCAAGTGCACAACGATTCCTAATAAAATGATGACTGTAGCCTTTAATGAAGCAACGATGGGTACGGAAAACCCCACCACACCCTGAGGGACCTGATGCTCTTAGTGTTGCACCATCCATGTTGACCTTGATCTCAGATGAAATCGGGGGGATCTAGCAGATAAACTTAAGAAAATAATGTTTTCTTGACGTACCAGCAACACCAAGAAACTAAAAAAGAATAATACCATTCATATAATTTTTCATTGAGTCAGACTAGATATGAGACACCGCATGAATCACTGTAGGAAGAATAAAAAAACCACCATGGAAAGAGAGTTGTTTTTTGTTGAATTAAATCGCATTCTAGGCAGCCCAAGTGTAGGAGGCAATGGAAACAATGGAAACATGCAAGAAGTTGGACACCTACCTACTGCAAGGCCAGTTAACCAAATTGTCCAGAAACTCAAAAATTAGCCCATTCAAGAAGAAGGTAAACCCAAACAGCATCTGCAAGTGTTCCCATAGCGTCGCTACAATCCTGCATTGAGGAAAAGTGTGTTGAATAGATTCCTTATCTCCCAGAATGAGGAAGTAGGTTGAGGTCAGGCTGTGTCAATCCCTTTACAGTTTTCCTTGACATGAAAAGATATTTTTAGGGATTTTAGGGTTTTTTATGGTTTTAGGGTTTTTAGGGGATTTAAGTCTCTTTAGGTTTTAAGGGTTCCTTACTAGTTTTCAGTGTTTAATATACTTTTACATTTTTAGGTATATTTAGGGATTTTAGTATTTTATGGGTTATTAAGGTTTTTATGAATTTTGGGGACTCTTAGGGTTTTTACAGTTTTAAGGTTTTTATGGTTTTGTTGGGTTATTAGGGGATTTTTTTAGTGTTTTATATTTTTTAAGGTTTTTATATTTTTTAAAAAAAAATGGGGTTTAAAGTGTTTTATAGTTTTTTTTGGATGTTACGGGTTTTATGGGTTTTAGGTTTTTTATGATTTTTAAGGGTTTTTATGTTTTTTAGTGTTTTATGGTTTTTAGAAGTTTTATGGTTTTTCAATATTTTTATTGTTTTTAGGGGTTTTAATTGTTTTTTAGGCTTTCAAGGTTTTCTAAGATGTTTTCAAGTTTCTTATGGGTTTTTACGTATTTATGGACATTAGGGATTTTTAGGATTTTTATGGGCTCTCAAGGTTTTTAGGGATTTTCAAGGATTTTAGGGTTTTTATGGTTTTTAGGTTTTCATGGGTTTCTTGGGATTTTATGGTTTTTCTTTTCCTTTTTTATACTTTTATATGTTTTTAGAGTCTTATTAACATTATAATGGGTTTAGATGTATTTTAAAGTAAATAGTGGGTCTTTAGGATTTTATGGGGTTTTATAGTTTTTAAGGTTTTAATTGGTTTTTATGGATTTTAAAGGTTTTTTGGGTTTTTTGGGCCTTTAATGGGTTTTTAGAACATTATGTTTTTGAGGTTTATAAGGTTATGTAGAGGGTTTTCATGGTTTTTATGGTTTTTTATGTTTTTAGTGATTTTTAGGGATTTTTTATGATTTTCATCGTTTTTAGGGTTTTAGGGATTTTTAGGGATTTTAGGGTTTTCTTGAGGTTTTAGTGTTTTTATTGATTTTATATTTTTTTGGTTTTTTAAATCATTTTATAGTTTTTATGTTTTTTAGTGATTTTTAACATTTATAGGGTTTTAAATAGCTTTTATTGTTTTTAGTGGGTCTTTAGGTTTTTTTTGGTTTTTTGGGTTTTTTAAGGATTTAGGGGTATTAATGGTTTTGGGGTTTTTATGAGTTTTAACTCCTGTTATGTTTTATGGTGTTATTAATATTTTTAAGGATATTTTGGTTTTCTTATGTTTTTTTGGATTCTAGGCCTTTTTAGGATTTTTATTGTTTTTTGGGTTTTTAGGGTTTTGATGATTTTATGGGTTTTGAAGGTTTTTTTATTTTTAGGGGTTTGTAGTGTTTTAGAGTTTTAATGGATTTTAGAGTTTTTTCACTTTTTAAATGGCTATTTTTTATATCTTTTAATGTGTCTTTAGGTTTTTTATTGGTTTTTAGGGATTTTTATGGTTTTTAGGGATTCTTAGGGGTTATAGGAGTTTTAGGGAATTTTAGGTTTTTTAGGGTTTTTAGTGTTTTTTTTGTTTTCAGGGGATATAATTTTTTTTGGTGTTTAAGGTTTTCTTATGGGTTTTTAGGGTTTTTATGGGTTTTTTACATTTTTAGGTATTTTTCGGCATCTCTATGTCTTTTTTTGTTTTTTAGTGCTTTTAGGGATCTTAAAGGGTTTTAGGGTTTTTATGTTTTTAAGGCTTTTTTATGGGTTTTTAACATATTTATAGTTTTTTAATATTTTAAATTGATTAATGGTTTTTTAGAGATTATATTTGTTTTTAGGGTTTTTTACGGCGTTTTACGGTTTTAAGGTTTTAGTATTTTTTTTGTTTTTAGGGGTTTTTATTGTTTTTTGGGTTTTTAGGGTTTTTAGGTGTTTAATATTTTTAGGGTTTTTAGTGGTTTAATGTGTTTTTAGGTTTTTATGGTTTTCATAGGATGTTTCATGGTTTTTAGGTTTTTGACTTTTTATTGGATTTTATAGGATTTTTTATGATTTTATGGTGTTTAGTTTTTTTGGGATTTTGAGGGTTTATAGATTTTTTAAACTTTCAGGGTTTTTAGAGGTTTTGGATTTTTTTTGGGTTTTTAGGGTTTTTAAGGTTTTTAATCGTTTTTTAACTTTTTTATTGGTTTTGAATGTTTTTTTGGTTTTAGTAGATTCAAATATTTATATGCGATTTTTAGAAATTTAAAAGTTTTTTCTAGTGTTTATGGTTTTTAGGGGTTTTGATAGTTTTTATGGTCTTTTACGGGTTTTTGGTGTTTTTTAGGTTTTTAGGGTATTTAATAATATTTAGTATTATATGGTTTTCTTAATATTTTTTAGGTTTTTTAGATTTTTTTTTATCATTTTAGGTATTTTGAAGGATTTTTTAGTATTTTTTGTTTTTAGGGGGTTTTTGGGATTTTGAGGGGTTTTTAGTATTTTTTGGGGTTTTTAGTTTTTCTTATGGTTTTTAGAAATTACAAGGTTTTTATGGGTTTTAAGAGTTATTAGGTTTTTAAGGTGTTCATAGGGGCTTTCATGGGTTTTAAGGTTTTTTTAAAATTTTAGAGGGGTTCGGGATTTTTAGGTTTTTTATGACTTTTAGGGTTTCTATGAATTTTTTACGGTTTTCAGTTTTTTAGGGTTTTAATGGTTTTTTGGGGTTTTAGGTTCCTTTTGAGTTTTCACGTTTTTTAAGGTGTTTATAGTTTTTTTAACATTGTTAGGGGGTTTAAAGTGTTTTTTGAGGTTTTAGTGGTCTTTTAGGATTTTTAGGGGTTTTTTGGTATTTATATTTTTATGGTGTCTTAAGGTTTTTCAGGGTTTTTAGGGTCTCTTAGGGTTTTTTAGATATTTAGTATTTTTTTTCATTTTTAGGGTTTTTAAGTGTTTTCATGATTTTAGGGTTTTCTTAGGATTTTTAGGGTTTTTTGGTTTTTTACATTTTTAGGGAATTATAGGAAATTTTATGTCTATTATTGTTTTTAATGTTTTTAGGTATTTTTTGGGGATTCAGGTTTTTCTATGGGTTTCAGGGTTTTTTTGGGATTTTTATGGTTTTTTTGTGTTTTTAGGGTTATTATGAGTTTTTATAGTTTTTAACATTTTTACAAGAATAAATGGGTTTTAATGGATTTAGTGGTTTTTAGGGATTTCTTGGGTTTTGGGGGTTTTAATGGGTTTTAAGTGTTTTTATGGACTTTATAGATTTTTCACGTTTTAGTATCTTTTATGGATTATTATGGTTTATAGAATTATTTAGGTTTATTGGGAGTTTAAGGTATTTTTAGAGATTTTTTGGATTTTATAGTTTTTGTGAATTTGACCGGTTTTAGAGTGTTTTATAGTTTTTAGGTGTTTTAAGGTTTTATTGAAGTTTTTATGGTTTTTTTATTTATTAAGGGTATTTGAATTTTTTTTGAATTTTTTAGCATTTTTTAAGGTTTAATTGGTTTTTTAGTTCATAATAGATTTTATAGTCTTTATGGTATTTTTGGGTTTTTATGATTTTTAGGCAGTTATATTGGTTGTAGGGGGTTTAGGGTCTCCTTAGTATTTTTATGGGGTTTTATCATCTTCTATACTTTTATGTGTTTTAGAAATTTTATGATTTTAATGTTTTCTTAGGGGTTTTCAGGACATTTAGAATTTTTTTTATGTTTTTAAATATTTTTAGATATTGTTTAGGTTTTTATAATTTTTAGGGATTATAAGGATTCTGAGGGTTTTAGATTTTTAGCATTCTTAAGTGTTTGGGGGGGGGGGTTGTGTTTAAAGGTTTTTAAGGTTTTATTACTATTTAAAATGTTTTTTAGGGTTTTATACATTTTAGGAATTTTTAGGAATTTTTTTAACACTTTTATTTTTTTAGGGTTATTAGAGATTTTGAGAGTTTTTTTGTAGTTTTTGGGTTTTTTTTGGATTTTCTGGTTTTTTGAGTTTTTTAGGGTTTTGAAGGTTTTTATAATTTTTAGCATTTTTATGCGTTTAAATGATTAATAGTTTTTTAGTATTTTTTTTGGTTTTTGTGGATCTTTATTAGTTTTTATGGTTTTCAGGGGTTTTATGATTTTTAGGGGTTTTAGGGTTTTGACTATTTATAATTTTTTTATGATTTTATATGGTTTAAATGTTTTAATGTTTTTATGGGTTTCTTAGGGTTTTTCAATATTTTTAGGTTTTTTTACCCTTTTATGGGTTTTAGGGATATTTACGGATTTTTATGGGTTTTTAGGGTTTTTAAGGATTTTGAGGGTTTTAAGGTTTTACTGGTTTTATGGGTTTTAATGGTTTTTAGCTTTTTAGGGGTTTTGGTGTTTTAGGTTTTTAAGGTTCCCTTATAGGTTTTCTGGATTTTTTACTATTTTTATGTTTTTAGAGATTTTAAGGGGTTTTTAGGATTTTTATGGGTTTTTGGGTTTTTCTGGATTTTGAGGGTTTCTATGGGTTTTTGGGTTTTTAGGGGGGGGGTTTGAGTTGTTTAGGGGTTTTAATATTTTTTGATTTTTTAACATTTTCTGAGGACAATGTTATTTTAGAGTTGTTAATGTTTTTTAGGAATTTCTATGGGTTTTTAGGGGGTTTTAGTGTTTTAGGTGTGTTTATGGATTTTAGGGTCTTTTATGGGTTTTAGGGTATTTTAAGGTTTTAACATTTTTATATATTTAAAGGATTTATGTTTTTTTAGGTTTTTATGGTTTTCATGGAGTTTTTATAGGTTTTTTAGGGTTTTTATGTTTTTATGGGTTTTTTGGTATTTTTTATTATTTTTATAGGGTTTTAGGGGTTTTATGGTTATTGAGGGTTTTTACGGGTTTTTGGGTTTTTATTATTTTTATGCTTTTTGGGTTTTATGTGTTTTTAGGTCCTTAAGATTTGATGAGGGTTTTATAGTATTTAGGGGTTTTTACGTTTATAGGTTTCCTTAGGGATTTGTTAGGATTTTTGTGGTTTTCACGGTTTTTAGGGATGTTGAGTGTTTTTTTGGGTTTTTTGGTTTTTTGGGGTTTTCAGGTATTTTTTAGAATTTTGTATAGTTATTAATGTTTTTAGTATTTTTTAACAATTTTATTTATTTAGAGGATTTTTTGAGTTTTTGTGGTTTTTAGAACTTTTATGGGTTTTTTGGGTTCTTTAAAGTTTTCCTATGTCTTTTTGGTTTCTAGGGTGTTTTAGGGATTTTAGGGTCTTTTAGGGTTTTTTAGGGTTTTTAGCATTTTTTAGGTTTTTGGTGGTTTAAAGTGTTTTGAGGTATTTATGGGGTTTTTGTGTTTTCTAGGATTTTTTAGGTCTTTCACATTTTTTTGGATTTTTAGTATCTTTTAGGTTTTTTATGTTTTTTGGGATTTTGAGAGTATTTAGGGGTTTTATAGTTTTTTAAAGGTTTTTAGGGTTATTTATATTTTTTAGGGTTTTTTAGTGTTTTATGTTTTTCGGGTTATATTATGGTTTTTCTGGGTTGTTATGTTTTTTATGGATTTGTAAGAATTTTTATAATTTTTATGGCTTATTAAAATGTTTGGAGATATTGAAGATTTTCTGGGTGTTCTGGGTTTTTTTTGAGTTTTTAGGGACATTATGGTTTTTTTAGGATTTAGGGTTCCTTTTCGGTTTTCTAGTGTTTTAAAGGTTTTTTAGTTTTTTAGACATTTTTAGTGGTTTAAAGGGTTTTTAGAATTTTTATTGTGTTTTTGAATTTTTTATTGTTTTTAGGGGTTTTATGGTTTAAAAGAGTTTTTATTATTTTTAGTGGTTTATTTGGTTATTTAGGGTTTTTGGGGTTTTTAGCGCTATTATATTTTTTTGGGAATTTAAGTGTTTTTAGGGTTTTAAGTGTTTCTTTGGTATTTTCAAGGTATTTAGGAACTTTTACATTTTTGGGGATTTTTTGGAATATTTATTGTTTTTATTGGGTTTTGGGTTTATAGGTAATTTTAGGGTTTTTAGGGCAAGGAAGGGTCGGGGCCAAGCTATTCCTGACCACCTCCAAAATTTATTATAGAAAGACACAAAGACACTACAGACAAGGGAGGGGCGGGGTCAATCAACCCACACCCAAAAACCCTTAAAAACACACACACAAGCCCAAAAAAAGACTCAAAAACCAGACACAACAGCAGCATCATCACGTCACATCCAGCCAATACCAGCATCCAGCAGCACCACATCCAATCATCACAGCTACACAGTAGCAGCAACACATCCAAACCATCCATCCCCAGCAACCAACATCACAAAATTTGACATCACAGCCAATCAAAACAAGCAGCTTGAACCACAACACAAGCACCGCAACCAAACACGGTCATCATCACCTCCCAGCAAACAGCGACCAACAAATAGCCGCACAACAGCATACTCATCCGCAGAAGCAGATAATAACCAAAAACCCACAAGAATCAGCCCCCAATTAGCATTAAAAAACTGTTAAATAATGCATCCTTTCCCTAACCAGTCTTCATTCACACCCTTTCCAGCTACCAGCATGTCCTCCCCGGGAGGATCCACTGCCAGTAAAACAGGACCATCAGCAAGAAATTTACCAGCTTCCACACATCCCAGTCCAAAAACAACCATCAACTGGCACCAAAGAAACAACCATCCAACATTTCCTTTCACGCCTCATGAACAAGCAGTAAAAAAATTCCAATCTCCCTCATCATCACACACCAAAAGCCACAACAGCAACAAAAAAATCGAACAAACCTGCATCTTCATAGCACATCGTTGACCAGTAAATCAGAGATCCCGCACCACAGGAATACTGATGAAAGGCATTACAAAACTAGTATCCTCCATCGCAAGACCAAACAGCCACCAAAGCACTCTAGAGCTCAGATATTCGAGCATCTGCATAACCGAAGACCAAGATAAAGAAAGCATCACGTCGCCCCACTATCTAAAACGGACTCCATGGAAGCCAAACCCCAGGAGGAAACCACTGAAGAAGACCGAACTCCAACCATCCAAGAGCCCCTGCCTACCAATGGAAGCCCTCTCTACCTTCAGCCGGGCCACTGCAACCATTCCCGCAGAGGTCCTTGACCCCGTTGACCCATAATCAGACACATCAGAACTACAAACACTCCCCCGATCCAAAGTTGAAAACCAGAATTGACCAATTCTTGAAGCCCGATCCGGATCCACGCAGGGATCTGCCGTTGGAGGCGCAAACAGAGCCCATCGGGGATGACAGGCCTCCAAAGCACAGATTCCATAACTACAAAGGGACCAAAGAGTGCATCCTGCAACTTCTTGGCAGATCGAGGAAAAGGATGGACCAAAACGCTGGATGTACATTCTGCAACACATGATCGAGACACCGAGAGAGAAGAAGAACCATCGATGCCTGCTGCCTTTGGTCTGGAGAACACTATTGAAGTCCGAAGTTTCCAAGATCTCCCACCACAAGCACTAAAGGGTGGGGCCGTGAAAGGTGTTAAAACCCCAAGAAACGTTGCTTCTGAGGAAACGTGAAGTCGTCGAAGAGCAACATATGCACCGAAGGGCTCTACATCGACCCACAGCTGCCACGAGTGTCTCCCACAAGGCCAAGAGGAATTCGATTTAGGTTTCCTTAGTATTTTTAGCCATTTTGAGGTTTTTTAGTTTTTTAGGTATTTTTAAAGCCTTTTTAGGTTTTTATGGGTTTTTTGGGATTTTAGGTATTTTCAGGGTTTTAAGGTTTTTAGGGGTGTTGATGGATTTTTAAATGGTTATTAACGTTTATAATAGGTTTTATGGTTTGTTAGAATTTTTTAACGTTTTTATGAATTTAAAGGGTTTTTATTATTTTTGTGGTTTTAGGGTTTTTAAGGGTTTTAAGGTTTTTAGGGGTTCTTATTATTTTTTAGGGTTTGTGGTTTTTAGGGTTTTTAGAATTTTTAGGATTTTAAGGAGTTTTAAGTGTATTTATGTTTTTAATGTTTTATTTGGGGTTTTCATAGTTTTTAGTGGTTTTTATGTTTTTAGTGTTTTTTATGGATTTTTTGTATTTTTATGGTTTTTATGATTTTTTTTGGGATTTTGAGGGGGTTTTGGGTTTTCTTAGATTTTTAGGTATCTTTAGGGTTTTTATTTTTTAATGATTTTTATCATTTTTTGGTATTTTAGGGAATTTAAGTGTTTTTAGGGTTTTATGGTTTCATTAGTGTTTTTATGTTTTTTAGAGTTTTTAGGGATTTTAAGATTTTTTTGAGTATTCAGTGGTTTTTAAAGTTTTATGGGTTTTTAAGGTTTTTAGGGGTTTTCTGGTTTTTAGGGGATTTAGGGGTTTTTGTCTCTTTTTATATTTTTTAGGTATTTTAGGGTTTCTTTGCGTTTTAAGTATTTTTAAGGTTTTTTATTGTTTTTAGAGTTTTTTTTCATTTTTTATGTTTTTAGGGGTTTAAGTGTTTTTAATTTTTTACCAATTTCTTAGTTTTTTTCCTTGTTTTCATGGTTAATAGGGGTTTTTAGCTTTTCTAGTGCCTTTTTTGGGTTTTTAAAATTTTTAGGTTTTTTAGGGGATTTAAGTTTTTTCTAGTTTTTAATGTTTTCTTAGGTTTTTCAATGTTTTAGGGGTTCTCATATATTTATGATTTTTAGGTCCTTTTTAAGAATTTTTAATATTTTTTAGGGTTTTTAGGTATTTTGATAGTTTTTAGGAGGTTTTAGGTTTTAGTGTTTTTTTGTTTTTTTGTTTTTAGATTTTTTTAGGTTTTTAAGGGAAAAAAAGATACGAGGGTTGGGCTATTCCCCCCCCCCCCAAATTTATTAGCAAGAAAAAAGAGACACAATAGGAAATGGAGGGGAGGGGTCAAACGACCCACACCCGAAAACCTATTACAACTCACGCAAGAAAGAAAAACAAAAAACAAAGGAAAAAGAAAAAAAACACACACATCCGAGCAGTCACCACCATCATCCAGCATCAACCAGCATCCAGCAGCTCACAGCTAACCAACGACCTACATCCAAACTCAAAAAATCAAGAATCCAACATGAAGAACCAACAGCAACAATCACCTCCCAACCGATCAACAAAAAACATCCATCAGCACCAACAACACCATTTCAAACCACCACCGTCATTCACCACCAGCAAAAACAGAGCACCGCACCATCCAGCCAACCCGCACCAGCATCCAACAATAGCATCGAGCACCAACACCAAAACATCAAAACCACACAGTAGTAACATCCCATACAATCCAACTCACCCCAAACAACCATTCCGTCGAACCAACACTCCAACACCCACATCAAAACAAAGCCTCCATAACATGTCAAAAAAAAGCACGCAACACCATGACCAAAGACCAAAAGTAGCAGCAAGAGATAGATAATCAGAATAATAACCAAATCCCTCCTCCTACAAGCAACAGGAACTGAGGATTTATGGTTTTTAGTGGTCTTTAGGGTTTTTATAGATTTTTTGGGTTTATAGTTTTTTAGGTTTTTTAGGGGTTTTACGATTTTTAGGGTTTTTAAGGATTTCTTAGGATTTTTAAGGTTTTTGGGTTTTTTATGTTTTTAGATATTTATTGGTATTTTATAGGATTTTTAATATTTTTATGGGCTTCAAGGATATTGAGGAAATTTATAGTTTTTAAAGTTTTTAGTGTTTTTTAGGTTTTTAGGGGTTTTAGGAGCTTTTTTTAAGATTTTCATAGGGTTTTTAGGATTTTTATGGTTTCTTATGTTTTTTGGGATTTTAAGTGTCGTTTTAGTATTTTATGTTTTTTAGTATTTTTATGGTTTTAGGTTTATTTTTGGTTTTTAGGGTTTTTTGGTTTTTTTGGGTTTTCAGTGTTTCTTCAGTTTTTTGAATTTTTATGATTTTTAGAGTTTTTAACATTTTTAGGGTTTTAAGGATTTTTAGAGTTTTTATTGGGTTAGATTTTTTTATTTTGAATTTATGGGTTTTAATCTTTATGGGTTTTATGGGTTTCGGTCTTTTAAGCGTTTTAATGGTTTTTAGCATTTTTAGGGTTTTTAGGGGGTTTATGTGTTTTATGGTTTTAAGGTTTTCTTTGGGGATTTTCAATGTTTTTATTTTTTTTTATGTTTTTATGGATATTTGTTGGATTTTTTAGAATTTTTATGGCTTATAGTGTTTTTAGGTTTTTTGTGGGAATTAGGGTTTTTAGGTTTTTTTATGGTTTTTTGAGTTTTTTTAGTTTTTTTTGGGTTTTATGGGTTTTTTTCATTTTTTAACATTTTTAGTGGATTTAAGTTTTTTATATTTTTATAGGGGTTTTGGGTTTTATATTTTTTTAATATTTTAAAGTTATTTATGAGTTTTGTGAATTTTAAGGATTTTTTTTGGGATTTTATGGTCTTTTTTGGATTTTTCTAGTTTTTAGAATTTTTTATGTTTTTATGCTTTATGTGTTTTTTTAATATTTTCATAGGTTTGTTATGTGTTTTTATTGGGTTTTTAGGGATATTTAGGGTTTCTAGGGTCTTTTTTGGATTTTTAGTGTTTTTTAGGTTTTCAGGGGATTTAACTGTTTTCAGGTTTTTATGGTTTCCATAGGATTTTTTAATGTTTTTACAGTTTTAATTATTTTTACAAATTATTTTGGGTGTTTATGGTTTTTAGTGTTTTAGGGATTTTTAGGGGAGTTAGGTTTTTTTAGATTTTTGTGTTTTCGGGTATTTTAGGGGTTTTCGGTATCTTTAGCGTTTTAGGGTTTTATGGGGTTTAAGTGTTTTCAGTATTTTAAATTTTTCTTAAGGGTTTTCTAGGTATTTAGGGTTTTTTTTGGTTTTTTCAATTTTTAGAGATTTTAATTGTTTTAGGTTTTTTAGGGATTGGGGGTTTTTAGTGTATTTTAGTGTTTTAGCATTTTTAATATTTTTAAGGGATTTATGTGTTTTTAGGTTTTAATATTTTCTTATGGGTTTTTAAGGTTTTATAATTTTTTAAGTTGTCATGTAATTTTAGGATTTTTTTTTGATTTTAAAGGTTTTTTACGATTTTTAGGTATTTTGAGGGATTTTAGGGTTGATAGGATTTCAAGGGTTTTTGGGTTTTTTTGGGTTATTTAAATTTTTTTGAGATTTTATTTTTTTATATAGTATTTTATGTTTTTGGGTTTAAATGGTTTTTAGAGTTTTTAAGATCTTTAGGAATTTTATTTTTTTAGTATTTTTAATGATTTTTTTGGTTTTGATGGTTTTTTGGGGTTTTTGGGGATTTAGGGTCTTTTAATGTTTTACACTTTTTTGTATTTTTTATTTTATAAGTTTTATGAATTTTCAGGCATTCAAAGACTTATTTAGGTTTTTCAAGGTTTTTAGAGTTTTTCTATTTTTATTGATTTTTAGGGATTGTTACAATTTTTATTGGGTTTTAGGGTTTTTACGGATTTTGAAATTTTTTAGGGCTTTGGTGTTTTAAGGTTTTTTTGGGTTTTATATTTTTTTAGGATTCTAATGTTATCAACAAGTTTTTTCAGGTTTTTTTAATGTTTTTAGGGACTTTTTTATTTTTATGTTTGGTTATGGTATTTTGGAATTTTGACGGTTTTTATTGTTTTATTGTTTTTTTTGGATTTCCAAGAGTTTTTTTTTTACTTTTTTAGTTTTTAAGGGTTTTAATAGTTTTTATGTTTTTATGTTTTTTAATAGTTTTTACGTTTTTATGGTTTAAGGTGTTTATATAGTTTTTAGTAGTTTTTCGTTTTTATGGGTTTTTTGGGTTTTTTATGTTTTTACCTGTTTTATGGTTTTTAGGGGTTTTTAGGGTTTTTAGGTATTTTTTGGATTTTTAGTGTTTTTAGCATGTTTTGGTTTTTAGGGGTTTTATGTATTTTAATGTTTTGAGAATTTTTTAAGGATTTTTAAGGATTTTTTAAGATTTTTATAGTTTTTTGGTGTTATTAGGGATTTCGAGGAGGTTTTGGGTTTTTAGGGTATATATGGTTTTTTTTTTGTGTTTTTAGGAATTGTTAGTTTTAAGGGGTTTTTTTGTTTCTGGGTTTTTAAGGTTTTATTTTGTTTTTTAAAGGTTTTTAGGGTTTTTTACATTTTTTGTAACTTTTCTGGATTTTTTTATGATTTTGGTAATTTTTTTGCGTTTTTCTGGATTTTGAGGGGTTTTTCGTTTTTTAGTTTTTTTGGGTTTTTTGGGTTTTTAGGTTTTTTGTATTTTTTGGGATTTTATGGTTTTTTTAGAGTCTCTAATGGTTTGGGGGTTTCAAGGGTATTTATTATTTTTAGTTATTTTTAGTCTATTTCTTGTGTTTTAGGGTTTTTAAGGGTTTAAGGGGATTTATGGTTTTTAGGATATTGGAGTTCTTTTTTAGGGTTTTGGGGGTTTTAGTATTTTACGCTTTTTATGGGTTTTAGTGTTTTAGGTATTTAAGGTTTTCTTATGGGTTTTCAGGGTTCTTTGGGTTTTTTACTATTTAAGAATTATTTGGTGTGTTTTAAGAGTTTTGTGGATTTTTTTTCTTTTTAGGGATTTTGAGGGGTTTTACAGTTTTTTCGAATTTTGTGATTTTAATGGTTTTTATGGTTTTATAGGTTTCTTAGGGTTTGTAAGTGTTTTAGGTATTTAATTTTTTCTTTGGATTATTTAGGTTTTTTATGGTTTTTACATTTTTAAGATTTTTTTGGTACTTTTTAGTATTCTTTAGTTTTTAGGGTTTTTAGGGATTTGTGGGGTTTTTTATGGATTTTTACGGTATTTATTGTTTTTATGAATTTTTGGGTTTTTGGGGTTTTTGGGAGTTTTTTTGGCGTTTTATAGGTTTTTATAGTTTTTCTGACAATTTCGGAATTTAAAGGGGTTTTAGAGTTTTTAATCAGTTTCATGGTTTTTAGCGTTTTTATTGGTTTTTAGGGGTTTATGATTTTTAAGGTGGTTTATGTTTTCCAGTGTCTTTTCGGGGATATTAAGGTTTTAATCACTTTTAGGGTTTTTTTTGGGTTTTTATGGGTTTTATGTGTTTTTTTTGGTTTTTTATATTTTCTTTGGGGTTTTCATGGTTTTTTTGGTTTTTATGTTTTTATTGATTTTTTATGATTTTTTTGGATTTTAGGGTTGTTATTTATTTTGATGTTATTATTATTTCTAAGTGTTTTTAGATTTATTTATGTTTTTATGGGTTTTTAGTGGTTTAGGGACTTAATGTTTTCTTATAGTTATTCAAGGTTTTTTACGTTAGTTGGGTTTTTTAGGGATTTTTTTAGTATTTTTAAGTGTTTTTATCTTTTTTTGGGGGTTTTAGGGGTTTTATGGATTTTTATTGTAATTTGGGTTTTTTTGGGTTTTTAGGGTTTATAGGGTTTTAAGGTTTTTGAGTTTTTATAGGTTTTAAGGTATTTTAACCTTTTTATATTTTTTAGGGTTTTAAAGGGTTTTTAGTGCTTTTCGTGATTTTTTAGGGTATTTATGGGTTTTAAGGTTTTTAGGGGTTTGTATGGTTTTATGGGTTTTATGGGTTTTATGGTATATTAATATTTTTAGTGTTTTATGTTTTTTTTGGGGTTTTAAGTGTTTTTAGGTTTTTAAGGCATTCTATTGGGTTTTTAGGGTTTTCATGATTTTTATGTTTCAAGTAATTTTAGGGATGTTTTAGGATTTTTTTTTGTTTTCTAGCCGTTTTAGGGACTTTTAGGGTGTTTAGGGTTTTATGGTTTTATAGTTTTAGTGTTTTTTATGTTTTAAGGTTTTAGTGTTTTTAGGTTTTTAGGAGTTTTAATCGTTTTTATGTTTTTATGGTTGCTTGGTGTTTTATAGGGTTTTTAAGGGTTTTTATTTTTTGGGATTTTTAGAAACATTATAGTTTTTTTGGTTTTTAAGTTTTACTTGTGTTTTAGGGGTTTTATAGTTTTTAACATTTTTTGAGGTTTATAGGGGTTTTAGAGTTTTTAATGGGTTTTAGGTTATTTATGTGTTTTAAGGGTTTTTAATGGTTTTTAGGGATTTTAGTGGGTTTTAGTGGTTTTTAGCAATCTTAGGGTCTTTTAAAGGGTTTTTGGGTTTTTGGGTTTTTGTGGTTTCTTAGGGTTTTAAGTGTTTTGGGTTTCTAATGTTTTCTTATTGGTTTTTAGTGTTTTGGTATCTTTTATTTTTTAGTGATTTTTAGATATCTTTTAGTATTTTTATGGATTTTTTGGTTTTTACTAATTTTTATCATTTTTATGGTTTTTAGGTTTTTTTATGTTTTTAGTTATTTGGGGGTGTTTAGTTTTTTTATGTTTTTAAGGTTTTTTTAGGGTTTTTTAGGTGTTCTATGTTTTTAGGGATATTGTTAATTTGTTAGGATTTTTATAGTTTTTAAGGGTCTTTATATTTTTAGTGTTTGGGGGATTTAGGTTTTTTATTGTTTTTTTTGGTTTCAGGGTTTTTTTTGATTTTTTTATGTTTTTATGGATATTTAGTAATTTTTAAGGTTTTTAGGGTTTAAATTTTTTTTATATTTTTAGTAGATTTTTTGTGTTTTTAGGGGTTTTAGGGTTTTTTATGGTTTTAGGGGTTCTTTGTGGTTTTTAGGGGTCTTTTTATTTGGTCTTTTAGGGGTTTTAGTATTTTTAAGGGTTTTTAGAGTTTTTAGGTTTTTTGTGGTTTTGAGTGTTTTTAGGTTTTAAAGTGTCTCTTAGGTTCTGTTAGGTTTCTCAGTATTTTAAGCATTTTTAAATTTTTGGATTTTTATAGATTTTAATATTTTTATTGGTTTTTAGGTTATTTATATATTTTGGGGGTATTTAGTGTTTTTTAGGTGTTTAGGGGTTTTAAGTATTAATAGTTTCTTAATGTTTCTTAGGATTTTTACGGGTTTTATGTTTTTTATGTTTTTTTTGATTTTAAGTCATCTTTATGAATTGTATGGTTTTTAGGGTTATTGGGGATTTGGAATATTTTTATGGTTTTTAGGGATTTATTATTTTTTAGTTTTTTATTTTGTTTAAAGTTTTTTAGTGTTTTTTACCAATTTTAGTGGTTTAAATAGTTTTTAGAGATTTTAATAGTTTAAGGAGTTTTTATGTGTTTTTAGGTTTTTAAGGATTTTATGTGTTTGATGGTTTTTATATTTTTAAGGATTTTTAGGGTCTTTATGTATTTCTAGCATATTTTAGGGATTTTTGAGTTTTAACTACTTTTATTTTTTTTCTTTGTTTTCTTAGGGTTTTAGGGGTTTTAGTGGTTTAGGGGTTTAATGTTCTTTTAGGTTTTTTAGAGTTATTTAGGTTTTCTAGGGGTTATGAGAGTTTTTAGGTTTTTTGTGTTTTAATATTGTTTTTCAGTATTTTTAGGGTATTTATATTTTTTTGGGATATTTAGGTTTTTTAGTTTTTATATGGTTTTCATCATTTTTACATGTTTTGAGTATTTTAGGGGTTTTCAAGTTTTTTATGGTTTCTTACATTTTTTTAGAATTTTAAGTATTTCTTTGGTTTTTCAGGGTTTTTATGGATTTATAGAGCTTTAGGGTTTTAAGTGTTTGAAGGGTTTTAATCATTTTTGGTGGGTTTATGTGGTTTTAAAAGTATTTAGGCATTTTAAGGGTTTTTAGTGTTTTAAGGTTTTTAGGTGTTTTATGGGAATTTAGGGTTTCCAAAGGTGTTAGGGGGTTTTATAATTTATATCTGTTTTTAGGTTTTCTAAGTGTTTTAGAGTTTTTATATTTTTAGGGGTTTTAATTGATATATATTTTTAAGGTTTTCTTTTGGGTGTTTAGATTTTTTGGGGGGAGTGTTTTTTGTTTTTTGAGATTTTATGTATTTTATGGATTTTTATGGGGTTTTCATGTTTTAGGGATTTTGTGGGTTTTATGGTTTTTAAGAGTTTTACGATTTTTAATTATTATTTAGAATTTTAGGGTTTCTTTAAAGTGTTTTAGGGTTTTAAAAGTTTTTTATTATTTTTAAAAGTTTTTAGTATATTAGAGGTTTTTAAGATTTTTTAGTGCGTTTTAGGGTTTTTATGGGTTTTCTAGTTTTTGGTTTTTAGAGGTTTTTATGACTTTTCAGGGTTTTAGGGTTGTAGGGTATTTTAGTGTTTTTAATTTTTCTAGGTTTTTATGAGTTTTAATTTTTTTTTATATTTTTAAGGTTTTCTTAGGGGATTTCAATGTTTTCAGGGTTTTTTTGTTTTTATTAATTTGTAGGGATTTTTTAGTATTTTAATGTATTGTATGTTTTTAATGATTTTGAGGTTTTTTTTTGGATTTTTTAGTGTTTGAATAGGTTTTTAGGTTATTTTCTGTTTTCCAGTTTTTATGGGTTTGAAGTGTTTTTAGGTTTTTAAGGTTTTCTTAGGGTTTTCAATTTTTTTAAGATTTTTGACATTTTTTAGGGTGTTTTATGTCTTCTTATGGTTTTATGGTATTTATATTTATAGGGATTTTAGAATTTTTTTTGTTTATAGTGTTTTTAAGTTTTTTTATTTTTTTAATGTTTCAAAATGGTTTTCAGGGTTTTATGGTTTTTTATGTTTTTAGGGATTTTTTTGTATTTTCTACGATTTTTATGTTTTTTATTTTTTTAGGGATTTTGTGTATTTTAGGGTTGTTGAAGGTTTTTATAATTTCTTAGTGGTTTTAGGGGTTTTAAGTACTTTTAGGTTATTATGTTTTTCTAAGGGGTTTTCATGAATTTCTTGATCTTTTACATTTTTAGGGGTTTTATGGATTTTTAGGATTTTAATGGTTTTTATGTTTTTATGGATTTTCACTAGATTTACAGTTTTTTGGGTTTTTGATGATTTTTATGGTTTTTTAGGTTTTTAGGGTTTTTTTAGTTTCTAGGGATTTTATAGTTTCTTAGTGTTTTTTAATGTTTTTAGGGTATTAAAGGGTTTTTAGTGTTTTTAGTTGATTTTTAGGGTTTTTACGCTCTTTATGGTTTTAGGGGATTTTATGGTTTTAGGGTTTTTAGGGGGTTTTTATAGTTTTTAGGATTTTTAGTATTTTCTAAAATTTTACAGTTTTTAATTATTTTTAGGTTGTAAGGATTTCTATGGGGTTTTCATGGTTTAAGGGTTTTTTTAAAATTTTATTGATTCTTCATCCTTTTTAGGATTTTTATGGATTTTGGGGTTTATAGGGATTTTGCAGGTTTTAAAGGGTTTTTTGGGTTTTTTGGGTTTCTTGGATTTTTATGTGGTTTATAGTTTTTTAGGGGCTTTAAATTTTTTTAGGGATTTTAATGGTTTTTCAAGTTTAAAGGGTTTTATGATTTTTTTAATGGGTTTTAGGTTTTTTATAGTTTTTAGGGATTTTTATGGTTTTAGGGGTTTATATGGATTTTAGTGGTTTTGGGGGTTTTAGGGTTTTTTATGGATTTTAGTGTTTTTTATCTTTTTAGGAGTTTTAATGTTTTTTAGGTTTTAAGTGTTTATTAGCTGTTTTCATGATTTTTATAGTTTTTTGCGTTTTAGGAATTTTTTGGTCTTTTTTTTAATTTTTATTATTTTTAGGATTTCAGTATATTGAGTTTATTTGGGGTTTTAGGGTTTTTTAGTTTTTTTTAGGTTTTTTAGGTTTTTATGTTTTTAGGTGATTCTAGGTTTTTAAGGTTCTCCTAGGATTTTTAGTGTATTTAGGGATTTTTATGTATTTTTTGAGATTTTTATGGTTATTTAGAGTTTGAGGGATTTTGAGGGGTTTTATGGTTTTTAGGATTTTTGTTGTTTTTTTTGTGTTTATAGGATTTTTTGACTTTTTAGGGGTTTTAAGTGTTTTTATAGTTTTTTATGTTTTTATGGGTTTAATGTTTTTAGGGATTCATGGATTTTTTGATGCTTTTAAGATATTTTAGGTATTTTAGGGTATTTAAGATTTTTTTGTGTTTTTAGGGGTTTTCGGTGTTTTTAGTTTTTAAAGGGGGTTTTATTGTTATTAGGGTTTTAAGGGTTTCATAGAGTTTTTTTTTGAGTTTTTAGGAGATTTTACATTTTTTGTGATTTTTAGTGATTTTTTTGGATTATTATGGCTTTTAGGGTTTATTGCGATGATGATGTTGTTTAGGGTTTTAGGGGTTTTTATTGTTTTTTATATTTTTAGGTTTTTTAATATTTTTTAGGTTTTTATGGTTTTCTTAGGGTTTTCCGAGTTTCTATGTTTTTTTATGTTTCAAGGGATTTTTATGGATTTTTTTATATTGTTATGGGTTTTCATTATTTTTATAGATTTGTAGGGTTTTAGGTGTTTTTAGGGGTTTTAATATTTTTTTTGGGTTTTTTTGGGTTTTGAGATTTTTTTTTCTCTTTTTAGGTATTTTTTGGTTTTTTAAAGCTTTTAATATTTTTTATTATTCTAAATGGATTTTTGATTTTTTAGTTGGGTTTTAGTGTTATTGTGGATTTTTCGGGGTTTTCAATGATTTAATGGTTTTTATTGTCTTTAGGGGGTTTTAGGTTTTACAGTCTTTTTTGGGGTTTTAGGGTTTTTATCGTTTTATTATTTTATAGGGGTTTATGTTCTTTTAGGTTATCATGGTTTACCTTTTGGTTTTTTGGGTTTTTAGGGGTTTTTAGATTTGTTGTTATTTTTAGGGATTTTTGAGGATTTTTTTTATTTTTTTAGTGTTTTTAGTGATTTGGTGAGTTTTAGGGTTTTTAGGGTTTTCATGTTTTTAGGGTTTTTAGCATTTTTATCTTTTTTATGGGTTTTAAATTTTTTTAGGTTTTTAATTTTTTCATAGGAATTTTTATGGTTTGTCGGGTTCTTTTTGTTTTTAGGTATTCATAGGGATTTTTTAATATTTTATGGTTTTTATGATTTCTGGGGATTTTGAGGGGTTTTAGAGTTTTTAGGTTTTTATGGGTTTTTTGGGTTTCATGGGTATTTCTGAGTTTTTTAGTTATATTATGGTTTTTTAGATTTTTTAACATTTTTAATGGTTTAAAGGGATTTTATAGTTTTTAGTGGTTTTTAGAGTGGTTATGGGTTTTTTTAGTTTTTTATGATTTTTTGGGGTTTTATCATTTTAGGGTCCTTTATGGTTTTAGGGTTTTATAATTTTTTATGTTTTTTAGAGGTTTTAAGTGTTTTAAATATTTTATGGATTTCCTAGGTATTTTCAGATTTTGTATATTTTAGGGACTTTTAGTGATTTTTAGGATTTTTACGTGTTTTTATAAATTTTAGAGATATTTACGATATTTGTGATTTTCAAGGATTTTAGGGTTTTCAGCATTTTTTTTGGTTTTTTAATGGTCTTGTGTTTTTTTTGGTATTTATGGTTTTCTTTGGGGTTTTCTTGGTTTTTTGTATTTTTTCATTTTTAGGGATTTTTTGGACTTTTATATTCTGTTAAAGGATTTTAGTGATTTTGAGGCGTTTGGGGTTGTTATAATATTTATTGTTTTATGGTTTTTTTGTGTTTTTATAATTTAATTTGTGTTTTTTAGGGTTTTTAAATTTTTTATACTTTTTAAATGCCTTTAGGGGTATAATGGGTTTGATACTTTTTAGTGTTTTTAGGTGTTCTATGGGTTTTTAGGGTTTTTTAGGGTTTTGGGGGTCTTTATAGATTTTACGGGTCCATAGGGATTTTATGGTATTTATGGTTTTTTGGATTTTTAGTGATTTTATGTTTTCAATTATTTTTAGTGTTTTTAGGATTTTATGGTTTTGTTATTGGGTATCAAGGTTTTTATGTTTTTCAGTATCTTTTACGGGTTTTAGGGGTTTTGTGTTTTCAGGGTTTTAGGTGTTTTATGTGTTTTCATGTTTTTATTATTTTCATAGGGTTCAGGGTTTTAAAACATCTCCCTGCCAAACAGAACCAGCATCCCATAGCACCAACCATCCCTATGTTTTAATTGCTTTTTTGGACTTTAATGTTTCATTAGGGGATTTCATTTTTTTTTATTTTGGGTGTTTTATGGATTTTTTAGTATTTTTAGGGTTCTTTTATAGTTTTTATGGATTATGAGGGTTTTTAGGGGTTTTAAGGTTTTTATAGTTTTTAGCATTTTTATGTTTTTAGGGGTTTTAATTGTTTTTTTTGTTTTTATGGTTTTCTTATAGTTTATTTGGGTTTTTTCCTTTTTTGGAATTTGAAGGGATTTTTTGGATTTTTATGCTTTTTAGGGTTTTAGGGATTTTTAACGTTTTTAGGGTTTTATGGGATTTATGGTTTTCTTTTTGGTTTTTAGGATTTTAAATTTTTTGTTGTTTTACAGGTTATTAGAATTTTTAACATTTTTAGTGGTTTAAAGGCATTTTACGGTTATTAGTAGATTTTTGTGGTGTTTTTAGATTTTAGTTTATTTATGGTTATAGTGGGTTTTGTGGGTTTTAAGGGGTTTTAGAGTCTTTTGGGGCTGTTTTGGATTTTGGGAATTTTTAGGTTCTTTGGTGGTTTAAAGTGTTTTAGTCTTTCATGATTTCTTTGTGTCTTTAGAGTTTTTACAGTTTTTACATTTTTTTTATTTTAAAAGATTTCTTAATATTTTTAGGGGTTTTTTTTGTTTTTATTTGGTTTTTTGGGTTTTTAGTGTTTTTTGGTTTTTTACTAGTTTTATTTTTATTTGTATTTATTGTTTTCTTAATTTATTTTAGGATTTTCTGTTGTTTTTATGTTTTTAGGGATTTTTAGTGATTTTTTTGGATTTTTATTTTTATTTAAGGGATTTAGATATTTATAGGGTTTTTAAAGTTTTTAGTTTATTTGTTGATTTTTGGTTTTTTTATTTCTTAGGGGTTTTATGTATTTTTAGAGATTTTTGATTTTTTTATGGGTTTAAATTTTTTTAGAGTTTTTAGTGTTTTTTGGGTTTGTATAGGTTTTTATGGTTTTATGGTTTTTAGGGGTTTTGAGGGTTGTGAGGGTCTTTTTAGAGTTTTTTGGGGTTTTAGTATTTTTTAGGTCTTTCAGCGGTTTAAAATGTTTTTAGTTTTTAAGATTTTCTTACGGTTTTTCGGGGTTTTTAAATTTTTTTTTTTTTTGATTTTTTAGGATTGTATGTTTTTTAGGTTTTAGGGATTTCAAAGATTTTAGGGTTTTTTAGGGGTTTTAGGGGTTTTTTGTGTTATTAAGTTTTTAGGGGTTTAAAGTGTCTTTTGGATTTTAAGGCTTTCTTAGGGGTTTTTGAGGGCTTTTATGTTTTATTTTATGATTTTAGGTATTTTTTGGATTTTTATGGTATTTTTTTTGGTTTTTACAGATTTTGATGGTCTTCAGGGGTTTAAGGCCTTTTTTGGTTTTTTGGGTTCTAGAGTTTTTTGAGTTTTTTAGGGTTTTAATGGTTTTTTAGAGTTTTTAATGTTTTTATGTGTCTAAAGGGATTTAGAGTTTTTGTGGTTTTATGGATTTTATGGGTTTTTTGGGGGTTCTTAGGATTTTATATTGTTTTACGGATTTTTATGGATTTTAGGTTTTTAAGGGTATTTATTGCCTTTTAGGGTTTTTTTGGTGTCTTAGCATTTTTTTTGTTTTTTTCAGGGTTTTAAGTGTTATCAGTTTTCATGGTTTTCTTATGGTTTTGTGTGGTTGTTAGGGTTTTTAATTTTTTTAGGTTTTTAAGAGATTTCTTAATGATTTTAGGATTTTTTTTATTTACGGATTTTGATTGGTTTTAGTGATTTTTGGGTTTTTAGGTTTTTTGGGGGGTTTAGCATTTTATTGTTTTTAGGGATTCTAAATGTTTTTATATTCTACAGATTTATTAGTGGGATTCAAGATTTTTAGTGGTTTTTATGTTTTTAGGGATTTTTAGGGATTTTTAGGATATTTATGGTTTTTTATAGCTTTTAGGTATTTTCAGGGTTTATTTGTTATTTTAGGGTTTTTACGTTTTTATTGTTTTTTTGGGTTTTTAAGGTTATTTAGTGTTTTTAATGATTTAATGGGAATAAAGGGTTTTTGGTGTTTTTTACGGTTTTTTTTTGTTTTTAGGTTTTTTTGGGGGTTTCAATTGTTCTTAGGTTTTTAGTCTTTTCATTGTGATTTTTAGGGTTTTTAGAGTTTTTTTTACCTTTTTTTGGATTTTTAGGTATTTTTAGAATTTTTTGAGTTTTTAGGTTTTTTTGGTTTTTTTAGAGGGGGGGGGGTTGGGTTTTTTGAGTTTTTAGTGTTTTTAAGGTTTTTAAAATTTTTAATTACTTTAGGGGATTAAATGGATTTCATGTTTTTTTAGGGTTTTTATAAATTTTTAGAGGCTTTTGATTTTTGGGTTTTTCATGGTTTTTAGGTGTTTTAGTGGTTTTTATGGTAATTAAAGTTTTTATATATTTAGGGGTTTCAAGTATTTTTAGGTTTTTATGGTTTCCTTAGGGGTTTTATGATGTTTTTACATTTTTAAAAATTTTTAGGGATATTTTAGTATTTATGGTTTTTAGGGTTTTTGAGGTTTTTTTCGTTTTTAGTGGTTTTTGGGGTTTTTGTTTTTTTAGGCGTTTTTTGTTTTTGGTATATTTTCGGTTTTATGGGGATTTAATTGTTTTTATGTTTTTATGGTTTTCTTATGGGTTTTAATATGTTTTAGTGTTTTTTACAATTTTTTGGATTTTTAGGGATTTTTATATTTTTAGCGTTTTATGGTATTTTTAGGGTTTTAGGGATTATTTTTAGTTTTTAGGGTTTTAATGTCTTTTAGATTTTTTTAATGTTTTTAGGGTCTGAAAGGGTTTATCTAGTTTTTAGTCGGTTTTGGGTTTTTTATAGGTTTTAGGGTTTTTATGGGTTTTTTGGATTTTTTGAGGTGTTTAAGGGTTTTAATGGTTTTTAGGGGTTTGGGGGTGTTAAAGGTATTTTTACGATATTTTTAGGGTTTAATGTATTTTTTTTGTTTTTGGGGGGGTTTATTTATTTTTTGTTTTTTGCAGTTTTGTTAGTATTTTTCAATGGTTTTTAGGGGTTTTACATTTTAGTGATTTTTAGGGATTTTTTTGGATTTTAATAGTTTTTAGGGGTTTTAAGTTTTTTGTGGGTTTTTAGAGTTTTTAGGGTTTTGGGGGTCTTTATGGGTTTTAGTATTTTTTTGGTTTTTTTGGGTTTTAAGTGTTTTTAGTTTTTATTGTTTTCTTTGGGATTTTATGGGTTTTAGGGTTTTTTTATGTTTTTTGAGAATTTAATGTATTTTTTGGGATTTTTATGGATTTTATGTTTTTTAGGAATTTTGTAAGGTTTTAGGGTTATTTGGGTTCTTATAGTTTTATGTTTTTTGGGGGTTTTGGGTTTTTTTAGTTTTTTAGGATTTTATTGGTTGGTAGTATTTTTAATGTTTCTTAGGGTTTAAAGGGATTATAACGTTATTGGTGGTTTTATGGGATTTTTGTGTTTTTAGATTTTTTTAGGTTTTTTTTTGTTTTTGTGTGTTTTAAGGGTTTTTAGAGTTTTTAGATTCTTTTTAGGTTTTTAAGGTTTTTAATGGTTTTTAGTTTTTTTAGGGGGTTTAATTGTTTTTAAGTTTTTAAGGTTTTCTTAGGGTATTTCAGGGTTTATATCATTTTTTAGGGATTTTTGTCTTTTTTAAAGGACTTTGGGGTGTTTTATGATTTTTAGGGTTTTTAGGTTTTTTATCATTTCGTAGGGTTTTTATGGGATTTAAGTGTTTTTTGATTTTTATATTTTTCTTAGGGGTTTTCATGGTTTTTAGGAGTTTCAATGTTTTCTGGGATTTGATGGAATTTTTTGGGGTTTTTATTGTTTTTTGTGACTTTTAGGGTTTTTATGGTTTTTAGGGGTTTTCAGGGTTTTAGGGCTTCATGTTTTTTTGGTTTTTTATGGTTTTTTTGATTTTTTTGGGTTTCAAAGTTTTTCAGAGTTTTCTAATGTTCTTATTGCTTAAAATGGTTTCTAGATTTTTAGTTTATTATTACGAGGTATATAGGTTTATTGTATTTTTTAAATGTTTTTATGGTTTTTATTAGTTTTAGCTCCATTTTAGGGTTTTCGCTTTTTGTAGGGTTTTTAGGTGTTTAAGTGTTTTTAGGAATTTAAGGTTATCTAAAGGTTTTCTTAGATATTTTTAGGTTTTTTACATTTTTATTGATTTTTAACATTATTTTAGGTTCTTTGGGGTATTTTAGGGGTTTTAGGGTTTTATGATTTTTTAAGGTTTTTAGTGTTTTTAGGATTTTAGGGTTTTAAAATTTTTTTAGGTTTTGAAGGATTTCATAAGAATTTTTAGGGTTTTTAGTTATTTTTACCACTTTAGGAATTTTTAGGGAATTTTTAGGATTCATATTAGTTTTAGGGTTTTTAGGTATTTTGATGGTTTTGGGGGTTTTTTGGCATTTAGGATTTTTTTTTGAGTTTTTGGGGTTTAAATTTTTTTTTAGAGTTTTAATGATTTTAGGAGTTTAAAGGGGTTTTAACATTTGTAGTTTTTTTCCAGTTTTTATAGGTTTTTAGGGATTTTAATGTTTTCATGGATTTTTATGGATTTAATATTTCTTAGGGTTCAATGGTCTTTTATGGGTTTTAGGGTTTTTTTTGTTTTTAGGTCTTTTAACGGTTTTATGTTTTTATGATTTTAAGGTTTTCTTTGGATTTTTTTGGTTCTTAATGTTTTTTACATTTTTAGAGATTTTGTGGGATTTTTAGGATTTTATGATTTTTTGGGGGTTTTAGGGATTTTGACTTTTTTAGGTGGTTTTAGGGGTTTTAGAGTTTTTTGGGTTTAATTTTTTTTTAGGTTTTTAGAATTTCTATGTTGTTTGAGGATTCTAAGGTTTTATTAAGGGTTTTCATGGTTTTTATGGTTTCTTACATTTTAGGGAATTTTATGACTTTTTTATGATTTTTATTGTTCTTATGGTTTTTTAGAGATTTGGGAGGTTTTAGTGTATGTATGGGTTTTATGGTTTATTGAGGTTTTTAGGGGTTTTTTCAGTTTTTAAGGTTTTAAAGGATTTTTTTTTGAGATTTTTAACGTTTTTATGGGTTTAAAGGTTTTTATGAGTTTTTAGTGGGTTAATGGATTTTTTGGGATTCATAAAGATTTTAGGTGTTTTATGGTATTTAGGGTATTTTTACAGTTTTTAGCTTTATTTAGGTTTTTTCTGGTTTTATGTGTTTTTATGTTATTAATATTTTCTTGGTCTTTTTATGGATTTTTAGGGTTTTATAGATTCTGGGGCATTTTTAGTATTTTTATGGGTTTTTAGGTTTTTATGTATTTTGATTGTTTTTACAGTTTCTAGGGTTTTTATGGTTTTTTATGGGTTTTATCATTTTTTTGGGTTTTAGGGGTGTAAATTGATTTTGGGTTTTTACATTTTCTTTAGGGGTTTTAAGGGGTTTTAAGGTTTTTTACATTATTAGGGATTCATTAAGATTTTTAATTTTTATGTTTTTTAGGGTTTTTTTTGGGATTTTGATGGGTTTTTTGGTTTTTTTGGGTTCTTTGGTTTCTATGGTTGTTTTTTGATTTTAGAGGTTTTTTGAGGTTTTAGGGTCTTAATGGTTTTTAATAGTTTTTTAATGTTTTCGGGTTTTAAATAGTTTTCATATTTCTTATTAATTTGTTAGTATTTTTATGGGTTTTTAGGATTTTTATTTTTTTAAAAGATTTTTATGGTTTTAAAGGGGTTTCATTGTTTTTGGGATCTTTTTTGGGTTTTTAGGGTTTTTTATGGTCTTAGGGTTTTTAATATTTTTTAGGGGTTTCAACTATTTATAGTTTTTAAGGTTTTCTTAGGGTTTTTTGTGGTTATTTGTGTTTTTATATTTTTAGATATTTTTCATAATTTTTTAAAATTTTCATGGTTTTAGTGATTTTTAGGGTTTTGGGTTTTTTTGGGGGTTTGGGGGTTTTTAGGGTTTCATCATTTTTGGTTTTTTTAGGGGTTTAAAATGTTTTTATTATTTTTAGGATTTATTTGGGGTTTAATGGGTTTTGTTGTTTTTAATTTTTTTTGGTATTTTTAGGGATTTTTTATGATATTTATAGTGTTTAGGGATTTCAGATATTTTGAGGAATTTTAGGGTTTTTATGGTTTTTCGGGTTTTAAGGTTTTTTTTGAATTTTTGTGGTTTTGAAGGTTTTTTAGTTTTTAGTGGGGTTTTATTTTTTATATGTGTTTTTTATTGTTATTCTATGGTTTTTATTATTTTTTATGGTTTTTAGGGTTTTTAGGGTATTTTATAGGTTTTGGGCATTTTTTAAGTTTTTTTAGTGGTTTCAAGTGTTTTAATTCATTTAATGTTTTCATAGGGTTTTTAGGGTTTTTTTAAATTTTTAGGGATTTTTAAGGAATTATAAGGATTATTATGGGTTTTTAGAGTTTCTAAGGAATTTGTGGGCTTTTAAGGTCTTCTAGGGTTTTAGGGTTTCTTGGTTTTTGCGGTTTTAGTGATTTTTATATATTTTTACGGTTTTTAATATTTTCTAGATTTTAATGTATTTAGGGATTTAATGTGTTTTTAATGATTTTATGGGTTTTAGGGTTTTTTTATGGGTTTTTATAGTTTTAGGGGTTTTGTGGTTTTAGGGGTTTTATGGTTTTTGGGTCTTTTTACGATTTTTAGGGTTTTTAGTGTTTTTAATGTTTTAAGGGTTTTAAGTGTGTTTAGGTATTTACGATTCTATTAGGGTTTTATAGTGTGTTAGAATTTATTATATTTTTGGGGATTTTTAGGGCATTTTAGTATTTTTACGGATTTGTAAGGTTTTTTTTTATTTTGAATGGTTTTAGTGTTTTTTGGGTTTTTATGGTTTCTTGGGTGTTTAGGTTGTTTTTGATTTTTTTAGGGAGGGTTTTGTTAGTGTTTTAAAAAAAATTGGGGTTTAAATGGTTTTTATAGTTTTTAGTCGGTTTTATTCTTTTTATAGGTTTTTATGGTTTTATGGTTTTTAGAGGGTTTTATGGTTTTTTTTGATGATTAAGGTTTTTTTATAGTTTTTATGGTTTTCATCATTTTATAGGTTTGTTATGGGTTTAAAGTATTTTTAGGTTTTTAGGGTTTCCCCATAGCCTTTGAGGGTTTGAAGGGTTTTTTATGTTATTAGGGGTTTTAGGATGTTTTAGGATGTTTTAGGATTTTTATGGTTTTCTAGGGTTTTTAGGTATTTTGAGGGTTTTAGGATTTTTTAGGTCTTTTAGGATTTTTAGGTTTTTTGTGATTTTAGGGTTTTTTTGAGTATTTTAGGGTTTTATGGTTTTTAGTGCTTTTTAACGTTTTTAGGGGTTTAATGGATTTTCATAGTAATTAATTTTTTTTTATTTTTATGGGCTTTTACAGATTTTTAAGGCTTTTAGGGGTTTTATGGTTTTTCGGGGATTTTAGTTTTTTACGGTCTTTTAGTATTTTTATTGTTCCTTAGTTTTTTCGGGGATTTCAAGTGTTGGTAGGATTTAATGTTTACCATGGGGTTAATTAGGGTTTATAGGGGTTTTTATATTTTTAGTTATTTTTAGGGATTTTTAATTTTTTATGGTTTTTATGGTTTTATGGATTTAGAGGTTTGTAGGGTTTTTTATAGTTTTAGGATTTTATTGGGGAAAGGAAGATGCGGGGCCAAGCTAATCCTTGCCCACCAAAGTTTATTTGAGAAAAGACACTATAGAAAAGGGAGGGGCGGGGTCAATCAACCCACACCGAAAAGACCTGGACACCCACACAAAACCCAGGAGTCCCCAAAAAACACAAAAGACTCACAAAACGAGACATGCAGAAAAGTAAAATCATATCCATCAGCATCTTCCAACCAACCAGCACCCAACATCCCACATCACATTTTTCATCATCCATCACCTCTTTTCCAATTATTTCCAACACCAGCAACACAAAACCTCTAGCACTAAAATCATAAATATCATCTTTATCACATCCTGGCCATTCAACAACCAGGTTACAACACCTCATTTTCAAGAATCCAACACCTATTAAGTGCTTTCATGGTTTTTATGGTTTTTTTGTTTTAGGTATTTTCATGGATTTTTAATTTTTTTTATGTTTTTTGGGATTTTGATGGTTTTTAGGGCAAAGAAGGCTCGGGTCCAGGCTATTCCTGGAACCCCCCAAAATTTATTAAACAAAAGGACACAAACACTGCAGACAAGGGAGGGGAGGGGTCGAATGACCCACACCCAAAAACCCTTACAACCCATGCCAAAGAAAGAAAAAAAAAGAAAGAAAAAGACACAAAAACAGAAAAAAATACAGCATCATCACATCACATCCAGCCAGTACCAGCATCCAACAGCACTACATCCAGCGTTAACTAGCATCCAGCATCTCACAGCTAACCAACAACCAGCATTCAGACTACAGCAACAAACAACATCCAGCAGCAGCAACCAGCCAACCAACATCCACAACAAACCAGCAACCTGCATCCTCATTTTCAGACAGCTAGCACCTCTTTCGACCACCAAACATCCCCCAGCATCCCACTTCCACTCCAGCAAATTTTTTTTTCACCAACACCTACATTACCATCAAATTCAGACCCAAGAAGATCAAATCAAACCATTTCAACAAACCAAACAACCCATCAAACCAAAGCAACGCAAGAAAACCAGAAACACAAGGCCCCCCCTCCCTCCAAGCCGCTGGATCCGACATCGAAACACCGGTGCATGCCAAGATGACGACGAGACAGGGTGAAGTCAAGCAGAAGAATCGGAGTCGGAGGTCACCGTGGCAGACGCTGTGCACACCGGATCCGATGCCAGAATCCGCAATAGAAACAGCAACTATCGTGGCTGACGGTGAGCACACCGGAATCGAAGAGCACTCCGAAGCAGCAGTGAGATCCCGAAGCCGAAGACACTCCGCAGTCGACACCAATCCAGTCGACATGAAGCGCCCAAGGCCGCGGGGAGAAACCAAAGCTAAGCGAAGCGAATTCAACACCGGACTGAAACCCCGAAGCCAGGAACAACGAGGTCGTTGCACGTCGACGCAGATATGAAAACTCGAAACCACAAGCAAAACAGGTCTGGCGTCAAACATACCAGAGCCAAAGCGAGATCCCGAAGTTGAAGGGTTCGAAGCAGTTGCCACTGGACCAAAACCGAAGCCGATCCAACCAGATCCAACACCGATCTACGCCGAGCCAAAGCGAGGCAACCAGCGATGAAGCCAGCCAGTCCGAGGCCTTGAGGGATTAATCTCATTGATGATTTTTCTTCATGGTTTTTAGGGGTTTTAATGATTTTTTGGGTTTTTTGGGGTTTGAGGGTATTTTGAATTTTTTAGAGTTTTTACGTATTTTTAAAAATTTAATGGTTTAAATGGTTTGTATATTTTTGTAGTGGTTTTATAGGGATTTTTGAGGTTTTTAGGGGTTTTCAGGTTTTTAAGGGTTTTATGTTTTCTAGGGGTTTTCAGGATTTTTTGGGCCTTTTAGGGTTTTTCGGGGTATTATCATTATTTAGGTTTAATAGGGGTTTGAACTGTTTTAGGTCTTTAGGTTTTTAAGGTTTTCATAGGGTTTTCACATTTTTTAGTGTTTTATACATTTTTATGGATTTTTAAAAATTTTAGTTTGTTCAATAATTTTATGGATTTCAAGGATTTTTGGAGTTTTTTATGGTTTTTAGTGTTTTTAGGATTATTATGGTTTTAGCCCTTATTATATTTTTAAGGGTTTTATTAGTTTTAAGTTTTTAATTTTTTTTAGGGATTTTTAGTGATTTTAGGGTTTTTTAATTTTTATAAATTTTAGGTGTTTTTATGGTTTTCTAGGGTTTTTAAGAATTTTGACGGTTTTTAGGTTTTTTTATGTTTCATTCCTTTTTAGGGGTTTATGAGTTTTTTTAGAATTTTTATGATTTTATTTCTATTTTTTTATTTTTTTAAATTTATATAAGTTATTGCGAATTTTTAGTTGTTTTAGTGGTTTTATATATTTTTTTGGGGGTTTTAAGGTTTTTAGGGTTTTTTAACATTTTTTATTTTTTTAGGGGTTTATGTGTTTCTAGGTTTTTAGGATTTATTTGGGTTTTTCATTGTTTTTTTGGGTTTTTTTATGTTTTATGGGTTCTAGGGATTTTTAGGATTTACAGTTTTTTAGTTCTTTAGGGATTTTGAGTTTTTTGGGTTTTTAGGTTTTTTAGGGTTTTTTAGGGTTTTATCGTTTTTAGGTTTTTTGGGGTTTTCCGTATTTTTTTGGTTTTTATAGTTTTATTAGTGATTTTTTGGATTTTATGGTTTTTATGTTTATTTGGATTTTTAGGGCTTTTTTAGGATTTGTATTCTTTTTAGTGGTATTAGGAATTTTTTTGGGGTTTTAGGGTTTTTTAGTGTTTTTAGGTTTTTTTGGGATTTTAGGGATTTTAGGGTTTTTTTGAGTTTTTATTGTTTTTAAGGTTTTTTAAAGTATTGTAACATTTTTAGGGGTTTAAATGGTTTTTTTATTTTTATTTTTTTGAGGGGTTATTTGGATTTTTTTCATTTTTAATGTTTTTATGGGTTTTAGGGTTTTTATGGTTCTTAATCTTTTTTAGGGTTCCTAGGGGTTTTATTATTTTTTTATCTTTTTAGGGGTTTAAATTATTTTATTGTTTTTATGTTTTTCTTATGGTTTTTGAGGGTTTTTAGGAGTTTTAAATTTTTAGGGTTTTTAGGTATTTTTTATGTTTTTTTGGTTTTAGGGATTTTGAGGGTTTTAATGTTTTTATGGTTCTCTAGTATTTTTTGTTTTGAGGGTATTTTTTAATTTTTATGGATTTTATGGTTTTTATAGTTTTTTAATGCTTTTATGGGTTTAAAGGGTTTTTAGAGTTTCTAATTGGTTTTTAGTGGTTTTATGGGTTTTGGGGGTTTCATATTATTTTTAGGGGTTTTATGGTTTTTAAGGGTTTCAGGGTTTTTTGGATTTTTAGTATTCTTTATTTTTTAAAGGGTTTAAATGTTTTAATATTTTTATTGTTTTCTTAGAGGTTTCAAGGTTTTTAATGTTTTTTAATTTTTAGAGAATTTTTAGGTTTTTTATTCTTTTTAGGGGTTTTAGGGATTTTTATGGCTTTATAGTATTTTTCGGGTTTTTATGGGTTTTTCTTATTATTGGAATTTTTCATGTTTTTATGGGGTTTAATTGTTTTATGTTTTTAGGGGTTTATTAGGGTTTTCAAGGGTTTTAGGGGTTTTTATATTTTTTCAAATTTTTAAGGATTTTTTGGAATTTTAGGGTTTTTATTGTTTTTAGGTTTTTTAGGGATTTTGATGGTTTTTAGTTTTTAAGGTTTTGGGGATTTTTGGGGTTTTTAGGGTTTTACAGTTTTTATGGTTTTTTGGTTTTTTGGGTTTTTTTTGAATTTTAGTGGTTTAAAGGTTCTTTAGTGTTTTTTAAAAAAATTTAGGGTTAATATGTTTTTATGGTTTTTTGTTGTTTTTAAGTATTATTGGTTTTTAGGGGTTCTTAAGGTTTTGTGGTTTTTTGGGATTTTTAGGATTTTTAGACACTTTATGGGTTATTTATAATTTTTTGTGATTTTAGGTTTTTGATGGGTTTAATGTTATTTATGCTTTAATGTTTTCTTACGGTTTTTAAGGATTTTACATTTTTAGTGATCTTTGTGGGTTTTATAGTATTTTGTATGGTTTTAGGGTTTTTTGGAGTTTTTAGGATTTTTAAGGTTTTTAGGGTTTTTATGGATTTTAGCGTATTCTAGGTTTTTTATGGGTATTAGTATTTTTATATTCTTATTCTTTTCTTTAGGGTTTTTAGGGATTTTAGGGATATTGGGGGTTTTTAATGTTTTCTGGGTTTTTTAAATTTTTAGTGGTTTTAAATTTATTTAGTTTTTTTGACATTTCTAGAGATGTAATGTGTTTTTATAGTTTTTTATGCTTTTTAGGGTTTTAGGGGTTTTATGGTTTGAGGGATTTTTTTTGGGTTTTGAGGGTCATTTTAGAGTTTTTAGGGGTTTTAGTGTTTTTTAGGTTTTTTAGAGGTTTAATTTTTTTGAAGTTTTTAAGGTTTTCTAATGGGTTTTCACGGTTATTAGGATTTTTACATGTTTAGGTATTTTTTGAGGTTTTTCATGATTTTTTTGATTTTTTAGGGATTTAGGGATTTTGGTGTTTTATGGTTTTTAGGGATTTTAGGATTTTTAGGGGTGTTTAGGTTTTTAGGGGTTTTAAATATTTTTATGATTTTAAGGTTTTCATTGTATTTTTTAGGGTTTTATGGTGTTTTAGGTTTTTAAGGAATTTTTTGGATTTTATGGTTTTTAGGGTTTTAGGGTTTTTAGGGGTTTTTTTATTTTTTGGGGTTTAGGGGTTTTTTTGTGTATTTTAGGTTTGTAAATTATTTTGTTTTTTTTAACGTTTTTAATGGTTGGAGTATTATTTTTGGGTGTATTTTATGGGATTTTTTGGGATTTATGGGTTTTTAGGATTTTAATGGTTTTTAGGTGTTTTATGGGTTTTATAATTTTAGGGTATTTAACATCTTTTTAGAGTTTTTTGTGGTTTTTAGCGTTTTTTTTATTTTAGGGTTTATAGTGATTTTAGGTTTTTAATGTTTTCTTAAGTAATTCCATTGTTCTTAGTTTTTTTACATTTTTATGGAATTTTATGGATATTTTAGGGCTTTATGGTTTTTTAAGGTTTTTAGGGAATTTCAGGGGATTTAGGGTATTTTGGTATTTAGGTTTTTATGGGTTTTAACACTTTTTAGTTTTTATGGGTTTTAAGTTTTTTTAGGTTCTAAAGTTTTTGTATGTTTTTTCAATTTTTTTTAATGTTTTTTATGTTTTAATGGATTTTTAGGGATTTTTTATGATATTTATGGGTTTTTAATATTTTTATGTTTTTTGAGGGTTTTTCAGGTTTTTGGGATTTTTTTGGTTTTTTTTTGTTTTTTATGGTTTTTTGAGTTTTTATGATTTTTTAGGTTTCTTATTATTTTAAATGATTTGTGGAGTTTAAAGGGTTTCTTAGTGTTTTTAGGATTTTTAGCATTTTTAGCATTTTTAAGTATTTTAATGGTTTTTTGTGTTTTTATATTTGCAATGTTTTATTTGGTATTTTCTGTTTTTTTAGTGTTTTTTACATTTTTATGGTCTTTTATGGATTTTTTAAATTTTATGGCTTTTAGGATTTTTAGGGTGTTTAGTGATTTTTATGGTTTTCTAGGGTTTTTATGGTTTATTTTGGGTTTTTTGGGTTTTTTAGTTTTTAAGGGGTTTTAAGGTTTTTTATTGTTTGTTAACATGTTATGGTTTTCTAGGGTTTTTTACGATTTTTTTTGGTTTTTGGTTTCTTAGCAGTTTTTACTGTTTTTTAAGGTTTTCTTATGGGTTTTCGAGATTTTATGTATTTTTATGTCTATAAGGATATTAGGGAATTTATGGTTTTTGTGGTTTTTAGTGTTTCAGGGACTATGAGGTTTTTTTGGTTTCTCTAGTTTTTTGGGTTTTTTACTTTTTTACATTTTTTAGGGTTTTTAGTATTTTTAGGTTTTTAGGGGTTTTAAGTGTTTTTAGGTTTTTAATGATTTATTAGGGGGTTTTAGGATGGTTAGTGTTTTTTATTTTTTAGGTTCTTTTAAAGATTTTAGGGTTTTTAGGGGTTTTTAGGGTTTTTAGGTATTTTGTGGGGTTTTAGGTTTTTTATGGTTTTTTATGTTTTTTTAACATTTTTAGGGGTTCAAAGGTTTTTTTTGAGTTTTTAGTAGTTTTAGGGGTTTTATGGTTTTTTAGAGTTTTATAGTTTTAGGGGATTTATTTTTTTAAGTTTTTTTAGGTTTTTATATTTTTTAACATTTTTTAGTTTTTTTGGGTTTGATGTTTTTTTGTTTTTTTATTTTCTAAAGGTTTTTCATGTTTTATGTTTTTCTTATGGTTTTAGATTTTTTTATGGTTTTAGGGTTTTTAACAATTTTTTGGATTTTTAGTTCATTTAAGGATTTTAATGGTTTTTAGTTTTTTTAGGGATTTTGGGTGTTTTTATGTTTATTTATGGAGTTTATAGCTTTTTTAGATATTTAGGTTTTTTATAATTTTTAGGGGTTTAAAGTGTTAGTATGTCTTTAAGGTGTTATTAGGTTTATTAGGGGTTTTTTAAATTTTTAGGGATTTGTTGGGATTTTATCGGTTTTTAATGGGGGTTTAGGGGTTTTTTATTTTTTTAGTGTTTTTTTAACATTTTTCATTTTTTTTAATTTTTTAGGGATTTAAAGGGTTTTTATTGTTTTTTGCTGTATTTTAGTGTTTTATGGGTTTTTAAGGTTTTTATTGTTTTTAGTGGTTTTTATTGTTTTTAGGGATTTTTAGGTTTTTAATTGTTTTTATGATTTTCAATTTTTTTTGGCTTTTAGGGGTTTTAAGTTTTCTATGTTTTTATGGTTTCCCTGGGATATTTAGGGTTTAAGGTTTTTTTAACATTTTTAGGTATTTTTATGTATTTTTTTTAATATATTTTAATAGTTTTTTGGTATTTTATGGGGTTTTTAGGGTTTTTAGGGGTTTTTTATGGTTTTTTGGTTTTAAGAGGGGTTTTGGGTTTTTTAGGTTTTTAAGGGATTTTAGTGTTTTTTTAATGTTTTTATGGGTTTAAATAGTTTTTATAATTTTAGGTTAGTTTGATTTTTATGGTGTTTTAGGGTTTTTATGGATTTTAGGAATTTTATAGTTTTAAGGAGTTTTTGGGTTTTTGGGGTTTTTAGTGTTTTTAGGTTTTTATGGGTTTCATGTGTTTTTAGGTTTTTAAGGTTTTTATGGGGTTCTTCAGAACTTTTTTTCGGTTTTTTACTTTTTAAGGATTTTTTGGTATTTTTTAGGATTTTATGGTTTTTAGGGTTTGAATTTTTTTCAAAATGTAAATGGTTTTTATGGTTCTTTTGGGTTTTATGGGTTTGTTTAGTTTTTTAAGGTTTTAAAGATTGCTTAGAGTTTTTTAATGTTTTAGGGGTTTGTTTATTTGTAGAGTTTTTTAAGGTTTTAGTGGATTTATGGGTTTTTATGGTTTCTAGGTATTTTATGGTTTTTAGGGGTTTTTATGTCTTGTAGGGTTTTTAGAATTTTTATGTTTTGGGGATTTTAGGTAAGTTTTTGTAATTTTATTGTATTTTTAAAGGTTTTAGGGATATTGATGTTTTAGGGTTTTTAGGTGTTTTAGGGGCTTTAATTGTTTTTATGTTTTTAAGGATTTCTTATAGTTGTTATTGTTTTTTTTTATTTTTTTGGATTTTTAGTTCCTTTTCTTTATTTTTATTGATTTATAGGGTTTTAGAGATTTTGTGGGTTTTCAGTTTTTTTGTTTCTTTTTTTTTTGTTTTTTGGGTGTTTAGGGTTTTTATTTTGAGGTTTTTAGGGTTTCTAAAGGTTTTTAGAGCTTTTAATTTTTTCAGGGTTTAAATATTTTTTATAGTTTTCTTTTCAAGTTTTATGGTTTTTATGCATTTTTAGGCTTTATAATTTTTTATTGGTTTCTATTATTTTTAGGGGTTTTAGGGTCTTTTAGGGATTTTTAGGGTTTTTAGATTTTTTTATGCTTTTAGGGGTTTAAGTGATTTTAGGTTTTTAGGGATTTCATTGGTATTTTTAGGGTTTCTATTATTTTATTGTTTTCTGACTTTTTTATGGTTTTTATGGTTTTTATGGTTTTTATGGTTTTTATGGATTTTTAGGTTTTTATTGGGTTTTTGGGTATTTTTTGGTTGTTTTAGGATTTTAAACATTTTATAGTATTTTTAATGGTTTTATGTGTTTTTATGTAATTCAGGTTTTCTTATGGGTTTTAGAGTTTTTATTATTTCAGGGTTTTTTAGTTTTTATGGGTTTTAGGGTTTTTATGGATTTTGAGGGGTTTTATGGTTTTAAGGGTTTTTTTTTGTTTTTTAGGGTTTTATGGTTTTTTGTGATTTTAGGGTTTTTGTGATTTTTAGGGTTTTAATGTTTTTAGAGATTTTAAAAAAACAAATAACTGGTATAATGGTTTTTATAGTTTTTAGTGGATTTTTGAGATTTTATGGGTTTTATGGGGTTTTAATATTTTTTTGGGGTTTTAGGGTTTTTTGGTTGTTTTAGGGTTTCTTAGTGTTTTTAGCGTTCTTTATGTTTTTTAAGGATTTTAAGTGTTCTTATGTTTTTAAGGTTTTTGTAGGGGTTTTCAAGGTTCTTAAGGGTATTTACATTTTTATGGATTTTTATGGATTTAGTTTGATTTTAATGGTTTTTAGGGCTTTTAGGTATTTTAAGGGGTTTTTTTGGTTTTAGTGGTTTGTAGTGTTTTTATGGGTTTTTGGGGTTTTTGGGGTTTTTGGGTTTATTAAGATTGTTTCAAAAAAAAGTATTTTAATGTTAATTAGATATTTTTTTAGATTTTTAGGCTTTTAAAGGGTTTCCAAGTTTTTAGTGGCTTTTTAGGATTTTATGTGTTTTTAAGGTTTTTTATAGTTTTTTGTGGTTTTATAATTTTTATTGTGTTAGTGTTTTTATTCCTTTTAAAGTTTTGGAATTTTTTAGGTCTCTAGGGGTTTTATGTGTTTTCTAATTTTTATGGTTTTCTTAGGGGGTTTCATGGTTTCATGAGTTTTAGTGGGTTTTTTTCTTTTAGGGATTTTAAGGGATTTTTTAGTATTTATATTTTTTAGGCTTTTTATGGATTTTTAAGTTTTATTGTTTTTAGTTTTTTTATTTTTTTATTTTTTTTTTGTTTTTAGGGGTTTCTTATTTTTTTCATTTATAATGGTTTTTTAGAGTTTTTAAACGTTTTTATGGGTTTAATGGTTTTTAGATTTTTTAGTGGCTTTTAGCGTTTTTAAGGGTTTTTTGGGTTTTTAGGGGGTTTATAGTTTTCATGGGAGTTATGGGTTTTAAGGGTTTTTTTGGATATTGAGGTTTTAAAGGGTTTTTATAATTTTTAGGGTTCTTAAAACTTTTTAAGTGTTTTTATGTTTATAAGGTTTTATTAGGTTTTTTACATTTTTTAACATTTTTTGGGATTTTCAGGGATTTTTTGTATTTTTTTATTTTTATGTGTTTTAGGGATTTTGATGGTTTTTTAGGTTTTTAGGGTTTTTTTTTTGTTTTTTTGGTTTTTAGGGTTCTTTAGATTCATTTTAGAATTTCTAATTTAATTTTAGTGTTTTTAAACCTTTTTAGGGGCTTAAAGGGTTTTAGAGTTTCAGAGATTTTAGGGGTTTTATTGGATTTTAGGTTAATTAGGGTTTTATGGGTTTTAAGGGCTTTATTTTTTTATGGTTTTTATGGTTTCTTTGATCCTTTTAGGGTTTTTAGAGACTTTTATGGGTTTTATGTTTTTTAGCATTTTTTGATTTTTAAGGAGTTTTAAATGTTTTTTAAGTGTTTTCAATGTTATCAGTGGTTTTTTTGGTTTTAGGAATTTGTAGTGATTTTTAGTATTGTTTTTTTAGAATTTTTAGGGATTCTGAGAGGTTTTAGGGTTTTTTTTGAGTTTTTTAGGGTATTGAGTTTTTTAGATTTTTTAAACGTTTTTAAGGATTTAAATGGGTCTTCGAGTAATTAATGGTTTTATGGTTTTTATAGATTTTATGGGTTTTTTAAGGTTATCTGCATTATTTCTTTTTATGGTTTTTCGGGCCTTTTAGGATTTTACCATGTTTTAGGTTTTTAGGGGTTTTAATTTTTTTTTGGTTTCTTTTTGTTTTTTATGGGTTTTCTTGGTTTTTAAAGTTTTTTATGTTTCTAGGTATTTTTAGGGCCTTTAAATATTTTTATGGGTTTTTAGGTTATTTTAGGTATTTTGAGGGGTTTTAAGGTTTTTAGGGGTTTAGCGATTTTTTGGTTTTTAGTGTTTTATGTTTATTAGGGTTTTTAGGATTTCTTAGAGTTTTTTAGGTTTTCAAGGTTTTTTACATTTTAGTTATTTTTAAGGAATCTTTTAGGTATTTTATGGTTTTTAGGTTTTTTAGGGATTTTGAGGTTTTCCAATGTCTTTTTATGAATTTTAATATTTTTTGGTTTTTTTAAAGTTTTTTGGAGTTTTTATGATTTTTATGGTTTTTTAGAGTTCTTAAACATGTTTATGGGTTTATATTATTTTAAAGTTTTTCAGGGATATTATGGGTTATTAGGGTTTTTATGGTTTTTATTGGTTTCAGTGGTTTTAATGGTTTTTTGGTTTTTTGTGTTTTTTGGGGTTTTTAGGGTTTATGCGTTTTTTGTTTTTTTACGGGTTTTAAGTGTTTTTAGATTTTTAGGTATTTCTTTGGGTTTTCTTGGGTTTTATGGTTTTTTCACGTTTTTACCAATTTTAAGAGATTTTTAGAATTTTAATCCTTTTTAGGTTTTTTATGGAATTTAGTGTTTTTTAGGGTGTTTAGCATTTCTTAGTGTTTTATGGTTTCTTGCGGTTTTATGTTTTTAGGTTTTTAGGCGTTTTAAGTGTTTTTAGGTTTTTATGTTTTTCTGAGGTTTTTATGGGTTTTAAGGTTTTATATGTGTTAGGTATTTTTAGTGCTTTTATAGTATTTTTATGTTTTTAGGGTTTTTTGGATTTTTTGGGTCTTTTGTATTTTTTTTAGTTTTTGAGGGTTTTAAATATGTTTTATAATTTTTAACAATTTTAGGGGTCTAAAGGGTTTTTAGAGTTGTTAGTGTCATTTTAGAGTGTTTATATGTTTTTAGGTTATTTTAAAGTCTTTATAGGTCTTTTTGGTTGTGGAGCTTTTTAAGGGTTTCAGGGGTTGTTTTGCTTTTATGGTTTTTATGTTTTTAAGAGTTTTTGGGTTTTTAATGTTTTCTTTGGGGTTTTCAAGGTTATTTTTTTAAGATTTAAGGATTTTAATTTTGATGGGTTTTCAAGGATTTATAGGGTTTTTAGGGTTTTCTATGGTTTTTATGGTTTTATGGTTTTATAGGGTTTTATGGTTTTTCTTGTTTTTTATTTTTTTAAGGATTTTAGAGTTTTAAAAAGAAAATTAGGTGTTGAGTGTTTTCAGATTTTCTAGTGTTTTAGGGTTTTTATGGTGTTCTTTTTTTTCTTAATGTTTTTATATTTTTTATGGATTTATGGGTTTTTTGTGGTTTTAGGGTATTTTAGGGTATTTAGAGTTTGGAGGGTTTTTAGGGGATTAAATTGATTTTAGTTTTTAAAGAGTTTTATTTGGCATTTTCTTAGGGGTTTGCAGGGTTTTTTTGGTGCTTTACATTTTTAGGTATTTTTTTTGTATTTTATGGGTTTCTAGGGTTTTAAGGTATTTTTAGGGTTTTAGGATTTTTAGTGTTATTTAGGGGTTTTAATTATTTTTAGGTTTTTAATGTTTTATAAGGGTTTTTAGGCTGTTTTAGGGTTTTTATGGTTTTTAGGGTTTTTTACATCTTTAGGGGTTTTAGGGATTATATAGGATTTTTATGGTTTTATGGTTTTTATGGTTTTTAGGTTTTTTAGGATTTTTTTAGTGTTTTTGGGACTTTAATGTGTTTTAGAATTTATAAAATATGTTTTGATTTTTTTGAGGTTTTTAGGGTTTTATGTGTTGTTAGGGTTTTATGGTTATTTGGGTATTTATCGTTTATATAATTTTTAGAGTTTTCAAAATTTTTAGGGTTTTAAATGTTTTTAGGTTTTTAAGGGTTTCTTTTAGATTTCATGGCTTTTAGGGGTTTTTATGTTTTTAGGGATTTTTATGGATTTTTAAGAATATTATTCATTTGTTTGGTTTTTTATGGATTTACGAGTTTTAGATTTTTGAGGGGTTTTAGAATTTTTAGGGGTTTTGGGGGGGTTTTCATGTTTTTTGGATTTTTTTTGGGTTTTATGGTTTTTTATATTTGTTGAATTTTTTTATGTGTTTAGATGGATTCAGAGTTTTTAGTGTGGTTTTTGGGTTTTTAAGGGTTTTTGGGGCTTTTACGGTTTTGGGTGTTTTATAGTTTTTAAGTTTTTTTTGGGTCTTTTAGGTTTTTAAAAATTTTGTAGGTTTTTGGGTGTTTTTAAGTGTTTTTTGGTTTTTAAGGTATTATTAGGGATTTTCAATGTTTTTGGGGTATTTTAATTTTTTAGGGTTTTAAGGTATTTTTAGGATTTTTATGGTTTTTAGTTTTTTTATGGATTTTCAGGGGTTTTCAGGTTTTCAGGTTTTAGGATTTTTATGATTTTTGAGGGTTTTATCATTTTTAAATTTTTAGATGTTTTAGTTGTATTTGGGTTTTTAATGGTTTCCTAGAGGTTTTCAGGGTTTTTAGGGATTTTTACTTTTTAAGGAATTTTCCCTGCTTTTTAGGATCTTTATGGTTTTTTTGGTTTTTAGGTTTTCTAGGGATTTTGAAGGAATTTAGGTTTTCTTCAGGGTTTTTATGGTTTTTAGAGTATTTTAAACAAAATTAGGGGTTTAGAGGTGATTTAGTGTTGTAAGTGGTTTTTTATCTTTTTAATTTGTTTTTTGTATTTTTAATGGGTATAGGGTTTTTATGGTTTTTAGGGTTTTTGGATTTTTATGGTTTTTAATACATTTTTTGTTTTTTAGGTTTTAAGAGTGTTTAACTATATATTGGTTTTAAATAGATTTTTAATGTTTTTCAGGGGTTTAAAGAGTTTTTCATTTTTTGAGGGTTTTTATGGGTTTTTAGGGTTTTCCAATATTTTAGGGGTTTTATGGTATTTTTTTGGGTATTTAGGGTTTTTTCGGGTTTTTAGCATTTTTTTTTGTTTTTTATGGATTTTAAATATTTTTAAGTTTTTAAGGTTTTCTTTGGTATTTTTAAGGGGTTTTAGGTTTTTTAATTTTTTTAGGTATTTTTTGGGTTTTTTAGGTTATTATGGTTTTTAGGGGTTTTAGGGGTTTTATGGTTTTTAAGGTTCATTAGTGTTTATAGGGTTTGTAGAGTTTATTGTTTTTTGGATTTTATGGTTTTGTTTATTTTTTTAGTGTTTTTATTTTTTTAGTTATTTAAAGGGTATTTATAGTTTTTAAAGGATTTTAGGGTTTTAGGGGTTTTTAAAGTTTTTTACGGTTTTGAGGGTTTTTTGGTTTTAAGGGGTTTTAGGATTTTTAGGCTATTTTAAGGGTTTTTATCCTTTTTTGGTTTTTAGGGTTTTTGAGTGTTTTTAGGTGTTTACGGTTTTTCTAGTGTTTTCCAAGATTTTTTGGGGTATTTATGTTTTTAGGGATATTTTGTGAATTTTAGGATTTTTATTGTTTTTAGAGTTTCTAGGGATTTTGAGGTTTTATAGGGCTTTTAGAGTTTTAAGGGTTTTTAGAATTTTTTAAGGATTTATGGGTTTTAATTATGTTTAGGTTTTTATGTTTTTCTGAGGGAACATCATGGTTTTTAGGGTTTTTATGTTTTTATGGATTTTTTATGATTTTTTGGATATTTATGATTTTTATGTTTTTAGGTTATTTTTATTGTTTTTTACATTTTCATGCTTTTTGGGTTTTTATAAATTTTTTAGTTTTTGGAGTTTTTTTGAGTTTTTTTTGGATTTATGGTTTTTAATGTTTTTAACATTTTTAGGGGTTTAATGGGTTTTTAGAGTTTTTTTTGTTTATTGTGGTTTTTTGGGGTTTTAGGATTTTTGTATGGTTTTTAGGGGTTTTCATGGTTTTTAGGGCTTTTGGTTTTTTTAGGGTTTTTAGTGGTTTCAAAGTTTTTTAGTTTTTTAAAGGTTTTAAGTGTATTTAGGTTTTTAATGTTTTCATACAGATTTTAGGATTTTTAATTTTTTAGTGTTTTTTATATTTTTGGGGATTTGTCCGGATTTTTATGGAGTTTTTGGGGTTTTAGGGATTTTAGTGTTTTTAGTATTTTTTGTTGGTTTTAGAGTTTTTGTGGATTTTTGGGGGTTATATGGTGTTTTTGAGTTTTTTGGGGTTTTAAAGTATTTTTAGATTTTTTAAACATTTTTTTATGTTTAGATGGTTTTTATAGTTTTTAGTGGGGTTTTAGGGATTTTATGGGTTTTCAGGCTTTTTATGGTTTTTAGGGGTTTTTTATGGTTTCTTGGGTCTTTTAAGGTTTTTTTTGTTTTATTAGGTTTTTAGGGGTTTTAAGTGTTTTTATGTTTTTGAGTTTTTGTAGGGTTTTCAATATTTTTCGATTTTTTATGTTTTTAAGGATTTTTTGGGATTATTTAGGATTTTTAACGTTTTTAGGATTTTTAGGAATTTTGAGGGTTTTTATGGTTTTTACAGGGTTTAGGATTTTTTTAGGGTTTTAAGTGTTTTAGTTTATAATGGTATTTTATTTTTTTCGGTTTTTATAGTTTTCTAATGGTTTCCATATTTTTAAGGGGTTTTTACTATTTTAGGGATTTTTAGGGCTTTTGGGGATTTTTATAGGTTTTTAGTGATTCTCAGTGTTTTTATGGTTTTTTTGGGTTTTTATGTTTTTTAACATTTATATGTGTTTAATGGTTTTTAAGATTTTTTTTGTAGTTTTTATGGGTTTTATGGGTTTTATGGTTTTTATGGTTTTTAGTGGTTTATGGTTTTTAGGTTTTTGGATATTTTATGGTTTTTTGTGTTTTTAGTTATTTTGGTGTTTTAAGAAATTTTAGGTTTTTTAGTGTTTTTTTACTATTTTTAGGGGTTTAATGTTTTTTTGTTATTCGTTTTTAATGATTTTAAAAGGTTTTAATGGGTATTTATGGTTTTTGGGTGTTTTCAAGGTTTTATGGGTTTTTAGCGTTTCTTGTGTTTTTTAGGGGTTAATGTGTTTTTAGGTTTCTAAAGTTTTCTTAGGGGTTTTCAAGGCTCTTAGAGTTTTTCGCATTTTTAGGGATTTTCAAGGATTATTTTGAATTTTTTATGTTTTTAGGGTTTTTAGGGATTTTCAGTGGTTTATGTGTTTTTTAGTTTTTTTAGTGTTTTTAAATTTTCATGGGATTTTAGAGGGTTTTTTAAGTTTTTAAGGGTTTTATGGTTTTTAGAGATCTTTAACATTTTTATAGCTTTAAAGGGTTTTAGAGATTTTATTGATTTATGAGTTTTTATAGGTTTTAGGTTTTTTAATGTTTTTATGGTTTTTTTGTTTTTTTGTGTTTTTAGGGTTTGTGGGGCATTTTAGGGTTTTTAGAGTTTTTTAGGTTTTTAGCGTTTTTAATTGTTTTTAGGTTTTTAGGATATTATTATCCTTTTCTAGGTTGTTTATATTTTCTTAGGATTTTAGGTATTTTTAGTGATTTTTTATAATTTTTATGGTTTTAGTGTTTTTAGGGACTTGGAAGGGTTTTAAAAATTTTAAGGGTTTTTAGCATTTTTTAGGTTTTTAGGGGTTTTAATTGTTTTTACGTTTTTAATGATTTTAAGTTTTTATTAGTTTTTTTTTTGTTTTTAGGGTTTTTCATTTTTTGGTATTTTTCGGGGTTTTTATTTATTTTTATGGTTTTATGGTTTTTTTTATATTTTAAGTGGTTTTAGGGTTTTCTAGGGTTTTATGGATTTTATGGTTTTTTAAGGGTTTTTCTAGTTTCTAGGGATTTTAATGTTTTTAAGGCTTTTGAATATGTTTTAGTGTTTTAGTAGTTTTTCTAGTGTTTATGTAATTTTTATTGTATTTTATGGTTTTTAGGAGTTGTATACTTTTTAGGGTTTCAAGGTTTTTAAGGGGTTCTGGCCTATTTTTGGGTTTTTATGGGTTTTCTGTGATTGTTTCGTAGTTACGTTTTTCTTAGGGGTTTCAGGGTTTTGGGGGGGTTTTTACATTTTAATGTATTATATGGGATTTTTTTTCATTTTTAATATTTCTAGGATTTTTTAGGATTTTGAGGGATTTTATAGTTTTTATAGTTTTTTGGGGGTTTTTGCGTTTTTGTTTTTTGTTTTTTGGGTTTCTAGATTTTTTAGGGTTTTAAGGTATTCTTTGGTTTTTTTCATGGTATTTAGTGATTTTAAATTTTTTAAGGATTTTTAGGGATTTTTTAGGAATTCTTTGGTATTTTAGGGTCTTTACGGATTTGTGTGTTTTTAGGATTTTTAGGTGTTTTTGGATTTTTTTGGGTTTTTGGGTTTTTAGGATTTTTTTGAGTTTTAGGGTTTTAAGCTTTTTTATAGTTTTTTAGCATTGTTATGGGATTAAATGTTTTTTATTGTTTTTAGTGTGTTTATGGTTTTTATGTGTTTTTATGGTTTTTACGTTTTTAGGAGGTTTATGGTTTTTATGGTCTTTTAGTGTTTTTAACATTTTATTGGTTTTTGGGGTTTTTAATGTTTTTTGGGTTTTAAGGATTTCATAGGGAGTTTTAGGGTTTTAGGGGTGTCTATGTTTTTAGAGTTTTTAGGTATTTATTAGGATTTTTATGTATTTTTTAGGATTTTTATGGTTTTTAGGGATTATAGATATTTTTAGGCTTTTGGAGGTTTTAGGGTTATTTTTTCAGTTTTTAGGGGATTTTACATTTTTTAGGTTTTTATGGGTTTTAAGTGTTTTTATTTTTTTAATGGTTCGTAGGTTTTTTCAATGTTTTTTAGGGGTTTTTATGTTTTTAGGAATATTTCATGCTTTTTTAGGATCTTTATGGTTTTTATGGTTTTTAGGGATTTTGAGTGTTTTTAGGTTTTTTAGTGGTTTTAATGTTTTTATAGTTTTTTATTGTTTTTAGTGGTTTAAAGTGTTTTTAGAGTTTTAAGTGGGGTTTTAGTGTTTTAATGGTTCTTTAGGGTTTTAAAATGTTTTTCAGGGTTTTATGGTTTTTAGAGTTTTTATGGTTTTTAGGATTTTTTATGTTTTTTAGCTGTTTAGGGGTTTTAACTATTTTTAGTTTCCTTTAAGAGTTTTGTGTTTGTTAGGTTTTAAGGGGTTTTAACTATTTTTAGAGTCTCTTAGGGTTTCAAATTTTTTTAGATTTTTAGGGGTTTTAATTGTTTTTAGGTTTTTATTATTTTCTTTTGGTTTTTATGGGTCTCTAGGGTTTCTTATGATTTAAGGGATTTCTACGGATATTTTAGAAATTATATGGTTTTTATGGTTTTATATATTTTGAGGTGTTTAAATGTTATTAGAGTTTTTAGGGTTTTGTAGGGTTTTTCGGTTTTTTTTAGGGTTTTGGGGGTTTTAATTATTTTTAGGTTTTAAAAAATTTTAAGGTTTTCTTAGGGATTTTTCATGTTTTAGGGTCTTTTACATTTTTAGGGATTTTTATAGATTTATTATTATTATTTTTGGTTTTTATAGTTTTTAGGTATTTTTAGGGGTTTTAAAGATTTTTTAAGTTATTTATGGGTTTTTAGGGTTTTTTTATTTTTTAAGGATTTTTATGGTTTTTAGATTTTTCTAACATTATTAGGGGTTTAAAGGGTTTTTAGTGATTTTAATGGGATTTTATGGATTTAATTGGTTTTTCAGTTTTTATGGGTTTTTAGGGTTTTTAGGGTTTATAAGGTTTTTAGGTTTTTTTATCATGTTTTAGGTTTTTAGGGGTTTTAATTGGTTTTAGATTTTTTAAGGTTTTCTTAGGGGTTTTCACAGTTTTTTGGGGGTTTTTACCTTTTTGGGAATTTTTAGGGAATTGATTGGATTTTTTTTTGGTTTTTAGGGTTTTTGGGGATTTGGGAGTTTTTATGGTTTTTAGGGTTTTAATGTTTTCTTAGGTTTTTTGGGATTTTTTTTGGGTTTTTTACATTTTTTGAAATTTTTTAGGATTTTATGGTTTTTAGGGTTTTTTAGGTTTTTAGGGGTTTGTGGTTTTTATAGTTTTTTTACAGTTCTTATTGTTTTTTGGGTTTTTATAGGTTTTTTATTCTTTTATAATTTTAATGGTTATTTGGAGTTTTATAATATTTTTAATGGTTTTAATGGTTTTTAGAGTTTTTAGTGGGGTTTTTTGTGTTTTTAGGGTTTTAAAGGATATTAGGGGTTTTATGGTTTTTATGGGTTTTTAGTGTTTTTAGGGTCTATTTAGGGTTTTTTTGGTCTTCTGTTTTTATATTTTTAATGGGTTTTAAGTTTTTTGTAGTTTTTAAGGTTTTCTTAGAGTTTTTATGATTTTTAGGGTTTTTTACATTTTAGGTATTTTCTGGCCTTTTAGGATTTCTATGTTTTTATGGATTTTAGGTATTTATAGTGGTTTTAGGTTTTTTTGGATTTTTTGTGTTTTTTCGGTTTTTTATGATTTTTTGTGTTTTGTATGTTTCTAGGGGTGTTAAGTGATTTTAATATTTTAATGTTTTCTTAGGGCAAGGAAGGTGCAGGGCCAGGCTTGTCCTGAACCCCCTAAAATTTATTTGAAAAAAGGAACATAGCAGACAAGGGAGGGGAGGGGTCAATCAACCCACACCCAAAAAACCCTGAACATGCACAAAAACAAAAAAGAAGGAAAAAGAAAAGACCCAAGAAAAAAACAAGTCAGTCAACATCTCCACCGAAGTCTCTATAAGCCACATCATCTCCATATGGATCCCCATCAGCACCATACCCAGAGGAAGCCTCGAAATCCATCATCTCCCATTCAGATTATTCATATTGCTTGAGAAAGTTAGAGTAATACTCCCTAAGTTGTTGTTGATTCACATTATGCTGCTCCTTGGTAGCCCTTCATTCCCTTCTAGAGGCATTTTCCTTAGCCTTTCAGGAGGCTCTCGTGGACATGGATTTCGGTAAAGAAGAGTAGTCAATCCTCAGATTCCTCCTTCGAGAGTCAATTATAGGCTTGTTTCCCTTCCCAATGGCCTCCTCAAGCATATCCCTATCCTTTCTTCCATCCTCCTGGGATTAGTCAGGAATGAAGAAGGATTCTTGGATTAGTGAACATCCCGCCAGCACCCTACACGGTAGATTTCTAGGAACCACCTTAGTAACCCTGTGAGCTAGGCTATCCAACACCTCGATCTGCCCAGTCCCTTTCTCAGACGCTCCCCGATATCAGCCACCTCCTCCACTTTATTCGTTTCCCCCTTCTCCTCCACCTTCCCCTGCTCCCTAGGATGCTTGGTGACTTCCCCCTGGCAAGAGGGTATAATCTACACAATCCCCTGCATCTCCCTTTACCCCTGCTCACCAGGACCATCCGAGAGCCCAAAGGTGTCCAACATCAGCTCAATCTCACAGTCATTCTGGGCCACACTCCCTCCACCATGCCTAGCAGCGATGACCTGCACCTCACACATCATCTGAGTATCCAAATTCGCATTCCCAAAATCAGCAACTAGAGACCCAAGACCCCCATCATGAATCTTGCTTACTTTCTTCTCATCCACAGCAATCTCATCACAGTTCTGGCCAAGCGCCTGCACGTCCCTATTCTCTTTATCAACTGCACCGTCCAAGTGCTTAGTAATTTCCAACAATGGGAAATCTTCATTATCATTCTGGCCCACACTCCATCTAACACACCCAACATCAACGACCTTCTCCTCACTCCCCTACACAATATACCTTGCACTCCCAGGGTCAGCAAGCGGATACCCTTACACATCCTCCTCAGTATCCAGCCCTTGAAACTGATTAAAAGTTGTAAAGGCTCCTAGACTTCTCAACATACGGTTATCAGAGGAGATTGACATCCCACCAGTAGAAACCTCCTTACTTAAAGAACTTCCAACATCTGAAATCTGCAGCTCTCTGTTCAGTATTTTGAAGATTTCTCTCACATTGGGCTCCAGTTGGCATTGGAAAACCATCTTCTCTAAACCTTGATCACCTATTGCAGGCCCATAGCCCCCCAGCGCAATAGAAACATCAGCCCACACATTCGGTCTCAGCGATCCAGAACCAGGACCAAATGAAGATTTCACCCTCTCAACGCCAGTAAATTCGTGCCCGCTTGGAACATCTTCTGCAACATTCTTACCATGCACCCCCACACGAGCATGACCCTCTTCACCAGACTCAACCTAAACCACACTCAAGAGATAAGGATCCTTGTGCTCCCCCTGAATCTCACCTTGATTTTGTCTCCCTTCGCCGACCACCTTCTGTGCATGATTAAAAGTTCCACAAATCCTGCTGTCATACCTGCAAGCCCGATCACAATGTCCCAGTTACACACAGGAAGAGAAAAAATCAGTCCATGACTCAAAAATCATAGGTTTCTTCCACAAAACCTCCTCACCAATAGCAATCAAAACAAAATCAACTGGTTCCTTTGATGCATCAATCTCAATAAAGGCCCTTGGGGATACAAGGTGACAGATGACCCTCGTTCGACTGTCAACACATAATAACCTTCCCACCAGATTCTCCAATAAGGATATAATGGATAAATTTTGAAAGGGAAGAGGAAGTTCTGGAAATCTAACCCAAGATTCCACCATCGGTGAGTCACTGTTCAAATTCATATCAAAGCTCTATCGGGAAATAGGGAAACGGGCACCATTGCATCTTTTTAGAGTCGTGTACTAGGAAAGAATCAAGTCATCCTCCGACGCAAATTGAATCAAGATGTTTCTACTATCAAAAAGACCTATCGTGGTGTGGTCTTGGAGGTCCCACTGCTCAAACACGAATCTGTCAAAAAGATCCACAAGAGGTCGCCAATTCAAGAAATAAGCAACCAAGGTCAACCTATGCAAGGAAGTAGCCTCATTGAACTCCACCATCAATAACTGGAGTTGTGGGCATCCTTCACGTAGATCAAGAACTTTAGGGCATACATCAACCTGAGGAAAATGGGGGAGCATATCAGGAACCAAGAATAAGACAAACATATGCTCATCATCAAGAACTAGCGGGGGCCCCTCCCCCATGAAGTGGGGAGGGCGAGGCGTAGGAATGCTGGTCATCTTCAGGATTGCTCTGGGATAAGAGGATCGCCATCATGAGAGATCGGAGCCACCATCTTCTCTCTTTCCAATGTTTTCTTAGGGATTTTTAGGGGTTTTTACATTTTTAGGGATATTCAGGGTTTTTTTGTTTTTTAGGTTTTTGAAGATTTTTTGAGTTTTTTAATGTTTTTATGGTATTAAGGTATTTTTATATTTTTTATTAGTTTTAGGGTTTTATGAGTTTTTTGGGGGGTTTTATGGTTTTTTTGGGGTTTTAGGGTTTTTAGAGTTTTTAGGGTTTTTTTTGGATTTTTAGTGTTTTTTAGGTTTTTTAGTGGTTTTCACTATTTTTAGATATTTAATTTGTTTTCTTAGTGTTTTTAGGGATTTAGGGGTTTTTATTTTTTTAGGGATTATTTGTATTTTTTAGGATATTGATGGTTTTTAGGGTATTAGTGATTTTGAGGGGTTTTAGTGCTTTTATGGTTTTAAAATTTTTATGGGTTTTTAGGTTTTTTTTGAGTGTTTTAGGGTTTAATGGTTTCATAGAATTTTTAACATTTTTAGTAATTTAGTGGTATTTTATATTTTTTAGTGGGGTTTTAGGGTTTTTATGGGTTTTTAGGGTTTTTTATGGTTTTGGGGATGTTGTGGTTTTTAGTAGTGTTAGGGTTTTTAGGGTCTTTTATGGTTTTAGGGGTATTATATGTTTTTAGTTTTTATGGTTTTATTTGGGGATTTCTGTGTTTTTAGGGATTTTTCCATTTTTATGTATTTTTAGGATTTTTAGAATTTTAATGGTTTTTTAAGTTTTTTAAGGATTTTGATGGATTCTAGGGTTTTTAGGGGTTTTATGGGTTTTAATGTTATTATAATTTTTATGTGTATTTTCGTTTTTATGTTTCTCTTTGGGGTTTTTAGGTTTTTATGTTTTTAACGTATTTACAGATTTTTAGGGATTTATTCGGATTTTTTTTGATTTTTAGGGGTTTTAGGGATTTTTAGGGATTTTAGGGGTTTTATGTTTTTTAGTGTTTTAGTGGGTTTTAGGGGTCTATTTGAGTTATTTAGGTTAGAGAAGTTTTTTTTTGGTTTTTTAATGTTTTAAGGTTTTAAATAATTTTAAGAGTTTTTAGTATTATTTATGTTTTTATGGTTTGTGGTGTTTTTAAGGGTTTTAAGTGGTTTATGGTTTTTAAGGGGTTTTAGGTTTTTTATGCTCTTTTTCGGATGTTAATTATTTTTATGATTTTTAGGTTATATTATGTGTTTTTAGGGTTTTTTTGGGTTTTTTAAATTTTTAGGGATTATTAGATATTATTTTAGATTTTTTTTTTGTTTTTAGTGTTTTTAGGGGTTTTGAGTTGTTTTAGGGTTTTCTAGGGTTTTTAGGCATTTTGGTGTTTTTCACATTTTTAGGGTTTTCCAACATTTTAAGTGTTTTCATGATTTTAAGGTTTTCATAGTTTTTTTCATGGTTTTTATGTTTTAAGGGGTTTTGATGGTTTTTTATGATTTTTATTCTTTTAGTGGTTTATGGGGTTTTAGGGGGATTTAGGGGATTTAGGGTTTTTATTCTTATTTTTTGAGTTTTTTGAGTTTTTTAGGGTTTTTTGGTGTTTTAGAGTTTTTTAATGTTTTTATAGGTTTAAAGGGTTTTTAGATTTTTTTATTATTATTTTTATATGTTTTTGGTGTTTTAGGTGTTTAGGGTTATTAGGGTTTTTATTATTTTGGGGTTTTAGGGTTTTTAGTGGTTTTATGGGTTTAGTGTCTTTTAGGGTTTTTAGTTGTTTTTAGGTTTTTAGGATTTCATAGGGGTTTTTAGGATTTTTAGGGTTTTTTACCTTCTTAGGTATTTTTATGGATTTTTTTGGATTTTTATGGGTTTGTAGAGGTTTTACGGATTTGGAGGAGTTTTGGTTTTATAGAGTTTTTATTTTTTAGGGTTTTAGGTGTTTTAAGTGTTTTTTAGGTTTTATGGTTTTCTTGGTGTTTTTTACTTTTTAAGGATTTTTAGGTTTTTTAGGATTTTAATAGTTTTTAGGGTTTTAGGGTTTTTAGGGGATTTATGGTTTGTAGGGTTTTTCTGGGGTTTTGGGTTTTTAGGGGATTTTTTTTTGTGTTTTTGGTGCATTATGGTTTTTATAGTATTTTTACATTTTAAGGGTTTAAATGGTTTTGAAATTTTTTTAGCTTTTATGATTTTAATGGGTTTTATAGTGTTTAGGGTTTTTTATGGTTTTAGGTTTTTTGGGGGTGTTGGTAGTTTTTAGGGGTTTTACCATTTCTCTTAATTTTTAGGGTTTTTAGGACAAAGCTGATAAGTAAGATTATCGTATTTTGGAATTTATTTTTGTTGTTAATGAATTTTAAAAATAAAATAAATAAACTCACTTTGTGAAAGAAAATGATTGGACTAATCGTTGTATTAATGAAATTGGGGTCACAATTATTAAGAAATTCTATCATATTTGGAAGATGTTTTATGGAAGAAAAGGTTTAAAAGACCCACCCTAAATCTGAAATGAAAGAAAAATCATAATGGAGAAAAGAATCAGATTCAATAAGGATCCAATATTAAATCTGATGATGCTTTATTATTTTTTATTTCTCACAAATCATAAGTAAGCAGTAAAACTTCTGATGCAGGCTTGATGAAAGAAAGGGGGAGATGATGTGTTAATAATCATATTGAGAATCTTATCGGAAGAAAATGTGCTTCCAATCGTATTCAGGTTTGATTGGAAAGAATGAATTTTCTAAAGGATATGTAAGTCACAAAACATTCCTTAGTAAGTTAAAGGATGCTAAAACAAATATTTATTATTTTCAAAGTCATGAGGAAGTCATGATACAAGAAAGATTTTATGGAAGTAGAACTTTTGACGAAGGAATACATTTTGGTATGATGTTCATTAGTATAGGTTCACCATGTTCATAATTTTTTGAGGTCAAGATGACTTGGAGTATTGTATTCAGAAAAGAATAAGTATAATCATTTTAAGAAGTTAAAAATAATCTATTTTCCCCCATCATAATTATGAAATTTGAATGATAATTGGTTCTGCGAATCATTATGAGAAGACATATACTTTCCTTCTTATATTGGGTGTAGAGAAACATAATGAAGAAACTATTTTTAAACATATGATTCTATCATAGTGAAGAAATAATAATGGGTATGTAGTCTTTCAGGTGGTGCAGAGAAATGTAATGAAATATCTTTAGTTATAGATTTACAAGCAGGTCAATAAATCAGGATGGCCATCATAATGGAGAATCGTAATGGAAAAAATAGAATTGGATTGAAGGTTTTAAATAAATACAGAAGGCAGATAAATTCAAGTGAATATTCAAAATTCCATGAAGGTTGAAGAAGACAAATAAATATCCAAATTACAAGGGGAATTGAATGAGTCAATGAAATGTCCAATATTGATGTAAGATTAAAGATTTTGGAGTTTTGGTTAAGTAAGAAAACCTTTTAGGATCCCACCTAAACCATTCTTACAACCCTATAAATATGAGGCGGGTACTTCATGCATTTTGTGACTTGAATTTCTTGCAAAATAGGAGAGAGAATAACCGAAATTCTCAGAAGAATAAGTTTTATAATAGTGTTTTCTTAAAAAATTTAGCTGGACATAATAAGTAATAAGATCGTAATCATAGTTTCTGGATCGGACTAGGAAATAGGATTGGGATTTCTTGATTGAATAATAAAAATTTCATGATTGTTTCAGCAGTATTCCAATTGATTATTATATCCATATTGAGTAATTAGAATGAGTATCATTGTGAATTTTAGGAAGTTATTACTAGCTTATGGGTAAGAAAGTGAATAATTATTTTCAGATATCATATTTGTGAAAGTTGATCATGATGAACTATAACATGTTTGTTACAAAAAATTTCTTATATAATTTCATACTAATTAAAGAACATGCAAGGTTGTACTGAACATAGTGCTACATGATTGTAAGGGTATATCCTACTAATTATATTCTACACAAAAGGATTGTTTTCTAGTGGATTTTGTGGTATTGGATTATTTCCAAACCATACCAAGGATTAGATACTCTTTTTTAGTATTGAACCTTTTAATTTCTTATGCTCTTATGGTTGTGTGTTTGATTTTATCATTAGATCTTCTAAGATCCAAGTTCCTAGGTCTTTTTATCTATCAACCTGGGCTATCTTAGATCAGAGTGGTCAAGACAATGGGAAATGGGTGGTCCTTCAGCCTGACCCTCCACCAGCTTCAGCTCCCTCATCTTAGTCGGCTAGTCTTTTCAAAGAGGTACGTCCTGGCATAGATCTAGTTTGGATCAATCAGTAGGAATAAACTTCATCTTACTATAAGGTCCCTAGCCCTTTTCCCCTTTCCTTTCATTCTTTTGGATATTATAGTACAATCTTTCTTACATCTTCAGTGCTCCCTAGTTTCGGTTTCAGCGAAGCCCTTTTGAATGGCTCGTTCTTCGTCCCTCAAGCTTCACCTTTAACACCTGATAGTCTGACTCATCTTTTTCATGTTTCATCAAAAGTTAATTCTTCTTCCATTCCTCGGGCTACTTCTCATTCCCCCTCTCCTGTGGTGGTTTCTTCTTCCAAGAAGGCCATCCCCCCGTCTATGAAACCTCTTAAGCATGGTTGGTCATAAGAGGACGTTTGCTCCGACACCCATGAAGTCGGTCGCTCAAGGGTGCAATGTGGAAGATGTTTTAGATATCAATTAATAATTATGGATTTTTTTCTCCTATATAGTATCAGAAGTTATAAGGTCATGGTTCTGGGGCCAAATCCAAGCATACATGTGTTAATTTTTAATCACCTTATATGGAATGATCATGGTATGGGTCCACAAGCGAAGTCAGATTTCATATCCAATGAGGTGTGGAACCACATTGTCTCTATGGTGGATATTATTGAACCTAAAAATCTTACGTCTCAATTAAAGGCCTTTTATCAATATTTAAAGGTTCACATCTTCGTGCATGGAGGACCTTCTAATTCTCATATATGGATTTTTTTTCAAAGATCATTTTTTTGTGGTGTCTCATGCACTATCAAATTAGTATATTACTACAAATATATCTATTTTAGGGAATAGTTTTTTATTTTCCTTCATTTAATTCAAATTTTATGCTCAAGCGAGGGAAGATTTGTGGTCTGATTTAAGCTCCTCTAGTCTTCATAATAATCCATGGCTAGTGGGGATGATTTCAATGTTGTTACTAGTCCAGATGAAAAAATGGGAGGTGGATCCTTTCCTAGATATGTTAGTCAAGATTTTGTGTCTTTTATGGCCAGAAATGGTTTGATTGATGTTGGTTATGAAGGGGACTATTTTATATTTTGTAATACTCAGTGAGGAGTCCGACGTACCTTATTTCGGCATGATCGATGTTTTCTAAATGAAGCAGTACTTTTTATATTCCTAGATATTATGGTTTCTCTTCTGGTTTGGAATTTATATGATCACTCTTTGTTGTGGGTTTCTCTAGTGTCTAGGCCTATGAGAGAGGATTTCATTCAATTATACCAGACATTAGTGGAGGAGCCTAGTTTTAGTGATGTGGTTTGGGAGTCTTGGAACCATAATTTGTTGGGTAACCCATGGAATATTCTGTAAAATAAGATCTGAAGACTCAAAAACAATCTACGTAGTGGGAGTAAGGTTCTTCTTAAGATGAGCGCATTCTCTCTTGGATTTCTCTGTCGAGTGCCTTTCTCTTCTTCTTCCCCAGCTTCCTCCCCCAGTGTTGGAGTGCTCTTCCTTCCTCCATATCCCGATGATCTCCCTGGAGCATTCTCCTTCATCCTTCCTGAGGTTCCATCACCCAATGTTATTTTATTTTCCTAGGGTTTCATTCCCTCGTTTGGCTTCTTTTTTTATTAGGGTTTTATCCCCATTTTCATTAAGGGTTTTAGTATTGTGTTCGTTTAGTGTTTCATCCTGTTTTGTTCTCCTACATTGGTGGTCATGTGTTACAGATATATTGTTATTAAAGATTTTGGATGGATTAGTTGTCTATGTTTTTCTAGTGGAGGTTCGTTTTTTCTTTTTTTGTATGAGTGTGTTGGTGATTTCTTGGTCACAACCTACTTTTGTGGTTCTTCCAGCTCTTACTCCTCTCTGGCCTCTAGGTCCATCGTGCTCTTCCGGGTCAGTTGGGTGTGTTGGCTCCAAGAGGTTTTGGGTTTGGTTGTGTGTTGCATTGGGGGGGTTTTCAGGTGGCCTGGCATGCGATCAAATGACAGTGGGGTATTTTTTGGTTGGGTGCTATCAGTGGTGATCTCATCTCTCTATGAAGTATTTTTTTTCTCTTACGATGCTATATCTTTTTATACCATCTCTCCTCCCTCAGTCGGTCGGGTGAGGTGGTGTTCACTAGAGCTTTGGGAGGTGCTATTTGAGGGGATTTCGGCATTCTAGGAGTCATGTCCCTCACTCGACAGTGTTTGAACGGTGACAATACTGGCGATTTTGGTTTGGTGTTGAAAATATCATAGTTGTGGGAGTTGATGACGATGATAATGGAGATGATGGTGTTTGGTATTGGAGGTGCACTTTGAAGAATACCAATAGTGATGATTAGATAAGGGTGACCTTAGTGGCCTAACAGTGTGTTGTCGGTGACAGTGTTTTTCAGACGATGTGATGATGACGGTGATGTTCCTCGTCGGTAGGTTTCTTAGGTAGCACAATTTCCTCTATCAGCTGTAGGATTTATGAATTTTCTATGATGATGGTTTATTTTGATTTTTTATTTTTCCGAATTTTTGAAATTTTAACATTGTACATGTATTTTATGTGGGTGTTACTTGATGATGGAGGAAGTCCTGTAGGTTCCTAGTTACCCTCAAAATGGCTCTTCCATAAAATAAAATAATGGATTATCGAGAGAGTAAGGGTATTCCATCTCTCGGATAGGAATTTGAGTTAAATTTAAGGGACATTGATCACATGGATAGGGGAAAAGAAATTTAATGGGATGAGAATATCTTTTCATATCTTAGAGGCAAGGAGGATCAGATGACATTCATAATTTTATGGTTGGAGCACATGGCTAGGGAGGCTTCAATGGTTAAATGGTTACATGAGGGCGATCATAACACAGGTATCTTTTATGAAAGTATTAAAGATAAGAGGTTCTTTTTCTAATGACTAGGATGTGGATGGGGTTCTCGTGGATCATCATTTTAAGTCTCTTTTAGCTAGCCCTATTTTTGGTAGGGAGGGTGGCTATCTGAGGGATGCAGCAGGATTCTATGATGCCATTCCTATTAGGGCGAGTGGTTAAGTTAATGATTTGTTTTGGAAGGTACATAGGGAAGAGGAGGTGATATAGGTGATTTGGACCCTCAACCGATAGATTTCACCGAGGCCTGACAGTATTTTAGGATCATTCTACTGAGTTTCATGGGATATTGTTAAGGAGGAATTTTTTTGTGTTGTTAGGGATTAATTTTGAGAATGTATTCTACCACGTATTTCATATGCCTATAAGATCATTCTGATTCCGAAGGTGAGTAATCCATAGTATTTATACCAGTACCAGCCCATTAGTATGTGTACTGTCTCCTGTATGTTTCTCTCTAGATTTCTTAATAAAAGGATAGCACCGTACCTAGATAGATGGTTAGCTATTGAGTCGCACAGTTTCATTAAGGGTCAGTCTATTCAGGGCACCATTAGTGTGGTGAAATAGGTGATTAGTGATATCAAAATAAAAAACATTGGGTGTAATGTATAAATTAAAATAGATATGAGGAAAGTGTATGATATATTGGAGTGGGGTTTTCTCTTAAGGGTTCTGGATTTCAGGGGATTTTCTTCATGGGTTATTGATCTTGTTTTCTACTGCTTCAGTTCTGCTTAGATCTCCACTTCATTCATGGGAAAGTATTTTGGTTTCTTTAAAGTTGTTTTTGGTCTTATAAAAGGGGTTCCTAGTTCCCCTACTTTATTCATTATATCCAAAGACGTTATGAGTAGGTATATTATCCAAGGAATTCTATCAGGAAGGATTCTTACTTACCACCATTGGCACTTGTCTAGAAGTATATCCCATGTGATGTTCCTTGATGACACTATTTTATTTATTAATGGTAGTAGGAGATTAGTATAGGGAATCAATGATATACTGGAGGAGTATTATCTTTCGAGTGGTCATATGGTTAACCAGGATAATTGTTTATTTTTCACATACAACAAGGTCATGAATAGAAGGATTAGATCCCCTGAAGGTAGGATGGGCATGAGAATAGGTTTGTTTCTAATGGAATATATGGGAGTACTGGAATGTCCTCATTCTCTTAGAATTCATCTCTTTGATAAGACCATTAATAGGATCATGGGGAGTATATATAATTGTAAGAAAATTTTTTATCCTTTTGGTGGTGCATAACTCTTGTTAACATTGTGTTGGCATCCATACCAATGCATGATATTTCTTCAATTAAAGTTCTTCGAAAGGTTGTGGATGATTTGAAATGTTTTATGGTATCTTTCATTTGTTATGGTCATATGGAAGGGAGGAACCACTAAGTGTTGTGGAATAATCTTTCTAGGCCCATTTCAGAGGGTGGTATCAATTTTAGGAGTGTTGAGGGGACCATGAAGGGAATACATGATAAGATATCATGGGAGTCATTGGAAGGAGATCATTAAGGGGAAGGACCATACAGTGTAAATATAGGCTAGAGGAGGGAATGAATTGGTTTTGGACTTCATTCATTTGGTAAACGGTTTCCCCTTATATTATCTTTCTACAGCATCATTCTCGATGGATCTTGGGAGAAGGGAGTATCAACTTCTAGAAACATGACTCATGGTAGGAAGGTTTTGGTTCCCTCGATTTCCTATGCCTGGTATAATGTTCCACAAATCCTGTTCTCATCCTAGGTTTATTCAATATATCTTGGATGATAATCAACATGCAGTTTTTGATAACATTATTTTAAATGATGAATCTGATAGATTCATTTTTACAGGTTTATCGTCTGGTGTCCTTACTGTCAAGGATTTATCTCACATTAGGGGGATAAGATAATCATGATCCATGGGGAGAGACCATATGGTGTAGGGAGGTCCTATCTAAGTTTAACTTTCTGTTATGGCATGTTAGGAAGATGGCTTTACCTAGTACGGAGAATGTTCATCTGGTGGTCATTCAGATGGCATCAAGGTGTCCTTGAAATAAGGATCCAAAAATAGAATTAGTGGGTTATCTCTTCCTCAATAGTGATTGGGTGATGTGGGTTTGGTAATCCTTTGGGGTTTTTATAGGATGGTCGCATCAGGATAGAGATTTTGACAGCTTCGTGGACAGGTGGTTCCAAGGTACTAGCGATCATGACTCTGAGATAAAAGCTAGAACCATCCTTCTGCTTATTGGTTGTTGGTGAATTTGAAGTGCAAGGAACAGTGTTCGACACAATAATGATTTATGAACTTGAAAAACTATCATTTTTAAAATTGATAACACCATTTTGAATCTGGTCTGGTTGTTCAAGGATTCTCATTCAGCACCATCAGTGATGCCTCTGATCACATTTAGCTCCTCCTCTATCATGGGGGCCAGGATGAGGTAGGGGCGATGGGTTTAGTGGAACCCTCATTACTGTGGTCTCAATATTAATATGGATAGGTCATAAACCATGTAGATCATGTGCAGGGAAGGTGTGATTAGGGATCAGTGGGGAATAGTTATTTCAAATTTCTTATCTTTTTTCAGAATAGGTGACTTGTTGCAGGTTGAGGTGCATGCCCTTATCATGGGCTTGTGGTTGTGAAAATAGAGTCTTTTTCACCATTAAGGTGGTTGAAAATAGTTCTCTAACTATTTTCAAATCTCTTCATGGATAGGTAAATATTCCATGGGCAATCACTTATATCATTAGAGCTTTCAAGGACCTTATGAACAATCACATGGAGATTTCCCACTGATGGAGAGAGGGGAATATAATGGCTGATTTCTTGGATTCTAAAGCTTATGAGCATAAAGGTATTTCATATTACTTTAATCATGGGTCCTCTCTAGTTTATGGGTTTTAGTTTGTTGTATATGATGCCATGGGTCTACACTATTTCAGGCCTTTGTGATTTGTTATTTCTTTTTCTTTTACTTTTTGTGTTCTGCTTTTTTCTCATTTCTATTATTAATAAAATATGAACTTTATGATAAAAGATAAGTTATGATGGAGAATCTAAATTGTGTGAATAGTAAGAGGAATCCTATCTTCAATGGTAATAATTATCATATCTATAACGATAGAATTATGTCTTACCTTATTTATCTTAGGTATGATGTTGTTGATGCTAAAATAAATGGATTTTTCCTATTGATGAAATAATTCCTCTTATACCTATCAATAAGAATAATCTGGAAAATGATTGAAGAGATAAAAATTATTTTCTCTCATCACTTTTGGAAAGCGATTCTTTAAGGGTGAAAGGTGTTTCCACTACCAAAGGTATCTGGGATAAGTTAAAAAAATTATAAAGGAAATAAAAATGTATAGAATGAAAAGATGAAAATATGAATATTTTATTATGAATATCACAAGATGGGTGAATATGAATCTATTATTTACTTTTTTAAAATTATCAATGAAATTTTCAGCAATATCAGATGTCATGGTGAAATGTTTAAAGATTCTACAATTTTTGAAAAAATATCGAGAATTCTTCAGGAAAAGTTTGATAATTAATTTTATTCATTAGAAGATAGAGATCCATAAAAAGTTATCTATTCATGTTTTTTATAGCACTCACATTACATATGAAATGATAATGTATAATGTTATGAAGATAAAAAATACTGATAGAGAAATGTCTTTCAAAGCTTCCAATAAAGAAAATTATAAGAAAAGTTCTTGAGGAATATAATTTTACTGACCCTGACTCCGAAAAGGAAGTATGTAAAAATTTTGACGATATTTTATCCTTGTTTTATAGAAATGTGAGAATATTTACAAGTATATATAAAGGTAAAATTCCCTTGAAATGTTTTTAATGTGCAGTCATTGGGAACATGGTGGCCAATTATCCTCGAAGGAAGAAAGAAGATGATAATGATGAAGGAAAAAAAGTACATGAAAATTGTGGAAGAAACAGTGTGATAAGAATAAATATTTTTCCATATAGAAAGATAAAAAATTCTTTAAATCAAAAAGAAGAGGTTTCTTATCAAAATACGATGAAGAATAAGAAGGTGAAGCTAAATCTAAAAAATATTTTTAAGAGACTTAATAGAATACTTTTATTGAAACTATAAATAATGAAGAGTTCAGAAGCAACAGTTATGAAGAAGAAGAAGAAACTCAATTAGAATTTTATCAGAATGAATAATTGAAAGAGTGTCTGAGAAAGATTGGAAGGAGAGAGAAATAAATCAATAAACTGAAGAATGAAAAAAAATCAACATGTAATCAAGAATTTTTTCCTGATGAAAATGTCATGATAATGAAAGATATTGATGATTTGAATAAATATATTGAGAAATAATTTTTTTACTAATTATATAGAAGTTAAACAAAATGTAAAAGAAGAAGATTTGGAACTTTTGAAACAAAAAATTCTAAATATTAAGTATCAAAAAATCTATATATGAAGTTAGTGAATGTTATTATAAGGAGAAACTTGAGAAGGATAAAAAAATTACCTTCAAATGTTGAGAAAAAATCTAGAATAGTTCCTAGGATGAAGAAAGCTGGGAAAGTTATGTACATGGCCAAGATTAAAAAATTGGAGAATTCATATGTTTCTAAAAAATATGAGTCTAAAAAAATTATAATCATTCAGAGTCTTGAAAATTTTATATTACTTCTAGTTATGATAATGATAAAAGGAAAATCAATCTGAAAAATAATATTCTGGTAAAAATAGAAAGGTTGGTGGTCAACAAGGTTTTGTTAAGAAGGTTACTGAGAAACATACTCAAAACATTGGTCAATCTGAAAGAATCATGGATAATAATATTTCTAGGGATATTACCGGTATTGTGGTGGATTTTGACAATGAAAAATATGTTTCAGTTCAACCAACAACATTATTACAATTCCACAGGTTATGAAAGGAAAGGTTTTAGGGGGAGTCAATCCTCTCAAAAGATGAAATATGAGAAAGAGGTTTGAAATGAACCTAAGAAGGCTTGTGTGAAAGTTTTTAATAGGTTACAACACATGGAAACTATTAGTGAAATATGTGAACAACCTGGAAACCTTTTATGGGATCTTTTGTTTCGTTACCATCATAAAAAAAGTTTCGTAACAATTCTCAGATACTTGAGGTGAAGAAAGAAAAGGTAAAATAAAATGTTCTCTTTGTTGAAACTGAATAGAAATATATTAATGGAGAATGAACTTAGATTCTTGATAGTGGGTGTTATTCACATATGAAAGGATACCTAAAGTTTATGAATAATTTTAATGACTTCAAATATAGAATGGTCACATTTTGAAATAATGAATCACAAAGAATCAAAGGTGTTAGATTATCCATCATTGGGAAATAAAATATGAAATCCAAGAAGGATTTTTATGTTGATGGGCAAAAACACAGCCTTTTAAGTGTTTAAAAACATTATGATGAGGGTAAAAATTTTATATTGAGAAAATATGGGTTTATTATGAAAATTTAGAAATATGGAAATATAGTTACAAGTGTCCAATGTAAAAAAAGAAATATATTTCAAGTTGGTGAAGTAAAAAAATCTTGTTACTTGGGCATGGTAGAAAAAAATTAGTTATGGAATAAAATTCTTGGAAACATGTTTCAGAGAAACATGAGAAAGTTATCAAAGTGATACAGTGTCTGTGATATTATTGATATGTCAATAAGAAGATATTGTTGTTGCACTATTTTTCAGAATTGAAAAATTACTAAATTAGTGCATAAGAAAGTTGATATTTGTTCTAAACAAACCCTAGAAATTATTCATTCTGATATATATAGTCCAATGATCAAATAATAAACTAATAGATATATATAATTTATTACATTCATTTATGACTTTACTCACATTACTTATATTTTATATATGAAACATAAGTAAGATGCTCTGAAAATGATTAAAATTATCATTAGGAAAGCTGAGAAGGGATGTGAGTATTCAGGGAAGAATTTGAGAACCTAAAATGGTAGTGTGTATAAGAATTAATAATTTTAAAATTATCTTTAAAAGTATGAAATTCATCCTGAGTTTAGTTCACCATATACACCTTAAAAAATGGGGTTACTGAATGAAAGAATAGAATTCTGGTGGAAATGGGTAGAACTATGTTACATGAACATGACCTTTCTCATTACTATTGGAGGTAATCCATGAGTAATGTTGTATATATATATATATAACCAATGTTTCTATAGACCATGTTCTTATAGGAATCAATAAGAAATGTTTTATGAAAAAAATCCAAGTTTAGAACACTAAATTGTTTTTTGGATTCCATGCATCATAAAGAAGAAAGGTGGAAACCTTGGAAATTTTGAGCAGAGGTAAAATGTAATTTTTCTTGGTTATGCTCTAGAAGAAAGATGATACAGATGCTTCAAAAAATAGAGAGGAATAATTTTTTATTCTGATAATGTGAAATTTTTTAAAAAGGAAAAGGAAGAAAAATAGACTTATGCTGATAAGTAAGTTGACAGGGATAAGAAATTTTTTGTTAAAATTATGATAAATATTACGATAGTTATAACTATAATCAGGAATAATAATCAAACACATATATTTCAAGTGATGAGGATGAAACTCAGACAACTCATCTTAGGATGTGGACGGTAGTAGAGGCTTAAAACATTATTGTTGATCAAAATTAGAAGGTTCAAATGAGAAAAACATCAAAAAATGTTACACACATATATTTTTATTTAAAATTAGAGTGGAAAGATGTGAATGAAGCTTTTGGGAATCCAGAATGGGTTCATATATGAAGAAAGAGTTTGATCAGATAGAAAATAATAACACTTGGGAACTCATATCCAAGCTAGATAACAAAAGTTTTATTGGTTCAATGTGGGTTTTCTAGAACAAGATGAATGAATAAGGTAAAATGATAAGTTACAAAGCAATATTAGTGTACAAATGTTACTCAAAATTTTAAGGTATTTATTTTGATGAGACTTTTTATATGGTGGAATGTTTATAAATAATCAAAATCATTATTGTTATTACTAAACAATGATGTTATTAATTTTTTCAAATGGATGTGATGTTTTTATTTTTGAATTGGGGTCTTGATGAGGAATTTTACAATGAATAAACTTTTAGATTTGTTATTGGGAAAGATGAAATTTATGATTGTAAGCTAAATAAATATTTTTATAGGCAAAAACAAGCTCCGAGAACATGGTATTACAAATTGGATACTTTCTTGGGAAATAAAAATTTCAAGAAAGGAAGAATTGATATCAATATTTACAATAAGGAAAGTTACTAGTTTTCCATCATCATAATTTTTTATATTTATTAAATTATCTTTTTGTGGAATTATGGAATATTTTCAGAAGAGATGAAAAAGTTATTTGAGGTTTCCATGCTAGGATAAATGAAATATTTTCTTGGGTTACAAATTTTAAAATAGAAGAAAAACATTTTTATTTCTCAAGAAAAGTATTCAAATGATATTATTAAGAATTTTAGTATAGAAAATTAAAAACCAATTCCTACACTTATTTTAGTAGGAAGAAGGTTTCCTAAAGATGGAGAAGGTAAAGAAGTTTATAAAAAATAGTTTTGAAGGTTGATTGGATGGTTTTTATATTTGAAATCCTCAAGGCCTAAAATTGTTTATACTATTACCTTATGGGAATGATTTTAGAGTTCTATTAAAGAATCATATTTACTTGATGGAAAAATAATTCATAGATATATAAAAGGAATAAAAGATTTCATAATCAGGTATGATAGATGGGAAAGTATTGACTTGTTTGGGTATTTAGATGCTGATTGGGTAGGAAATTTTGATGATAGAAGATCGATATCTACTATAGTTTTCTTTCTAGGAAAAATTTGTGTTAGTTTGCATATAAATAAAAAAGATCATTAAATCTTAGAATGGATGAATTTGAGTATGTTATTTCTAATCAAGTTACTACCCAACTTATTTAGACGAAAAATCATTAGGAAATATTACTTATTAAAGTAAAGTTACCCTTACTCTTGTGATGTGATAGTCAAAGTGAAATCTTAATTACAAGAAATATGGTACAATATTATCATTCAAAAAATATTTAAATAAAGTATCACTTCATCAAATGGAAGGTGAAAAAGAATGAATTGAATCTGGATTATGATCCAATATCAGAACTAGTTGTTGACACATACACAAAACCATTACCAATGGAACCTTTTTTTAAATTGAGGTTATACATGGGCATCCAACCTATTTATAATCATGGTTGAGGTATGTGTTTTTCCCCTATATAATCTTACATTTTGATAGTGTTGTTAAGGGGTATAATTGTTTTATAAATCTATCCTTATAGAACCATGAGTAAATGGGGAATTGTGGGTAAGCTTTAAATCTAGCATGGAAGTATGTTAACTATTATAATTGTTAGTTGGAGTAGTTGTGGGGAAAAAATCATATTCTTGGAAATTTGAATAAGTGGAGACAATCTATGGAAGAAAGTTGAGAAAGAAAGTTGAGGATGAAAATATGAGCAAGATATCTAAGGAAGAAAGGGTGAGGAATAAAGCTAAGGATTTTTTTCACAAGTCATTACTTTTGGACAGAATGGTTTTTTGGTCAAATGATTTTTATTACCTACAATGAGTTAGATCACGTAGAATTATAATTATTTATATGAAATCCATATCGCGAGGTTACAATGTTTGGTGATTTATGAACATTGGTTGACAAAAAAATACAAATGGGGAGATTATTAGGACCAAGATAATAAAGAAGATTATAGTATTAAGAAATTATTTTTTATTGTCAATAAATATTAAAAATAAAATAAATCACCTCACTTTATAAAATAGGATGATCAGAATGAACATTATATTCAGGAAATAAGACTCACAATTCTTATGAAAGCCCATCAGATTGGGATGATGTTTTCTGGAAGAAAAGGTTCATCATACTCACCTTGATTCAGGAATGAACAAAAAATTGTAATATGGAAAATAATATGATTTAGAAAGGATCCAATATTAAATATAAAAATCATTTTATGTTTTTTATTTCTCAAAAATCATGAGTATGTTTTAAATCTTTTGATTCAATCTCGATGAATAAAAGGGTAGAAGAAGTACTGACAATCATATTGAGAATTTCATTTGAAAAAAAGTTAAAGACAATCATATTAAATTTTGATTGGAAATAAAGATATTACTAGATTATATAGAAGTTACAATAAATTACTAGGTAAGTCAGATGATGGAAAAACTAATCTTTAATAATTTAAAAGTCATGAGTTGGTCATGATACAAGAAAGAGCTTATGGAAATGGAAATTTTAATGAAGGAAAAACATTATGGTCTGAAGTTCATCGGTATGGGATCACCATATTCATATTTTTTTGAAGTATGGATGACTTCATGTACCATATTTATGAAAGAAGAATTGGAAGTAATTGAAGAAGTTTGAAAGAATCGTTTGTCTCTATCATAGTGAAGAAATGATAATGAGAATTGTTTCTGAGAATCATAATGACTAGAAATATGTTTTATTTACTACATTTGGTACATAGCAACGTAATGATGAAACTAATATCGAACATATGATTCTATCATAATGAGGAAATAAGAATTGAAAGATAATTTTCAGGTGTTTCAGATCAATGTAATGAAATATATTCAGTTCAACATTTACAAGTAGGTCATGAAATTAGGATGACCATCATAATGGAGAATCGAAATGGGAAAATCAAAATGTCAAATTTGAATTGGATTGAATATTGGTTAGAAATACTAAAGAGAGATGAAGTCAAGATAAGATCCAAAATTTAATGAAGGTTGAATATTTCAAAGAAAGGTCCATATTTATAGGGGAATTGAATGATTCAATGAAAGATCTATATTTCAAAGGAAATTGAATAAGTCAATGAAATATTTGATATTGAAGGAATATTGAAGATTTGGGAATTTTGGTAAAGTGGGAAAACATTCCAGGACCCCACATAAAACATTCTTGATAACCAATAGATATTAGGATAGTAATTCATGTATTTTATGACTCAAATTTATAGATAAATAGGAGAGAGAATCTTCGTAATTCTAGAAATAAGAAGTTTTTAAATTGTGTTTTCTTGAAGAATTTATCCAGATAGAAGAAGAAGAAGGAAGGAGATCATATTAAGAGTATTTAGACAGTAATGGGAAATCATATTAGGATTTTTGGAATGATGAAGAAGAATTTCATGATTGTTTCCATGGAATTCTGATAAATTATTATTTTCTTATTGAGATATGGGACTTGGGAATTGGACTAGGAAATCGAATTGATTATCATTATGAATTCTAGAAAGTTCATACCATCTTCTAGGTAAGAAAGTAACGAGTTGTTTTAAAATATCATTTATATTAAAGTTGATCAAGAATTAATGTAAGATGTTTATTTCAAAAACATTATTTTACCATTTTTTCTACTTGAAGCACATTCACTATTTTATTGAACACAGTTCTATAAAAGTGTAAGGGAATATCCTACTCATTATGTTCAATAAAAAATGATTGTTTTCTAGTTGATTGTGTGGTATTGGATTATTTACAAACCATACCAAGGACTAGATACTCTCGTTGAGTAGTGAACTTTGTAATTTCTTATGTTCCATTGGCTGTGTGATTGATTTGTTTTCAATAAAGAAATGAAACCTTATTAGGATGCTATAGTTGTTTCTAAATTAAGGAAACTTAAAAGAAATAGGTATCTCTGATTCATCCCCTCCCCCTCTCAGTGATACATGAATCATGGATGGGTAACCTCATGGGATTTAATTGTTTTTAGGTTTTTATGGTTTTTGCAGGGTTTTCGGGTTTTTTAGAGTTTTTTAATTTTTATTATTTTTTTGTTATTTTTTTTGGGTTTTATGGGTTTTTAGGGTTTTAGAGATTTTTTCGAATTTTAATTTTTTTTAGGGTTTTTAGGGGGTTTTTTGTTTTTTGTTTTTTTGGTTTTTAGGGTTGTTTTGATTTTTTTATGGTTTAAATGTTTTTAGGGTTTTTTTATAATTTTTAGGGGTTTAAATGGTTTTATATTTTTTAGTGATTTTTAGGGATTTTCTTTTTTGATTTTTATTTTTTTTATGATTTTTACAATTTTTTAGGGTATTTAACATTTTTTAGGTTTTTATAAGTTTTAAGAGTTTCTTAGGTTTTAAGGTTTTATTAGGGTGTTTCAAGGGATTATACATTTTTAGGGATTTTTATGGATTTTATAGGATTTTTATAGTTTCTACGGGTTTTAGTGATTTTTAGGGTTTTTTGAGTTTTAAGGGGTTTTATGGTAATTTTGGGGTTTTAGTGTTTTTTGTGAGTTTTTTAGGGATTTTAATATTTTTAGAATTTTTTTTAACATTTTAGGGGTTTAATGTATTTTTATATTTTTTAGTGGGTTTTTAGGATTTTTTTAGATTTTAATTGTTTTTATGGTTTTTAGGTTTTTTTTATCATTTATTTAGTTTTTAGGGTTCTTAAATTCTTTTGGGGTTTTATTTATTTTTAGGTAATTAAGTTTTTATTAGGGACTTTTAGGGATTTTACAGTTTTTAAGTTTTTGTGGATTTTTAGGGATTTTTTAGTATTATTATTATTTTCATTGTTTTTAGGGATGTTAAGCGTTTTTAGATTTTTTTAGGGGTTTTACGCTATTTAGCTTTTTTAGCGTTTTTAGGTTTTTAGGGGTTTAATTTTTTTAGGTATTTAGTTTTTTCTTATGGTTTTTTATTTTTTAAGGATTTTTAGGAATATTTTATGTTTTTATGTATTTTTAGATTTTTGGGTTTTTTGGGGGGTTTTAGTGTTTTTTAGGGTTTTTAGGGGTTTATAGTTTGTTTGGGTTTGTAGTCATTTTTTTAGTTTGATTGGTTTTTTAAGGTTTTTTGAGTTTTTTAAGGGTTATAGGGTTTTAAAGGGTTTTATGATTTTTTTTATTTTTATGGTTTTAAGGGGATTTATGATTTTTAGGGTATTTAGGGGTTTTCAGGGTTTTTAGGGTATTTATAATTTTTAGGTATTTGGTTTTTTTAGTGTTTTTTGGTTTTTAAGGTTTTATTAGGGGTTTTCTGGGTTTTTAGGATTTTATATGCTTTTGGGAATTTTTAGGATATTTATGTTATTAAGGGTTTCTAGGGATTGTAAGTGTTTTTATGGGTTTTAGGGGTTTAAGGTTTGTTGGGTTTTAGGGTTTTTTTGATTTTTTTGGGTTTTATGGGTTTTTACATTTTTATGGGTTTGAATGGGTTTTATAGATTTTAGTGGTTTTTAATGGTTTTTATTGGAATTTAATTTTTTTTAAGGTTTTTAGGTGTTTTTTTGGGTTTTAGGGGTTTTTAAGGCCTTTTATGTTTTTTATTATTTTTTGTGTTTTTAGGGGTTTTAAGTGTTTTTATGTTTTTAAGGTTTTCTTAGTTTTCTATGGTTTTTTACATTTTTAGTGATTTGAGTCATTTTTTAATGATTTTGTTTTTGATTTTTTGTGGTTTAATGGATTTTAGGATTTTTAGTTTTTTTAGCGTTTCTTATGTTTTTTAGGGGGATTAAGTGTTTTTAGTTTTTTATGTTTTTTATGGGTTTTAGGGTTATTAGGATTTTTTATGTTTTTAGGGGGGTTTAGGGCTATTTTAGGAATATTTTACGGTTTTAAGGATTTTTAGGGTTTTAATTTTATACGGTTTTTATGTTTTTCTTGGTTTTTTATGGGTTTTTGCGGTTTCTAATTTTCTTTATAGTTTTATAACATTTTTAGAGGTTTAAAGGGGTTTTAGAGTTTTAGTGGGTTATAAGGTTTTTGATCGATTTAGGTTTTTTAATGTTTTATGTGTTTTATGATTTTTAGGATTTTTAGAATTTTTTATGTTTTTAGGGGTTTTAATAGATTTTATGTATTTAAGTTTTTCTTAGTGTTTTTAGGGGTTTTAGGTTTTTTAGGTTTTTGGGGAATTTTTAGAAATTTTATGGTTTGTAGGGTTTTTCTGGATTTTTGGGTTTTTGGGTTTTTTAGATTTTTTAGTTTTTTTAATGTTTTAACGGGATTAAAGATTTCATAATTTTTTTACTATTATTTTGTGGTTTTTTGGGTTTTTATGGTTTTTAGAATTTTTTAGGGTTTTAAAGGTTTTAGGGTTTTATGGTTTTCTTAGGATTTTTCATGGTTATGATGTTTTTAGATTTTTAGTGATTTTTAGTGTTTTTAAATATTTTAATGGTTTTTTGGGTTTTTAGGGATTTTGAGGGGTTTTAGGGTTTTTAAGGATTTTGAGGGGTTTTAGGGTTTTTAGGTTTTTTATGGTTTTTTGGGGTTTTAGGTTTTTTTTAGCATTTTAGGGTTTTTTAGTGTCGTAATTTTTTTTAATGTTTTTCAGGGATTAAATTTTTTTGGAGTATTTTGTGGTATTTTTTAGTTTTTTGGGTTTTTATTGTTTTTAAGGTATTTAGGGATTTTGATTGCTTTTAGGGTTTTTTATTGTTTTTAAGAGTTTTTATAATTTTTTATTATTTTAGGGTTTTTATGTGTTTTTGGGTATTTAAGGTCTCCTGGGGTTTTTAGGGATTTTAGGGTCATTTATATGTTTTTAGGGATTTTTAGTGAATGTTTTAGATTTTTATGGTTTTTAGGAATTTGGGGGTGGGGGTTAGGTTTCTTAGGGATTTTATATTTTTTTTTTGAGTTTTAGAGATTTTTTGAGTTTCTATAGGTATTTCTGGTTTTCTAGAGTTTTTAATGTTTTTTGGGGTTTAAATTGTATTTAATGTTTTCTTGGGGTTTTAGGGTTTTTATAATTTTTTAGGGTTTTAATGTTATTATGGTTTTTTATGGTTTTAGGGTTTTTAGGACCTTTACAGTTTCTTAATGTTTTTAGGATTTTTAGGTTTTTAGGGGTTTTAGTCTATTTAAGGGTTTTAAGGATTTTGTAGGGGTTTTTAGGGATTTTTGGGTGTTTTACGTTCTTAAGGAAAAGAATGCTCGGGACCAAGCTTTCCTAGCCCCCATGATTTATTTAAAAATTAAAGGAAATGTATTACAAGGAGGGTTTACAAAAATAGGTGTGCAATTCACCCTTCATATCAGAGTCCACATAAGGCTCAAAAAACAGTGGTGTGACAAAGGAAAACATCAAGCTCTTCTCCTCAGTTTTCTTTTTGGAGAGATAATCTACCACCATGTTTACCTCTCTATAGGAAAGTGTGACATTGAGAGTGATATTTTGGGAGAGGTTTAAGGAAATCAATCCATTGTGGGTGGAGTCTCCAAAAAACACTCATGGATTTTTTTCTTCAGGGCGTCCACCATAAGAAACGAGTCTGATTCAAACCAAACTATCTTCCACCCAAATTGGAATGAAAACCTGACCACCTTCATTATTTCCCAAATATTGGTTTTATAATCACATCTATGCCCAATAAAATGATGAAAATAGCCTTTCACAGTGCCTCTATATGTGCAGAAGCCCCCACCACATCCTGAGGGTCCAAGTCATCCCAAAGATGCATCGTCTACATTAACTTTGATCGATGATGTGATCAGAGGAACCCATCATATAAATTTTAAAACCTATGGATTTTTTCTCCCTTTGGAAACTCCAAGAATACAAAATAGAATGAGATCATTGACATCATTATACATTGAACTTATTTGTATGAGAGAATTTTCATGTACTGCGTTGTGGATTTCCATGACTCCACCATGGAAGGAACAAGGTTTTCAGTTAAAGGCCCCCACATTATGAGTAGCCCAGGTGCATGAAAATAGAGTGCAGCACCTGAAAGTAGTAGGTTTTTCATCTTCTAAATTCACTTCATCACCGTGAGGATTCTGATCAACTTAAAGAATGATCTTTTCCAGCTAGTGTCAAAACCAAACATACTATGCAGATGAACCAACAACTCAGTAGTAAACCTAAAATAAAGGAATATGTGTTGGAAGTTCTTTTCAGACCGAAAGCAGAGATAGAAGACAGTGGCTAGATTCCAAACATATTTATTAAACTACTCTTGACTATGCTATATGTTCCTCTATATCTTTCACATCATTAGGTGGTTTGTTGGTGGACTGAATAGTGATTTGAATTTTGAGATCCAAGATAGTGGTTTGATGCCTTGTGAACATCCAAACTGTTAGAACTACCTTATGGTGAACTGTCAAATCGGGTTCGACTTCCAAATGAGGGTTTCAATTTCCATAAATGTGTTCTTTTGTATCTTCTGGATGACATGAGCTAGAGGAGTCTCATGAAATTCTCCAATTTTTTGGTTATGAGCAGCAATAGACATATCATATAAATGATGATGAGGTGCCATAATTTTAGATAGGGGCCTCTCAAGTTAGGTAGTTGTCTAATATTTTAGGCTCTATTGTTTTGAAAGAACCCATTTTGAGTAGGATTGAATTCCCTTATATGAAAATCTGATTGTAGTCCAGACATAGGAAGGTATATATCCTATAAAAAATATAAGAGAGTATCCTTGTGAACCACTCAAGATGAAAATCTAGACCATAATCTTGTGTATTGAATAAATTCCATGTGAAATTTCCAAGACGTTCTTCATTAAATCTCCTAAGATCCTTAATTCCTAGCTTACCAATCTCAAGAGGCTTAGTTCAATCCTTATAAGACACAAAAACCAGATTCCATTCACTAATGCAGCCCATGCAAACAAATTTCCTAATCATGGATTATAGACTTTTAATGAGTCTTATCAGCCAACTATGGATGGAGAATGCATTAAAAAGAGTGTAGGTGATGATATAGTTGATCAAGAAAATCCCGCTAGCCTAATATAAGAATTTCCATTTCCATTTTTCGAGTTTTTGAGTGATTTTAGCTAAAATAATCTCAAGGTGGCAGCATTTCGCCTTCCCCCAGAAAGAAGGGACACATAAATATGTAAAGGGGAGTGAGCATATCTTCACACTAAGAGACCTAGAAATTAGGACTTTTCTAGAGGTTGGGACCCATTTCCCAACGACACTATAGTATTTATTCTAGCAATGGATTACCCAACCACACATGTAGTACCTAGAATAAGACTTTTCCATTTTTCATGGTTCCCCTCAACCTGAATATTGGGAGGAGATGTATATTTCATAGGATGTGCCTACTGTATAGAATTCCAAATAGGGGTGGAGCAATCATTGACCACAATAGGTTCAGGTTATTAGGGTTAATCAGTGTTGCTGATAGTATGCCTTAAAGACTCCCCATCATGAGCAGTCACTCCATAAATTTGGTGGGGGGTCTAAAAGAACATGACAACTGGTGCTCCTTGTTAGATAAATGGACAAGACATCAATTGATTAATATGGGGGAAGATGTGCAGTATAATTACTTGGAGAAGGGTCCATAGAATGGTTGTGGGCCAAGTTCCACAATTTAGTGGGTAGAACCTCAGTAGGGACTTGGGGAGGAGCATGAATAGTTCCCTGTTTATATGGGTGTTTAGAAGTGATCCCCTCAGTGCCAAAAGAATCACTCCAACTGGGAACAGAAGAATTCAGATCTTGGTGAGGGGAGGGATTAGAAAAACATAGAGCTTACATTAACCTTTCCATTACCTGTCCCATGAATCTTCTTGTAGAGGTTGGATTCATGCCCCTGTAGGTTAACGATGGAGCAGACCTTCATTATTTTTCACTCCAAGATTATATGACCAATGAAATTACAATTGTGAATTTTTTTTGGCATTCTTTCATATTGAATCTCTAGAGTGAGACTTTCCTCAAGGGTATTGAGGATGACCTCCTTATCTAGGGTTATCTCCATATCCACTTCAACAAGAAACCTCAAATAGTGCCCATACCTTGGGTTGTATATCTCCTTATCAATCATAATCGATAATCCAACTGAATTTTCAATGTTCCAAAGGATCCAAGCGTGCCAGTAGAGGTAATTCAGCTTATAGATACAGATCCATACGTAAGTGAAGGAGTTATTCACACTAGAGGGGTAAAAAATCCTATCCCAATCATGAATCTAGATAAGACCTAGTTTGAGATTAATTATTCAAAATCTTCAATCCGTACTTTTAAAATCATATGAAGGGAATGCTATGTGGTATTATCCTCTCCCTATAGTTTTCATATTCCATTCGCTAAACCCCCAATTTTCAGCAATTCGTTTGGTAAGATAACCAAATTTCCAAAACTTCTCCCCCATTGGGGTCAACACACTCACAATTTTGGAAAATTGGCTTAATCTAACTCTCTCCTACACTACCTAATGTTTTTAAAATACATGAGACACATTCCCTTTCCTAATCACACAACCAGGGGAAGGAGTGCTAAAATTTGTGAAGGTAAGTGAATCTATAGACATAACCAACTTTACAAAATTTAACATCAGACCAAATGCCTCCAGAGCCTCACAAACGCCATATATATTTGAAGCACTAGGTTTACAAATATGTAATAGCTCCTTATACCCCACCAAATCTGGCTGAGCCAAAGCTGGATTGTCAATCTTTCCATCAGGAGGTTGGGGTTGAGCATGATCCTCACAGTCGCTTGGTTCCCCTCCTTACACCATCATCTTTCTTAACATTATTTTGGGTTTTTAGTGAATTTTTAATATTTTTATGCTTTGTTGGTAATTTTAGGGGTTTTAGGGTTTTTAGGGTTTTCATGGTTTTCATGGTTTTTTTGGGGTTTCCAGGGTTTTTAGGGGTTTTAACGTCTTTATGTTTTATATTATTTTTAAGTTTGTTTAGTATTTTAATGTTTTCATAGTATTTAATGATTATTAAAGCACTTGTGGCCATTGATGGGTTGAAGGAGGACTTGATTTGGAGGGTGGAATGCACATGATTTCACAAGACCTGTTGTAAGGAGTTGGTAGCCCAATGATAAGGGAGCAGACGAGGAGAATAAAGGAGGCCTTAAATGGGTTAATAATGGAATTCCAATGGTAGTCCCAATAACCTCACTTTGTGGAATAATATTAGACTATATTTACATTATGTCCCAAACGTTATTTTAAAGACCCATCCCATGGTGTGATATGAATTTCATTCCCACCCCACCATGGAATATTCAAAGTCAAATGTGGTAGACTAGTTTTCTTTACATTCAAAAATGGTGTGTTACTTGTCCGTTAAATTTATGGTCATGTTATGAAATGTTCAAATGCGTAATTTAGTATTTTTGAATTTTGTAAACTTGTTGTTAGACTCTTCTATCAATATTTGGCTATAAATAGCCACCCCCTGTATCTTTGAACTTCATGAATAAATGTAATGTTATTATGGTGAATTTGTTTTGAAAACTTTATGTTGTATCTTAATTATTGAATTATCAAAGGATTTTTCATCCTTTGTGGAATATTTGGGATATGGTTCATAATGAAAAGTTCTATTTGGACTCTACATTGACCAACTATGTCATTTCTTCCTTATTCACACAATTTATAGCCCTTCTCACTTTTTTTATGGAGATCTGGGTGATCAACACATGAATGCTGAAAAAAGATCCTAAAACAATTCCTAGAGGGTATTGGATCATTAATAATTTGGTAATATATCCCAATTTCAATAAATCAGGCTCATCATTTTTTATCCCTTCTTCAAACTTCTTTTCTCTTTGAATTGGGCCAACAAAAATTCTGGTCCATTTTGTTCTTCACCTACAAACATCATTTCATCATCATTTTTGGCGTATAGTATATAAATATTGTAGTTTATAAGATCATCTTTCTTATCCATAAAGAATCATTAAAATCAAAGCTATAAATCATGATAAACAACGAGTTAAAATTTTGTGACGAATTTGGTAATTATAAAACCAAACATGTAGAAACCCCTGTTTCAAGTAATTAACCCTCTATTTATGTGTTTTAAGTATATAAAAAGATTAGGTTATGCTTTAGGAGGTTAATATGAAAATTTTAATTATTTTGATTCTTTTCGGTAGGTTAATGGTTTGACCATGGTTAGTAGAAACTTTACAAAACCTATAAGAAACCATGCCATTGAAATAGTAGAAAATAGGGAGGCACATGATTACATGAACAGTTTGGAAAAACCACACAGATTTCTAGTATAAACTATGAAATTCTGGATAGTGGGGTATAACATAGTCAGTGCATAGTTTTTCTAACCGTGAAATAAAACCTTGCGAGTTGTGTTTGGTGATAGTGGATCAGGCACGGTTAGCACATGGGTTATCTAACTGTGCGCCCAAACCATGCACCGTGGAAATTTAGATCAAAAAATTGTGGATCTAATCCAATTTACCTCATAAACTAATCATTTTCAACTACACATTCCATAACATGAATTCCACTTTCTTCCAAGATAGTGGAGACAATTCCCTTATATCTCGACGAGATTCCTAGGAAAATCCAAGTGTGTTAGAGACCCAGATTCATCGATAAGTTCTTGTTCTTAATTGTTTTCCTAGATCTCTACTATTTACCTATTTTGGAATCATAGTTCTAGTTTATTGAGGATAGATATATATATTTTTATGTCAATATTGATTTTATATGACTATTTTGATTAAATTAAATGAGATATAAGTTGGAATCCTAAATATTTAAGCCGGTTTGATAAAGATGTTGTATTGTTCTTCATTTTCGATTAAGTTTGAGAGGTAGGTGTCTTCTCTACCGAACACCTCTTGATTATAAATTTAAGTCTTGATTTCAAATTTATTTAACTGCTTGTTTTTTTTGTGAAAATCATGGTGTGATTTGATGGAATTCTAGTTTGTATTTTGGTTTTGGAAATAATGGGAATTGGATAGATTTTTAGAAAACTGTTGTTTATAATTTTAAAATAGTGATATCAAAATTATGGTTGGTTGTTGTAAATAATTTATTTTTTGAAATAATTTTATTGAATTTGGTTGATATGATTTAGGAATAACTATTGGGAATTAGTTTAATGGGATGGATAATGGTCATGAAGTGCCACCATCAAAGGGACAGAGTATGGACGTGAAGTTTCAACATTAATGGTAACACCAAGATTATGTGTGTTTGTGTTGAAGATGTGTGTGGACATGGAAATATTTATACCAAATCATAAATTGATAAATGTTTAAAATAATTTTTGATTTTTCTTAAATCATTATAGCATTATTTTTTGATGTATTCCTTGAAAAAAAAGGTATTAAAGGCTTGTTGGATTGTTTTCCATAGAAAACTATTTTGGTATGATATAAAATGATTAAAATTGTTTTTAAATTTTTTTATATAAATGTGATAACATGTTAAATCCTAGAGTAATGTGTTTGTAATTCATTGGTTATATCCTACTGAGTTTTATACTCACCCCTTTCTTGGGCACTTTGGTGCACTTGCATATGTTATATATTAAGACAAGGTAAGGGAAAGGAAACCAAATTCTTTAGTTATACTTCTCGATACATTAGGTTGGGCATGTGAATTTGGATATTGTTGAATATTGGGAGTTTTTTGGGGTATTCATTGTCTTTTGGTTTTTTTATCATTAGGTTTTATTGGTTATTTTACATTTATTCCACTTGTACTATGATATTTTCATTTGGTTTAGTCTTGTCTTGTCTTGTATTTGGGTAATCATGTATCATTAAGAAGTTTGGTTGTTTTGGTTATCAGTAATATAGTAAGTTTATATTAAAATTGAAAATCATACCCAAATATTTTATGATTCCCTTGGAATTTATTTCAAACCATTAATGTCTTGGTGATGTCATATAAGGCCTAGTATCTCCCCCGTTACTTCTCAAGTCAATGTGGAGTAGCTGAATATTATAAATGTCATCATAATGTTTGGTAATTGACTTTGAAATCATATTGGTCTAAATATTTTGATGGTAATAAGAAGATAATATTTTTATAACATGAATTTAAATCATTAAAAAGAATAGCTAACCTCTTTATACTGAAATTGAAGTAATTGTGGAGTTGGGTACATGAGTGTTTTGAGACACTCCTAAGAGTTTTCACCTCATTATCATGGTTTTATATGATGAAAAAATAGGGACATGAATTAATATAAATTACTTCACATTAAGAGTACATAATTCATTTTGAGTAATGAATTATTATTTTTTAAAAAAAATTGATTTTTGAAAATAGTTGAAAATGGGTTGACTTTCAAAATCATGGTGGAATTTTTAAAAATGGTTTGAAATTGGAAATTATAGAATTTTGTAAATACTTATTATGACATTTTGGATGTGGTAAATTTAAAATTTATAATCCTCTAGTTGATAGAGGGTGAGTTTAAATGGATTTTTCTTTTGGTTATAGCGAATGACATTAGGTAGGCGTCATAGAAATCAACTGGAAGAGGCTACTAAGAATATTGTTACACTAGAGCCATGGGTAAAATAACAGTTGGTTTAGAGAATTTTCTATGAATTTAAAGTCATGGAGAGAGGGAACATAAACAATTAACCACAGAATGTTGATCATTCAGTTTAGTTCAAAAGAAAAATCCACCCATCTTTTAGTGCGATTCAAAACTTGAAATAAAATAAGTGTGAATAAATAGGGGAAATCATATATTAGATTTCCATAGAATACTATATGATCTGTAGTTGAAGTTGGAAATGTACATGCTAGAAGATATTGTACACCAGTGGTGGGATTTAGAAGTTCAAGATAAATTTGACCAAGGAATGACCTGGGATAATTTTGATGATTTTTTAACAAATAATTATATCCTTATACTTTCTGGATTTTAAGAACAACAGGATTATTAATTTTGAAACAAGATAGCCTTATAGTGATAGATTATGTGGAAAAATTTATAAATTTGTTCTGCTTTTCACCTCATTTTGCTACATTGAATTCATGAAGGTATGCATTTTGAATTAGGGTTGAGGATAGATATTCACACAAAGATTTTTTTGCTTTGTATATCAGATAATAGAGATATGTTCAATAGATCAACAATTTTATAAAGGGAATAGTAAAATCCAAATTTCAACTTATCATATTACACAAATATAATTAAGGGAATTTAAATTCCAATTGGAAAAATTGGAAATAAAAGGGATCATTCTACGTAGCATGTCTTAGTGGGAATCACCTGTTCTTTTTGTGAAAATATAATATGGATATATTAGACTTTATATGGATTATCATAAGCTTAATCAAGTAATAATAATGAATTGATGTCCTCTTACTTGCATTGATGACATTTTTTAACAATTAATGGGATCCTCGTGTTTCTCTAAAATTTACTTGATTTTGAGATATCACCAACTGCAGGTTTTAAAGGATAATATTCCAAATACAACTTTTAGAAGTAGATATTACCCTTACGAGTTTGAGGTTATAAATTTTTTCTTACAAATTCACAAAATTTAATTATGGAATTTAGGAATCATATATTTTAAAGGTACATGATTATTTTGTGGTTCTTTTGTGGATGAAATACTGATGTATTCTAGGAAAAAGTTTGATCATGATAAACACTTGGTGATATTATTCAGTATCTTTTGGGATCATTGTTTGAATTCAAAATGTTCAAAGTGTAATTTTGGTATAAAATAGGAGTATTTAATTGGCCATGTTATCTCCAGAAAAATTGTTTTTATGGATCCAAAAAATATAGGTTGTGATATCTCAGAAACTTCCAAATAATTTCTTTGGGATACACATTATCCCTGTACTGAGTAGTTATTACCAACATTTTGATCATGAATTTTCACAATTATATTTACCAATAACATATTTGATAAGGAAATTGACACATTCCAATTGAACGATCAATTTAAAAATTCTTTTCAAGAGTTTAAAGACAACATTACAAAAACAATGATCTTGATATTTCTAGAATTAGGAGAAAGCTTTGTGGTGTATTATGATTCTTCAGGATCTAGGTTGGGGTGTGTTCTCATGAATAAAGATCTTGTTTTTTCTTATGTCTCATGACATTTAGGGTTTCATGAGAATAACTACCCAACACAATATTTGGAATTAATAGTGTTGGTCCATTCTTTAAAGACCTAGTGTTATTATCTTTTTGGTGAGAAATTAACAGTGTTTACTAATTTTATGATCCTAAAACACATTTTCTCACAACGATATTTGAATATGAGAAAATGAATATGGATGTTTTATCTTCAAATTTTTGAATTTGACTTATTTTATACAATGGGAAAAGGGAACTCTGGGGTGGATGCATTAAGAAAAAATTCATATAGTCAGTTGGTGAAAGAGGATTCAAATCAATGACAGTTAATGTCAGCGATTGCTAACAAGCACTTGGAATGTGATGTTGAAGGTAGTGTTTCTATTTTATTTCTAGTTTATTTTGTTCTTGATTTTGTAGAGAAGGATAAATATGCATAGAAATATGATTCTGAATGTGTTTTTATGACATAAAAACTTAAGGGTGGGGAGAACACTGAGGGATGTAAGTTTGATAAAAGATTAGTGTTTTCGTTTTGAAATAGGATGGTCATACCTTTGTATTTTCCTGAAAAACCCCTTAATTATTATCACCATTTGATATGGACTATTCATCATGGAATAATAAAGACTTATAAGGAACTAAAAGCATAATTTTGGTGGGCTGGAATGAAAAAAAATGTGGCTAGGGGTTTTTTAAGATGCCTAACTAGTTAGAAGGGTATGGAAGAGCACCAATGGACAGTGGGTATTCTATAGTATTTACCAATTCCCATGTAGAAATGGGAGAAGATAGATATGTATTTTGTAACAGGTCTACCAAGGATGGATTAGAAACATGATTCCATATGGTTGATAGTGGATTAGCTCACAAATTAACACCATTTCATCCATATTCTTGAATACAATATAGTGGAGGACTTTTTAGAAATATATATACAAAAATTTATAAAATGAAATAGTGTTATAATATTGATTGTATTTAATAAATACCCTAGGTTTGTGTCCCTTTTTTGGAAATATTAATAGTAATCTATTAGGACTCAATTGACTATGATCCTAACATATCATCCTCAAATGGATGGAAAATCCAAATGGGTGATCCAATCATTGGATCACAAGATTAGGGATTCTGTAATGGATTTTTACAGCTCATTGGAATATTGCATACCATTAGTGGAGTTTTCGTACAATGAATGTTATTAGGCCTAGATACACATGGATCCTTTTTAATAATTGTATGGGATTTCTTATCATTATCTACTTTGTCGGGTGGAAATAGGTGGTACTTCACTGGTTGGACCAAGCCTTATGTAAGAGAGAACATAAAATTTTTTATTTAATAATAAACCAGATGAAGTCGAAACAAAGTAATAATAAATAATATGTGGATCATCTTCAATTGTTGTTTTTGTTTGAGATGAGTGATCATGTGTTCTTGTGAATCTCTCTATGTTTTGGGATTCTTTGTTTTTGTAAGTAGGTAAATTTATCTCCTCAATACAGAAGCCCTTTTGAGAAACATGAATGGGTGGGTGAGGTAGAATATTGAATTTCTTTCCATCAAGGTTCAATTCAGATCATAACGTGTTTCAGGTATCTCAATTGAATAAGTATCAACCTGACCTTGACCATGTGATTTTATGGGATCATGTTGGCCTAAAGTCAGATGATATGATGGTTCATGCGTTGGTATAGATTTTGGATAGAAAATATAATGTATTGTGTGATTAAAGAAATAGTATATTGTGGGTTTTATGTAAACATGGTTAGATTTGAGAGGAATCATTGGAGTGTGAAAAAGAAATTTAAGAGGAATGGATAAAACTCTTTATGGAAATATCTAGTTTTATACTTTTATGTAATGTAAAGACCAATGGTGGGAAGAATTTATAACCCCTAATCTTAGGTAATTGACCCATTATTTTTATATTATATATATATAATGATTTCATTTAGTTTCGGGAGGTTTTGAAGATATTTGGCATGTTTTGAGGCTTTTATGGAGGTGTGTGGTTTGAGAATGATTAGAAGAAATTGTGCAACACCTCCGAGAAATCATGAAACTAAAATAATAGGCACTAAGAAGATGCACGGTTAGGTACACAGTTTGGAAAAACTATATGGATTCCTAATAGAAAATGTGTAATGTTGAAAAGTGGGGTATAAAAAGATTGGTGTGCTGTTTTTTTAACTGTGTGAGCCAATAATGTGAGGTGTTTTTTGGGGTAGTCGCTCGTGCACAGTTAGCTAATGGTTTTCATAAACTTTCTCCCTAACCATGCATCATTGAAATTAGACCTGAAAATTTAATATCTAAAATAATTTACATCCTAAACCACTTGTTTTTTCCCTAAACAGGACATAACATGATTTACTCTTCCTCCCAAGGTAGTGGAGATAATTCCATTGGATCTAGGAAAGATTCCAAATATAATTCAAGTGTTCTGGAGATGTAGATTCATTTTTCTATTCTTGTTCTTTATCATTTTCCTTGAATTTATTCTCCTAACCTATTTTTGAATCATGGATCTAATTTTTTAGGGATAGGTCCATGTTTTGTGATTTCTATATTGAGGAAATATGATTGTTTTTAATTAATTGAATGGGGTTTAAGTTGGAATCAGGAAGATTTTATTTTGTTTGTTAAAGTTTTTTTGTCATTATTCTTTTTCTCTGAAGTTTGAGAGGAAGGTAAATTATCTTTCGAATCCTCTTAATTTGAACATGAAGGATTTATTTCAAATTATTTTAATTTCTTGAATTTTTTGTGAAAATAATGGTGTGGTTTTATGGATTTCTCATTTGAATTATGGTTTTTGAAATCATAAGAATTAGATCACTTTTTGTAAAACCATTTTTTATAATTTCAAAATAGTGATTTTAAAATTTTGGTTGTTTAATATAAGTAAATTATTTTCTGAAATGAATTTATTGAAAATAGTTGATATGATTTTTTCATAATGGGTTTTCATGAGTTTAATGGGATGAATAATGATCTTGAAGTACTACCATCAATGGGATAGAGTATGGACGTGAATTAAAACTGTTAATGGTAATGAATGTATTGTGTGTGTGTTTGTGTTAGGGATGTGTGTGGACATGGAAATTTTTATGACAAATCATAAACATAGAAATGGTTAAAATATTTTTTAATTTTCCTTGAAAAATGATTGTGTTTTTTGTTGATGTATTTCATGAAAAAATGTATTTGAAGGCCTTTTTATTTTTCTCATATGAAAACTATTTTGGTTGGATATAAATGGCTTTCAAATATTTCTAAACTATTTAATATAAATTTTATACCATGTTCAATCCAAGTGGGATGTGTTGGGAAGTCATTGGGGAAATCCTATTGAGTTTTATACTCACCCCCTAATTGGGAACTATGGTGAATTTGTAGATGTTATATTTTGAGACAAGGGTAAAGGCATAATATCCCACTTCTTTATTCATACTTCTTGATACCTTGGGTTGGTAATTTGGATTTAGTGATTAGAGTATATAGGAATTTGTTTTTTGTGTCTTTGGTGTCTTTTTATTTGGTTTTCATTTGTTTATATTGGTTATTTCACATTGATTCTTCTTGTACTTGGATATTTTATTTTTGTTTAATCTTGTATTCTCTTTCATTTTAGTACTCATTCATCATTAAGAAGTTTGGTTGTTATGGTTATCATTTTTTTGGTCATTTTATCTTAAAAGGGAAAATCATCCCCAACTATTTATGAGGCCCTTAAAATTTATTGACAGCTTTGGTTTCAAGGGGATGTCACCTAAGGACTAGAAGCACCCTTATCACTTCTCAAACTAGGGTGGGATATTACAATGCAACTCTCACATTGATTATATTTAATGTTTGAAATTATTTCATCTCCTATAATTTCATATCAAAAATTCATCTTGTTCCTACTATATTTATTCAAAAAATATAGCCTAAAAATGAATGTCTCAAAAAAATTAACATATTGATTCTTACATACATTTATAATTTTTCTTGATCCACCATCTTCCCCATCACACATTTTCCTCATGAATCCATTTTGAATTTTATCTTTGATTTATAGTTCAGGATTTCTACACTCCAAAGATCCTTTATATTTATTGTAATAGGGTAAGAATGCTGTAGAATGAAATTTGAGTGGATAAAGGAAATAGTGTTTCATTTTGTTAAAAAAAATCCAAAATTGAGTGAAGCATGAGTGAATATAATATTTTCACATTTAAACAAATGAGGGAGTGTGTGAGTTCCACATTCCTTTCTCATCAAATTTTCTTACTAGATTTATAAATGGAAGTGGTAAGTAACTCCAATTAAAGATACATTAGGTTGATTATGATGGTTATATAAGAACAATTCTTGAGGTTGAATGCATGGATGGAGGAATTGAAATCCCCTTCTATACCTAGAGCTCCACCATGGTGGAGTGTTATTAAAGAAGGCGAGGAGTTATCTTATTTTCATGGGTCCCCAATTCAAAGAAATAAACAACCATGAAGGGAGACCAATGATATTATAGGATTAAAGTTGAGGATCCCTTCCTTATAATTTATGAATGATCCCAAAATATAATTGGAATGGGAACCAAAGGTAGATCATGTTTTTTGTTTTTAGAACTATTTGGAAAAAAATAAGGTGAATTTGGAGGCTATGGAATTCACTTGCCACGCTAGTATTTGGTGGGACCAACTACAAGTGAGTTGATGATAAAGTAGAGAAATAATCATCTTTGCTTGAGAGGATATGAAAGTGGTAATGCCTAGGAGTTTTATTTCTGGCCACTATTTGTGTTATTTGTTCCTCGAGTTTCAGGGTTTGAAACAAGGAGCTATGAGTTTTGATGATAGTAATAATGATATGGAGATCATTATTATTTGGTCCAATATTATTGAGGAGTGAATGGCCACCATGGAAAGATGTTTGAACAGCCTCAACCAAGAAATTTGGGATATATTGTACATGAAAAACTATTTGAATATGTAGGTTCTTCTTCACATGTCTGCTAAAGCAGAGAGGTAATTAAATACAGGAATTATGAACCCTAAATCTTATTGAAAGGATTATAGATCTTATTTAATGTTCAAGTTTTACAAACAATAAAAACATGTAAGGGAAGAAAAAATGGATTCAAAGGAGGCTACCAAACCAAAAGATTATTTCCGAAATGGAAAGGTTAATCAAGGCGTAAGGTTGTTTCCAAATCAGAAGATATGTTTTAAATGACATGGATTTAGATATTTTCTGTCAAAATTCCAAAATAAGAGGATCATGGTTATTTTGGATGTTAGAAATGTTCTTAGTGATAGCTCATGTGAAGATGAAACACCACCACTTGAGGAGTGTTATGATGTGGACATAGAGAGCCTCGTACAAGGAGAAATTCTATTGGCAAGGCGTTCTTTAACTGCTCAACCAAAAATAGAACATGATCAATAGAAAAGTGATCAAATTTTTTATACTAGATGACTCATAAAATATAAGGTATGTATTTTGATCACTAATTAGGGTACATTCATAATAAAATAAAGTGGTTTTATGGTTGATAAATTAGGTTTATCTATGACCAAGAATCCTAGGCATTATATATTGTAATGGTTAAATAATAGTGGGGATGTTAAAGTCATTAAGCAAGTGAAAGTTCAATTTTCTATTGGGAAGTATGAATTCAAGGTGATATGTCATGTTATTCCCATGTATGATAGTCAGATCTTGTTGTAAAGGACTTAGAAATTTTATAGGAGGCCACACATAATGAATAAACCAACCCCTATTATTTTTTGTATGATGATAGGATAGTTATACTAACACCCATGAGGCAGTTGAAATATTATCAATACCGGGTGAGTATTGAGAGAGATTATTAAAAGAGAGAAAAAGAAAAGAGATAAAAATAGATAGAATGGAAAAAATAATGAGAGAAAAAGGAGTGATGAGTAACATCAAAATAAATGAAAGAAAGAAAATAATTTAATATAATAGTTAAAACAAGAGTTTTGAGGGAAATGTGAGTTCATTTAAAGGAAAATAGAGGTTATGAGATCTTTAGAGAGGGTGTAAAATCTAATTATTTTATGAATGGGAAAAAAATTACCACTAACTCTCTTAACAATAAATGACTTTTTGTGATGTGTCTTTATTTTATGAATATGGTGATCGAGGAAGGATGTTATGGAAATGAGTTATATTTGGTCCAAGTGGTTTGGTATAGAAAACCCTACTAAAAGGGAAGTATTTGGAGAAAGAAAATTAAACTTCATCTACATATAGATGGGCCTTTTCAAGTCTTAGAGAAGATTAATTATGATTCCTAAAATATTTAGTTACATGAAATGTAAAGAAATGTTAGTGTCACCTTTATGAGGATGGAAGAATGTGAATTATTTCACAAGAACCATAGGAGGAGTTGGTGTCCCAATGAAAAGGGAGCATACCAAGAGAATCAAAGAGACCTTAAAAGGGTTAATCATGTAATTCCAATGGGATATATAATACCCTTTATTGGGGGAAGAATATAGGCCTATATTTACATTAATTAAGGCCCAAACATGATTTTAGAGACCCATACCATGGTGTACTACACCTTTCCAGCCTACCCCACCATGGAATCTTCAATGTCAAAAGTGGTGGGATAGTTGAATTTACTTTCCAAAAGGGTGTTCTACTTGTACCTTAAAGCCAAGGTCAAGTTCCAAAATTGTAAAAAGAATCATTTAATATTTTTTACTTGTGAAAAATAGATTTAGACTTTTGTGTCACTCTTTGGATATAAATATCCACCCCTTGTACTATTTGAACATCCTGAATGAAGATAATTTTATTATGGAGAGTTTTTCTTGCAAAATTGTTTTTATTTCTTAATTATTGTCTTATCAAAGGTTTTCTCATCCTTTGTGGAATCTTGTGTTTATATTTCTTATAGAAAAGTTATATTTGGGTTCCACCTAGACTAACTCTCATATTTCTTCCTTATTTCCACAATTTATATCCCTTCTCACTTGTTTTCTTGAGGAGATCTGAGTGATGAACACGTGAACACTGAATAACGTTATTAGGACACTTCTAATAGGTCATGGTTCACGTATGAAGGAATTTCATGTATTTTAGGGAGTTTTATGTTTTATATATTTTTAGAGGTTGTTTAGTATTATTACAGTCTTTAGGGTTTTTAGGGATTTTCAGGTGTTTTGGGGTTTTAGAGTTTTAGGGTTTTTATGTATTTTATGGGGTTTTAGGGTTATTTTAGTTTCTTAAGGGTTTTAAGGTTTTTTAGATTCCATTAATGCTTTTATGGTTTTAAATGGTTTTTAGAGTTTTTTGCGGCTATTAGGGTTTAGGGGTTTTAAGGTTTTAGGGTGTATTTATCATTTTTAGGGTTTTAATGTTTTTACCATTTTTAGGGTTTTAGGGTTTTTAAGTGTTTTTAGGTTTTAAGGTTTTCCTAGGGATTCTATGGGTTTTTTTTATATTTTTATATATTTTTATGTATTTTTATGATTTGTATATTTTTTTTCAGTTTTTTGCGATTTTGATGGTTGTAATGTTTTTAGGGATTTTATGGGTTTAATGTTTTTTTGGGTTTTATGGGTTTTTTAGTTTTCTAGGGTTTTTAATGGTTTTTAGAGTTTTTATGGTTTTTATGGGTTTAAAGGGTTTTTAGTGTTTTTAGTTTATTTTATGGGGTTTTAGGGGTTTTTATGGTTTTTATCGGTTTTAATGATTTTAAGGTTTTTAGTGTTTTTTAAGTTTTAAAGGTTTTATATGTTTTTTTGTTTTTAGGGTTTTAGGGTTTTTTATAATTTTTAGGTGTTTTTAGGAATTTTTATGGATTTTTATAATCTTTTATGGTTTATATGGATATTTAGGGTTTTTAAAGTTTTCATGTTTTTTTATATTTTTTTGGGTTTTTTTAGATTTTTAGGGTTTATAGGATTTTTATAAATTTTTAGTGTTTTTTAATGTTTTTTGGGGTTTAAAGTGTTTTTAGTGTTTTTAGTGGGTTTTTAGGATTTTTATTGTTTTTAGTATCTCTTATGGTTAGAGGGGTTTTATGGTTTGTGTGGGTTTTAGATGTTTTTTGGGTCTTTTAGGGTTTTTAGTTTTTTTAGGTTTCTCGGGGTAATAAGAATATTTATGTTTTAATATTTTCTTATTGATTTTAGTGTTTTTATGTTTTAGGTGTTTTTTTGGTTTTTTAGGGTTTTTTATTTTTTATGAATTTTAAATTTTTTAGGGTTTTATAGTTTTATTATTGGTTTTTAGGGTTCTTATGATTTTTTAGGTATTTAGGAATTTTTAGGTATTTTTATTATTTTTATGATTTTTTAGGTTTTTGGGATTTTGAGGGGTTCTTATGATTTTTAGGGTTTTTATGATATTTTGAGGATTTAGGATTTTTTTGAGTTTTTTAGGGGTCTTAAGTTTTTTTATAGTTTCTAATATTTTTATCGGTTTAACGGGTTTTTAGAGTTTTTAGATGTTTTAGGGTTTTTATGTGTTTTTACGTTTTTTAAAGTTTTTAGTGGTTATTTTGTTTTTTTAGTTTTTAGGGTTTTTAGTGTTTTTATGGGTTTTATGTGTTTTATGTTTTTATGGATTTCTTAGGGTTTTAAGGTTTTATGGTATTTTTTAAAGATATTTTTATGGTTCTTTATGGTTTTTATAGATTTTGATGGATTTTGGGGATTTTAAGGGTTTTAGGATTTTTTAGGTTTTTTGGTTTTTTTAGTTTCTTAGGGTTTTATGATTTTTTAGTGTTTTATAATGTTCTTATGGGGTTAAAGTTTTTTATATTTCTTAGTGGAATTTAGGGTTTCAATGGACTTTTATGGTTTTAGGAGTTTTAGGATTTTTGGGGAGGTTTAGGGTCTTTAGTGTTTCTTTGTTTTTAGGGGCTTTAAGTATTTTTAGGTTTTTAAGGTTTTCTTAGTATTTTTTAGTGTTCATAGTATTTTTTATGATTTTAGGGTTTTTTGGTATATTTATGGTTTTTAATGTTTTTAGGTATTTTTAGGGGTTTAGGGTTTTTATGGGTTTTAGATATTTTATGGTTTTCTTAATTTTAATATATTTTTTTTGTTTTTTAGGGCTTCTCAAGTTATTTATATTTTTCACCATTTTTAGGTATTCAAAGGGTTTTTGTGTTTTTAGTGTTTTTTTTTGGTTTTTTTGGTTTTTTTTGTTTTAAAGGATTTTAGGTGGTTTTATGTTTATTGGGGTTTTGTGGTTATTTAGTATTTTTTATGTTTTCTAGAATTTTTTATTTTTTATGGGTTTCATGTTTTTTTATGTTTTCAGGTTTTTCATTGGTAATTTTCATAATATTTAATTTTTTTTCATTTTTTGGGATATTTAGGGTTTTTAGGGATTTTAAAGGGTTTGGGGGGTTTTATGGTTTTCTTGGGTTTTATAGGTTTTTAGTGTTTTTTAATGTTTTTAGGGGTTTAAAGGGTTTATCGAGTTTTTAGTGGGTTTTTCTGGTTTTTCTGGTTTTTAACAGTTTTTAGTTGTTTCATGGGTTTTAGGGTTTTTAAGGGTTTCTATGGGTTTTAACATTTTAAGGTTTATAGGGGTTTTTAGTGTTTTTAGTTTTTTAAGGTTTTCTTAGGGGATTTTTTCATTATATTTAGAGGTTTTTAAAATTTTAGGGAATTTGTGGGCTTTTAGGATTTTTATGGTTTTTAAGGATTTTGAGGGATTTTAAGGTTATAATGGTTTCTATGGGTATTTGAATTTTTTATCATTTTTTAGGTTTATAGGGTTTAAAGATTTTATATATTTTTTAAGGTTTTTTATGGGTTTAAATTGTTTTTAGATATTTTATTGTATTTTGGGTTTAATGGTTTTTATGTTTTTAAGGGTTTTTTGGTTTTTTGGGTTTTTAGGGTTTTTAGGGTTTCTAGTATTCCTTTAGATTTTTTAAGGGTTTTAAGTTTTTTTTTATTTTAATATTTTATAATGGGTTTTCATAGTTTTTTATAATATTAGGTATTTTTTGTTCTTTTTTAGAATTTTTAGGGTTTTAGGGTTTTTAGCAATTTTGAGTGTTTTTAGGGTTTTAGGTTTTTTGTGGTTTCTTGGTTTTTTGGGATAAGGGTTTTTTTAGTTTTATTGAATTTTTAATGTTCTTTGGAGTTTTTTAATGTTTTTGGGCATTAAATGGTTTCTAGAGTTTTTATTGATTTTTTAGAGTTTTTAGGGTTTTAGGTTTTTTATGGTTTTTAGGGGTTTTAGGTTTTTATGTATTTTTATCATTTGTTAAGTTTTTTAGTGGTTTTAAATTTTTTTATTTTTATTTTTTTCTTGGGGTTTTCAGGGGTTTTTAATTTTTTATTTATTGTGTAGGGTCTTTAGGATTTTTTTGTATTTTTAAGGGTTCTAAGGATTTTTAGGTGGATGAGGGTTTTAAAGATTTATAAAAATTTGTTTGTTTTTTGGGGTTTTGGGGGTTTTGGGGGTTTTCAGTTTTTAAGGGTGTTTAAGGTTTTTTATTGTGTTTTAACATTTTAAGGGTTTAAAATTTTTATATGGTTTTTTAGGTTTTAGGGGGTTTTATGGTTTGATGTGATTTATGGTTTTTATGGGGTTTTGGAGGGTTTTATGGGTTTTACCAGTTTTAGTGTTTTTTAGGTTTTAGGTTTTGTTTAGTGTTTTTATGTTTTTATGGTTTTCTTAGGGGTTTTAAGGGTTTCTGAGTTTTTTTATGTTTCTAGGTATTCTTAGGTATTTTTTAGGGTTTTAAAATTTTAAGGGTTTTTATAGTTTTTAGGGGTATTAACTGTTTTATGTTTTTTTAGTGTTTTTAACATCTTTTATATTTTCAAGGGTTTTATGTCTTTTTAGGATTTTAAGGTTCCTATAGGGTTTTCAGGGTTTTTTTTTGGTTTTTTGTTTTTTAGGATTTTTAGGGACTATTTAGGATTTTTATGATTTTTTATGGTTTTTAGGTATTTTTATGGGTTTTCATGTTTTTTAAGGTTTTTAGGGTTTTATGGATTTTTGAAGGTTTTAGATATTTTTTTTAGTTTTTAGGTGTTTTCAAATTTTTTAGTGTTTTTAACATTATTATTAGTATAAATGGTTTTTAGAGTTTTTGTAGTTTTTATGGTTTTCTGGCATCTTTCGGGTTTTTATGGTTTTTATAATGTTCAGGGATTTCATCATTTTTTAGGGTTTTGGAATTTTTTAGGGTTTTTATGGGTTTTAATTGTTTTTAGGTTTTATGGTTTTCCTAGGGGGTTTTCAGGGTTTTAGGGTATTTTACATCGTTGGGGATTTTTAGGGTTTTTATGATTTTTACGATTTTTATGATTTTTAGGGATTTTTAAGGTTTTTCCCGGATTTAAGGTTTTTTTTTGGTTTTAAGGGTTTTTTATTTTTTATGGTTTTAATATTTTTGTAGAGTTTTTAAAATTTTAGTGGATTAAAGGGTTTTTATATTTTAAGTGTGTTTTTACGGTATTAAGGTTTCTTTAAGGTTTTTAGGGGGTTAGATGGGGTTTAAGGTTTTTAGGGTCTTCCTAATGTCTTTTAGGGTTTTATGGTTTTTATAATTTTTAGGGTTTTTAAGTGATTTTAGGTTTTTATGGTTTTGTTAGAGGGTTTTCAGGTTTTTAGGGTTTTTTATGTTTTTATGGAATTTGAGTCTTTTTTATGGTTTTTTGGGTTTTGGTGTTTTTTTGGTGTTTTTGGTTTATTCAGTTTTAAGTTTTATTAAGGTTTTTTATATTTTTTTAATATTTTTAGGGTTTTAAATGGGTTTTAGTGTTTTTAGTGGGTTTTAAGGTTTTATAGGGTTTTAGGGTACTTTAAGTTATTTTATGTTTTTTATTGTTTTTAGGTTTTTTAGGGTTTTTGGGGCATTTATGTTTTAAGGTTTTCTTAATATTTTCCACGGTTTTAGGGTTTTTTATTTTCAGGGATTTTTAGGGATATTTTAGGATTTTTATGGGTTTTTGTGTTTTTAGGGATTTTGAGGGATTTTACGATTTTTTTTTGAGTTTTTGGATTTTAGGGATTTTAGCATTTTTTTTGGTTTTTTAGGTGTTTTAAATGTTTTAGGTTTTAAGGTTTTCTTATGGATTTTTAGGGTTTTTAGGTGTTTTTACATTTGAGGGATTTTTAGGGATTTTTTATATTTTTTATGGTTTTTATGGGTTTTAATGTTTTTGAGGGTTTTTAGGGTGTTTTAGTTTTTTTATATTTTTTGGGGGTTTTTTAGTTTTTTAGGGTCTTTAAGGTTTTTAGTGTTTTTATTTTTTGGGGGGTTTAAATGGTTTTTAGTGCCTTTAGTGATTTTTAGGGTTTTATGGTTTTTATAGGTTTTTAATATTTTTAAGGTCTTTATGGGTTTTTAAGGTTTTTATGGGTTTTAGGGGGTTTTAGGGTTTTTATGTTTTTTTAGTTTTTTTTATCATTTTTAGGTTTTTATGGATTTTAAGTGATTTTGTGTTTTTAATGTTTTCTTAGTTTTTTCATGATTTTTAGGGTTTATTAAGTTTTTAGGGTTTTTTTGGATTTTTGTAGGATTTTTAGTGGTTATTAAGGTTTTCAGGGATTTTTAGGGGTCTAGGGTTTTCAAGGGTTTTCAGTTTTTTTAGTTATTTTAGTGTTTTTAGTTATTTTTATGTTTTTAGAATTTTTCCATGGTTTTTTTTGGGTTTTTGGGGGTTTTGGGGGTTTTACATTTTTATTGATTTTTTGGTATTTCGTAGTATATAAATGTTTTTTAGTGTTTTTAAGGATTTTGAGGGTGTTTGAAATTATTTAGGGGTTTTTTGGTTTTATGGGGTTTGAGGGTTTTTTTATTTTTTATGGGTTTTAAGGTTTATTTGAGTTTTTTAATGTTTTAATGTATTTAAATGGTTTTTAATGTTTTTAGGGATTTTAGTTTTTTTTAGTGTTTTAAAATTTTTTTAAGGTTTTTATAGGTTTTTTGGTTTTTAGGTTTTTAGGGATTTTAGGTTTTTAATGTTTTTAGGTTTTTAGGGGCTTTATGTGTTACTAGGTTTTTATGTTTTTTGGGTTTTTTTGGGTTTTTCGGGTTTTTTACATTTTTATGGATTTTTAAATTATTTTTTAGTAATTTTTTTTGTTTTTAGGAATTTTGAGATTATTTTGGGATTTTTAGGATTTTTAGGGTTTTTATGTTTTTATGTTTTTTCTTGGGTTTTTAGTGTTTTTTCTATTTTTAGGTTTTTAAAGGGTTTTTAGATTTTTTAATGTTTTTAGGGGATTTAAGGGTTTTTTGGGTTTTTAAATATTTTTAGGGTTTTAATGGGTTTTATGGTTTTCAAGTCTTTAGGGGATTTATGTTTTTAGGGGTTTTATGGGTTTTAGGGTATTTTGGGGGGTTTTTTTATTTTTTTCATTTTTAGAATTTTCTTTAGTTTTTAGAGGTTTTATGTGTTTTTAGGTTTTTAAGGATTTTTTAGGGTTTTGGAGGTTTTAAGAGGTTTTTACATTTTTAGGTATTTCGTGTATTTTTTATGATTTTCATGGGTTTTATAGATTTTAGGGATATTAAGGGTTTTAGGGGTTTTAGTGTTTTTAGGGTTTTATGGTTTTTTACATTTTTTGGTGTTTTTATGAGTTTTTATGGTTTTTCGGCATTTTAATCTTTTTAGTGGTTTAATGTGTTTTTAGAGTTTTAGTTGGTTTATGGGTTTTATGGGTTTTATTGTTTTTAAAGAATTTATGGTTTCTAGGGGTTTTAGGGACATTTAGGGTTTTTAGCATTTTATGTTTTTAGGGGTTTAAAATTTTTTAGGTTCTTAAGGTTTTCATTCAGATTTTAGAGTGTTTTATGTTTTAATGGATTTGTAATTATATTTTATGATTTTATGGGGTTTTATTTTTCAAAGGGATTTTGAGGGTTTTTGAGTTATTAGGGTTTTTATAAATTTTAGGGGTGTTAGGGGTTTTATGTGTTTTTATCATTTTTAGGTTTTCTTAGGTGGTTTAAGGGTTTTTGATATTTTTATGTTTTTTGGGATTTTTTTGATTCTTTAGGTAATTTTTGGGTTTTTATGGTTTTAGGGATTTGGAAGGTTTTTAGGATTTTAGGGGTTTAGGGGGGGGGGGTTGGTTTTTAGGGTTTTAGTATCTTTAGGGTTGTTAAGGTTTTTAGTGTTTTTTAACATTTTAGGAGTTGAATGGGTTTTTAGATTTTTAGTGGATATTTTGGGTTTTTTATGGTTTTGCGGTTTTAGGTTTTTAGGGGTTTTCATGTTTTTTTGGAATTTTTTAGGTTGCTTATGTGTTTTATTACTTTTTATGTTATTAATTATTTTATTTTTATTATACAGGATTTTTTGGTCATTTTATGTGTTTAGGGATTTTATGATTTTTTATTATTATTATGGATTTTTAGGGATTTTATGTTTTTTTTGGGTTTTTTGGGTTATTTTCATTTTTTAGAGTTTGTATTTTTAGTATGTTAATGTTTTCATAAATATTTTTAGGGTTTTTATGGATTTATATTGTTTTATATTTTTAGGTATTTTTAGGGTTTTTAGGGTTTTTATTGATTTTGAGGGGTTTCAGGGTTTTTTAGGGTTTCTGGAATTTTTTTTGGTTTTTAGGGTTTTTAATTTTTTTTGAGGTTTTAAAGGTTTTCATTGGTTTTTTCAGGTTTTTCTTTTGTTTTTTATATTTTTATGTATTTTTAAGGATTTTGTTAGGATTTTTATGCATTTTTAGTGTTTTTAGTGATTTTGAGGGTTTTAGGGGTTTTATTGTATTTTTTGGTTTAGAGTTATTTTTTGAGTTTTTAGGGTGAAGAAAGGTGCGAGGATAAGCAGTCCTAGCCCCCACAAAATTTATTAAAGATATGAATCAAACAGTTACAAGGAGGGTTTGCAAGAGTGGGTTTGCAAGTCACCCATCATATCAGAGTCCACATGGGAAAACAAAAGGATGGGGCAACAAAAGACCACATCAAGCTCCCATCCTCAATTGCCTTTTCAGAAAGAGCATCTACCACTGAGTTGACCTCCCTGTAGGCATGTGTGACACATATGCTAAGGTTCTGAGTGAGAGTGAGGCATTCAATCTATTGTGGTTGCAGCTGCCATGGGACTTTCCTGGATTTGTTCTTGAGTATTCTCACTATGGGCATCGAGTCTGACTCAATCCAAAGAAAGCTCCACCCAAATTAGGATACAAATTTAAAAGCCTTGATAATGGACTAAATATCCACCTCATAAGCACATCCATGACTGATAAAATGGTTGTAGAATCCATTCAAAAAGCCTCTACAAGTACGAAGGACTCCCCCACACCCCAAAGGGATGGGAGCCCCTAAGGTCATGCCATCTATGTTGAATTTTTCCCATGATGGGATTAGGGGAATCCATGAAATAAATTTCAAAACCTGCAGTTTCCTACCCCTTCCAGCCATGCCAAGTGAACGCAGTAAAGTTTGATCATTAACATCATTTTCTATCAAGCATGTTTGAATATGGGATGCAGTCTGGATATCCTTGTGCATAGTCACAACTCCACCATGAAACAATAGAGTCTGGTGGTTAAACACCAAATCATTTTGAGTGGCCCAAATGTAGTGAGTCATTGCTGGCATGTCGAAAATCAGCATGTTGTGAACCTAGTCACTTCATTTCAGCTCCACCAGACTGCAGATAAACTCACATATCCTTCCTGGAAAGCCACCCCTCAAGCCAAAGCATTGTATCAGGTAACTCCAAAGTTCAGCAGTGAACTTACTGTGGAGGAAGACATGATGGTTGCTCTCCTTGGAAGGTCTACAAAAAGAACATGTATAGGCATAGTTCCATCCATCTTTCTTGTGCTGTTCTTGAGTAGGGAGCTGATTTCTCCATATTATCCACATCATCATATACTGAGAAGCTGGAATGAAAGGTGTCCTAGATTATAGTATCCAAGATGGGGTGATAGTGCGTTGAGGAAATTTTAGCTGATAATAGTCACGAGTATTAAACTGACCAACCATACTTGGTTTCCAAAAAAGAATGTCACTATCCACAAACACATATCACTACATTAAAAAAAACCTTATGTTCAGGTAAGCTCACAGGTAAATCATCACATTACTAGACCAAGCCAGTGATATACATATTCCTCCACTCATGACGGGGTCACAATATCAATGAGAGGCTTCTCAAGACATGTGGTAGTCCAAAAATTCCGAGTCAATTACTTGGACACAATCCATTTTGAATGAGAGATAATATCCTTGTATGAGGATCTAATAGCAGACTAAACTAAGGAAGATAAATATCCAATGAAGCCATCAAAATTCCTAAGAGTGAACCTATTAGTGACAAAGTGTAGGCCATCCCCCTTCGGGATAAGAAAGCCTTAGGGGAACTTCCCTAGTAGAGCATTATTAAATCTCTTAAGATCCATAAGACCAATTCCACCCAAATCAACTAGTTTTGTGCAATACTTCCAGGACACTACAATCAACATCCTTTTTTAGTGGATCTCATTTAGGAAAAATTCATAATCCTCTCATTAAGGGTTTTAACAAGGCTATATGGCCAACGATAGATTGAAAAATCATGGAAAGACAAAGATTTAATGACTGAATTAATCAGGAAAACTCTACTGGATTAGGAGAGATATTTTCCCTTCGATTTAGCTATCTGCTGCATGATTATAGATGAAATACCATCAATGTAACAACTTTTTTCTTTTCCCTAAAAAGCAGGATGCCCAGATAAGTGAATGAAAATGAGTCCCTATTCACCCCATGAGAATTAGCAATGAAAATCTACTTAGAATGTGAGACACCAATGCTGAAGACAATGGAATATTTTTTCCATCTTATGTCCTACCCAGAAACACACTCATAATGGAAAAAATACCTTGGATTGATGATAATGTTTTCATATCATCCTTCCCAAATAGAATAATATCATCTACATAGAGTAGGTGGGAGGAGACATGAAGATCCTACCCTCCCTAAATTGGATAGTATAACCCAGCCTGTACTGGGTCAATAATTCATCAGCTCATATAATCTTCAACAATTACAAATATAAATCTAGATAGAGGATCCCCTTGCCGAAGACCATGGGAACATTGGAAGAAACCCTTCGGGGGTCTATTAGTGAGAAAAAAAATTCTGTCACTATTTAGAATAGTATTAATCATATTAATAAAGCTACTTGACAAACCATACTTGCCAAGAAATTTTAAAATAAAGCTCCATTTTATAGTATCAACAACCTTCGAGATATCAAGATTAAGAGAAAAAATCACATTTTTCATGGCCTTCCTCGTATTTTTGATCCCTACAAATGTACTAAATTGCCATGTTTGAATTCTTCTCTTAGTAATGAACCCATATTACTTTGGGGTGATGATGTCCCTTAAAATCCACCCAAGACTAATAACTTGAATATTTCTAATAATCTTGGTGATAGTGTTCCCAATAGAAACTGGTCATAAATCACCAATCATAATGGAATTATCCTTCTTTGGGATCAATGAAATGAAATTTGACTTCGCTCCATGTGAAATTCATCCATAGAGGAAGAATTCTCTAACCGCATTGGTAACATTCACAAGAAAAATGTCCCAATAAAACATAAAAAACTTGTTTCCAAACCCATCTTGCCCCATTGCACTATCCATGTTCAATGAAAAACGCACCGCCTTAACCTCCTCCAAAAAGGGGGCAGCCATATAACCCACATTTTGGGGACCCAAAATGCAAGGTGCTATTTAGTCTAAATGAACATAGGAATTAGCACTATCATCCATGTTCAATATGTGAAAATAGTCCACTATATCCTGGGAGATATCTTCCATCGAAGTGAATGTGGATCCCCAACTCGAATAGAATTCATGTTATTTTTTACTCTTTTATCTCTATGTAGGTGATAAAAAAATTTGAACTTGTGAACCCCATCCTGCAGAAATTTGACATTGAACTGGGCCTTGGAAAGCCTCTATTTATTGTCCAGAAGATCATCCAATATTGAGTGTAGTCGTAGCTTCTTCCAAGATGGGGGTATGTTGCAGCTGATTTGCAATTTTGAAAGCATAAATCTAGGATTCTTCATCCTTAATATCATGATCTAGCCCTAAAATGTACTTCTTGCTCCATTATTTCGGGAGGAATTTAACCTCTCAGAGCATAGAGACCAAAAAAAAGCGGGGGCTTGCAACAGGGGTGCTATTCCACCCTTTGATAACCTCTTATCTACACCCCAGAACATTCAGATAAGAGTTATTAAATTTGAATAAAATTAGGGAAGATCTGATATTACCCTCCCTTAAATCAAAAACAAGGAGATTGTGGTTTGGGTTAAACTTTGGAAGAGTGAACCCAGAGATAGCCATAGAGAGACTCATGTCGCTGATTTGGGAGAACCATATGCCCAACTTACTAGTTTTTCTACCATTAATGGTAGATATTCCCCATGTGAAGGTTGATCTAGAAATGGTTATTTCAATAAGGTCACAATTATCCAGGTATGAGTCAAATTCAACTGCTGCTATGTGGAAGAAATTAGGATCAAACTTTTCCTGAGGACACTTGACAGTATTGAAGTCACCAATAACAATCCAATTATGGGTAATGAACTCATTCATCTATACCATTCTACTCCTGAGACCCCTCCATTTAATTTACGAACCTGATGCGTACACAAACAAAAGTGTAAGGATGGTATCATAGAAACGGATGGTCAGGGAGATCAACTGTAAGCCCACTTTAAAAGAAATAAACTAAACATAATTATTCATTAGAACTCATAGGGTTTCCATATTAGTACCCTCACCATTAGAGGAAACAAGGGAGTAACCAAGAGTGCTCCAGTTAAATGTATTCCAGTTCTCAAACATAATCATGGGCTCAGCTAACCCAATTAACATAGGCCTGTGAGATAGAATGTGCCAATGGGTTGAGGCCATGGGAATATTCCCAATCCCCTAGCAATTTCAATACATGATCTCCATTAGGGAAGGATCTTGGGTGAGGCAAAGGAGGGTGTACTAGTGATCCCCTTAACTTTCCTAACCTTCCTCTTGGGATTACCAGAGGGCTACTTTACTGGTTTTAGGGAATGATATTTATCTGCAGGTTTCTGCTTATTTTATGGATGTTTTGTGGGATCAGAGCTAACATCTCCATGACTGTCCTAGTCCTGAGAATCCTCCACCGTATCAATCCATAAAATGCCACTCAGTGGAAAAAATTTATTCAAGGTGCAGATGGACTCCTTAGGTGGGGAACTCTTCAAATTCCACACACCCATTCCTGAGAAAACCACAACAAAGGCATCTGAATCCCTCCCATTTAATTTTTGTTTATATTTGGTGTTTATAATTTTCTAAATTTTTAGGGGTTTTAAGTGATTTTATGGTTTTTATGGTTTTCTTGTGGTTTTTCATATTTTTGAGGGTTTTTAATGTTTTAGGGTTTTCTACGCATTTGTTTATTTTTAGGAATTTATTAGGATTTTTTGGGTTTTAGGTTTTATAGGGATTTTGAGTTTTTTTAGGGGTTTTTAGCGTTCTAGGGGTTCGATATTTTTTTTTTGGATTTTTATGGGTTTTCTGATTTTTATGGTTTTAAGGTTTTTATAGTTCTATAATTTTTTTATAAGTTCAATGTTTTTTTAGATGTTTTAGTGGGTTTTAGTGGGTTTATTAATTTTTAGGATGTTTTTAATGTTTATAGGGTTTTTATGGATTTTGGGGTTTTGGGGTTTTGGGGGTTTCCGGGTTTTTAGAATTTTTTATGGGTTTAGATATTTAAATTTATTTTTATTTTTTAAGGTTTTCTTAGGGTTCTAAGTGGATTTAAGGGGATTTTATGTTTTTAGGTATTTTTAGGATTTTATGGGTTTTAAGGTTTTTAGGGATTTTGAGGGTTTTTAGCATTTTTATGGTGTTTTGGGGTTTTTTATGAGTTTTTTTTGGATTTTTATGAGTTTTTAATGATTTTAGGGGATTAAAGAGTATTTAGTGGATTTTTAGGGTTTTTATGTGTTTTTAGGGTTTTTAGGGTTTTTTGGGTTTTTATGGTTTTTATGGTTTTTGGAATTTTTATGTTTTTAGGGGTTTCAAGGGTTTTTAGGTTTTTAAACATTTCATATAGGTTTTAGGTATTTTTTCATATTTTTTTTATTTTAACCGAATTTTTAGGATTTTTATGGGTTTTAGGTTTTTAAATATTTTGAGTGGTTTTAGTGGTTTTAGGGATTCACGATTTTTTGGGGTTTTAGTGTTATTTTTTATTTTTTAGGGTTTTTAATGTTTTTAATTTTTTAAATTTTTTTATGGGTTTAAAGGGTTTTTAGTGGGTTTTAAAGGTTTTTATGGGGTTTTGGGTTTTTATGTTTTTATGGGTTTTTATGATTTTTAGGGGTTTTAGAGTTTTTAATGTCTTTTAGTGTATTTTGAATTTTTGAATTTTTTTAGGGGTTTTAAGTTTTTTTAGGTGTTTAGGATTTTCTTAGGGTTTTTAGGGTTTAATTCATTTTTTAGGTTTTTTTGTATTTTAAGGGTTTTTTTAGGATTTTTATGATTTTTTGGGTTTTAGGGACACTAATGTTTTAGAGGGGTTTTATCATTTTTTAGGTTTTTTTGGGATTTTAATTTTTTTTAGATTTATAAGGATTTCTTAGGGGTTTTTAGGGTTTTAAGGGTTTTTTAATATTTTAGGGATTTTTAGGGCTTCTTTAATATTTTTATGGATTTTTAGAGTTTTGGGTATTTTGAGTGTTTTGGGGGTTTTTTGGGGGGTTTTCGGATTTTATTGAGTTTTTAGGGTTTTTATAGTTTTTTAGAGTTTTTATCATTTTTAGGGGTTAATATGGTTTTAGGTATTCTTGTGTTTTTTAGGTTTTTTGGGTTTTTATGGTTTTTAGGGGTTTTTATGGTTTATAGGGTTTTATGGTCATTTTAGGGGTTTGGGGGTTTTTAGCGTTTTTAGGGGTTTTAGGGGTTTTAAGTGTTTCTAGGGTTTCAAGGACTCCTTAGAGGATTTCAGGGTTTTTTTACATTTTTACCTATTTTTAGTGTTTTCTAGGATTTTTATGGTTTTTTAGGATTTTAAGGGATATTAAGGGTTTTTACGATTTTTAGGGTTTTATAGTTTTTTGCATTTTTAGGGTTTTCTGAGTTTTTATGTTTTTTTATAAATTTTAACATTTTTATGGGCTGAATGGGTTTTCATATTTTATTAGTTGTCTTTTTGTGGTTTTATGGGTTTTAAGGGTTTTAATGGTTTTAGTGGTTTTTATGATTTTTTTCATTTTCTATGGGTTTTAAGGGTTTTATAAATTTTTAGGTTTTTTATGGGTTTGAACTGTTTTTTGGTTTATAAATTTATCTTTGGAATTTCAAAGGATTTTTTTTTTACATTTTTGAGAGATTTTTAGGAATTTGTTTTTGGTATTTTCATGAGTTTTAGGTTTTTTAAGTGTTTTGGTGTTTTTATATTTTTATCATTACTTAGGATTATAGGGGTTTAAATTGTATTTAGGTTATCAAATTATTATTATGGGGTTTCCTAGTTTTATTGGATTTTACATTTTGAGGTATTTTTTTATGTTTTTTATGGGTTCATAATTTTTTAGGGATTTTAATGTTTTAAGAGTTTTTTAATGTTTCTAGAGAATTAAAGGGTTTTTAGAGTTTTTGGTGGGTTTTTGGGATTTTATAGGGTTTTAGGGATTTTTTTCAGTTTCAATGGGTTTTGTGGTTTTTAGGGGTCTTAGGGATTTTAGGCTTATTAGCATTTTTAGGTTTTTTATGTGTTGTAAATGTTTTATAGTTTTCAAAAAATTTAGGGTTTTTTATGTTTTTAGGGATTTTAGGGTTTTTTAGGATTTTTATCATGTTTACAATTTTTAGGGATTTAAAAGACATTTTTAGTTTTTAGGTATTTTATGAGTTTTAGTGGTTTTTGGGTTTTTTGGGGTTTTAAGTGTTTTTAGGTTTTTATGATTTATTAGGTATTTTTAGGGTTTTTTACATTTCTATGGATTTTTTGGAATTTATTTGTATTTTATAGTTTTTAAGGTTTTAGGGGTTTTAGGGTATTTTAGGTCAATTGGGGTTTTAGGGTTTTTTAGTCTAATAGGTTTTTTTAGGGTTTTTATAGTTTTTTATTGTTTTTTGGGTTTAAAAGTTTTTTTAGAATTTTTAATGGTTTTAGTGTTTTTATGGGTTTTTAAGGTTTTTAGGTGTTTTATGGGTGTATGGTTTTTATGGTTTTTAGGGTCTGTAGTTTTTCTGTTTTTTCTATTTTAAGTGTTTTTAGGTATTTATGGTTTTCTTATGGGTTTTCATTTTTTAGGTGTTTTAATATTTTTTGGGATTTCTAGAGATTTTTTTAATTTTTATTGGGTTTTTATGGATTTTGAGGGTTTTTTGTGATTTTGAGGGTTTTTAGGGTTTTTATTTTTTTTTGGGGATTTTACGATTTTTTTGAGTTTTATATGGTTTTAAGGTTTTTATAGATTTTTTTATAAAATTAGGGGTTTAAAGGGTTTTTATACTTGGTAGTTTTTAGGGTTTTTATGGGTTTATAGGTTTTGTGGTTTTTAGGGGTTTTTATGGTTATTCATGGATTTTAGAGTTTTAGGGTATTTTATTGTTTTTATCCTTTTTTAGTTTTTTTAGGTGTTTTAAGTGTTCTTATGTTTTTATGGTTTTCTTAGGGTTTCTTAGTAATTTTACGGTTTTTTACATTTTAAGGTATTTTTATGTGTTTTTTAGGATTTTTATGGGTTTTATGGTTTTAGGGAATTTGATAGGTTTTAGGGTTTTTTAAGGTTTTTAGGGTTCATAGGGCTTTTAGAATTTTCGTATATTTTTTGGGCTTTAAAGTGTTTTTAGGTTTTTAAGGATTTCATAGGGGTATTCAGGGTTTTTTACATTTTTAGGGATTTTTTATGTTTTTTATTATTTTTAGGGTTTTATGGTTTTTGAGGGTTTTTATGGTTTTTATAGTTTTTTTGGTTTTTATGGTCTTTGAGTTTTTAGGCATTATGGTTTATTATGATTTTTAACATTTTCATGGTTTTAATGGTTTTTTAGAGTTTTTAGTGGTTTTTAGGGATTTTTGGAGGTTTATGTTTTTTAATGTTTTATGTGTTTTATGGTTATTAAGGTTTTGGTGGTTTGTTTTGGGTTTTTAGTATTTTTTGGTTTCTATAATTTTTAAGTGTTTTAAGGTTTTTAAGGCTTTCTTTGGGGTTTTCATGATTTTTAGGATTTTTTTATGTTTTTTACAAATTTTTAGGGATTTTTTTAGGATTTTTATGGTTTTTATAGTTTATATAGAATTTAATGGTTTTTGGTATTTAGTGTTTTTTTTAGTTTTTAGTGTTTTAAAGGTCGTTAGATTTTTTTAACATTTTTTTGGGTTTAAATGGTTTTAGAGTTTTTAGTTGGTTTTTAGGATTTCATGGGTTTTTAGGGGTTTTTTTGTTTTTGCGGGGTTTATGGTTTTTAGTAGTGTTATGGTTTTTAAGAAATTTTATGGTTTTTAGTGTTTATAGGTTTTTAGGGAAAGGAAGATGCGAGGTCCAGGCGATTCCTAACCCCCTCAACATTTATTAGAGAGAAAAAAAGACACAGCAGACAAGGGAGGGGAGGGGTCAAATGACCTACACCCAAAAACCCTTAAGGACTCCAAATAAAAGAATAAGGAAAAAGAAAATATCCAAAAGAAAAAAAAAGTCAATCAACATTTCCACCAAAATCAAAAGAAGAAATAGATCCAAAGGGTTCACTCGTTAAACTAAAATTAAAAGGCCGCATCATCACCATATGGATCCCCATCTGCACCATACCTAGAGGAAGCATCCAAGACCGCCGACTCCCATTCATACGATTTATGGGTTTTCAAGGTTTTTAGATTTTTTTATGTTTTAGAAATTTTAATGGATGTTTTTAGGATTTTTATGGTTTTTAGGGATTTTGATAGGTTTTCGGGTATTTAGGGATTTTCGTGTTTTTTAAGGTTTTTAGTGTTTTTGGGGGTTTTATTTGATTTTATGTTTTTAGGGTTTTCATAGGTATTTTCATATTTTTTAATAATTTTTGTGTTTTTAGTGATTTTTAGGGCATTGGTAGGGTTTTTATTGTTTCATAAGATTTTTAGAGATTTTGAAGTTTTGTAGTGTTTTTTGGGGTTTTAAGGGTGTTTATTGTTTTTTAATACTTTTAGTTGTGTAAATGTGTTTTAGTTTTTTTAGGGGGTTTTATGGTCTTCAAGGTTTTTTTTGGGTTTTTAATGGGTTTTGGGGTTTTTATGGATTTAGGGCTTTTATGGTTTTTTAGGCTTTTTTATCATTTTTTATTCTTTTTAGATTTTTTAATCATTTTTAAGAGTTTAAAAGGATTTAGAGTTTTTCATGGTTTTTAGGGTTTTATGGGTTTTAAATGTTTTTGATGTTTTTTAAGGGGTTTTATGGTTTTAGGATTTTTAGGATTTTTAGCACTTTTGTATTTTTTAGGATTTTAGGGGTTTTAAATTTTTTTATGTTTTTATGGTTTTCCTAGGTTTTATATAGGTTTTTATGGATTTTTACATTTTAGGTGTTTTAAAAAAACGGTTTTTATTATTTGTAGGGTTTTTAGGTTTTTTAAGCTTTTAGGTTTTAGGGTTTTATGGGCTTTTGGGGGGTTTAATGGTTTCTTTTTTAGTTTTTTAGGGTTTTAATGGTTTTTATAGTTTTTTAACATTTTAGGGGATTAAAGGATTTCTAGAGTTTATAGTTGTTTTTATGGTATGGTTTTTAGGTTTTTTTATGTTTTTAGGGTTTTTATATTTTTAGGTGTTTGTACGGGTTTGGGGGACTTTTAGGGGTTTTATGGGTTCTATCATTTTTTATATTTTTACGGTATTTAATGTTTTTTTGGGTTTTATGGTTTTGTAAGGGTTTTTTGGGTTTTTAGGGATTTTTATGTCTTTAGTATTTTTTAGGTATTTTTATTATTCTTATGTTTATTTAATAGTTATAGGGATTTTTAAGGTTTTACAATGTTTTTAGGTGTTTTAGAGTATTTATGATTTTTAGCATTTTTAAGTTTTTAGGGGTTTTAATAGTTTTTAGGTTTTTATGTTTTTCTTAGGGGTATTCTGGTTTTTAATGGGTTTTTATGTTTTTATTTATTTAAATGGATCTTTTAGGATTTTTATGGGTTTTTAGGATTTTCAGAGGTTTTTGGGTTTTTTGGGGTTTTTTTGGTTTTTTGGGTTTTTTAGTTTTTTAGGATTTTTATGGTTTTTAGAGTTTTAATGTGTTTTGGGGTTTAATGTAGTTTTATAGTTTTCAATGGTTTTTTAGTTTTTTTATGGATTTTTAGGATTTTAAAGGGATATGGGGGTTTTCGGGTTTTTGGTTTTTTAGGGGATTTAGGGCCTTTTGTGGATTATAATATTTTTTCTATTTTTTAGGTTTTTAGGGTTTTTAGGTTTAAGGTTTTCTTAGGGTTTTCATCAGGTTTTTATGTTTTAAGGAATTTTAAGGCCTTTTAAGATTTTTATGGTTTGTAGTGTTTTTAGGTATTTTGATGGTTTTGGGGGTTTGTTTGGGTTATTAGTGTTTTTTTTGTTTTTAGGTGTTTTAATTGTTTAAATGGTTTAAATGATTTCTTAAGGGTTTTATAGGTATTACATTTTTTTACATATTTAGGGTTATTTGGGGATTTTTTTGGAATTTTTATGGTTTTTAGGGTTTTTAGGGATTTGGAGAGCTTTTAGGGGTTTTTAGGGTTTTTATGGCTGTTTAGGATTTTTAGAGTTTTTAGGTTTTTTAGGGGGTTAAATTGTTTTACGGTTTTTATGGTTATCTTAGGGGTTTTCTAGGATTTTTGGGGTTTCTAAATATTTAGTGATTTTTATCATTTTATGGGTTTTTATGCTTTTTATGGATTTTGATGGGTCTTTGTGTTTTTTATGGTTTTTTTGATTTTTTAGCATTTTAAGGTTTCTAGAGTTTTTAAACATTTTTGGGGGCTTAAAGTGTTTTTAGAGTTTTTAGTGGTTTTAGTTTTTTATTTTTTTCACGAGTATATGGTTTTTTTAGGTTTGTTTACGGGTTTTAACGTTTTTTAGGTTTTTATGGGTTTTAAGAGTTTTTATAATTTTAATGATCTCTTAGGGTTTTTAGTGTTTTTATGTTTTTATTGATTTTTTTGGATTTTTTTTATTTTTATGGTTTTAAGGGTTTGTTGGGATTTTGATGGGTTTTAGGGTTTTTAGGGTTTTTAGGGGTTTTTTTAGTTTTAGTGTTTTGTTATGTTTTTAGCGGGTTAATGTGATTTTAGGGTTTTGAAACTTTCTTAGGAATTTTTAGAGTTTTTTTTCTTTTTTTGGGATTTTTAGCGATTTTTTGGGATTTTTATTGTTTTTTAGGATTTTAGGGATTTGGAGGGGTTTAGTTTTTTTTGGTTTTTAGGGTTTTTATGGTTTGTTTAGGTTTTCAGGGGTTTAAAGGGTTTTACAAAAATAGTGGGTTTTATGGTTTTTATGGATTTTATGGACTTTATGGGATTTTATGGATTTTAGGGTTTTTACGGTTTTAAGGTCATTTTAGGGTTTTTAAGGGTTTTATGGGGTTTTGCGTCTTTATGTTTTTTTGGAGTTTTAAGTGTTTTTAGGATTTTAATGTTTTCTTTGAACTTTTCTTGGTTTTAGGGATTTTTTAATATTTTTTGGTTTTTTGATTTTTTAAGTAATTTGAGGGTTTTAGGGGTTTTTATGGGTTTTAGAAGTTGTTAGATATTTTCGGGATTTTTAGGGGTTTTAACATTTTTTAAGTATTTTATGGTTTTAAGTGTTTCAGTTTTTCATGTCATCATAGGGTTTTTCGGGGTTTGTAGGGTTTTTTATGTTTTTAAGGATTTTTAGGTCATTATTTGGATTTTATGTTATTTTAGTGTTATTATGGATTTTGAAGGTTTTATGGGTCTTTTAGGGTTTTTGGGGTTTTTTATGATTTCTTGTGTTTTTAATTTTTTAATTTTTTTTAGAGTTTTTTACAATTTTTGGGTCTTATAAGGGTTTTAGATTTTTTTAGTCTTTTTACTGTTTTTATGGGTTTTAGGGTTTTTAAGGTTTTAGGGGTTTCTATAGTTTTTACAAGTTTTTAGGGTCTTTCTTGGGTTTTTCGGGATATTAGCATTTTTAGGTTTTTAGGGGTTTTAAGTATTTTTATGTTTTTAAGATTTTCTTTGGGGTTTTCAAGGGTTTTAGGGTTTTTTTTGTTTTTAGGTTTTTTAGGGATTTTTTATTATTTTTATGGTTTTTAGGGTATTTTAAGATTTTTAGTGTTTTTATGAATTTATTATGAATTCTTAGGTTTTTTGGGTTTTTTGGTTTTTAGTCATTTTTAGGATTTTAAGGGTTTTAAGTGTCGTTAGGTTCATAGGTTTTTATTATTTTCATAGGTTTTAAGGGTTTTTATGGTTTTTAAAATTTTAGGGTTTATTAGGGGTTTTTTATGGTTTTTAGGGTTTTTAGGGATTTTGAGGGTTTATGGGTTTTTAGGGTGTTTATGGTTTATTTGGGTTTTAGGGGTTTTTTTTATTTTTAGGGTTTTAAAAGTTTTTTAGAGTTTTTTCACATTTTAGGGGTTCAAATTTTTTTTCAATTTTTTGTGGTTTTTAGGATTTTAATGGGTCTTTAAGGGGTTTCAGGGGTTTCTATAGTTTTATTCTTTATTTTTTTATGCCCTTATTAGGGTTCTTAGGGTTTTTAACATTTATTAGGCTTTTAGGGTTTGTATGTGTTTTTATTTTTTTTAAGGTTTTCTTTGGGGTTTTCACATTTAAAATGGTTTTTTACATTTTTTTGAATTGTTTTTTGATTTTTAGGGCTTTTAGGGTTTTTAGGGATTTTTGTGGATTTTTAGGTTTATTTAGGGTTTTAAGGGTTTTCAGTAGTTTTAAGGTTTTTAAGTGTTTTAAGTGTTTTTAGGTTTTTAAGGTATTCTTATGGGTTTTCAATGTTTTTAGGGGAATATGTTTTTTAGGGATTTTTAGGACATTTTAGAATTTTTGTTGGTTTTTGGTTTTTAGAGATTTTAACGGTTTTAGGGTTTTTATAGGTTTTGGGGGGATTTATAGAATTTTTCATGTTTTTAGGGTTTTTAAGGATTTATGATTTTGTAACATTTTTTTAGGTTTTAAAGGGTTTTTATAAATTTTAGTTTTTAGGGGTTTAGGGGAATTTTTTATTTTTTGGGGTTTTAAGGGTTTGAGGGGGTTCTAGAGATTTTTTAGGGTTTTAGGGTTTTTAGACTTTTTATATTTTTAGGTGTTTTATGTTTTATTTGGATTTTAATGTTTTCATAGGGGTCTTTAGGGGTTTTTTACATTTTTAGTGATTTTTAAAGATTTTCTAAAAATTTATAGTTCGTTAGGCTTTATAGGAATTTTGAGCATTTTTTGGGTATTTAGGGTTTTTAGGGTTTTTAGGGGTTTTATGTTTTTAGGGGTTTTAACTGTTTTTATGTTTTTAAGGTTTTCTTATAGTTTTTTTTTGGGTGTTTTTGTTTTTTTGTTTTTAGGGATTTTTTGCGATTTTTGAATTTTTATAGTTTTTAGGGCTTTTAGGGATATTTAGGGTTTTTACGGGTTTTTTCAAAACTTTCGGGGTTTTTTTAGTATTTTAGTATTAAAATGTTTTTTAGAGTTTTAAATATTTTTAGGGGTCTACTGGGTTTTTTATATGTTTTAGTGTTTTTTAGGGTTTTATGTGTTTTTAGGGTTTATATGATTTTTAGGGGGTTTTTTGGTTTTGGGGGTTGTTTTAGGATATTTTATGGTTTTTATCATTTTTATATTTTTCTGGGGTTTTAAGTGTTTTTATGTTTTTATGTTTTTAATAGAGATTTTTTAGGGTTGTTAGGAATGTTTACAATATTAGGTATGTTAGGGCCTTTTAAGAAATTTATTGGTTTTTAGAGATATTAGATATTTTTTAGGGTATTTGACATTTTTTAGGGGATTTAAGTGTTTTTAGGTTTCTAATATTGTTTAGGGGTATTTTAGGGGTTTTACAGTTTTTTTATGTTTTTATTAATTTTATGGATTTTATAGTATTTTTATTATTTCATAGGGTTTTTTGGATTTTCAGGTTTTTTGAATTTTTAGGTTTTTTGAAGATTTTATTGTATTATTTTGTTTTTTGGGTTTTTAGGGTTTTTTGAGTTTTTAGGGTTTTAAGGGTTCTTAATGTTTTTTAATGTTTTTAAGGGTTTAATGGTTTTTTGGAGTTTTTTTGTTTTTAGGTTTTTAGAGATTTTTAGGGTTTTTAATGGATTTTTGGGTTTTATGCTTTTTAAGGGGTTTTGGGGTTTTTTATGGTATTTTTCATTTTTTAGTTTTTTAGGGGTTTTGAGTGGTTTTAGGTTTTTATAGTTTTATGAGGGTCTGTCGGGGTTTTGAGGGTTTTTTATGTTTTTAGTGATCTTTAGGGATCTTTTGGATTTCTGTGGTTTTTTAGTGTATTTAGGGATTTTTTGGATTTTAGGATTTTTAGGGATTTTTGCATTTTTTTAGGGTTTGAGGGGTTTTAAGTGTTTTTTTTAATTTTTTCTTAGTGTTTTCTTGTTTTTTAGGGTTTATTACATTTTTAGGGATTTTTTATTCTATTTTTTAGAATTTTACGGGTTTTAGGGGTTTTAAGGATTTTGTTGAGTTTTATGGGTTTTTAGGGTTCTTATGGTTTTTTTGAGTTTTTAGGGGTTTTCTTGGTTTTTGGGGTATTAAGTAATCTATGAGTTTTTTCGAATTTTTAGTGGTTTAAATTATTTTTAGGTATTTTAGGGGGTTTAGGGGTTTTTCATTTTTCTGTTTTTAGGGGTTTAAAGTGTTTTTATTTTTGAACGTTTTCTTAGTGTTTTTATGAATTTATATGTTTTTATTTATTTCTAGTGTTTATTTTTATTTTTATTGTTTTCTATGTTTTTAGTGATTTTGAGGGCTTTAGTGTTTTTTACGGTTTTTAGGGGATTATGGTTTTTTGAGAATTTTAGAGTATTTAGGAGTATTTAGGGTGTTTAGGGTGTTTCGTGTTTTTAATGTTTTATGGGTTTTATGATTTTTAGGGGGTTTTACGTTCTTTAAGGGTTTTAAAGTTTTTTAGGGTTTTAGGGGTTTTAAGTGTTTTTAGTTTTTTATAGTTTTATTATGTTTTGTTAGGATTTATAGGGTTTTTTAAATTATTAGGGATTATGAGGGATTTTTAAGGATTTTCATATTTTTAGGGTTTTAAGGATTTGATATTTTTTGTGTTTTAGGGGTTTTAGGGTTTTTAGGGTTTTTAGAATTTTCATGTTTTTTAAGGTTTTAAGTGTTTTAGGTTTTTATTTTTTTTCTTATGGTTTTTCCATGTTTTAGGGGTTTTTACAATTTTAAGGATATTTTTGGAATTTTTATTCATTATGGTTTATTTGGGTTTTTAGGGGTTTTTTGGATTTTTAGGGTTTTTAGGGGTTATAAGGGTTTTTTGAGTTCGTTAGGGTTTTAAGGATTTTAAAAGTTTTTAATGTTTTAGGGGTTTAAAGTATTTTTAGGGTTTTTAGTGATTTTTAGGGTTTTTATGTGTTTTAAGGATTTTATGGTTTTTAGTGGCTTTCATGGTTTTTTGGGTTTTTTGGTTTTCAGCATTTTTTTAGTTTTTATGGGTTTTAAGTGTTTTTATATATTCTACGTTTCCCTACAGATTTTCAAAGATTTTATGGTTTTTTACATTCTTAGGGGTTTTAGGTCTTTTTGGAAATTTTATGGGTTTTAGAGGTTTTAAAGGTTTTAGGGTCTTTGGGATTTATTTTTTTATTGATTTTAGGGGTTTAGGGTTTTATGATTTTTTTTGGGATTTTATGTTTTCTTACAGTTTTTTATAGTTTTTTAATGTTTTTAGGGGTTTAAAGTCTTTTTATAATTTTTTAATGGTTTTAGGGTTTTGATGAGCTTTTATGGGTTTGTAAGGTTTTTAGGGGTTTTATGGTTTTTATGGTTTTGGGGTTTTAAATGTTTTTAGGGGTTTTATGTTTTTTATGTGTAATATTTTTTTTTGGGTTTTTAAGGTTTTATTAGGGATTTTCCATGTTTTTTTTCATTTTTTGGTATTTTTAGTTCTTTTTTATGATTTTTATGGTTTTCATGGTTTTTTTGGGATTTTGAGGGGTTTTTTGGCTTTTAATGATTTTTAGGGTTTTTAAGGTTTTATCAGGTATTCAGTAATTTGTAGGGCTCTTTTGGGTTTTAAATGTTTTTAGGTTTTTAAGGTTTTATTTGTGTTTAATGATGATCATGGAACTCATGGTCATCAAGGGGTTGAAGTAGGACTTGAGTAGGAGGGAAGAATGAGCATGATTGCACAAGACTCGTTGCAAGGATTTGGTGGCCCAATGATAAGGGAGTAGACCAAGATAATTAAGGTGGCCTCAAATGGTTTAATCAATGAATTCAAATTGGAGGCCCAATATTTTTTTTGGGGAAGTATTTGGAAAAATATTTACATTAATTAAGGCTCAAAAATGATATTAAATATCTATCTCATGGTGTGCTATAAATTTCAAGCCCACCACACCATGGAATCTTTAAATGAAAAAGTGGTGGGATAGTTGCATTTACTATCCAAATGGGTATGATATTTGTGCCTTAATGTCATGGGAATGTGCCAAAATTAACCAAAGAATAATTTAGAATTTTTGACTTGTGGAAACATGGTGTTGGAATTTTGTATCAATCTTTGTCTATAAAGAACCACCCCCTTTTACTCTTTGAATATCATGAATGAACGTAATGTTATTATGGTGAGTTTTTTATGAAACATTTTTGTTGTTTCTTTATTATTTACTAATAAAATTATTGTTCTTCTTTTTTGGAATCTTGTTACTAGAGTTATTAGAGACAAGTTTTATTTGGGTTCTATATTGAAAAACTCTCTCCTTTATTCCCTATTTCCACCATTTATAGCAATTCTACCTTGTTTTCTTGTGGGGATCTCGTTCCTCAAAATGAAAGCATCAAACAAGGTTAACAAGAAGCTTTATATATGATCGTGGATCTCCTATTATTTGGTATTGGGTCCCAATTACAAGAATTTAGGTTCTTCATTTTTATCCCTTCTACCAAATTCTTTTCTCTTTGAATCGGGATGACATTAATTATGGTCCATTTTTTTCTTCACCTAAAGACATAGTTTATTTATCATTTTACCAATACAGTATATTAATTTTGTATTTGGGAAGCTCATATTTATTCTCTATCTAGAATCATTTAAATCCAATCCATAAATCATGAGATACAGTGGGTTCAAATTTTGTGATGAATTCAAAAAATTTAAAACTATACATGTAGCACCATCAATTTATGGAACATGACCCGTTATTTATAATTTTTAAATATATAAAATTATTTTTTTATGTTTTTGTAGTTTTATAGGATATTTTTAATGTTTTTAGGATTTTATAGAGGTGCACAGTTTGAGCACGGTTAGTAGAAACCATGAAACACCTCCAAGAAATTGTTGAACTGAAATAGTGAACATTGGGAAGGTTCACAATTAGTTGAATAGTTTGTCAAAAGCATGTGGATTCACTATAGAAACTATGAAATCATAGAAAATGATATATAACACTATTGGTTAATAGTTTTTCTAACCATATGAGCTAACCATGTGTGGTGTGTTTATAGGCAGCGGCTCAAGCTTGGTTAGCACCTGATTTGCCTAATCGTCTTCCCTAACCATGCACCACGGAAAATTAGATCCTAAATTATGGATATAATATGATTTACCTCATAAAAAATTATTTTTTTCCTAAATTGACCATAACACGAACTCATCTTTGTCTCAAGATAGTGGAGACAATTCATTTCGACCCAAGAGTGATTCTTAGTGGAATCCATGTGCGTTGCATACCAAGATTAATTGGTAAGTGGTTGTTCTTCATCATTTTCATCATATATCTTCCCTTTACCTCTTTTTTAATCATAGATATAGTTTTTTGGGGATAGATCCCAGTTTTTTATGTCAATATTGATAATATATGATTGTTTTTATTGAAGGTAATCAGATCTAAGCTGGAATACTGAATATTTATATCAGTTAGTTAAACTTTTCATGTTGTTCTTCCGTTTCAATTAAACTTGATAGGTGTATGGATTCTATCTCAAATCCTCTTGATTAAAACATAAATTATTGATTTAAAATTGAGTTTATTTATTTATTTTTTTTAAAATCATGATGTGATTTGATGGAATTCTTGTTTGAATTATTTTTTGGAAATCATGGGAATTTGATAGATTTTTCAAAAATCATTGTTTATAATTTTAAAAAATTGAGATTTTAAAATTATGGTTGGTTGATGAAAGTAAAGTATTTGTTTAAATGATTTTATTGAAATGGTTTGATATGATTTTATCATAACGTTTGGGAATGAGTCGAATGGGATAGATAATGGTCATAAAGTACCACCATTAAAGGGACAGAGTGTGGATGTGAATTTCCACCAATAATGGTAACACCAAATTTGTGCGTGTGTTTTTGTTGATGATGTATGTTGAAATGGAAATTTTTATGCCAAATAATAAATTGAGAAATTGTTAAAATATTTTTTCATGTTCCTTGAAAAATTATTTTGTTAATTGTTGATGAATTCCTTGACAAAAATGGTTTTTAAGGATTGTTTGAATGTTTTCCATAGAATGATGTTTTGGTTGGATATAAAGTACTTTAAATTTTTTTTAAAATATTTTATATAAATGTGGTAACATATTCAATCCTATTTGAATGAGTTGGTAATTCATTGAAAAAATCCGAATGAGTTTTATACTCACCCACTGTTTAGGCACTATGGGTGTTTGCAGATGTTATATATCGACACACAGGTAAAGGCAAGGTATCTCAATTCTTTTTTGATGCTTCTTGATACATTTGGTTGTCCACGTGAATTTCTATCTTAGATAATATTGAGAGGTTTTCTTGGTCTCTTTGGTGTATTTTTTTTGATCATTTGGTTCCATTTGTTATGTCACAATGATTACACTTATACTCTCATATTGTCTTTTGTTTTAGTCTTGTTATTGTTTACATTGTGCTACTCATGCATTATTAAGAATTTTGTTTGTTATGGTTATCATTGGTTTGGTAATTTTATATTTAATGGAACAAATTCCCCCTAGTTATTTTTGAAACCCTTGTTATTTATTTCTAGTCTTTAGTGTCTTGGAGAAGTCACCTAAGGCCTAGTATCACCCCTGTCGGTTATCAAGATAATGAGAAGGGACAGAATGTTATAAATGGTATCAACTTGTTCAATACTTATTTTTAGAAGAATATTGGTCTATATCTTGGGATGGTATCAATAAGATAGGATTTTCATAACATGAAATTTAAAGAATAAAAAGTTGTAGCTAACCTCTTTATACTAAAACTCATTTAGCCAGAGAGTAGGATACAATAGTGTTTTGAGACACTTCTAGGAGTTTTCACCTCATCATCATGGGTTTAGTCGATGAGAAGAGCATGAAATGAATTTATAGAAATGAATTCACACTAATAGTACATAATTAATTTTGGATAATGATTTATTATTTCATTAAAAGGTGTTGATTTTTTAAAATAATTAAAAATGGTTTGATTCTAAAATTCTTGGTGGAATTTTACAAAATGGGTTCAAAGTGGAAATTGTTGAAATTGGGAAATCCTTGTTGTGATATGCATGATGTGGTAAATATAAAATTTCTCTGACTTCAGTTTATAGAGATTGAGACTAAATGAAGTTTTATTTTGGTTATAACAAATGGAATAGGGTAAGCATCATAGAACCCAATTGGAAGAGGCTACTAAGAATGTGGCTGCACCTGAGTCACGATTGAACCAATAGTTTGTTCACAGTATTATCGATGCATTTTAAGATCTGGAAAATGGAATAGAAACAATGAACCAAGGATAGTGGATCATTTAATTCTTTTAGAAACGTAGAATCTACCCATCTTTCAGGGTGATTCATAACCGAAAAAAGTATAAGTGTGGTTAAATAGGATGAATAAAATCTTTTATTTCCTTGTCACACAGGTTGATCTAATGATAAAGTTGGAATCATACATGCTGGAAGATCCTGTATACCAATAGTGGGATTTAACAGTTAAGGATAAATTTGACGAAGGAATGGAATGTGATGATTTTCAAGAATTTTATAACAAACAATTATATATTTATAAATTTTGGATTACAATAACAATAAGTATCTATTTTAAATCAATATAACCTCACAGAGACAGAGTGTGCAGAAAAATTTATGAAGGTAGTCCAATATTCACTAGAAGTTTATACAAGTACATCCATAAAGGCATTCACTTTTTTAATCAGTATTGAGGCCAGAGATTCTCTCAATGATTTGCGTGCTTTATATATTAGATTATAAAAATTATGTATAATAGAGAAACAGTGGACGAAAGAGATATCTCTAAAAATATGGTTGGAGGAAGCATTTTAATACCTATGGGAACTAGTGGTAACTCTAATGTTGGGAATAAGCAGAAGAGGGAAACTTATTTAAATGGTTGTGGTATGACTTAGAATTAGATAGCAAGATCAGTGAATTTTCCTCCTAAAACAAAGGGTACACCTGATTGTTTTCATTGTGGTTATATCGATCACATAAAGTGAGATTGTACATAACCACCTAGATTATGTCATGATTTCAATAAAATGGGAAATCTACAGTGTTATTATCATAGTTCTCTATGTTTAGGTTCTAGAGACACATCTCATGCTTCTTGGGAATCATATGATTTGATGATAATAGTGTAGAAAAATAGTTCTCATCAAAAACTAAATAATGTTTCATAAAGTTAACAAAGTGAAAATCCCAATGAGTAATAAATTGTACAGAGCCAAGCAAGTGATCATGGATGATTAATTAGGACCTTCAACAACGAGAGGTACAATTATTTTGAATTTTACCCTTATGAAAGCTTTGTTTTATACAAGTGTGTCATATTCATTTATTTTTTCTCATGATGTTGATCTTTTGGGTTTTTATATTGAGATGACACCCTCTATTTTGAAATTTCAAACTCCTCTTGGAAAAAAATAATGAAAAGAATTTGTGTGAAAATAATATTTTATAACTATCAATGGGGATTAATTGATTTGGTAATTCTATATTCTTGATATGGCTTTCTCTGACTTAATCCTCGATATGGATTGGTTGACAATGTTCAAATATCACATTGAATTTTATACATGAAGGGTTAGTTTTATAACTCATGATTGAATCAAGCGTCTCTTTAGAGGAAATTGGAATGTAAAGTAGTGGAGTGGGATTATTGGAACCATAATTTGGAACTATCTTATACTAGTTGGTATCCATGACCTTAGTATCTATGTATATGATCGAGAATTGGGGGTTTCCAACAATTTTGTATCAGTTTTCCAATGTTTTTCTGAATAATTTCTCAGGGTTTCCACCCACAATAGAAGTAGATTATATGATTGATATCTTACCAGGGACCTGTCCTATACAACTTCAATCATAACGGATGACACCAAAATAATTAATGGAATCAAAATTTTTGTTGGAAGAGTTATAAATCAAAGGGTTTATTTGGCCTAGTACATCTTCGTGGGTAGAACCAGTTAATTTTTTTAAAAAGGCATATGGGACTCATAGATTTTGTGTGGATTATCATAAGCTTCATCAAGTTATGATACGGAATCAGGATCCTCTTCCGTGCTTGGATGGCCAATTTAATCAATTGAGAGGATCCCATTAGTTCTCTAAAAATGACTTGCATTTGGGATATCCCCAACTGCCAGTTTAGAAAAAGGATATTCTATATACACATTTCAAAAGTTGATATAGCCATTATGAGTTTATGGTTACTCCTTTTGGTCTTAGGAATTGACCAAAAATATTTATGGAATTGATGAATCAGATATTTTAAACGAATATAAATTAGTTCGCAGTGGTATTTGTGGATTATATACTGGTGTATTCTTGGAAAAAGGTTTATCATTAGAAACACTTGGTGATAGTTTTGGGTATCTTGTGGGATCATTGTATGTATTCCAAACATTTAAAGTGTGATTTTTAGATACAAGAGGTACACTTCCATGACCATGTTATCTTTGAAAAATGTGTAACTACCCAATGATTTATCAATGGAATTCCCTTCTTATAATTATGCCTTATAGTATAATCAAAATTGGAATCACAATGAAATATAATGATTCTAAATACTATGTTACCATTAATCAAAATTTTCCCACTTCTATGTTTTGAATTTAAAAAATATGATATACACGGTTGCGATCAGTAAGAAATTTGGAGTCTGATAGGACAAACATAATTTTTGGTGAATAGTAACATACCCTTATGAATAGTAACCTACACTTATGAATAGTAAAATAACCCTTATTATTAGTAAATCATCAAAAATAATAGTAACCATACCCATGAATGATTAAACAAATTTAAGCATCTTAGAAGTGACAATTTGACCATAGTAAAATTATTTGTATTATTATAAGTCATAAATAATTAATTATAATTAATTAATTAATTTGAATGAAAATTTATTTTCATTGAATTTTTTAAAGAATTAGAAATTCTATGTTTTATGGTTTTAAGATAATTTTATAAGATCTTATGTAATTTTTTAAAGCATTATAAAATTAGTTTTAATTTTAAAAACTATATTTTTCATGTAAATTATGATTTTAATTTAAAATTAAACTAATCATATATATAAAATTATTTTTCAAAAATGAACTTCATTTTGTTGATTCTACACGTTGAAAAATGGTTAGGGTGATTTTTTGGGATTTTTTTGAAATACTTGAATTTTTGTTGAATAGTAAAATACATTAATTTACCGTATACATGCATTATAATTTAAATCCACTATTCCTGACATCACAGGTGATGTAAGCACAAAAATATAGAACTCAAAAGTTCTATTTACTATTCTTGTTCAAGGAATCGTCACTATTTCCTATCTTGATGTAAATTAATAAGCTAATGATTAAAATATTAAGAAAACACCTCTCCCCTCCACTATAAATACCACCCGTCACACCCTCATTACTTCACACCTCTAAACCTTCAAGCCTTGGAAAAACTCTACCAAAAAAATCTTCCCTATAACCCCCATGTCCAAGTTCTTCTTGTCTCATCAAATTACCAAGCCTTGGTTTCTTAAGGAGGATCTCAAGAGGAGGATTCAAGAGGTAATTCCCCTCTATCTCTTTTCCTTTAATTTCCTTTCAATTTCATATTCGTTTCTTATTATCTCCCCAAATATCCTCATACATGGGGTATTTTAACTCCATTATCTCACATATATTGTAATTTTATGATAAAAATGGGACGCTATATAATCCAACCCTCTTCCCCTCTTCTTTTTATTTTAGAAAATAAAACGTTGTTCGTGAGGTGTTAATTTATCACCTTCAAGAACGACATGTTTTATTTTTTCCTTTACCTCATTAATATATGTTAATTAAACCATTTTTATTGTTGAACTAGATTATATTATATGTATTATATCATATTTAATTTTCTGTAACTAAATTATGTACATATTACTAAATGATTTAACAAAACAAGTTCGTTGTGGTCAAAATACCGCCTAAATTAACGCAGACAATCATCATTAAATTCTTATATAGTGATTCTTTTTCATGGTATATAACAATATTAATTATATGGGTAATTTCACTAATAATATATATTAACAATTATGGATGTTCAACCACATTTTAAATGAACTTCCATTCATGAATAAAAGTGAACCGTTCAAGAAAACTATAAAAAATGGACATTCCCAAACAATGAATTTAAACTCTATAACTAGAAAAAAAATCCTATAAATGAACTTAATAAAACATTAATGAATATTATTAATTTATAAAAGGTTAATTATTTTTTAATTAATGAATATAATGTCATTATACAATACATTAATGTGAAGAAAGTGTTCGGATACCTAGTATGTGGAAATTCTCAAACCCAACTTTCTTTCTTCGAGTTCTCCCTATTCCACTCCATATTCGGTATGGTTTCTCCATAAAAACAATTTACTAATAATTAACTTACATTTTATAGGTAATAAATTTTCTCTAATTTATTTTATGAGAAACCTAAATGTTTTCCAAAAGAAACCTTCTTTCAAATAAACACACCCTTTTAACTTCTTGAATATTGTTTCACTCTTCACTCATGGTTAATGGTTCTATATCAAGAATGATATTCCCAATTTATTTTGGGGGCCAAATGTTTAAGAAAGTATGATTTATTATGTGAAACCCATTTCTTTCCATGGGTTATTTTAAGTTTAAGTATTACATATTTTTAATTTGGAAAGCATGATAATGTAAATATTATGATGTGACGAGTGCACCCAGAATTATATAGTGCAATATAAATATTTGAATGCGATGGGTGCACCCAGAATTATACAGTGATCAAATGAATTAAGAATAGTGATGAATCCCATGAGTAAAAGGGAAATTATGTGTTAACATGATGCTATCATTTTTTACAACTATGTGTGGTAGTTGACCACTAAGACATGATGTTTCATTTTTATGCATTGCCAAATTTCAAGTCATTTATTAATACTTCCTATAATGTTAGTGATCCTTTGCCTATTTTATGACTTTGATCACCCATTGTTATATTGTTCATATCTATCCTCTTACTGGGATTTTATCTCATGCATTTTTTATTTATATCCTCATGTGATTTCATGTACTAAGGAGAGGTCAAGATCCAATAAGAATCTAGAGAAGAAGTAATTAAATAAATATTTATGCTTGATTTTGTAAATGTTATGTATGGTCCTAGTTTTCCCAAGACTCTAAACCTTTGGATCCTTGATGTGTAATACTATTATGATTTTTTATCTTTATAATGATGTAATAGTAATGTAAGAAAAGTCTAGGTTGCTATATTTGGTATCAGAGGAAAGGTTTAGTTAGTTTGGGAATTAGGTTTAGTGAATCCAAGAGAAAACCTCTAGTATAAGACTAAGTAAAAATATGAACAAAATAATATTTACATAGGGGTCCCATAAGTTATGATCTTAGTTAAAATTTTACAAATTAATATGTTATTTCTTCATGACTCGATGACTTATTTTTTCTTCTAACCTTTTTTATTTTTGAAAATGGTGGGAACCAGAAGAAACCTGGCCAACAACCCATGTGAGGGCCAATGAAATGATTGCCCGAATAGCATCCCTAATGCTTTTTTTGGCAGATTTAAAAATTTCATGTATATTCTTACCCAAGTATCTCATGTTATGAACAATAACTAGAATAATGAGGATTGTCCTCCTTCACCTAAGAGGGAGTAACTGGCTGTCGAGTGTTTTATGTGGCAATGACCACTGATGTTTAGTGGGTCTTCTGATAAACTAGTTGTGGAACAGTGTATTAACTCCATGGAGATGGTCTTTTCTATTCTTCACTATTCTAAGATGGAGAGGTTTACATTATTTGTTTATCTTCTAGAGGGAGAGGTCGATCAATGGTGGTCATTGATAAAGAACACCAAGCCAAGAGACAAAATTGAATAGATGGAATGGGAATACTTTAAGATTATGTTTCTTAACAAGTATTTCCCACAAACTCTTCATATGAATATGGATAAGTAATTTATAGAACTCAAAAAAAAAGGAAGGATAATATATCACAACCTATAAAGAAAATTCCACAAGGCATACAAGGTATTCTTTCGGTCTTGTTCTGAACAATGATTGCAAAATTGATAGATTCTATAGTGGGTTAAAACCACTCCTTCTAAAGGATCTTGAAATTTGAGACTTTGGGAGTTATGAAGATTTCGTTAAGTGTTCCCGCAAAGTGGAGATGGATTTTTTATAATGGTCCCATGGCTATGGTGATAAGAAACAAAAGATGGAGTTTTAAGATGGAGGATCAAATGATAAAGGTGGGAAGAAAACTCAACGACCAACATGCCAAATATGTGGGAATTTACATCATGTAAACTACCTAAAAGGGAAGGATAAATTATTTAAGTGTGGGAAAGAAGTCCACCATGATCAAGATAGTCTAAAAGACATGATAAGTAAGGATAATTTAGTGGATGAAATTGGAGCACCACCTGTGGTCTAATTCTACAACTCTAGGGAGAAAGAAAACTATGCAAGCCAGTGTACTAAACCTCAAGCCCTCGAGGGTAATCAGTGTCAGTATCCACTAAATACAAAGGAACAACGGAAGACTTATTCCATCACTACTATGGAAGTTGATAAAGATAATGAAGTCGTACAAGGTACACTTCCTACTCACTCAGGAATGGAAAAAGTCTTACTTGATTCTGGTTCGATGCACTCATTTATATCTTGAAAGTTTGAAAGAACTCTAGAATAGAATCCCTAAAACCATGAAGTAGATATATCTTTAAAAACACCAATTGGTGTAATCATTACTACCCAAGTGTTTGAATCTTCTCCTATTGGCATATGTGGGAAGTTTCTTCCAGTGAATCTTGTAATACTTCCCTTTGTGAAATTTTATTCTATAATGGGAATGGATTGGATCTCATTATATAGAGCACATATACATTTTCAGGAAAAATAAATATCTTTTCATATTCCTAACCATCCCATTATCCTATAAAAAATGCAAGGAAGATCATGAATCGCCTTTGAAAAATACTTCAATGGTATGGGTGTTGATTCCCAATAAAGAAGCATACCTCTCCCAAATGGCTGAGTCAAAGGAAAGTGTCAACCATGCAGAAATTCCCATCATGAGGGAATACATGGAGGTATTTCCTAAAGAGTTACCCAGAATTCCATCGGATTGTGAGGGAGAGTTCTCAATATAACTCATACCAGAAGCTACTCCTATCTCAATGTGCCACTATAGGATAGATCCTATCGAACTGGATGAGTTAAAGAAGCAGCTGCAAGAAATTTTGAAAAAGGGTTCATATTCCCTAGTGCATCACTTTGGGGTACGCCAATGCTCTTTGTGAATAAGAATGATGGTACAATGCATTTGTGAATTGACTATCAGGGACTTAGCATGATCACCATAAAGAACAAGTATCCTCTTACAAGGATTGAGGACTTGTTAGATCAGTTAATACGATCTCAATACATCATAAAGGTGGATCTTTATTATAGATATCATCATCTATAGGTGAAGAAGGAATATATATAGAATAATACCTTCTGTACAGGTTATGGGTACTATGAGTTTCTGGATATTCACTTCAGACTTACTAATTCCCCTAAAATATTTATGGATTTTGGGAATATAGTCTTTATACATTACCTCAAAAAAAAATTTGGTTTTTATTGATGATATTCTCATCTACTCCAATAGTAAGGAGAAACATGGAGAACATCTAAGACTTGTGTTGGAAACACTGATAAGGGAGAAGTTTTACACAAAGTTCAGAAAGTATGACTTTTTGATGAACCAAGTAAAATTATTGGGACATGTGATCACAAGTGAGGGAATTTTTGTAGACCCTTCAAAAACAAAAGTGATTGAGGAATGGACTAGACCCTCTAGTGTCACATAAATCCATAGTTTTCTTGGATTAGCTGGTTACTAATGATATTTTGTGAAAAATTTATCATGATTTTCATTCCCACTAACTAGGTTTACAAGGAAAGGGTTAAAGTATGTATGTATGGTAGAATGTGAGGGAAGCTTCAAGGAGAAAAAGATAAGGTTGATCATTGCACTTGTACTCACACTACCGAAATGTGGAGAATTTTTTGTGATATAATGTGATGATTCAAATAAAGTATCTGGTTGGGTACTCATGAAAAATGATAATGTGATATCATATGCCTCACAGAAGTTTAATATACACGAGCACAAATACCAAACACGTGATCTAGAGAAAGCAACCATGATTTTTTCCTTCAAAATCAAGAATCCCTAGATTTATGGTGAGAAGTGTAACATATACACCGACCACAAGATCCTAAAGAATATATTTACACAATATGTTCCCAAAATGTGTTAAAGGAGATGGTTAGTGCTATTAAAGGACAGAGATTTATCTATTCACTATCATCCTGGAAAGGAGAATAAGGTAGCTAATGCTCTATATAGAAAAGAACCTGCTACTCTATCCATGTTACAGATTGAGAATGATATTATTTTCTTGGGTACGATAAGGATGGATTTGGAAATCATAAGGGTAGGGGATACATCTAACCATTCCCAAATGATTGTGAAACCATATATCCTATAGAAGTTTATGGAGGCACAAAGGGGTGATTTTGAGTTACAAAATAAGGTGAATTCATTAAAGAAAGTGAAGTAGCATGAGTTGCATATCAACGATGATGGTGTGATTCGGTTTGGAACACGAATTTGTGTGCCTCAATCACCCAAGATAAAGAAGGAGATATTGGAAAATTCATATAGCTCAACATTCTCTATCCATCCTGGTAGCACCAAGATGTACTGGGATCTCTAAGAATACTTCTGGTGGGATAACATGATGAAGGAGATTGCGAAATATATCTCAAGGTTCTTGGTATTTTTGTAAGTTAAAGTAGAGTGACAAAAGTCCAAAGGGATTATGCAACCATTTCCTATACCCATGTGGAAATGGGATAATGTCACTATGGACTTTGGAATGGGTATCTCAAAGACGTCGAAGGGAAATAATGCGATATGGGTTGTGGTTGACCGACTCACCAAGAATTCCCATTTAATCGCTATTTGGGAAGATCTATCACTTGAAAAAATTTCAAAGATATATGTGAAGGAAGTGGTGAGACTTCATGGTGTTCCACTCTTGATTGTATCTGATCGTGATCCAAGGTTCACATCTAAATTCTATAAAATTATTCAATATTCTTTGAGTACTAACATAAATTTTATAACGACCTATCACCCCCAAACAGATGACCAATTTAAAATGACTATTAAGATGCTTGAAGATATGATAAGATCCCGATCATTAGAATTCAAATGTGGATGGGATCTTCATCTCCCATTGGTTGAGTTCTCATACAAAAATATCTTCCACTCGAGTATTCATATGGATCCATATGAATCATTGTATGCAAAGCGATGTAGAACTCCAACCTGTTGGGATGAAGTTGGAGAAATAAAGATACCTGGAAACGATCTTGTGCAAGAGATGACAAAGAAGGTTAAAGTCCTCCAGAAACATATCAAATCTTCTCAGAGTAGGAAAAAGAGCTATGTTGATAACCGTAGATGGGACTTGCAGTTCGATGTTGAGGATACAGTCTTCCTTCGAATATCACCATGGAAGAGAGTCATGAAGTTTGGAAAGAAAGGGAATCTAGGTACATTGGCCCCATTGAGTTCCTTGAATGAATAGGAGTTGTATCCTATTATCTTGAACTTCCACAAAATATAGATCAAGTTCATGATGTGTTTCATATATCACTCTTGAGGAAGTACATACCAGACCCCTCACATATATAGACCTCTGATGTGGTACAACTAGAAAATGATCTCTCTTATGAGGATCAGCCAGTAAAGATTCTCAATAGGATATATATGGTTCTATGCAACAAGACAACCCATATTGTTAAAGATTTATGGAGGAAACATATGTTTAAAGAAGCAACTGGGGAATCAGAAGAGGTGATGAGGGATAAGTACCCTCGCCTATTTATGTAAAATGAAATTTTGAGGGTGAAATTTCATAAGGGGGTAATAATGTAACGACCCAATGTTTTATCAATGGAATTACCTTCTTTTAATTATGCCTTTTAGTATAATCACACTAGGAAGCACAATGACATATAATGATACTAAATACTATGTAACCATTAAACATAATTTTGTCACCACTATGTTTTGAATTTTGAAAATCTAATATACACGGTTGCGATCAGTAAGTTGTTTGGAGTCTGATAGGACAAACTTAATTTTTGATGAATAGTAACCTAACTATATGAATAGTCTCCTACCCTTATGAATAGTATTATGACCCTAATGATTAGTAAATTTTCCAAAATAATAGTAACATTACCCATGAATTATTAAATAAAATTTAGGCATCTTAGAAGTGATAATTTGACCATTGTAAAAGTATTAATATTATTGTAAGTCATAAATAATTGATTATAATTAATTAATTAATTTAAAAGAAAATATATTTTTCTTTAATGTGTTCATAAATTAACAATTATATGTCTTGTGTTTTTAAGATAATTTTTTAAGACCTTATATAATTTTTAAAACCATTATAAAATTAGTTTTAATTTTAAAAACTATATTTATCAAGTAAATTTTGAATTTAATAAAAAATTAAAGCAATCATATATATAAAATTATTTTTTAAAAATGGACTTCATTTTTGGATTCTATATGTTGAAAAATAGTTGCGGTGAATTTTTGGGATTTTTCTAAAATACATAATTTTTTTTGAATAGTAAAATATATTAATTTTCCGTATAAATACATTATAATTTAAATCTACTATTACTAACATCACAGGCGATGTAAGAAAAAAAATCTCAAACTTGAATTCCAAATTTACTATTCTTTTTCATGGAATCACCACTATTTCTTATCTTGGTTGAAATTAATAAACTAATGATTAAAATATTAAGAAAACCCATTTCCCCTCCACTATAAATACCACTCCCTCACACTCGCATTACTTCACACCTATCAAGATTCAAGACTTGTCTAAAAAATACCAAAAAATCTTCACTATCCCCTACCTGATGTCCAAGAGCTTCTGTTCTCATCAAAATGCCAAACTTAGGTTCCTTAAGGAGGATCTCAGGAGGAGGATTCAAGAGGTAATTTCCCCTCTCTCTTTTCCTTTAATTCCCTTTCAATTTCATGTTCTTTTCTTAGTCTATCCCCACATATCCTAAAACACATAGTATGTTAACTAAATTATAACACATATAATGGAATCATATGATAATAATGATACAATATATCATCTTAACCCCTTCCCCTCTTCTTTTTATTTTATAAAAGAAAATGTTGTTTGTGAGGTGTTAATTTACCACCTTCAAGAACAACATGTTTTCTTTAATCCTTTACCGCCATCAGATTTGGTTATGAAACCATTTTTATGCATGAAACATATTATATTATATTTATTGTTTTCAATTTAATGTTATGTAACTAATTTATGTATATATTACTAAATGATTAAACAAAACAAGTTCATTATGGTAGAAAAACTGCCCGAATTAACCCAAACAATCATCATTAAATTCTTATCTAATGATTAATTATCATGGAATATAACAAAATTAATTATAATATCATTTACATATCTTGAATTTAACTAATAATATTTATTAATAATTATGGATGTTCAACCACATTTTAAATGAATTTCCATTCATGAATACAAGTGAATCGTTCAAGAAAACTATATAAATGAGCATTCCCAAACAATGAATTTAAACTCTATAACTCATAAAAATCCCATAAATGAATATAATAAAACCATAATGAATTTTATTAATGTATAAAAGGTTATTTATTTTTTAATTAATGAATATAATGTCATTATAGAGAACATTAAAGTGAAGAAAGCATTCATATACAAAGTAAGGGGAAATTCTCGAACCCTACATTCTTTCTTCAGGTTCTCCCTCTTTCAATATGTTATCAGTATGGTTTATCCTTAAAATTAATGTATTCATAATTGTATTACCTTTTCTAGGATATACAGCCTATCTAATTTATTTTATAAAAAACCCAATGTTTTCCAAAAGAACTATTCTTTCAAATAAACACACCCTTTTTACTTCATGAATATTGTTTCACTCTTCAGTCATGGTTAATGGTTCTATGTAAAGAATGATATTTCTTATTTCTTTTGGAAACCAAATGTTCATTAAAGTTTAATTTTTATGTGAAACCCATTTCTTTTCATGAGTTATGTTATATTCAAGTTTAACATATCTTTAATGTGGCATGCTTGATAATGTAAATATTATGATATGACAGGTGCACCCAGATTATAGAGCACAGTATGAATGTATAAATGTGACGGGTGCACCTAGAATTATAAAGAGCTCTAATACATTGGTTGATGTGATGAATCTCATGAGTAAAAGGGAAATGGTGTATGAACAAGATGTTATAATTTTTTACAACTATGTGTGGTAGTTGACCACAAAGACGTGATGTTTCATCTTTTATGCATTCCCACGTTTCAAGTCTTTTATTCATGCTTCCTATCATGTCTATGATCCTTTTACTTTGTTGTGATTGTGCACAACCATTGTTATATTGTTCATATCTATCCTCTTACTGGGATTTTATCTCACCCCTTTTTGATGTATATCCTCAGGTGACTGCATGTACTAAGGAGAGGTCAAAAGACAATATGAAGCTAAAAAAGAAGGAATTAAAAAAAATTGTGTTCTTGATGTTTTAAAAGTTATGTATGATCCTAATTTTCCCAATAATCTAAATATGTGTAACCTTGATGTGTAATACTATTATGTTTTTTATCTTTATAATGATGTAATAGTAATGTATGAAAATTATGGGTTTCTATAGTTGGTATTAGAGGCAAGGTTTAGTTAATTTGGGAATTAGGATTAGTGAAATCTAGAGAAAACTTATAATATTAGACTATGTAAAAATATACACACAAGAATATTTACATAGGGATCCATTATGTTATGCTTTTAGTGAAAATTTTACAAATGAATATGTTATTTAGTCATAAATCGATGACTTATGTTTTCTTCTAACATTTTTTATTTTTGAAAATGGTGTGAACATGGAGAAACCAGGCCAACAACACATGAGAGGGCTAATGAAATTATTGTCTGAATGAAATCCCTAATTTCTAGGAGGTGGAGTTCAAAACTTCATGGAGATGCTTACCCAACTATCTCAGGTTATGAACAATAACCATAATAATGGGGAATTCCATCCTTCACTTAAGTGGGAGAAACTGGTTGTCGAGTGTTTTATGCGATGATGACCACCAACGTTAAGTTGGTCTTATGATCCACTACTTTCGGAACAGTGGGTCAACTCCATGGAGAAGATATTTTTTGTGTTTCACTATTCTGAGATGGAGAAGGTGTCATTAGTCATTTATCTTCTAGAGGGAGAGTCCAGTCAATGGTGGTCGTTGATTAAGAACACCAAGATAAGAGATGAAATTGAAGTGATAGAATGGAAATATATTAAGATCATGTTTCTCAACAAGTATTTCCAATTAACTATTCATACGAAGATAGAGAGTGAATTCATAGAGCTCAAGCAAAAGAAATGAGAATATTTCATGGACTACGAAGCGAATTTCACAAGGCTTTCAAGGTACAATTATTGTTCTGTTATCAATAATGGTAGAAAAATTAATATGTTCTTTAGTGGGTTAAAACCAATCCTTTAAAAGGATCTTAAAATTAGATACATTTGTAGTTATAAAGAAGTTTTTCAGTGTGCCCTCAAAGTGTATATGTAGTTTGGATAATGGTTCCATGGATATGGTGATAAAAAATGAAAGATAGGGTTTCAAGCCGGAGGATCTAATGATAAATGTGGGAAGAAAACTCAATGACCCACATGCCAAAAATGTGGAATGTTTCATCACCGGAACTACCTCAAATGGACGGGGAAATGCTTCAAGTGTGGAAAATAATTCCACTATGATCAAGATTGTTGAAAAGACATGATAAATAAGGATAATGTAGTGGATGAAAGGGTAGAACCACCCATTCTCCAATGATACAATTTTAGGGACCAAGTAAACTATGCATGTCAGTGCACTAAACCTTGAGTCCTCGAGGGTAATCAGTGTTAGTAGCCACCAAATCCAAAGGAATGAGGGAAGACATCTACCATCACTACTGTAGAAGTAGATAAAGATAATGAAGTCGTACAAGGTACACTTCTTATTCACTCAATAATGGAAAAAAGTCTTATTTGATTCTGGTTCTACACACTCTTTATATCTTTCATGTTTTCTAGAACAATAGAATCGAATCCCTGAATCCTTGAAGTGGAGATATCTATAGAAAAACCAAGTGGTGCAATCATTTCAAAACAAGTGTTAGACTCTTCTCCTATTAGAATATATGGGAAGATTCTTCAAGTGAATCTCACAATACTTCCCTTGGTGGAATTCAATTCCATAATGTTAATGGATTGGCTCTCGTTATATTGAGCCCATATCAACTGTTAGAAAAAATAAATATCATTTCATATTCTGAACCATACCATGATCCTCTACAAATGAAAGGAAGATCATGAATCTCCTTGGAAAAATCCTCCAATGGTGTGGGTGTTTATTCCCTATGAATAATCATACCTCACCTAAATAGTTGATTCAAAGGAAAGTACCAACCTTGTGGAAATTCCCATCGTGAGGGAATACAGTGAGGTATTTCTAGAAGAGTTACCCAGACTTCCCCTGGATCATGAGGTAGAGTTCTCAAAAGAACTCATACCCAAAGCTACTACTATATCAAAGTGTCCCTATAGGATGGCTCCTATAGAATTGGATGAGTTAAATAAGAAACTTCAAGAGCATTTAGGTAAAGGGTTTATACACCCTTGTGCATCACCTTGGGGTTCCCCAATGCTCTTTGTGAAGAAAAATGATTGAACAATGCGGTTATGTATTAACTATTGAGAAATTAGCAAGATCACCATAAAGAACAAGTATCATCTTCCAAGGATTGATGACATGTTAGATTAGTTAATAGGATATCAATAATTCTCAAAGGTTGATATTCATTCTGGATATCATCAGCTAAAGGTGAAGAAGGAAGAAATTCAGAAGACTGCCTTCCATACATGGTATTGTCACTATGTGTTCTGGTGATTCCCCTCAGACTTACTAGTTCCCCTAAAATCTTCACTGATTTGATGAATAGAGCCTTTTGACATTACCTCAACAAATTTTTGGTAGTTTTTATTGATGATATTCTTATCTACTCCAAGATCAAGGAGTAACATGAAGAACATCTAAGACTTGTTTTGGCAACATTGAGAAAGGATAAGTTGTTCTCCATGTTTGGAAAGTGTGACTTTTGGATTAAGAAAGTCGTGTTCTTGGGACATGTGATCACAAGTGAGGGAATTCTTGTGAACCCTTCAAAAACAAAAGTGATTGAGGAATGGCCTAGAACCTCTAGTGTCTTAAAAATCTGTAGTTTTCTGTAATTAGTTGGGTACTACCAACATTTTGTGAGAAATTTCTCATGATTGTCAAGCCCTATAACTAAGATAACAAGGAAAGGGGTAAAGTATGTATAGATGGAAGAATACAAGGGAATCTTCAAGAAGATAAAGGGAAGGATGATCACTACACCTGTACACACACTACTGAAAAGTGGATAAAGGTTTATGAAATACAGTGATGCTTCAAATAAAGGATTGGGTTTTGTAATCCTGAAAAATGATAATGTGATAGATAATGCCTCATGGTAGTTGAAGATCCATGAGTAGAACTACCCAACACATGATCTAGAGCTGAAATCCATGTTTTTTTCCTTGACAATATTGTGGCACTACCTTTATGGTGAGAAGTGTAACATATACACTGGCCACAAGAGCCTAAAGTATATATTCAAACAAAAGGATCTCAACATGAATCAAAGGATATGGTTAGATCTAATCAAGGTCTACGATTTCTCTATTCACTATCATATTTGAAAGGCGAACAAGGTATCTGATGTACTAAGAAGAAAATAACATTCTGCTCTATCCATGTTATATATTGAGAAAGACTATATTTTATTGTATATAAAAAGGATGGAATTGGAAATCATAAGGGAAGTGGATACATCCTATCATTACCAATTGATTGTTTAACCATCTATCCAAGAGAATATTAAGGAGGCACAAAGGGATGATCTGAAGTTACAAAATTAGTTTAATGCATTACATGAAGGAAAGATTCAAGAGTTCCATATCGACGATGATGATGTGATTTGTTTTGGAATACCACATTGCGTGCTTGCATCACTTGGGATAAATAATGATTAATTGGACAATGAACATAGCTCAAGATTCTCTATCCATCCTTGTAGAACCAAGATGTAATGAAATCTCTGAGAACACTTCTGGTGGGATAACATGAAGAAGAAGATTGCGAAAGATATCTCAAGGTGCTTGGTATTTCATAAAGTTAACATAGAGAGACAAAAGTCCAAAGGGATGATTCAACCATTTCCTATACCCATGTGGAAATGGTATAATGTTACTATGGACTTTATCAGCGGTCTCCCAAAGATGTCGAAGGGAAATAATGCGATATGGGTTGTGGTTGACTGACTCACTAAGACTTCCCATTTTATTGTTTGTTAGGAAGATATCTCACTTGAAAAACTTGCAAAGATATGTGTGAAGGAAGTGGTGAGACTGTATGTCGTTCCACTCTCAATTGTCTCTGATCTTGATCCAAGGTTCACATATAAATTCTGGATAAGTATATAACATGCTTTGAGTGCGGAATTGAATTTCAAGATGACCTGTCACACCAAAACTGATGGCCAATCAAAAATAACTATTCAGATTCTTGAAGTTATGCTAAGAGCCTAATATTTAGAATTCAAATGCGAATGGGATCAGAATATCCCATTGGTTGAGTTCTCATACAATAATAGCTTCCACTCAAGTACTCATAAGGATCCATATGAAGCTTTGTATGGAAAGTGATGTAGAACTCCAACCTGTTGGGATGAAGTTTGAGAAAGAAATATGCAAGGACCCAATATTGTGAAAGAGATGACAGAGAAGGTTCAACTCATCCAAAAACATATCAAAACTTATTAGAGTCATAAAAAGAGCTATGCTGACAACTGTCAAAGGGACTTGGAGTTTGACGTTGGAGATAATTTCTTCCTTCAAATATCACCATGGAAGAGAGTCATGTAGTTTGGAAATAAAGGGAACCTATGCTCAAGGTACATTGGCCCCTTTGAGATCCTTGATCAAATATGAGATGTGGCCTATCATCTTTCACTTCCACCAAATATGGATCAATTTCATGATATGTTTCATGTATCACTTCTGAGGAAGTGCATACCAGACCCCTCACAAGTACTAAACTCAGAGGTGGTACAGTTGGAAGATGATCTCTCTTAGGGGGAGCAGTCGGTAAGGATTCTAGACTGAACATATAAGGTCCTATTAAACAAGACAACCCATATTATTAATGTGTTGTGGAAAACCATAAGTTTAAAGAAGCAACTTAGGAATCGAAAGAGGTGATGAAGGATAAGTACCCTCACCTGTTTGTGTAAAATGAAATTTCAAGGGTGAAATTTCATAAGGCGGTAAGAATGTAACGAACTAATGTTTTATAAATGTAATTCCATTCATATAATTAGTCCTTATAGTATAATCACATTAGGATGCACAATTACATATAATGACACTAAATACTATGTGACTATTTAACATAATTTTGCAACTTCTATGTTTTGAATTTCGAAAATCTAACATACACGTTTGCGATCAGTAAGATGTTTGGAGTTCGATAGGAAAAACATAATTTTTGGTGAATATTAACCTACCTTTAATAATAGTAATATGACCCTCATGATTAGTAAATAATACAAAATAATAGTAACATTAACCACAAAGGATTAAATAAAATTTAGGCATCTTAGAAGTTACAATTTGACCATAGTAAAAGTTTTTGTATTCTTGTAAGTAATAAATAAATAATTATAATTAATTAATTAATTAATTTAAAAGAAAATTTATTTTCCTTGAATATGTTCATAAATTAACAATTATATGTCTTCTGGTTTTAATATAATTTTATAAGCCCTTATATAATTTCTGAAAGTATTATAAAATTAGTTTTAATTTTAAAAACTGTATTTTTCAAGTAAATTATGAATTTAATTAAAAATTAAATAAATCATACTTAGATTTTTTTTAAAAAAATTGACTTCATTTTTTGATTCTACATGTCAAAAAATGGTTAGGGTTAATTTTTGGTATTTTTCTAAAATACTTGAATTTTTGTGAATAGTAAAAAACATTAATTTACCATATAAATAAATTATAATTTAAATACACTATTCCTAACATCACAAGTGATGTAAGAACCAAAATATAAAACTCTCATACCCTATTTAATATTCTTGGTCATTTAATCGTCACTATTTTTTTGTCTTGGTTGAAATTAATAAACTAATGATTACAATATTAAGAAAACCCCTCTACCCTCCACTATAAATACCACCCCCTCACGCCCTCATTACTTCACACATATGAAGATTTAATAATTGTATAAAAACTTCCCAAACATCTTCCCTAGATCCTCCACCACATCCAAGATCTCCTGTTCTCATCAAAATACCAAAACGAGGTTCCTTACGGAGGATCTGAAGAGGAGGATTCTAGAGGTAATTCCCTTGTCTCTCTTTTCCTTTAATTTCCTTTCAATTTAATGTTCTTTTCTTAATATCTCACCGCATATACTCATACACATGGTATGGTAACTCCATTATCTCACATATAATGTAATTCTATGATAATAATGGAAAAATATATCATCCAACCCCCTTCCCCTCTTCTTTTTATTTTTTAAAAGAAAACGTTGTTCGTGAGGTGTTAATTTATCACCTTTAAGAACGACATGTTTTTTTCCTTTACCACCTTCAGATTTGGTTATGAAAACATTTGTATGGTTGAAAAATATTTTAATATATTTATTATATCCTATTTAATGTTCTAGAACTATCTTAGGTACTTATTACTAAATTATTAAACAAAACATGTTCATTATGGTCGAAAACCCCCCTAAATTAACCCAAACGATCATCATTATATTCTTATCTAATGATTAATTCCCATTTTATATAAAAAAAATCATTATAAGATCATTTATATCTATTTAATTCCACTAATAATATATATTAACAATTCTGGATGTTTTGACACATTTTAAATGAACTTCCATTCATGAATATAAGTGAATCGTTCAAGAAAACTATAAAAAAGAACATTCCCAAGCAAAGAATTTAAACTCTATAACTCATCCAAAAGCCCATAAATGAACATAATAAAACCTTAAAAAATTTAATAATTTATTAAAGGTTATTTATTTTTTTAATTTATGAATATAATTTCATTATACAGGACATTAAAGTGAAGAAAGCGTTCAGATACATTGTAAGGAGAAATTCTCGAACCCAACTTTATTTCTTCGTTTTCTCCCTCTTTAACTCCATGTTCAGTATGGGTTCCCCTAAAAAATAATTTATTCATCATTATATTACCTTCTCTAGGATATATAGGTTCACTAATTTATTTTAATATAAACCAAATGTTTTCCAAAATAACCCTTCTTTCAAATAAACACACCCTTTTTTACTTTTTTTAATATTGTTTCACTCTTCACTCATGGTTAATGGTTCTATGTCAAGAATGATATTTCCTCTTTATTTTGATGACCAAATGTTTATGAAAGTATGATTTATTATATGAAACCTATTTATTTCCATGGTTTTTATTATGTTCATTATTTACATATCTTTAAGGTGGTGTGCATGATAATGTAAATATTATGATATGAAGGGTGTGCCATGAATTATATAGTGCAGTATGAATATTTGAATGTGATGGGAGCACCCAGAATTATACAGTGCTCCAATTCATTGGTTAAATTGATGAATCTCATGAGTAAAATGTAAATGATGCGTGGACATGATGTTATCATTGTTCACAACTATGTGTTGTAGTTCACCACTAAGATATTATGTTTCATTTTTATTCATTTCCACATTTCAAGTATTTTATTAATGATTCATATCATGTTCATGAGACTTTTATTGTGTTGTGATTGTGCTCACCCATTGTTATAATGTTTATATCTTTCCTCTTACGAATATTTTAGATCATCCATTTTTGATGTATATCCTCAGGTGACTACATGTACTAAGGAGAGGTCCGGAGCCAATAAGAAGATAGAGAAGAAGGAATTAAATAAATTTTTATGCTTGAGGTTGTAAATTTTATGTATGGTCCTAGTTTTTCAAAGACACTAAACCTTTGGATCCTTGATGTGTAATACTATTATATTGTTTATATTTATATTTATGTAATATTAATGTAAGAAAAGGTTGGGTCGCTACAGTTGGTATAAAAGGTAAGGTTTAGTTAATTTGGGAATTAGGATTAATGAACCCTAGAGAAAACCTCTAGTATTAGACTAAGTAAAAATATGAACATAATAATCTTTACATATAAATACCAAAAGTAATGATTTTAGTGAAAATTGTACAAATTAATATGTTATTTATTCATGACTCGATGACTTCTATTTTCTTCAAACCTTTTCTATTTTTGAAAATTATGGGAACCCGGAGAAATGAGGCCAACAACCCATGCGATGGCCAATGGAACAATTTCAGAATGACATCCCTAATGATTTGGAATGTAGATTTCAAAACATCAGGGTGATTCTTACCCAACTATCTCAGGTTATGAACAATAATCATAATAATGGGGAACATCCTCCTTCACCTAAGAGGGATCAGCTGGCTGTCGAGTGTTTTATGCAGCAATGACCATTGACATTTAGTGGGTCTTCTGATCCACTAGTTGTAGAATAGTGGGTGAACACCATGGAGAATATCTTTTTTGTGATTCACTATTCTGAGACGGAGAAGGTGAAATTGGACATTTATCATCTAGAGGGAGTGGTTGATCAATGGTTTTTGTTGATTAATAACACCAATCCAAGAGACGGAATTAAAGAGATAGAATTGGAAGACTTTAACATCATGTTTCCTAACAAGTATTTCCCACAAAATCTCCATATGAAGATAGAGAGGGAATTTATTGAGCTCAAGAAAAAGGAAGGGGTAATTTTTCATGACCTATGAAGTGAATTTCACAAGTCTTTAAAGGTATGAATTGGGTTTTGTTATCAACAATGATAGAAAAATTTATATATTCTTTAGTGGGTTAAAACCACACCTTTGAAAGGCTCATGAAATTTGAGAATTTGAGAGTTATGAAGAAGTTGTTCGGTGTTCCCTTAAAGTGGAGATGGAGTCTAGAGAATGGTACCATGGATATGGTGATAAGAAATGAAATATAGAGTTTCAAGATAATAGATCTAATGATAAAGGTGAGAAGAAAACTCCAAGACCCACATGCCAAAAATGTGGGAATTTGTATCAGAGAAACTGCCTCAAAGGGATAGGGAAATGATTCAAGTGTTGGAATGAAGGACACCATGATAAAGTGTGTTGAAAAGACATGAGAAGTAAGGATAATGTAGTGCTAGAAAGGGGAGAACAAACCATGGTCCAATGCTACAATAATAAGGAGCAAGGAAACTATGCAAGACAGTTCACTAAAACTCGAGTCCCCAAGGGTAAACAATGTTAGCAGCCTCCAAATCCAAAGGAAAAAAGGGAAGGATTATTCCATCACTACTGCAAAAGTGGAGCAAGATAATGAAGTTGTACAAGGTACACATACTATTCACTCAAGAATAGAAAAAGACTTATTTGATTCTGGTTCTACGCACTCCTTTATATCTTGAAATTTGAAAGAACTATAGAATCAAAGCCTCGAATCCTTAAAGTAGAGATATCTATAAAAACACCAAGTGGGGTAATCATTGCAACCTAAGTGTTTGACTCTTCTCCTATTGGTGTATGTGGGAATATTCTTCCAGCGAATCTCAAAATACTTCCCTCAGTGGAATTCAACACTATAATGGGAATGGATTGGATCTTGTTATATATAGCACATATCCACTATTGGTAAAAATAAATATCTTCTCATATTCTAAACTACCCCATGCTCCTCTACAAATTCAAGGAAGATCATGAATCTCCATTGAAAAATCCTTCAATAGTGTGGGTGTTGATTCGTTATGAAGAAGAATACCTCTCCCAAATGGTTGAGTAAAAGGAAAGTTACAACCTTATTGAAATTCCCATCTTGATGGATTATGGTGAGGTATTTCCTAAAGAGTTACCCAGGCATCCCCCAGATTGTGAGGTATATTTATCAATAGAACTCATACCCGGAGCTACTCCTATATCAATGTGTTCCTATAGGATGGATCCTATCAAACCATAAGAGTTAAAGAATTAGCTGCAAGGGAATTTGTACATTGGTTTCATATAAGCTAGTGCATCACCTCAAGGTGCGACGGTGGTCTTAATAAAGAAGAAGGATGAAACAATGTGGTTGTGTATCGATTATCGGGAACTTAACAAGATCACCATGAAGAAAAAGTATCATCTTCGAAGGATTGATGACTTGTTCAATTAGTTAAGATGTGCTCAATACTTCTAAATGGTGGATCATTGTTCTGGATATCATCAGATAAAGGTTAAGAAGGAAGATATTCAGAAGATTGACTTTTGTATAAGTTATAGTCACTATGAGTTTCTGGTGATGCCCATAGGACTTACTAATGCCGCTACAATCTTCATAGATTTGATGAATATAGTCTTTAGACATTAACTCAAAAAAAATGTAGTAGTGTTTATTGATGATATTCTCATCTACTATAAGAGCAAGGAGGAACATGAAGAACATCTAAGACTTGTGTTGGAGACATTGATAAAGGAGAAGTTGTACAAAAAGTTCAGAAAATTTGACTTTTAGATGAATCAAGTCACGTTCATTAGACATGTGATCACAAGTGAGGTAATTTTTCTGGACCCTTAGAAAACAAAAGAAACTGTGGAATGGCCCAGACCCTCTAGTGTCATAGAAATCTATAGTTTTCTTCGATTATATAGGTACTAATGACATTTTGTGATAAATTTCTCATGATTGTCAAGCTCGCTAACTACGTTAACAAGGAAAGGGGTAAAGTATGTATGAGCGAAAGAATGTGAAGGATGCTTCAAGAAGCAAATGAGAAAGCTGATCACTACACCTATACTCACACTACCAAAAAGTTGAAATTTTTTTGTTATATACTATGATGCTTCAAAGAAAGCCTTGGGTTGTGTGCTCATGAAAAATGATAATGTGATAGCCTATGCCTCACAGAAGTTGAAGATACATGAGAAGAATTACCCAACAGATGATCTAGAGTTGGCAACCGTGCTTTTTGGCTTGAAAGTCTAGAGGCACTACCTTTATGGAAAGAAGTGTGACATATACACCAACCACTGGAGGCTAAAGTATATATTAACACAAAAGGAGATTAACATGCATCAATAGAGATGGTTATAGTTAACCAAGTACTATGATTTCTCTATTCACTGTCATCATCAAAAGGTGAACAAGGTAGTTGATGATCTAAGAAAAAAGAACCTAATACTCTATCCTTGTTACATATTGAGAATACCCTCTCTTATTGGATATGCAAAGGATGGATTTAGAAATAATAAGTGTAGGGGATACATCCTACCATGCCAAAATTATTTCACAACCATATATCCAAGAAAAGATTAGGCAGGTATAATTGGATGGTCTAGAGTTACAAAATATGGTGAATGAATTAAAGAAATGGAAGTTTCATGAGTTCCATTTTGATGATGATTGTGTGATTCGATTTGGAACACGACTTTGTGTGCCTTCATCACCTGGGATAAAGAAGGAGATATTGGACAATGCACATAGCTCTACATTCTCTATCCATCTTGGTAGCACCAATATGTACTGAGATCACTGAGAACACTTCTGGTGGGATAACATGAAGAAGGAGATTGCGGAATATATCTCAAGGTTCTTGGTATTTTAGCAAGTAAAATCATTGTGATAAAAGTCCAAAGAGATGATGAAACCATTGCCTATACCAATGTAGAAATGGGATAATTTCACTATGGACTTTATCATGGGTCTCTCGAAGATGTTGAAGGGAAATAATGTGATATGGGTTGTGGTTGACTGACTCACCAAGACTTCCCATTTTATCGCTATTTGGGAAGATCTCTCACTATTAACAACTTGAACATATATATGTGAAGGAAGTGGTGAGACTACATGGTGTTCCACTCTCAATTGTCTCTGATCATGATTCAAGTTTCCTATCTAAATTCTAGAGAATTATTCCACATGATTTGAGTACTAAATTAAATTTCAGCATGATCTATCACCCCCAAACCCATGTCCAATCTGAAAGGACTATTTAGAGGCTTGAAGATATGTTAAGATCCTTATAAGAAGAATTCAAATGTAGATGTGATAAACATGTCCCATTGGTTGTGTTCTCATAATAAAATAGCTTCCACTCGAGTATTCATATGGCTCCATATGAATCTTTGTATGGAAAGTGATGCAAAACTCCAACCTGTTGGGATGACATTGGAGAAAGAAAGCCACTTGGACCCGATATTGTGCAAGAGATGACAGAGAAGGTTCAAGTCATATAGAAACATATCATAGATTCATAGAGTCATAAAAAGATCTATGCAGACAACCATTGAAGGGACTTGGAGTCCAATGTTAGAGATACTTTCTTCCTTTTAATATCACCATAGAAGAGAGTCATGCAGTTTGGAGTAAAGGGAAGTTATGCCCAAGATACATTGGATCCTTTGAGATCCTTGACCGCAAATGAGTCATTGCATATTGACTTTCACTTCCACAAAATATTCCTCATGTTCATGTTGTGCTTCACATATCACTCCTAAGGAGGTACATACTAGACTCCTCACATGTACTGAACTCAAAGGTGGTACAGCTGGAAGACGATCTCTCTTATGAAGAGCATCCACTAAAGATTCTAGACAAGAGATAAAAGTTCCTATACAACAAGACAACCCATATTTCTAAAGTGATGTGGAGAAAACATAAGTTTGAAGAAGAAACATGGGAACCAGAAGAGGATATGAAGGATAAGTACCCTCACCAGTTTGTGTAAAATGAAATTTTGAGGGTGAAATTTTATAAGGGGGAAGAATGTAATGACCCAATGTTTTATCAATGGAATTTCCTTCTTATAATTATTTATTATAGTATAAACACATTAGGAAGAACAATGAAATATAATGATACTAAAGAAGATGTGACCATTAAACATAATTTTTCCACTTCAATGTTTTGAATTTCGAAAATCTGACATACATAGTTTCGATCAATAAGATGTTTGGAGTCTGATAGGACAAACTTAATTTTTGGTGAATAGTAACCTACTCATATGAATAGCAACCAAACATTATGAATATTAATATGACCCTTATGATTAGTAAATCGTCCAAAATAATAGTAACCTTACCCATGAAGTATTAAATAAAATTTAGGCATCTTAGAAGTGACAACTTGACCATAGTAAAATTATTAGTATTATTCTATGTTATAAATAAATAATTATAATTAATTAATTAATTTAATATAAAATTTATTGTCCTTTAATGCGTTCATAAATTACAATTATATGTCTTCTAGTTTTAAGATAATTTTATAAGACCTTATGTAATTTTGGAAAGCATTTTAAAATTAGTTTTAATTTTAAAAACTGTATTTTTCAAGTAAATTAGGATTTTAATTAAAAATGGAATTAATCATATTTAGAAAATTATTTTTAAAAACATGACTTCATTTTTGAATTATAAATGTCAAAAAATGGCTTGGGTTAATTTTTTGGATTTTTCTGAAATAGTTGAATTTTTTATGAATACTTAAATTCAATAATTTACTATATAAATAAATTATAATGTAAATCCACTATTCCTGACATCACAAGGGATGTAATCACCCAAATATCAAACTCATGTGACCTATTTACAATTATTTTTCAGGAAATCATTACTATTTCTTATCCTTGTGGAAATTAATAATCTAATGATTAAAATATTAAGAAAACACCTATCCCCTCCACTATAAATACTACCCCTCACACCCTCATTACTTCACAAATATCATGCATCAAGCATTGTCTAAACTGTTCCCAAACATATTACCTAGCCCTTCACCCACCTCCAAGTGCTTCTGGTCACATTAAAATACCAACACTAGGTTCCTTAAGAAGGATCTCAAGAGGAGGATTCAAGAGGTAATTCCCCCCCCCTCTATTTTTCTTTAACTTCCTTTCAATTTCAAGTAATTTTCTTAATTTATCCCCATATATCCTCATGCACATGGTATGGTAACTCAATTATCTCACATATAATGTAATTTTATGATAGTAATGGGACAATATTTCATCCAAACCACTTCCCCTATTCTTTTTATTTTAGAAAATAAATCGTTGTTTGTGAGGTGTTAATTTACCACCTTCAAGAAATACATGTTTTCTTTTTTTCTTTACCACGTTCAGATCTAGTCATTAAACCATTTTTATGATTTAAAAAGATTATATTATATTTTTTATATCATATTTAATGTTATAGAACTATCTTATGTATTTATTACTAAATTATTAAATAAAACAAGTTCGTTGCGGTCGAAAAACTGCCCGAATTAACCCAAACGATCATCATTAAATTCTTATATATTGATTCATTATCATGTTATATAAACAAATTAATTATAAGATAATTTATATATATTTAATTTCACTAATAATATATATAAAAATTATTAATTTTCAACCACATTTAAAATGAATTTCTATTCACAAATACAAGTGAACCGTTGAAGAAAACTATAAAAATGAACATTCTGGAACAATGAATTTAAACTATATAACTCATAAAAAAGCACATAAATGAAAATAATAAACCATTAATTAATATTATTAATTTATAAAAGGTTATTTATTTGTTAATTAATTAATATGATGTCATTATATATGACATTAAAGTGAATAAAGCATTTAGATACAAGGTAAGGGGAAATTCTCAAACCCAACTTTCTTTCTTCGGGTTCTCCCTCTTTCACTCCATGTTCGGTATGGGTTATACATAAAAATAATTTATTCATAATTATCTTACCTTTTCTGGTATATACAATTCCTATAATTTTTTTTATTAAAAAACCATTGTCTTCTAAAATAACTCTTCTTTTAAATAAACACACCCTTTTTACTTCTTGAATATTGTTTAACTCTTCACTCATGGTTGATGGTTCTATGTTAAGAATGATATTCCCCCTTTATTTTGGGGGCCAAATTTTTATTAAAGTATTATTTATTATTTTAAACCCATTTATTTACATGGGTTATGTTATGTTCACATTTTTCATATTCTTAATGTGGCATGCATGATAATGTAAATATTATGATGTGACGGGTGTGCCCAAAATTATATAGCTCAATATGATTGTTTGAAGGTGAAAAGTGCGCCTAGAATTATAAAGTTCATCAATGAATTGGGTAAAGTGATGAATCTCATGACTAAAAGGAAAATTAGGTGTGAACATGATGCTATAATTGTTCAAAACTATGTGTAGTAGTTGACCACTAAGACATGATGTTTCATTTTTTATGTGTTGCCACATTTCAAGTCTTTTATTAATGATTCCCCTCATGTTCATGATCCTTTTCCTATGTTGTGATTGTGGTCACCCATTGTTATATTTTTCATATCTATCCTCTTACTGGTGTTTTAGCCCACCCTTTTTTATGCATATCCTCAAGTGACTACACGTACTAAGGAGAGGTCAAAAGCCAATAAGAATCTAGAGAAGAAGGAATTAAATAAATGTTTATGATTGATGTTGTAAATATTATTTATTGTCCTTGTTTTCACAAGATACTAAACCATTATATCCTTTATGTGTAATAATATTATGTTGTTTATCTTTATAATGATGTAATAGTACTTTAAGAAAAATATGGGTCGCAATAAAAGTGTTTCTATGGATCCAGAAAATATAGAGGCTATAATCTCTTGTAAATATCCAAATAATTTTTTTGAGATATGTAGTTTCCTTAGCCTTACTGGTTATTACTGATGTTTTTAATGAATTTTCATAATTAGATTCACCAATGAAAACATTGAAAATGAAAAGTGTTCCATTCCAATGGAATGATCAATGTAAAAAGTCTTTTCAAGATCTTAAAGTTCACCTTACATCATCACCAAACATTTTTTGATTTTATAAAATAAATCACTTTGAGGAAAAGTGAGAACCAGCATACAGAAGATTCCACCACAAGGAGCCATTGGAGGGATAGGAAATTTACCCTAATCTAGGACTATACACATCAAAAATACACCACAAAAAACCCCCAAAAACTACAAACAAAAACAAAAAATGGCCCAGCTAAGGAACACTACCGAAGACCGACCTGCCAAAAACCAATAGAACATATCATTCCGCGAAATCACTCACCACACTACACTGTTTCCACATTGAATCCATCTCACACATCATCCTACCTCAATATGTAGTGCCACTTCCACACCAGTGACAACCCATCCATGTAACACATTGTTCAAGGAGCAAGAAAGCATTAGGTCCAAAGCATCGTCTTGTCGTTGCCCCACACCACACCACCAAAACAAGGTACACTAGAGAACCATCAAGAAGTTAAAATCTACCACAAACACACTGAAATCAACAACACAAGGGCCGTTTGAAACCCCAAAACATCATCATTGTTTGAACCACTAGTACCGCAATGGGAAGGAAAACACAGTGGGCCCATGAGGAAAAAAATGATCGCGACCAGAAATAGGGCTAAACTTGAAATATGATACCTTTATAGAATCATCGATGGATTTTGAACAACAGAAAGGTCATTGTTTCTGGAGATCCAGAATGCATAATTATAGGACTGATAATGATAGGTATCCCACACTAGAAAACCACCAACAATGTAGAGGAAGGTGCAATAGAAGACAAGCTCTAAGTAGGCGAGGTCACTGCATGGCTAAAGACCTATGATACAATTTTGTCAAAGGAGATTTAACAACTATTCATGGACAGATCTCCATAGGCTTTTCCATTCCAAAAAATCATGGGACGGTTGACACCGCACCTGACCAACATCACAAAGCCCGACCCTTGACCATTCCATGCCCAATGATAGCAGGGTATGAGGAAGGAAGGTATGAGAACAATGGTAGTGAAACCCTAAACACTAAAATGATCTCCCACATCAACACCCCTTACAATACCATCCTATAGTGGCTTATTCATGTTCACCTTACATAATCACCAATCATGATATTTCCAGATTCAGTAAAAGGCTATGTAGTGTATTGTGATGTTTTGGGATCTAGGTTGGTGTGTGTTTGTATATAGATTGATCATGTTGTTTCTTATGGATCATTAAAGTTATAGTTTCATGATAATAACTACTCAACACATGCTTTGAAATAAGTTGTTTTGTTCCATGCTTTGAAAACTATGAGTCATTATATTTTTTGTGAGAAATTCATGGATTTTATAGATAATAATATCTTTAAACGTGTCTTATCACCAAGATATGTTAATCTATGTAGAAAAAGATAGATGGAGTATATTCAAATGTTTGACTTTAACATAATGTATACATCATGTGAAGGGAACTCTATGGAAATGCATTAAGAATGAATTCATATCGTCAGTCGGTGAAAGAGGATTCAAATCAATGGATGTTAAATTCAATGATTGCCAAAATTCACTTATATTGTGGATATTGAAGTAGTGTTGATGTTTTATTTATAGATTCTTTTTTTATTAGTTTGGTAGAGAAGGTTAAAGAGGAACATACATCTGATTCTGAATGTGTTTCTATGAGTTCAAAACTCAATGGTGGGGATACTGTTGTGTCGGAATATTGATAGAATATTAGTTTTTTTTGTTTCAAGATCGGATAGGCATACCAATGGCTCTTTGAGAGAAACTCCTTCATTTATATCACCATTACATATGTGTTTCTAATCTTGTAATATGATTATGTACAAGGAACTAAAAGCACAATTTTGGTGGGATGATAAGAAAATAATGGTGGATGAGAGTTTTTTGAAAATTGTTGTTTACAATTTTAAAATGATAAATTTAAAATCATGGTTGGTTGATGCAAGTAAATTATTTATTGAAATGATTTTACTGAAATGGGTAAATATTATTTGTAAATAACGGTTGGGCATGAGTGTTTCCCTCGGAATTTGGGGATGACCGCCTTGATGGGAGGTTCAAACGTTCCGATCGGTTTCTAACGGGTTTGTTCGTAGAACCGGAAACATCCAATGATTCCACATCCATTCAGACCTACTTTACAAAGGTAGGTGCTCATTAGTTTATGGACTGATGAGGCTTAGGAATTTTCATTGGTCGAGAGGATGGGAGGTTGGACTCATCACACCTTTTTGAGGGGAATTATTGTCTACTCCAGGACTCTGTTTATAGATTTAAGTTATGTTCGTGAATCCTTATTACATTACCAAGTATAAAATGAGATTTCCTTCAGATCTAACAATAAATGATTAAATATGTAAGAAATTTAGAGAATATTTTATATGTATTCGAGGTTCTTCATCAATAGAGAATCATCTATATCTATTTAGAGATTCTTGGTCAATGGTATCCTTCAAAACATTTATATAAAAGTCTCTTGGTCATTATGATGACCAGGATGGTTTTAAAGCCACTCAGTGGGGCACTTGAAGTTTATTTTCATTCAGAAAGACATGAATTATTTCAGAGTTGGGATCGAACCTGTAGATGGGCTACCTATGTATCCTTTGTTTTGGAAAAGGAATTAGAACCCACATAGTTCGAGTAAGGGAGTATGATGTTTATGATTGATGGATCAAAGAATGATGTAACAATTAATTTTACACTCTAAGCTCACGTGAGTCATGCTCGGTGTGAGAAACAAGAGGTATTGGTAAAAATTAGACAATTGTGCGATGAAAGATGCAATCATAAGAAATAATGTGGGGCTTATGTATGTATGACTGCCTAGATAAATGAAGGTTAGTATTTACTTTAGGTAAGAAATCTAGGAACATGGTCCATAAAGGTATATGTGCTTCATGGAGATTTTGAATACTCTAACTTGGGGCTGACTCCTGAAAAGGAGGCCCAAATTAGGAGAAGACTTATGATTGGGTTTTACTCCTAGAAAAGGAATCCCAAATCAAAGGTAAATTAGGACTGGTTAAGAGAAATTAAGACTGGGGCTTACTCCCAAAAAGGAGGCCCAGGTCAAGGATTAAGGTTTGGGGATTACTCCTGAGGAGGATGCCCAAATTAGGAGACTAGGGCTTACTCTTAAGGAGGATTCCCAGAATTGGGAATTTTAAGAATTGGGGCTTACTCCTAAATAATATTCCCAAAAATTAAGGGACTTGGGGCTTACTCCTAAGAAGATGCCCAAACATTAAGGGACTTGGGGCTTACTCCTAAAGAGGATGCCCATATTAGAGGACTTATGTCTGGGGATTATTCCTAAAAAGGAGACCCAGGTTAAGGATTATCTCATCTTAAAGGATGAGGTTGAATGAATGAAATCTCAATCTTTAGTGACATAAAGATGTGTAAATCAATAAGTTTTGAGAGATATTCCACAAAATCCCTTTTAGATAAGGAAGTCAAATCAAGAAATCATGCCATGAAATGTCTTTGAAGAGTGTCTTGAAGACTGAATCTTGAATAGGAAAGGTGTACTGGCTTAAGAGGGGTGAAATGTGCAATAAAGGCACCAAAAAAGGAAGGGGCGCGCAAGTCTTGGAAGGCGCGCAGGAACTGCGTGGGCGCAAAAGTATTGGTCGCGCAGGTATACCTGCACGACATGGTGGGGTACTTGCATGATACTCAACCAGCATTGAAATACTTGAGTGACTCTTTATTAAAGCCTTTAGAATCCTCATGAGGTTCTTCCAGAAAAGGGATGCGCAAGTTCTATCGAAGGAGTAAGGCGGCGCGCAAGTGTGACCACTTCTCTTAAGGGCTGGCCACTCAGGCGCGCAAGTGTTGATGTGTTTCAACACTTAGGCCTTACTCCCTCTCTTTAGATCTTCCTTTCTAGGTAAGAAATTACCTTATAAGTGTTCCGGAAGCTTTGAGAAGAGATTTGGGCATCGGGAGCATCAATCTGAGTATCTGGAAAAAAGATCCTCTTTTGAATGGGGGGCCCACAGGGTCTATTTATAGGCAGGAGAAGACCCCAGGCAGTTACCGGGCGGTTATCACTTAGGTCGCGCAAGTCACTTGCACGACCATAAGGCGTCGCGCAAGTAGACTTGCACGACCACTAGGCAGCGCACAAGTGTACCTGCACGACCGTGAGGGAACTTGCGCGGCCTATGGGCAATGTTCTCCTTGTTCATCCCTTTGTCGATTTTTGATGTTTCTTCAAAGGATGAATCACTTTGTACTAAGTTATTTCCCTTTTTTCAGTCATTAGACTCTGTGACGGAAAGGAGCATCAACAAAAGTCCCCCCTCAGAGTTGGATCTGGAGAGAAAAAAGGATTTGACTCTGACGTGAAAAGAAAAACAAGAAATATGGCAGTTTAAATTCATGCATTTCGGACATACAAAGGTTAATGTTTAAGGTCGAAATAGCTTTGACCGAAATGGATTAAAATTCATTCAATTCCTTGACAATTTATCTGAAAACATATTACCATACTCAAGTATGAGAGAAAATATGTAAACTATGGCTTAAGAATATTTGAATCTGAGGAATGATATGAAAAAGAGCTAAAAGGCATTAGAAGAAGTAGTTTTCAAGAATGAAGTTATCATTATTTAACAAAACCCGTTAGGGGGTTGAATTATGTAAGGCCACCTAAGGGAATTGGCTGCATAGTCAAATAAATAGTATCTTTCGGCTGACAAGTCTGTTATGTGGACTGTTTATGCAAGGCCACCTATGGTCACGTACTGCAAAGTCAGGCAAAAGAATTCTCAGAAGTTTGACATTTTTATGACTAAAAGTCATGAAAAGGGTTATGAAGATCTGAAAATATTTAAGGTTAGGAATATAACACATAAATATGGGTATTTTCCAATGTATATAGACATACATAGGTCAATGATAACCATAATCATGTTGCGTCTGGGTCTTGAATTGAAATTTGGGAATTCACTACGTATCTCATAAAAATGAGAATCAAGCCATATGTAGTTCTTGAAATGTTGTTTAACGTCGTGCAGGACGTGTAGGATCGAAATATAATATGAGATGCTCAATATACAAGAGGGGGGGTGAATTGTATACTTTAAAAATTCTTTTGGAACCTTTAAAGCTAGTTATGAATAACTAAAGTTTCCTTAAGAAAAGGAAAGGACTAAGTTTAACAAAGTTAAACTTAGTAAATTCACAACACCTCTAACACCGAACTAAAACTTGGAAAGATATTCCAAAAGAAAGTTCCGGAAATATGGTTCCGGAATTTGAAACTTAACAGAAGTTACAATATGAGATTCTACCTTAAAGCGTATAGAATCTAAATGAATCAGAGTAAGTAAGGAAGTATAAGAAAGTTATACTTTCCTTAAGATACAAATTACAGTGGAATAAAAACAAGTAGTAAAACTAATAGTAACAAGATATAAGTCTTTTAACCCAAAGAGAAGGGTATCCAACAACCTTGGATAAAGGTCCCTTGATTTATACTTTCAAGAAAGTCTGTCTTACCCACACCAGGGTAAGCCCTCGATACGAAGATCGGAGTCTCTGTCTTGCTATCCCCGCAAGCCCTCAACTTCAAGGTAGTTGGCAACCTCTGTCCTCCTCAGCATGGAAGCCCTCGAACTTTAAGGTAGTCGGCACCTCTGTCTTCCTATCCCCAGAAGCCCTCGAATGTAATCACCAACATTCAGAGTCGCACGAAGCTTTGAGTGTTTTAATAAGAGTCTCTCTCTAGAATTCACTTCAACAACATGTAGGCATAAAACTCAATCGTTTTTCCAACAGCACCGAGCTCTTTTAAATGAGCTCCTATTTATAGGTAAGGTCGGCTCCTTCTCCAACAGTCATATTTTCCTTAAAGTTCGGAGGGACCTGTACACGTGTCACTTAGACAACGGTTAGTTTATAACAAAACAGACGACATCGTTTTATAACAAAACAAGTGTAACAGAATGTACGACATCGTTTTAAACTCTAACATAAAAGTTCGGAATAGAAACTTCGGAGTGAAAGTTCGGAGTGAATAAATTCAGAGTGTATAAAACAAAGATAATCAGATTCTGTTTAATAGGTGAATTCGGAATGAGAATTCGTCATCAGAATTCGTAATGAGAATTCGTCATCAGAATTCGTAATGAGAATTCGTCATCAGAATTCGTAATAAGAATTCGGAATGAGATTTCTTCATTAGAATTCGTAATGGGAATTCTTCATTTGGAATTCGTAATAAGAATTCGGAATAGGATTTCTTCATTAGAATTCGTAATGAGAATTCTTCTTCAGAATTCTTATCCTAAATCTGGAATAGAACTTAGTCAGAATTCATATCAGGAATTCGGAATGAAACTTCCTTATAGTTCTTGTCTAGAACCAAATCCTAAAACAGAATGCTTTATATCAAAGTTTTAATGATTCTGAGAAAATGAATCCGAATCTCATACTTAAGAAAAATATGGATGAAAAAATGATAAGGATAATTTTTCTTATAAAAGCGATTTTCCTTAAGAAAGCAATTTTCCTTATAAAAGCAATTTTCCTTAAGAAAGCATTTTTTCTTAAGAAAGCATTTTTCCTTATAAAAGCAATTTTCCTTAAAGATAAGGTGTTTGTGATTTTCAAAACAAGAAGGAATGGAAAAGTCATAAGGAAAACCTTATTGACTCAACAATCTCCCCCTTTTTGGAAAGCACAAACATCCTTACGGAAAATCTATTCTAAGAAGAAAGAAACATATTAAATCTTATCTCCCTTGGTTTAAGAATATAGATGAATACGACTAACTCCCCCTTAGGCTTTGAAACTCTAAGGATCGTATTCATATTTCCGGAGTGATGTTTCATAATAAGGTCTTCTTTAAGAAAAACTCCCCCTTAAACAAACTCTTATTAGATTTCTTTTTCCTTGGGTATTTTTCCTTTCTCCCCATTTGATAAACTCTTATTAGAGTTCCTCTTTTTCTTAAGGATCTTATCCTTCTCCCCCTTTGTGATTTTCAAAAAGAATTGGAGGGAATGGAAAAAAACAAAGTACCTGAAATATTAGTAATGACAACAAAAAGAAACAACAAGCACAACTTTCATTAAATTTTGTAATCTCATCAACAACAAACAAATTACAACAAAAAGATCGGATTGGTTTATTTCGGATCTTTCTCCTTCGACATGAGCCCCTTAAGAATCGTCTTGATCTTCTTCAAGTCTTTGTGATCTTCTTCTGCTTGCTTCTCTAAGACGACTATTCTTGCGGATTGGGCTTCAATTATTTCTTCCTGAGCCTTCAAATTTTCTTCCTGAGCTTTCATTTTCTCTTCCTAAGTCTTCATCCTTTCTACAAAATCGATCCGATGATCTCTTTCAAATTTCCAATTCTGAGAAACAGAATTCAACTTCCCATTCAGATCCCTGACTTCTTGGATCCGGAAGTTCTTTTCCTCTGTCAACTTTTCTTCGAATGATGGAGTCAGCTCATGAAACTTCTTGTCCTCGGTTTCAAATGCATCCTTAACATTATCCTGAAACTCATCGAAAAGCCTCATCTCTTCCACAGTTTTCTTAGACCAGCTTGTCATCCTCTTGCAAGATCTTTTATGGGCTTCGTAACCAATAAAGAAATTTTTGAACTGGGCTTCAATCTCAACACACTTATCCATTACCATGGATACAGAGTCTGTTTTCTCATTCAACGCATGTTGGAGCATCTGGCATCTGGAGTCTATACTAGAGAAGGTCGGAATGGTTCCCACCAACTTCTTCAAAGACTGGACAACAAAATCATGCCCCAACGAAGATGACTCTGAATCTGAAAACTTGCTTGGAGAGTTTTCTTCCTCAATAAGCTCCAACTTTATTTTCGAAGAACTACCAGCTTCCTTCCTCATCCTCTTTTCTGAACTCAGGGTATCAGCAAGAATTTGTTTCCCCTTATCTTTTTCCGGAATTGAAACCTGTTCCGGAGATCTCTTCTCACTATCAGAGACTTGAACAATATTATCTTCCTCATCAGCAACTTCTATATTTTCCTTCTGAGCATCATCAAGTAAAAGATGTTCTTCTTCTCTCAGATAAGGAACTTCTTCTTCACATTTCTCTTCTTCCATTGTCGGAGTAACAAGCTTCGAAGATTGAGCTTCAGATGTTCGGAGCGACAGATGTTCCAAAGGAGTTCCCTTGTATTCATCTACTTCTTTTAGCACATCTCCTGTCTCACCACTTCCTTCAGCAGCCTCTTCAACTTGTTCCACTTGCTCTACTTCTTCAGAATTCTTAGCAACATTCTCTTCTGGAGCATCAATATTTTTTCCTGGAGTCTCAGGTAGAGATTCCAGAGAGAAAGATCTCGGAACTGGAATTGTTGCTGAAACCATTTCATTGAACTTTAACAACGCTTGCACAGCCTCGGCTTCTGACATTTTCTTCTTAAGTTTCTTCTCCTTTGCTTGCTTCTCAAGCTCATCAGCGGTTTTCTCTTTCAGAGCCTTAGCCTCCGCAGGATCCAATCCGAACTGCGGATCCCCTTCTTTCCTTGTTTCTTTATCTTCTCTCCACTTTGCTACAACCTCATCAGTATAGGTCTTCTTCTTCTTAGGCTTTGGTGGTGCGGAGTGGACTTCCTTAGACTTGGGTTCCTCGGCTTCGACTACCACTTCTTTCAGCTTTCTCTTCCTTACCGGCTTAGATGATTCCGGATCAGCAACTTTCGGAGCCACTTCTTCTTGAGGAGGTAGATCAATAAACATTCCAGACTTCTTGTCAAAAGCTACATTCATTCTCTTAAGAGTGGCATCGCTGACTAGCATGATCTTGCACACCCTTGGTTTAGAACTGCAAGCTACCTTGAAAGATTCTAGGCACCGAACTATGAGCTTTGATAATATTGCTGGGTACATTACGATCTGAGCTCTCAGATTCCCCTTCTTCAAATTCTCAATATTAAGAAGAATATGCTTCATCAAGTTAAACTTTCTTAGATTTATCAGGAAATCTAAGATATATATCTCACTCTTCTTCAAGCTATCCTTATCACCTTTTCTCGGTACGATAAGCCCTTGCACCCATAACTCCAAAATCCGGAAGTTTGTAGATAGGCTTGAAATCTTCGGAGCCTTGTCATCATCTAATCCGAGAGTTTCTAAGGCCTTTTCCTTGTTGAAACTACCCATAGAGTCTGGCAATACGTGCGAAATAAACTCGGCTTCTCCTTCATAGGATAGCCCTACCAAGCTTGCAGCCTTGGTGTGAGAAAGTTTGTAAGTCTTACCATAAGACATAAAGGAGAACTTCTCCCTATTATCTTCCTTGAAGAAAGCAACTGACTCATAAAACTCAACAAGCAAATCTGAGTACACTTCATCTTGGTTGCCGATTTTTGATACCGCAACATCTTCCCAGCCATTCAACTTGATATTCTTTGAAATGATAGAATCGTAGTTGCTGAAGAAAGTCGGATGGACTAACCTTTCTCTGTAGACTAACCACTGAGAAATGGGTTTGGTTGAAGACATTTCTTGAGAAGCTAACTCTGCAGACATTCGGATCTGAAATTCTCTGAGAAGTTCGGAATTGAGAAGACTGTAGTTCGGAATGGCCTTAAATCAGAGAGTCAGAGCTTCAGCACGCGAAAGCTTGAAACCGATGTGGGATTTAAAAATATGGTCCCCTTTATATAGGAAATGGGATGACAGTTCACATTCCATAGTTGATCTAACGGTTGGAATGAGCTGCGATCATATCTGACGGTTGAAAGCTTGAATCCGATCTTTTTGAGGTTTTATTAAAACAAAGAATTAAGAAATCCAAAAACCGAAAACAAAATATAAGAAACTGCCAGCAAGTAAAATATGATTACGAAAACTTCAGTAAGGAAATCATACCTTTCGGATTAGCTTAGGAAAGTTATTCGTAATGGGTAATATAAAGACGACTACGAAAAAAAACTCAATACGAAACACTCAATACGAAAAAGTAAATATGGAAAAGAACTTGGTACGAAAATCTGGTTATTAAAGTCCCAGTACGAAAGTTGTCCATTCTGGAAATTTTCAATACGAATACTTTCATTCTAGAAGTATTCTGTATGAAAATATCCATTCTGGAAATTGGTAGTTCCGGAAGTTCCATTCCGGAAATATTCGTTCCGAAAAGTTTAAAAACAAATTTTGAAATTTTTTTTTTAAACAAACAATCAAATGTACTCCCCCTATGATAAGGAGTTTATTACTATAAGGAGATTTTTTCGACAGAAAGTTAATTAAGAAAGATTACCTTACGGTTATCATTCCTAACTTCTGTTTGATATATTCAAATCTATCAGAAGGCAAAGATTTTGTGAAAATATCAGCAAGTTGATCTTGCGTTCCGATAAACTGAAGAATAATATCTCTTTTAAGTGTGTGATACCTAAGAAAGTGATGCCTAATATCTATGTGTTTTGCACGAGAGTGATGTGCAGGGTTCTTACTGAGGGCAATGGCACTTGTGTTATCACACAAAATTTGAGTTTTGGTAAAACTCAAGCCATAGTCTGTGAGTGTGTGTTGCATCCACAACACTTGTGCACAACAACTTCCAGCTGCTACATATTCAGCTTCAGCAGTGGAGAGTGCAACAGAATGTTGCTTCTTGTAGGAACAAGAAACTAATGAATCTCCTAAGAAATGACAAGTTCCGGATGTACTTTTCCTATCCATTCTACATCCACCAAAGTCAGCATCAGAAAAGCTTTTTAGAACAAAATCATTTCCAGAAGTATAAAATAATCCTAGATCCATGGTTCCCTTAAGGTAGCAAAAAATTCTTTTTACTGCCTTTAAGTGAGATTCCTTAGGATTGGATTGATATTTTGCACATAAGCATACTGAAAACATTAAGTCTAGTCGACTAGCTGTTAAGTAAAGTATATTTCCAATCATCCCTCTAAAAGATATTTGATCTACTGGTTTCCCAGCTTCATCAAGATCTAAAGAATTTGAGGTACCAATAGGAGTACTTATACTCATAGTGTTGTCATAACCATACTTTTTAAGAAGATCTTTAATATACTTATGCTGAGATATGTAGGTTCCTTCTGGTTTTTGAGAAATTTGAAAACCAAGGAAAAATGTTAACTCACCCATCATACTCATTTCAAACTCAGATTTCATTAGACTTGCAAAAGAGTCAGTCAGAGATTGCTGAGTTGAACCAAATATAATGTCATAAACATAAATTTGAACAATCAAAACATTTTTCTTATCTTTCTTTATAAAAAGAGTTGGATCTGCATTTCCCTTAACATAGTTATTTTGAAGAAAAAATTCGGTAAGTCTATCATACCATGCTCGTGGGGCTTGTTTAAGACCATACAAAGCTTTGGTAAGTCTAAAAACATGATCTGGATGTTTTGTATCTTCAAAGCCAGGAGGTTGTTCAACAAAAACTTCCTCTTGAACATAACCATTAAGGAAAGCACATTTCACATCCATTTGAAATAGTTTGAAATTAAAGAATGCTGCAAAGGCAAGTAGAATACAGATAGATTCAAGTCTAGCTACTGGAGCATAGGTTTCTTCATAGTCTATTCCTTCTTGCTGATTATAGCCTTTAGCAACAAGTCTAGCTTTATTTCTAACAATGACTCCATTTTCATCACATTTATTTCTGAAAACCCATTTTACTCCAATGACAGAAGTTTCTTTAGATCTTTCAACCAAGGTCCAGACTTTATTCCTTTCGAATTCATTTAGTTCATCTTGCATGGCTTTGATCCAATCATCATCACTTAAAGATTCATCAGTGCTTTTAGGCTCTAATTGGGAAAGAAATGCTAGATGCTCTACTTCATTTCTTAAGGAACTTCTAGTCCTTACAGGTTGATTTGCATCACCAATGATACTATCACTGGGATGATTCTTAAGAAACACCTGATTTGGGTTTTGTAAAACCTGTTCATCAACATAGGGTAGAAAGTCTTCTGGGGTAAATGTCTCAGAAGTATCTTCTAGAACAATTTCCTTATCAGAAGGTTCTTCTATCAAACGTTGACAATCAGTTTTTGAAAACACATCCGAAGATGTAAGTTGAGATGGTTTAAAGACAAAAGGGTCAGACTCATCAAATTTTACATGTACTGTTTCCTCAACAGTGCAAGTATTTTTATTAAAAACTCTATAAGCCTTAGAGGTTGTGGAATAACCTAAGAAAATTCCTTCATCAGACTTTGGTGCGAATTTATGTAAGTTATCTTTAGTATTCAAAATGAATACTTTGCAACCAAAAACCTTGAAGTAGGAAAGTCTTGGTTTTCTACCATTCCATAACTCATAAGGAGTTTTATTAAGAAAAGGTCTAATCAAAACTCGATTTATAGTATAACAAGCAGTACTTACAGCTTTAGCCCAGAAATGTATAGCAATAGAATATTCACTCAACATGGTTCTAGTTATTTCTTGAAGAATTCTATTTCTTCTTTCAACTACACCATTCTGTTGAGGAGTTCTAGGTGCTGAAAAATTGTGAGTAATACCTTTCTTACTACAAAAAGTTTCAAAATCTGAATTTTGAAATTATCCTCCATGATCACTATGAATAGTTTTCAATGGAAGGTTTTTCTCATTTTTAACTTGAGCTCTAAAACTTTTGAAATAAGAAAAAGCTTCAGATTTCCTTGCTAGAAAATAGACCCAAGTAAATCTAGTGTAATCATCAACTAGAACAAACACATAGTATTTGCCTCCAATGCTTCCAGTTTGTGTTGGACCAAAAAGATCCATGTGTACTAACTGTAATGCATTGGTTGTTGAGACTTCACCGATTTACTTAAAACTAGATTTATGTTGCTTGCCATATTGACAAGGATCACAAACTTTAGAAGAATCAAATCTAAGCTTCGGTAGATCCTTAACTAGTTTCTTCTTAGAGAGTTTACATAGGTTTCTAGGATTACAGTGTCCTAATCTTCTATGCCATAACCAAGAGTGATCTTCCATTGCACTTAGACAAGGTAAATCTTGGCTTCTTAGGTCTTCTAAGTTTAAGGTGTAAACATTCTCTTGCCTATTGGCTAAGAGAATAAATTCTTCCTTGGAATTGTGAACTAAGAATTTATCATTCCTAAAATTCACAAGGTAACCTTCATCACATAACTGACTTATGCTAATGAGGTTGTGCTTAAGACCTTTAACAAAAAGAACATTTGAAATCAAGGTTTTTCCTAAAAGAACAATATTACCAATACCAACAATCTCTCCCTTAGCATTGTCTCCGAAAGTTACCTTTCCTCCTTTCGTTTTGATAATCTTTTCAAAAAAGCTTTTGTTACCAGTCATATGCCGGGAACATCCACTATCCATGTACCATATATTGTTGCTGGAACTTTCTGTATTTTCCTGAAATTAAGAACAAAGTTAGATTTTCGGAATCCAAACTTGTTTGGATCTGAGATTTCCAGACAATAAAATTTCAGGAACCCACATTTTCTTAGAAAAATAAGCTTTATGAAAACCTAGAGATTGGGTTTTGTTTAAGGAACAACTTTTTGCCCAGTGACCACCACATTGACACTTGGTACAAAATGGGGCACTTTGAGGAACAAAATAATTGTTACTGAAAACAGGTTTTGCATGGGTATAACCAAATCCGAATTTATTTCTTAAAGGTCGTATTGGGGAATACATCTTATCAAAATTTTCTTTACCATGGGTAAAGTTTGATAAACACTTCTTTAAGGAAAAAATTTCGGACCTGAGTTTTACAACCAAGTTTCTATCCTCAAAATTATTAGTTTTGGAACTAGAGTTAGGCTCGAAAACATTTCTCTTAGAAATTACTTTTTCTAATTCTTTAGAAAGTTTATTCTTCTCAGAACTTACTTCCTCAAGATTTTTTGAAATATTTTCAAAATCAGCATTTTTCTTATCAAGATCTTTAGAAAGATCTGATATCTCTTTAGTAAGAATAGAATTCCTAGAATTTGCCTTATCAAGTTTCTTGTTGAGTTTGGAATTCTCAATCTCAAGAAGTTCAGCAAACCTAGAGACTTCTTCATAAGTAGGTAAAGTATTTTCCTCATCAGAAGAGTTATAATACTTACTATCATTAGAATTTAAAGAAACATTGGTCAATGATTCAGCATTTCGTACCTTAGCCATAAGACAATGATTATCAATAGGCAATCTGGCTATAAGACCAAGATTCTTCTGTCCTGAAGATTCATAATCAGAAGATTCATCTGAAGAGTCACCACCACTGGCACTCCAGGTGTCATTAGCTTTCAGAACTTTCTTAGCTTTAGCTTTATAATACTTCTTTCTGTTCCTGTCTGAATGTATTTCCTTCCTTTCTTTCTTTCTGAGCATAGGGCAATCTGGTCTAATATGTCCAGCTCTTTTACATTCGTAACAAGTAACTTCTACATCTTTCTTGTCTTTCTTATCCTTCTTCTTATACTTGGATTGAAAGTTTCTTTGCCCAGCTATCTTGTTCATCCTTCGAGCAAGATTGGCTAATTAATTTTCTGAGACTTCACTCTCACTAGATTCGGATTGGAAAATGACTTTCTTTGACTTGGATCTGGTTACTCTCTCAGGAGTCTTAGCTTTCATCTGATTTGAAGTTGTAGTAAAAGCAACAGTACCATTTCCATTCTTCTTCTTGATGTTGTCAGCATCTCTCTTTATTCTTGTTTCATGTTGTAGAAGAGTTCCAAATAATTCATCAAGAGTAATTTGAGTAACCTTCTTGTTCTCATTTATAGCTGTTTTCTTAGATTCCCACTCATTGGGCATAATGTCAATTATCTTGTCCACAAGAGCTTCATCATATAAACCTTTCTCTCCCATAGATTGTAGACTGTTGACAATAGTCATAAACCTTTGTTGAACTTTACAGATAGGTTCTCCATAAGGAAAAATGAAGCCATGATATTCAGCTCTAAGCATAGCTCTTCTAGTCTCAATCACTTTAGAAGTCCCAAAGTGTGTAACCTCTACCTTCTTCCATATACAATTAGCTGCTTCATAAGATGAAATTTGGCTATATATATTTCTGGTCATTGAACATAGTAAAGTGTTGCGTACCTTATAGTTGAGTTGATATTCTTTCTTTTCCAGGTTAGTAAAAGATCTGACTTCCTTGTCAGGAATTTTATCGTCACTAGTAAGCATGACAAAGTTGTCTACTCCAGTATTGATAACAAAAGTCTTCATACGATCTCTCCAGTATTCATAATCATTTCCATCAAAGATTGGTGGTCTTGTAGGATTCAGATTGTCAATAGATCCAACATTAATTCCTGCCATACTTAATATAACTTGGATACAAACTTTTTAGTAGCAAAATATTCGTAATAAAAAAGTTCGGAATGAGAAAATTGAGCAAGAAAAACTTGTATGTGAGTACAAGTATTTCAGTAACCCGCTCTGATACCAAATGTAAGAATGATATAGAGTAAGAGGTTTCCAACCTCTGATACCAAATGTAGGATCGAAATATAATATGAGATGCTCAATATACAAGAGGGGGGGTGAATTGTATACTTTAAAAATTCCTTTGGAACCTTTAAAGTTAGTTATGAATAACTAAAGTTTCCTTAAGAAAAGGAAAGGACTAAGTTTAACAAAGTTAAACTAAGTAAATTCACAACACCTCTAACATCGAACTAAAACTTGGAAAGATATTCCAAAAGAAAGTTCCGGAAATATGGTTCCGGAATTTGAAAATTAAGAGAAGTTACAATATGAGATTCTACCTTAAAGCGTATAGAATCTAAATGAATCAGAGTAAGTAAGGAAGTATAAGAAAGTTATACTTTCCTTAAGATACAAATTACAGCGGAATAAAAACAAGTAGTAAAACTACTAGTAACAAGATATAAGTCTTTTAACCCAAAGATAAGGGTATCCAACAACCTTGGATAAAGGTCCCTTGATTTATACTTTCAAGCAAGTCTGTCTTACCCACACCAGGGTAAGCCCTCGATACGAAGATCGGAGTCTCTGTCTTGCTATCCCCGCAAGCCCTCAACTTCAAGGTAGTTGGCAACCTCTGTCCTCCTCAGCAAGGAATCCCTCGAACTTTAAGGTAGTCGGCACCTCTGTCTTCCTATCCCCGGAAGCCCTCGAATGTAATCACCAACATTCTGAGTCGCACGAAGCTTTGAGAGTTTTAATAAGAGTCTCTCTCTCTAGAATTCACTTCAACAGCATGTAGGCATAAAACTCAATCATTTTTCCAACAGCACCGAGCTCTTTCAAATGAGCTCCTATTTATAGGTAAGCTCGGCTCCTTCTCCAACGGTCATATTTTCCTTAAAGTTCGGAGGGACCTGTACACGTGTCACTTAGACAACGGTTAGTTTATAACAAAACAGACGACATCGTTTTATAACAAAACAAGTGTAACAGAATGTACGACATCGTTTTAAACTCTAACATAAAAGTTCAGAATAGAAACTTCAGAGTGAAAGTTCGGAGTGAATAAATTCAGAGTGTATAAAAAAAAGATAATCAGATTCTGTTTAATAGGTGAATTCGGAATGAGAATTCGTCATCAGAATTCGTAATAAGAATTCGGAATGAGATTTCTTCATTAGAATTCGTAATGGGAATTCTTCATTTGGAATTCGTAATAAGAATTTGGAATAGGATTTCTTCATTAGAATTCGTAATGAGAATTCTTCTTCAGAATTATTATCCTAAATCTGGAATAGAACTTAGTCAGAATTCATATCAGGAATTCGGAATGAAACTTCCTTATAGTTCTTGTCCAGAACCGAATCCTAAAACAGAATGCTTTATATCAAAGTTTTAATGATTCCGAGAAAATGAATCCGAATCTCATACTTAAGAAAAATATGGATGAAAAAATGATAAGGATAATTTTTCTTATAAAAGCGATTTTCCTTAAGAAAGCAATTTTCCTTATAAAAGCAATTTTCCTTAAGAAATCATTTTTCCTTAAGAAAGCATTTTTCCTTATAAAAGCAATTTTCCTTAAAGATAAGGTGTTTGTGATTTTCAAAATAAGAAGGAATGGAAAAGTCATAAGGAAAACCTTATTGACTCAACAGGACGAAAGTATAAGAGATCTTAGTTTAGGGTCGTAGAGTTCAGACCATAATAATGAATACACAGTGTGTGTTTTCATGAGGACTTTTCAGCCAAGGGACTGAAAGTGAAATTTGGGGTTAGGCCCAAAAGACTTGGGACTGGATTCGAGGGACACTCGAATGTCCCTACATATCCCATAAGGATGGGAATCAAGCCCACGTAGTTCTAGAACTACCCATTGTACAAATTTGGTTCGTACATGTGAAGGGTGAAAGGGGACTTTAGTACATTGATGGTTTACCCCGAGATAAAATGTTTAGGCATTACCATGTATGCACGTAGTCTTTTGAAATGAAACATGATTGAAAAATCAATGTAAATAATGGATCCCTCTAAAATGAGGAAATCAAAGAGTATTGTAGTTTATTGTCGTACCGGACAAAAGTGTTGTGTAGTTTAACGTCATATAACAAGGACGAAAGTGAATCAAATGTATAGATATTGATTCTAAAGGCAGTTTCACAAATCAATATCATATGAGATGAAGGTGAACCGAAGTGAAGAGATTTTTTTTGGGCTTGAACCTTGGGAAGTTGCCTACGTACCCAGCCTGGAAGGCAAGGATCAAAGTCCGTTCAGTTCAATTAAATAATGAATTAATGATCAAGTTGTTATTCGGGACAACGACCTAAAAAAATGTTGTTGGGACATATATATGGTTAGCGGCCCAAAGAGAGTGTTACGGTTGAGGTTTTCTCTAAGCTCACGTGAGTCATACTTGGTGTGAGAAACAAGAGTTAACAACAACCTTAACGATGCATAGTTTAATGTCATGTAGGACATATAAAGGGACTATGCAGTTTAAAGTTTTGCAGTTAGGACTATTGGTGCTGCACAGTTTAGTGTCATGTAGCAGGGAAAAAATACAGTTTAATGTCATGTAGGACATATCAAGGACTTTCTGTACAGTTTAGCGTCATGTAGTTAGGACGGTGGGGACAATACAGTTTAACGTCATGTTGGACAAAAAAGGGGGACTGCGTAGTGTAATGTCATGCAGTAAGGACAAAATAACACACCATTTACGTCGTTTTGGACGCATTGGGGATTTTTTTCTACAGTTTAGTGTCTTGTTGGACAAAAGGGCGAATAGTTTAAGGTCATATAATTGGACCATGGATGGTGCAGTTTAATGTCTTGCTGGACGGTGGTGTTGTTTTAAGGCCATACAAGACCTTTGATGATTTTGTAGTTTAACATATTTCTGGACGTAAGGGACTTTTAAATAGTTTAGGGTCATATGCATGGACCATGGATGGTGTAGTTTAATGTCATACAGGACCATGGTGTAGTTTAAGGTCATACAAGACTTTTTAGGGAACTTTATCACAGTTTAATGTCGTATGGGACGAAGTTGCGGTTTAAGGTCATACCGGACCATTGCTGTATAGTTTAATGTCATATAGAAAGGATGAACTGGTTCTGCACAGTTTAGTGTCATGTTGCGGGGACAAAATTGTGAATACTTTGTAGTTTATACAAAATACTTCTTCAAAAATCTGGCATTAGTTAGAGTAGTAATGAGTTCTCCATCCATTGAAATTAATGAATAAGCTCTATTGGAGTAGACCCTATGTATTGAATAAGGTCCTTCCCATTTTGGCTCAAGCTTGGGAGGTTTCTTTCCTGGTATCATTTTAGTTCTGAGAACTAATACCAATTCTCCCTGAATGAATGAGCGAAGACGAACTTTTTTGCTAAAAGCTCGTGCTATTCGATTCTGATAGATTTCCAAGTGGTGCATAGTGCCCAATCTTTTCTCATCTAACCGTTCCAATTCATTCAATCGCTTTTGGGATTGATCATCTGTAGATAATTGATCACAAATGGCTACTCTGAGTGAGGGAAATTGAACTTCAATTGGAAAGACTGCTTCTGTTCCATATACCAACGAATATGGAGTTGACCGCGTTGCATTGCGGGTGGTAGTCTGATAAGCCCATAAAGCATGAAAGAGTTTATCAGGCCATTACCTCTTATCTTTATCCACCATCTTTTGCAGTATATTTGAAAGATTTTTGTTAAAGGCTTCTATTTGGCCATTGGCCACTACATGATACCGAGATGAATGGTTGGATTTAATGTTGTATTCTTGATACAATTTCTTCACCTCAGAAGAATAGAAGTTGGTGTCATTGTCCGTCAATATGGTATGAGGGACACCAAATCTAGTAATGATGTTAGACCTGATGAAGCTAACAATGAATTTAGAACTGACTTCTTTAAGAGGTACTGCCTCTGCCCATTTGGAAAAGAAATCAGTAGGAGTAAGAATTTACTTAAACTGCTTGGCCGTCGCTGACTGGTAAGGTCCCACCACATCCAATCCCCATGTGGAAAATGTCCACGAGTATTTAGCTATATGAAGAAACTCTGGAGGTTGATGAATGAAGTTGGCGTGTACTTGGCATGAATGACACTTCTTTGTGAAATTAACACAATCTTGTATCATTGAAGGCCAAAAGTATCCAAGCCTTCGAATTTGATTAGAAAATCTATGTCCAGACTGGTGGGAACCACAGACTCATGCATGCACTTCTTTCATGATAGCCATTATCTCTCCACCATCAATGCATCTGAAGAGATCTCCATCAAAACCACGTTTGTAGAGAATTTTCTCTAGGTGGTTTGGGCTATCATAAAGAGTAAAATTGACCACACGTCGCCAGATTTGTTCTTTCTTGGCTCTATTAGGTGTAAGTGTTCCATTTTGAAGGTATTCTCTGATAGGTGACATTCATCCTGTATTATGACCATACGGTTCAGGAATGGGACTAATTTCATTAATTTCCTCTGTTCTGGATTGAACAAAAGGTGAAATTGCATGACGGTGGGCAATACTGATGGTTGTCTCGTCCCGATTTGGATCTTCTAGAGTTGTGGCTATATTAGCCAGTGCATCAGCATGAGAATTTTTTGATCATGGGACATAAGAAAATGTTGGTTCTGAAGGGAATTCCGCCATTAACTCTCTGACGTAATCATACAAAGGGATTAATTCTTCTTTTCCAATGGCATAATCCCCATTGACTTGTTTGATTACCAGGTCTGAATCACCTTTAAGTGATTCACTTGTGCTTGAATCTCTAACTCCAAGCCTATGATAAGAGCTTGGTATTCGGCTTCATTATTGGTACCACCTTCCCACAATAAAAAGGAATAAGGTAACAATGCCTTATCTGGAGAAATTAGTACAATTCCTAAACCAACTTTGTTGAATTTAGGATTTTCCATTTTCTTCCCTGTTGGACTTCTGGAAGCACCATCAAAATAAATTTCCCATGTTTGAGGACTCTCTTGAATAGAGAAAACTTCCACATCAGGAAGATCAATATCTGAAGATGTGTCTTCCACTGAAGTATGTTCAGTCAGGAAATCAACCAGATCTTGGCCCTTTATTGACTTTTGAGATACATACTGAATGTCGAACTACTGCAAAATAACTGCCCACCATGCTAGACGTCTTGTAAGCATTGGACGACTAAGGATGAATTTGAGAGGATTATTGCGAGATACCAATTGGACCTCGTGATGTTGCAGGTAGTGTCTCAGTTTCTGGACTGCAAAGATTAATTCCAGGCAGCACTGCTCAATACTTGAATACCAGGTTTCTGCTTCAACCATAGTTCTACTGAGATAGTAGAGGCTATTTTCATTCCCAGCATCATTCTTTTGAGCAAGAAAGGCACCCAATGATCGCTCTAGAGCTGTCACATAGAGGATAAGTGGTCTTCCTTCAACAGGTGGCATGAGTACTGGTGGACTCAAGAGGTATTTCTTGAGAACATCAAACGCTTCTTGACATTCTTCAATCCACTGGTAAGTGACTCCTTTTTTCAATAATTTGGTAAAGGGTAAACTTTTTCCTGCCAAATTGGCGATGAAACGCCGAATATAGGCTAAGTGTCCTTGAATTCCTCTTAATTCTTTCAAATTATGAGGAGGTGACATATCAAGGATTGACTTGGTCTTCTCAGGATCGACATCAATACCACGATGGTGTACAACAAAGCTGAGGAATTTTCCTGAGGTTACCCCAACAGCACATTTTAAGGGGTTCATCTTCAAATTATGTTGTCGAAGCTTGTGAAATATGACTTCCAAATCAGCTAAGTGATTAGAATGTTTTTTGGATTTAACCACCAAATCATCTACATAGCATTCAACAAACTTCCCTAATAAAGGTTTGAAGATACGATTCATGGCACGTTGATATGTTGCACCTGCATTCCTTAAACCAAAGGGCATCACCCAGTAACGAAACACACCTTGAGGGGCTCTGAAGGCTGTAGATTCCTCATCTCTTGGGGCCATTCGGATCTGATTATATCCGTAATATCCATCCATGAAGGAAAGTACTTCATAACCAGCTGTCGCATCAATTAAGAGTTCTGTAATCGGAATCGGGAAATCATCTTTAGGACAATACCGATTAAGATCTCTGAAATCGATGCAAACCCTAATTTGTCCGTTCTTCTTCTTTACAGGGACAATATTATCCAACAACTTGGGATACTGAACTTCTCTGGAGAAGTTAGCTTTGATCAGCTTATCCACTTCAACTTCAATTTTGGAAGCATAAGTTGGGTGTGTTCTTCTCGCGGCTTGCTTAAATCCTCGATGTTCTTTTGGTAAACCCACATGATGAGTAGCAACATCAGGATCAATCCCAGGCATTTCTGTATAGTTCCTAGAAAAAATATAATTATTTTTCTTTAGAAAAGAAAATATAAATCACTTACTCTTCAAGGGTCATGGCCGCACTAATTAAAGTGGGGCGTGGATCTTTCTCTGTACCCAGATTTATTTCTCTGAGTTCATCCACAATGGTAGAGATAACCTCTTCAAATGATGGAGGAGCATCTCTAAGATCTTCCTCTTCCTCTTCATCATGTGTTATTTCTTCTGTTTCTACTTGCATAGTAGATGACAAAACGAAATTTTCATGATCAGAAGAGATGTCAAAATTTGCACATTTTGAAGAAGAAGCTTCCATTTCCGACCCTATTGATGATAAAGGGCCTTCTTTGGGAAATAAAGATGAGATGATGGATTGAAAATTGAAATCATTATTCACCTCTGATGTTTCTATAACTTCTTATGGCCTGATTGGTGAAGTATAGACCTGTTGGATTTCAGTAGATGAAATGAAAACATCACTACTTGTGTTTTCATCACTGTTTGGTAGGTGAAAAATTTATCCCATGTTGTCTGGCTCGATTGTCGTAATTGACATTATGGATCTTCCCATTAGAGTATTTTGATTTGGGCCTATTTTTTCAATTTTACTGATAGTTAACACATAATCTGTACTCACATGTGTAAATGGATTTATTGGAATCTTCTCCAAACCATATGGATCAATAACTTTGGTAATTTCCTTTATTGTAGATTTCTCTCTTCCCGTCATGTGATAAAATTCTGCCTCAATGTATTGAGACTCACATGTCTTGAACGGGGTCTTATCACCATAAAATGTTCCAACTTGACCATTGAAACAATATTTGAGACATTGATGTTATGATGAAGGGATTTCCGCATGATGATGTAGCCAGGGACTTCCAAGAAAGACGTTGAAAGCTGAGTCTTGATCAACAATCATGAAATCCGAATTGGATACAAGATCTCCAAACTGAGTTCTGAGTGTAACTTCCCCCAGTGGTTCTTGTTAATTTTTATCATATCCCTGTAACATCATGGTAGAAGGAGGTAAATTAGATTCCGTGAGACCCAATCGACGAAGTGTATGAATGGGCATGAGGTTGACTCCTGAACCATTGTCAATGAAAGCTCTTCGGATATCTACACCATTGACTTTGCTAGATAAGTACAGAGGTTTTATGTGCCTATGACCAACATCATCTTCATCTTTATCAGTAAAAGATATCACTGTATGGCATTCTGCAGGATTATTCTCTATGTGATAGACTTCAGCTGCAGCAATTTCAGCTTCAAACTCCTGAGGACTTGACAAAGCTTCGATGAGTGCTTCCCAAAGATCTTTTGACAGATTCAAAGAATCCAAAATTGATAACTTGGCTGGTACTTGGGATAAGTGTTTAAATATATCATACTTTTGATCTAGAGGTCTGCGTTTCCCAACAGGAATATGCGGTTTAGCAGGTACCTTGGAAGCAGATGCTTTGGAAGCTGATGCATCTTGTATTGGGATAGAAGTTGGCAACATCCTTGGTTTTGGAAGATTAGACCGATTAGATCCATTTACTTTCTGAGATAAAGAAGATGGAATTTTCAATCGGTCTTCCAAAATAACTGTGCCAAGACTAAGTTGACTATTGGAAGAAGAACTTGCATGTTCTTTTTGAGCTCGCTGATGGGCTCTACCAAGAGTTTCTGCTGCATACACAGTGCTAGCAGGGGTAGAATTGGAGTAGTGGCTTCGGAAAGATCCACGTCTTCCCCTGTATCCTGAACCTCTGGAACTTCCTCGGATTCCCTTATTTCATACAGGGAATTAAGGCCCATCAAAATTGAAATTACGACTGGAATACGGATCTGTTAATTGAATCATATTAACAGAACCAAAGATTAACTCTTCGTCTAATAAAGACTTTGCCAGACTAGCCTGTTTAGGCTGTGCTGTTTGATGGGGTGGTGCCCATGGCTTTGAAGTAGATGGCATAAAGTCTGCCAGAGTCAAAGACAATTTAGGCTTTGACAGATACTCATCTTCTTCTAATTCTTTTTCCTTCTTTGAATCAAACCGTTTCTTTGAGGACATTCCCTCTGACGAATAGGGTTTTACCGCAATATTCATGGCAGAAGACACAATTGGTTTCTTTAATTATGTTCACAAAATGGCATGAGTCCAATTGATTGTATTTTTGACCATCCAATCATCATACTTCTGTGCATTTCTACTTTTGACTTCTTGCCATTCACCTTCCTCCTTTGGAACTATAGCAGTAACACATGCTACCTGAGTCGAAGAACCTTTCAACTTGACTTGTCCCAAGTCAACCATCTTTTTCAGGAGGTCTTTGAAGACAAAACACTCCTCGATGGGATGCCCTAACATTTTATGAAAGGGACAATAATTGGGACAGTCTTCATCTCCTCCCTTGTTTGGCCTCTTGGGTACTGGTAATTGAACCAAATTATTTTCCAGAGCTGAAATGAAGTAACTAGGAACTTGTTCATTTCGGAAAGAGTATGTCTTACTCTTAAAATCCTCAAATTTTTTTCGTCGTTGATCTCTTTGATCAATTAGATGAAACGTCCTTTGTTGTTGGTGTTCAGGAGGTGGAGCCCTTCGAGAAGATGAAGGTTTTGAAGTAGAAATAGGTACAGGTGCTTGTTTAAGCATAACTGTAGCAGTTTCTGCTTTACCCATTCTCCTTCCTGGAGCTGATGGAATTACACGAGATTTAGCCTTAGCCTGTATAAGGGAATCTTCAATCTACTGAGCGATTGAAGTAAGGTCTCGAAACCCTCCTATGTATTTCACAGGGATCAATGACGTGCGTAATTCATCACACAAATTTTCCACACAGATTGGCAACAGCTCCTCCTGAGGGAGTGCTAAACTCAGGGAATAAGTTAATCGCTTCCAGCGAGCAATGAAATCAGAGACTCTTTCATTCTCCCTTTGCTTTCCGTTTGTAAGATCGAAAAATGTCGTTTTTGGAAAAGTTGAGCTAAACTGAAGAAGGAATTTTTGGCAAAGATCCTCCCATCCAATGATTGACCGGGATTGCAATCTTGTATACCAGAAAAAAGATGGTCCTTGCAAGTTTCGCACGAAGCATCTGAGTTTCACCGCTTCTTGCTGCTCTGGAGTTCCCATCATAGGATCACAACAAGACACGTAATGTGTCAAATGTTGTTCAGGGTCGCCTGATCCATTGAAAGTAGGGAAAACAGGGTTTCCAAAACTGGATGGAGGAGAAATTGAATCTACCCATTCAGGGTAAACTTTCTTTTCTGGTTGAACTTGTGCCTGTTTCCCTTCCATAGTTTCTAACCGAGCTATTAATGACTCAATAGTAGTTATTAAATTTTGAGAAACATCCGGTTGAATTTGGTCTTGAGTAGGTGTAATGAATGGAGCTTGGACAGATGTGGTGGTTGGTGCTGCAACTGATGGTAGCACTGCCAACCGTTGTTGCGCTTGACCCGTAGGATTATACCTCTGAAAGTGTACTGATAAAGGAGGATATTCCTGATCCATCTCAGTAGTTGCAACAAATTCCTTCGGCTATCAGACTCCATCATTCTTAAGAAGAAGACTACTCTGAAGTAGTTCTGCATTCAACCTTCTTAATTCTTTCATTTCTTCCTCGTGTTATGAAAACCTTTGCTCTAATGAGAGCGATTGACCTTCTACAGAGGAAGGATATGTAACCTGATTCTTTCCCCTCCCTTTGTTGGATACTTTTTTGGAGAGAGGGATGTGGATTACCTAGGTTCTGAGTAATCCTTTGACTTCTTGTACGCACACCTTCTTCATTTGTATCAGTGCGTACATTTTCTTGAGCAGGACACTCTTCCTCTGAGTCCCCTGAGTGAGCCTCCTCTGGTGAATTAGCAATAATGGCATTGATGACATTGATTGATGTATAATTTATCGCATCCCTTCTATCAACATTTCTGTGATATTGTCTTCTTTCATGTCTTTGATGAGACATTGACTTTTGTTGATTCAATCATTTAGGAATTTCTTGACGAGCTATAACTTGGAGGGAATCTCCTGATAATTTGGATCTTTGTTCCTCTTGGGGCTTCTTCCCCAATCGAGAAAAGACCGACATTCTCTGAGGAGGGGATTGATGATTTGAAAGAGTCCCCAGTCTCGTGGACTGGGGATGTTCCTGCTGTTCCTGCTCAACTCCTCGAATCCTATTTGTTGATTTTGAGGGTTGGGTTAAAGGAGTCCCCAGTCTGACAAGATGGGGTGGCTTTTGACATGCTATGTCTGAGAACTTCTTAAAATCTCTCTTGATCTTGCGAATCTTAGTTCGTAAATTAGCTGGATGCATTAACCTGTATCCACTTTTATCACCTGGTTTAACAGACCATTGGATGATTTCCGAAACCTCTATCATTTGATGATGTGTTTGCTCCATACGATAGGCTTGTGCAATATTATCACCTGCTTGATATAGGAGCAATTCAAAAACTTGTTCTCTATATGCTTGATTTTGAGAGAACTAGTTGAAGCCTGTTCCTGAGCAAGCTTTTGATTACGAACAAAGCCCATTGACTGTGGCCGGCCATGGGCAATAACATTGCATGAGACTATTTTCAGCGGGCTTTGCTGACTGGAAAGCACTGTGAAATGTAGTGCTCCGTGAACACCCCATCCTCTGATATGAACACCATATGAAGCATTGGAAATTAACTGACGCAATTTTCTTAGTGCGCCAAGGCATGAACATTGAAGGGTTCTCTGTTTCTTTTCAACCTTTGGATACCAAGAGACTGATAGAGATGCCAAATCAATCTGACGTTGTAGCCCTTCTATTATCCTAAGATGATTTTCATATTCATCATAAGATAATACCTTCTTCTTCAATTGAAAAAGTGTTTTCCATATGTTGAGACGAATATCATGGACTCCATATTCCGTCAACATCTTTGGAATGTCATACTGGGAGTCAGCCAAAGGCCAAAACATGACTGGTATCTCACTTTTCGCCAGTTTTTTCCTCATGTTCAGCATTTCCTATTCATCATTAAATGAAGATTCTTCTACCTGTTTTGACCAGATTTGGTGTTTCCATGTTGATTCATCAGATTAAATAAGATTGGTAGAGAGATCATTGATCAAACTAGAAGATGCATGACTTAGGGGTGGTTTGGAGAATGCCCTACACCCTAGGCTATCTTCTGATTGAGAAAGTATTTCACTTTCTAGAGATAAAGCATCAGACATGACTGGTTTCGCATTTTCAAGTGCCTCAAGATTAGAGGGATTTCTCGGCACTATATTGTCCACTGGAGTATTTTCCAGGCAATGTGAATCACTACTACGGAGAGGACTTTCGCAGAAAAATTCATCATCATGGGGAGGACCACCATAATGGGTTATAACAAAAGATGAGATCTCTTGCTCCTTGGTCTTCTGACCACACAGAGGGTTCCTATGGCTCTCATCTGAAGACGAAACTTCAAGATTGACCGAATTATCACGAAGCAAGCCTTCATGAGGAAGTGTCTGTTGAAGACCTTCGGAATTAATGTTCCCGTTATTGGGAACTAAGGGAGTAAAATCTTGAATTCCAACAAATAAATGTCTGAGGGGTTCAAGAACTCCAGCATCGAGCAAGGCCTGGTTACAGATTGGCCTTTGATCTCCTGACTGTGCTGGGCGGATCTTTTTCTTAGATGCCTTCTTACTCGCTTTGGAAACCACTTGTTGAAGAAAGTGGTTGATCTGAGCTGGTGTATGTGCCTGATCAGGAAAGATGGTCAGGTTAGGCTAACGATCTCCACTCAAATCAGGTGTATGTGCCTGACTTGGTTGTCCGTATGATATGGGGGAGTATGCCCCATAACCCTCTTGGACTAGAACAGATGTGTGTGTCTGTTCCAGAGTGAGTCGTTGATGTGTCACTCCACTGCTAGGGATAGATTTATGTGTCTTTCCTTGAGATGATGCTGAAGCTGTTATGATATCCTGGCAAGAATCCAGAATATGAGCAGGAATTTGCTTCTGCTCTTTCACCATTGACAAAATATGCTTGGTGACTTCAGCCACCAGAACGGGGATATACATCCATTCCGGGCTTGGAGTTGGTGTATGTGCCTGCTCCTGTCCTCCTTTTCCTGTCAGTGAATCCTGAAAGTACTCAAGTGTGGATGTAGAGAGTTGAGTCTGCCTCCTGTTTGTCGTCAGAGCTTTCCGACTGACTTCTCTGTGTGCTACCAAGCGAGACTGTTGGTAGGCTTGATTAGTACTAGCAGTTGTATGTGCCTGCTGATTACACTTCGCCAAACGCGGTTGACGAGATCCATCATATGTAGTCAGGCGAGCCTGCTGACTAACTGATGATGTATAAGAAGGTGTATGTTCCTGCCTATAGTACTCCGCCGGAATTGCCTGGTGGGATTGGCGTGATGCTGCCAGACGAGTCTGCTGGACAGCGGAATTAAAATGGACAGGTGTGTGTGCATGCTCGTTGTTCGCCACCAAGTTAGGTTAGTGGACTTCTCCAGAGATGACAGGGATGAAAACCTGCCCATTGTTAACCGGATTCCGTCTCTGGTGGTTCGCCTTGCCTGCTTGGGTTTGAGGAACCTGATCCGAATTCCTGGAGTCGGTACCCTCATCATATTGAGGGCGCATTGCCGTACGAGTCTGGTGGCGATTGTTGATGGGAGCACTCGGGAAGGACTCCTGTCTTTTTGAATTAAGGCCCTGAGGGACCTTCTCATTCACTTCCTCAAAGTAAGGGAGCGAATGGAAATTGTGTTCCGGGGATAACGACCCGAAATGGTTGGAGACGGTAGTCAGCAACGCCTGCCTCTTGATCACTGGTCATCGTTGTCTGGACGACCTGTGTGAGTTGTTCACTTGGAGGGTCTGTCGGGCAGCCTCCAGAGTTGGGATGGTTCCGTGTTGACGGTACTCCTTAACCAGCACATTTGATACCCAGCGTTGAAGATGCTAAGTAGGTGATGTCATCCTCAGAGCGGATGACGATCCAGTAGGAATAGCAGCAGTGGTATTTTCAGCAGCAGTATTCACAGGTGTGAATTTGAGATCATCCATTATGGAAATACAGAATATCTTGAAAAAGAGTGCCTGTTTGATATAACAGACGTAATCAAGATAAATTCAGCTACTTCATCCTTTGGATGAGGACACATGTCAATGATTGTTTTTTTAGCCCTCTAAATAGGGTCTTAACAAATAGGTAAAACATCATTTTAACTTGTTTAAGGATTCACGTCGGGTTCACCATTTTTGTTTCCCTCAGAATTCGTGGATGACCGCCTTGATGGGAGGTTCAAACGTTCCAATCGGTTTCTATCGGGTTTGTTCGTAGAACCGGAAATATCCAGTGATTCCACATCCATTCAGACCTACTTTCCAAAGGTAGGTGCTCATTAGTTTGTGGACTAATGAGGCTTAGGAATTTTCATTGGTCGAGAGGATGGGATGTTGGACTCATCACACCTTTTTGAGGGGAATTATTGTCTACTCCGGGACTCTCTTTATAGATTTAAGTTATGTTCGTGAATCCTTATTACATTAACAAGTATAAAATGAGCTTTCCTTCAGATATAATAATCAATGATTAAATATTTAAGAAATTTATAGAATATTTTATATTTATTCGAGGTTCTTCATCAATAGAGAATCATCTATATCTATTTAGAGATTCTTGGTCAATGGTATCCTTCAAAACATTTATATAAAATTCTCTTGGTCATTATGATGACTAGGCTGGTTTTAAGGCCACTCAGTGGGGCACTTGAAGTTTATTGTCATTCAGAAAAACATGAATTATTTCAGAGTTGGGATCGAACCCGTAGATGGGCTACCTACGTTTCCTTTGTTTTGTAAAAGGAATCATAACCCACGTAGTTCGGTTAAGGTAGTATGATGTTTATGATTGATGGCTCAAAGAAGGATGTCACAATTACTTTTACACTCTAATCTCACATGAGTCATGCTCGGTGTGAGAAACAAGAGTTATTGGTAAAAATTAGAAAATTGTGCCATGAAAGATGCAATCATAAGAAATAATGTGGGGCTTATGTATGTATGACTGCTCAGATAAATGAAGGTTAGGATTTACATTAGGGAAGAAATCTTGGAACAGGGTCCATAAAGGTATATGTGCTTCATGGAAAATTTGAATACTCTAACTTGGGGCTTACTCCTGAAAAGGAGGCCCAAATTAGGAGAAGACTTATGATTGAGTTTTACTCCTAAAAAGGAATCCCAAATCAAATGTAAATTAGGACTGGTTAAGAGAAATTAAGAGTGGGGCTTACTCCTAAAAAGGAGGCCCAGGTCAAGGATTAAGGTTTGGGGATTACTCCTGAGGAGGATGCCCAAATTAGGAGACTGGGGCTTACTCCTAAGGAGGATGCCCATATTTGGGAATTTTAATAATTGGGGCTTACTCCTAAATAAGATGCCCAAAAAATAAGGGACTTGGGGCTTACTCCTAAGAAGATTCCCAAAAATTAAGGGACTTGGGGCTTACTCCTAAAGAGGATGCCCATATTAGAGGACTTATGACTGGGGATTATTCCTGAAAAAGAGACCCAGGTTAAGGATTCTCTCATCTTAAAGGATGAGGTTGAATGAATGAAATCTCAATCTTTAGTGACATAAAGATGTGTAAATCACTAAGTTTTGAGAGATATTCCACAAAATCCCTTTCAGATAAGGAATTCAAATCAAGAAATCATGCCATGAAATGGCTTTGAAGAGTGTCTTGAAGACTGAATCATGAATAGGAAAGGTGTAATGGCTTAAGAGGGGTGAAATGGGCAAGAAAGGCACTAAAAAAGGAAGAGGCGCGCAAGTCTTGGAAGGCGCGCAGGTACTGCGTGGGCGCGCAAGTATTGGTCGCGCAGGTATACCTGCGCGACATGGTGGGGTACTTGCACGATATTCAACCAGTATTGAAATACTTGAGATAATATTTATTAAAGCCGTTAGAATCCTCTTGAGGTTCTTCCAGAAAAGGGACGCGCAAGTTCTATCGAAGGAGTAAGGCAGTGCGCAAGTGTGACCACTTCCCTTAAGGGCTGGCCACTCAGGCGCGCAAGTGTTGATGAGTTTCAACACTTAGTCCTTACTCCCTCTCTTTAGATCATCCGTTCTAGGTAAGAAATTACCTTAGAAGTGTTTCGGGAGCTTTGAGAAGATATTTGGGCGTCGGGAGCTTCAATTCGAGTTTCTGGAAAAAAGATCCTCGTTTGAATGGGGGCCCACAGAGTCTATTTATAGGCAGGAGAAGACCTCGGGCGGTTACCGGGCGGTTATCACTTAGGTCGCGCAAGTAGACTTTCACGACCACTAGGCGGCGCGCCAGTGTACTTGCGCGACCGTGAGGGAACTTGCGCGGCCTATGGGAAATGTTCTCCTTGTTCATCCCTTTGTATATTTTTGATGTTTCTTTAAAGTATGAAACACTTTGGACTAAGGTATTTCCCTTTTTTCAGTCGTTAGACTCTGTGAAGGAAAGGAGTGTCGACAATGAGTTTAATGGGATGGATAATGTTCATGAAGTACCACCATAAATGGATAGAGCATGAACATGGAGTTCCACTATCAATGGTATCACAAATATTGTGTGTGTGTGTGATGAGGATGTTTATAGATACAATTTTTTTTTATTAAAAATCATAAATTGATAAATGGTTTAAATTATTGTTGATGTTACTTGAAAAATTATTGTGTTAGTTTTTGATGTATTCCTTGAAAAAAAATAATTTTGAAGTATTTTTTAATTATTTTCCTTAGAAAACTATTTTAGTTGGATATAAACTACTTTAAATTATTTTTAAACTATTTTTTATAAATTTTATAACATGTTCATCCCTAATGGTGTGAGTTGGGATGTCATTGGAGAAATCCTACCAAGTTTTATACACACCCCTACTTGGGAACAATTGTGTGTTTGTAGATGTTATATATCAATACATATGTAATGGTAAGGTATCTTGGTTCATTAGTGATTCTTATTGATACCTTGGGTTGGGAAGGTGGATTTGGATATTGGAACAGATTGGGAGTTGTTATTGGTGTCTTTTTTTTATTTTGGTTTTGTTATCATTGTTTCCATTAGTTATGTCATATTTATTCTACTTGTACTCTGACACTGTCTTTTGGTTTAGTCTTGTATTGGCATGTATTTTGGTACTCATGCATTAATAAGAAGTATGGTTGTTATGTTTATCATTAATTTGGTCATTTTATTTTAAAGGGGTAAGTCATCCCCCAAATATTTATGATGTCGTTGGAATTTATTGTCTTCCTTTGGTGTCTTGGGGATGTCACATAAGGCCTAGTATAACCCCTATCACTTATCAAGCCAATGAGGTGGGGAAGGATGCTACCAAAGGTATCATATTGTTGATTCCTTGAATTTAAAATCATATTGGTATGTCTATTTGGATGGTAGACAGAAGATAGGATTGTCGAAAAATTAAATTTAAATCATACAAATACATAGATAACCTATTTATATTGAAACTAAAGTTACTAGGGAGTTGGTTACATGAGTGTTTTGAGAAACTTCTAGGATTTTTCACCTCATCATCTTGAGTTTATCCAATGAGAATAGCATGAAATTAATTGATAGAATTGAATTCCCACTAATAGTACATGAATAATTTTGATTAATGATTTCTAATTTGGTGAAAATGTGTTGATTTTAGAAAATATAAGAAAATGGTTTTATTTTCAAAGGCATGGTGGAATTTTCAAAAATGGTTTGAAAGTGTAAATTGTTTAATTTTGGAAAGCCTTGTTGTGATATGTGTGATCTGGTAAATTTGAAATTTCTAAGCCTTCAGTTGCTATAAAATAAGACTAAATGGAGTTTTCTTTCAGTTATAGTGAATTGAATTATGTTGGAACTGTAGAAACCAACCAGAAGAGGCTACTGAGAATAGGGTTTCACCTGAGCCACGAGTCAACGGATAGTTGTTTAAGAGTATTTTCCATGCATTTGAGGTCATGGATAGAGGGGAAAAACAATTAACTAAGGGAAGTGGATCATTCAGTTTAGTTCTAAATTCATAATCCACCCATCTTTCAGGTTGATTCATAATAGTAAAAAACAGAAGTCTGAAAAAATAAGATTAATGTAATATTTTATTTCCTTGGTACACTAGGTAAGGTGAAACTGAAGTTAGAAATGTACATGTCAGATGATCATTAATGCTAGTGGTTTGATTTAGTAGTTCAGGCTAAATTGGACCAATACATGACATGGGGATATTTTTAATGATTATTTAATAAAAAATATCCTCATACATTCCATATTTCAAGAACAACATAATTCTTCTATTTTAAAAGAGATAACCTCACAATGATATAGTATGCGACTAAATTTATGAATCTTGCATGCTTTTATCTCGAAGTTGTTGTAATAGTATCTTTGGATCATTGCATTTTTGAATTGGGGTTAAGGCCAAGGATTCACTCAAATATTTTCTTACTTTGTATATTGAATTATAAATAGATGTTAAATATCAATGTAAGAAAGGGATATCTTGGGAAATATGGTTGAAAGAAGCATGTTAATAACTATGAGAACTGGTGGGATCACTAATGATGGGTATAAGAGGTATAGGGAAACCTATTTACAAGGTGGTGGTATGACTCAAAATTAGAAAATGGGATTAGTGAATCTTCCTCCTAAACCAAAGGGTACACCTAATTGTTTTAAATGTAGTTCTATTGATCACATAATTTGAGATTGTACATCACCAACTAGAGTATGTAAAAATTTAAATAATATGGGCCATCTATAACATTATTGTCATAGTACTCTGAGGTTGGGTTCTAGGGACACATCTCATGCTTCTCACACATCATATGCTTCGATGGAATTGGTGCAATAGAATATGTCATGTCAGTAAACCCAGGAAATACTTAGAGATTATAAGAATACAATGACTCCTCTAATTAGGAAATCTCAATATGTTAACAAAGAGAAAATCCCAATGAGGAATAAATTGTATGAATCTAAGAAAGATATCATGGATGATCAATTAATACCGTTAAAAGTGAGAGGTACAATTATTTTGAATGATACCCTTATGAAATATTTTTTGATATTGGTGTTTCGTATTCGTTTTTTTATTTTTGTTCTACTAATATTTTGGATTAGCATGTTGAGGTGATTCCATCTATTTTGAAACATTGAACTCCTTTTGGACATAAATATGGTTGATACGTTGTTTTAAAATCATTTTCTATAACTATTAATGGGAATGAATTGATTTGGGACTTCTCTATGATTGAGATGGATGTCTATGAATTAATCCCAACTATGGATTGGTTGAAAGTGTTCAAAGATCACAATGACTATTATATCCAAAGGGATAGTTTTAAAATTGATGATTTTTTCAAAAATCGCATTCGAGAAAATTGAAATATAAAGGAAAGTCAAATATGATTTTTAGCACCAACATTTGGAACTATATCTTACTGGTTGGTATCCTTTACCTTGGTATCTATGGATGAGATTGATAATAGTGGTTTTACAAAAAAATTGATCAGTTTTTTTAATAGTTTTCTTGATAATTTCTCAGAGTTTCCACCCAAAATAGAAGTAGAGTTTATGATTTATCTCTTACTAGGGACCAGTCCTATATCAATATTTTTTATCTTATGGAACCAACATAATTGACAGAATTTAATTTCTAGTTGGTAGAGTTGTAAAGAAATGTGTTTATTGGGTCTAGTATGTCTCCATGGGAAGAACCAGTTCTGTTTTTGTGAATGGTTGATGAAAATATTAAACTTTGTGTGAATTATCATAAGAGTAATCAAGTTATAATAAATAATTTATATCCACTTCCACACATTGATGACCAATTTGATCAATTAAGGGGAGCCCAATGTTTCTCTAAAATTTAAATGTAGGTTGGGATATCACCAACTACGAGTTCAGAAAGAGGATATTATGAAGAGATCATTTAGAAGTATATATATACATTATGTGTATGTGGTTATCCATTGAAGTATTAAAAATGTACCAATTTTATTTATATAATAGATGAATTGGATATTACAAAGTTATTTGTATTATTTTGTGGTGGTATTTTTTGGATAAAATACTAATTTATTCTACAGAAAACTTTGAGAATGAAAAAAACTTGGTGATAGTGTTGGATATCTTGTAGGATCATTATTTGTATTCCAAATATTCAAAGTGTGATTTTTGGATACAAGAGGTATGTTTTTTAGCCATGTTATCTCTAAAAAAAATTCTATAGATATAGAAAATATAGAGGATGTGATCTCTTATAAATAACCTAATAATGTACTTGAGATACATAGTTTTATTATCCTATATGGTTAGTACCAACATTTTGTTTAGTAATATTCATGACTAGTTTCACCAATGACAGATTTTATAAGGAAAATTTTTCCATTCCAATGGAATGATCAATGTCAAATGTCTTTTAAAGATCTTAAAGTTTTTTTTATGTTAGTACCAATAATGATATTTCCAGAATCTGTACAATGCTATGTGGTGTATTGTGATGCTTTGGGATTTGGATTGGGGTGTGTTCTCATGTAAAGAGATCATATCATTGCTTATGGATCAAACAAGTTATGGTTTCATAAGAAGAACTAAAAAAACATGATTTATAATTAGCTATTGTGGTCCATTCTATAAAGACATAGCATAGTTATCTTTTTGTTGAGAAACTCACAATTTTTATGGATCATAATATCTTGAAACACATTTTTTAAAAAATTGTTTTGAATCAAAGACAAAGATGATTGATAATGTATCTTCAAATGTTTGACTTTGACTTAATTTATACATTGAGTAATGGGAACATTGTGGTAGAATAATTTATTATAAATTCATAGAGTCAGTTGTTGAATGAATCTTTTGAACAATGGAAGCTAATGTTGGTGATTTCCGACATGCACTTGGATTGTGAATATCGAGGTAGTGTTTCTACTTTCTTTCTGGTTTATTTTGTTCTTGATTTTGTATATAATGTTTAAGAGGAATAAAAATATGATTCTTAATTTGTTTCTATAAGGTAAAAACTCAATGGACGGGAGACCATTGAGGGATGTAAGCTTGAAAGATGACCAGTGTTGTGGTTTCAAGATCGGATGGTCGTACCTTTTTCTTGTTAGGAACAAATCCTTTATAATTATCACTATTTTATATGGTATTTTCATCCTAGAATACAAAGAGATGTATAAGTCACTAAAATAAAATTTTTAGTGGTCTGGAATGAAAAGAAAGGTGGATTAGTTTGTTTTGAGATGCCTCACATATCAGTAGGTTAATGTACAACACCATTGACTAGTGGATATGTTACAGTATTTACTGATTCCCATGTGGAAATGGGAGTATATAGCTATGTGTTTTTAATAGGTCTACCAAGGATGGTTCAAAAACATAATTATATATGGTTGGTAGTGAATCAACATAGAAAGTATACCCATTTCATCGCTATTCTTGGTTTTAATAAGGTTTAAGACTTATAAAAAATCTATATATGAGAAGTTGTAATGTGGCATGTTGTTCTAGTCTCAATTTTATATGACAAATACCCTAGGTTTACATTTGGTTTTGGAAATATTTATAGAAATCCCTTAGAACTCAATTCACAATAATCCCAACTTATCATCTTCAAATGGATGGAAAATATGAAAGGATGATCCAAACATTGGAAGATATGATCAAGGATTGTGCAATGTATTTTTGTGGCTCATGGAATGATCACATACCATAAGGGAAGTTCTCATAGAACAATAGTTACTAGGAATTGATACATATGGATACTTTTGAATAATTGTATGGGTTTCCTTATTGTTCTCCACTATTTTGGGTAAAAACTGGTGAGATTTAACTGGTTGGAACAAGACTTTTGCAATATACAACAAAGAAGATTAAGTTAATTAGAAAGAGGATGGAGATGGAATATAGTCATCAAAAATCATATCCAGATCATCATCATTGACAATTTTCATTTTAGGTAAGTTATCATGTGTTTATGATAATCTCTCCAAGGCTAGGGAATCATTGTTTTAGGATGAATGTCAAGTTAACTCCTCGATACATATACCCTTTTGAGATACTTGAATGGGTGGGTGAGGTGAAATATATGTTGGATTTTCCACAAAGGTTCAGTTCAGAGAATAATATATTTCATGTATCTCAATTAAAGAAGTTTCAACCGAACCTTTACAATGGGATTTTATGGGATCACATAAACCTAGACTCAGATGTTATAGAGGTTCATGATCCAGAACTGATTTTGGATAGGGAAAAAATGTTTTTTGTAGGAAAAGAATCAATCTAGTGTTAGTTTCATAGAAAAATGATTGGATTCAGGAGGAAGCATGGGATTGTTGAAAGGAAATTATTGATAAATGTAAATAAATATTTCGGGAAAACATTGGTTCTATACTTTTTGAGGACAAAAAATCCAATGATGGGGAGAATGTATCACCCTTGGTTTCAGTAATTGACACTTTATTTATTTATTTTAAATGTATAAAATTATTAGGTTATGTTTCGGGAGGTATGGAGTATATTTTTCATGTTTATGAGGATTTTATAGAGGTTCATGGTCTGATAATGATTAGTATAAATTTTGAAACACCTCCAAGAAACTGTACAATTGAAACAGTTAACACTGGGGAGGTGCATTGTTAGGCGAACAGTTTTTACAAACCATGAGGATTCCTAGTAAAAACCTTACAATGATGGGTAATGGGGTATTACATGGTTAGCGCATGATTTTTCTAACCATTCATGACAACCATGAGATGTGTGTTTAGAGGTAGTAGTTCATCCATGGTTAGTGCATGGTTTTCCTAACCGTGCATGCTAATAATGCACTGTGGAAAATTAGATTTGAAAATTGTGGTTTAAATTCAATTTATATACTAACCCACTTGTTTTTTACTAAACAAGACATAAAAAGAATTCATATTTCCCCTAATGTGGTGGAGGCAATTACTTTCAGTATAAGAGTGATTCCTAGGAGAATCCAAGTGCATTAGATGCCCTGATTGGTCAATAAGTGCTTATTATTTATCATTTTCCTTAGGTCTCTTCCCCTTTCCTATTTTGTAATCATGGATATAGTTCATTAGTGATAGATCCATGTTGTGTTATTTCAATATTGATGGTAAACGATTTTTTTTATTGAAGGTAATTAGATCAAAGTTGTAATTTTGATGATTTAATCCGGTTTGTTAAATTATTTTTTTTGTCGTTCTTCATTTTCACATACGTTTAAGAGGTAGTTGGATTCTCTCTTAAATCCTCATTATTATAACCCAAATGATTGATTTAAAATTGATTTAGAATCTTAAAATTGTTGTGAAAATAATGGTGTGATTTTATGGAATTATCATTTGAATTATGATTTTTGGAAATCATTGAAACCAGTTGGATTTTTGGAAAACCATTTTTTATAATTTTAAAATAGGGATTTTAAAATTATGGTTAATTAATGAAAGTTGTTTTTTTGAAATAGTTTTTATGAAATGGTTTGATATGATTTGGGCATAACATTTTGTAATGAGTTAAATGGGATGGATAAAGTTCGTGAAGTTCCACTTCCAAAGGGATAGAGTATGGATGTGAAGTTACACTGTCGATGGTATCTCCAAGCTTGTGTGTGTGTTTGTATTGAGGATGTGGGTGGACATGGAAATGTTTATGAAAAAAAATAAATTGAGAAATGGATAAAATATATATTTTTTCCTTGAAAAATTATTGTTTTAGTTATTGATATATTCTTTGGCAAATGGTTTTGAATTCTTTTATAATTTTTTTTCTTAGAAAAATATTTTGGTTGGATATAAACTTTTTAAAATTGTTTTTAATATATTTTATATAAATTTAAAAAAAATATTCAATCCTAGTGGCATGAGTTGGTATGTCATTGTGGAATTCCTACCGAGTTTTATACTCACCCTCTTCATGGGAACTATGGTGTGTTTTGAGATGTAATATATCTATACACAAATAATGGAAAGGTATCCTAGATCTTTAGTGATTCTTTTTGATACCTTGGGTTGGGCTTGTGTATTTGAATCTTTGAGAAAATTTGGAGTTTTTGTTGTGTCTTTATTTTTTTATTTTTTTATCATTTGGTTCCATTGGTTATATCACATTAATTATATTGGTACTCTGATGTTGTCTTTTGGTTTAGTATTGTATTCTTCTTGAATTTTGGTACTCATGCATCATTAAAAAGTTTTGTTTTTATGGTTATCATTGGTTTGTTTGTTTTATCTTAAAAGGAAAAATCATCCCCAACTATTTTTGAGTCCTTTGGCATTTATTTCCTGCCTTTGGTATCTTGGGGATGTCACCAAAGGCCTAGTAGCTCCCCCATCACTTCTTAAGCCAATGAGGAGGGGCGGGATGTTATAGAAAAATTATAAATGTGATTCCATTTGATATTTAAAATTATTACTTTTACTGAATTTACATATTTAAAATTAATCATTTTTACAGAATTTATTCAAAAAAATCCCAAAAATTTAAAAAATTCTTATAAAATTGCAACATCTAAAGTCCTACATCCATTTTTTATTTTTCTTCATCAGTTATCTTACCCTTTCCACATTTTCCTCTTGAATATTTTTTTATATTAATATTTTAATTCTAGTTTAGTATTTCTACACTATAGAGATCTTATTGATTGTTTGTAATTGGGTAATATTGTTATAGGAAGTTAGTTGAGTGGAAAAAGGCAAGAATGTTATATTTTTTCCAAAATCCAGAATCGAGTGAAACATGAGAAAACATAATATTTTGGAGTGTAAACATGTGAGGGACAATGTGAGGTCAACATTCCTTTCTCATCAAATTTTCTTGTAATATTATTAAATGGAAAATGTGATTAACACCAATTAAATGGAAATTATGATGTTTATGAGGGATGTATAAGAATAATTATAAAGAATTAATGAGAATATGGATTAATTATAATCCCCTTCCAATTCTAGAGCACCACAAAGAAGGACGTTCCTTTAAGAAGAGGAGGAGTTCTTAAATTTTCATGAGTCACCAATTTAGATAACGAAACCACCATGGAGGAAAACAAATGATCTTATCAGGGTAAATTTGAGGATCCCTTCATTCCAAGGTAAGAATGATCCTGAAACATACTATGAATGGGAAATAAAGGTAGAGTATATTTTTCTTGCCATAACTATTCATAAGAAAATAAGATGATATTAATGGATGTAAAATTCACCAACTATACTAGTATTTGGTGGGAACAACTACATGTGAGTTTATGAAAAAGTGGATAAAGAACCATCTGGATTTGGGAGGAGATGAAAGTGGTAATGCGTAATAGGTTTATTTCTAGACACTATTATATTGATTTGTTTCTCAATTTGAAGGGTTTGAAACAAAGAGCAATGATTTCTAAGGAGTGTGATAAAGAGATTACGATCATTGTGATTCATGAAAATATTTATGTGGATTGAGAGGCCACTATGAAAATTTTTGTGAACAGCCTCAACCATGACATTTGAGACATAGTGGATATGCACCACTATTTGGATATTGAGGAACTTCTTCACATGGATACTAAAGTAGAGAGGAATGTAATGGTGAGAAGGATGCAGCCTATATATCATGGTAAGGATTATAAATCTTCTTTTAAGTTCAGGGTTTGAAAAACACAAAAATACATAAGGGAAAAAATTTATTTAAAGGAGATGACCAAACGAAAACCATTATTTTTAGAACTCAAAGGTAAAATGGAGGGTAAGGTTGTTTCAAAATCACGAGATAAAAAATGTTTTAAATGTAAAGTATTTGGAAAATTTTCCTCACAATTACCAAATAATAGGACCTTAATTTTTTTGGATTATGGAGATGTTTTTAGTTCTAGCTCTAGAAAATATGAAATTACACCACTTAAAGAGTGTTCATATTTGGAAATAGAGAGCCCGATACATGGATAAATGCATGCAGAAAGGCATATTTTGAGTTCCCAACCCAAAGGAGAACATGAACAATAACAATGGGAGTAAATTTTTCATACAATATTAATCATCACAACAAGCTATGTGGTATTATCACTAATGGGGCTAGTTTCAAAAACATATCATGTGATTCTATGGTTGATAAATTTGGTTTAGCTGCGACCAAGCATCCTATGAATTATAGATTGTAATGGTTAAATAATTGTGGGGATGTTAAAGTTATTAGGTAAGAACAAGTTACATTTTCTATTGGGAAGTATGAATAAAATATGATTTGTGATTTTTTACCATACTTGATAGTCATATATTATAGGGATAGCCTTAGAAATTTGATAGGGTGGTCACAAATCATGGATACACCAACTGATATTCTTTTGAGTATAACAGTAGGACAGTTATACTTACACCCTTTAGGCTATTTCATGATTATCAAGACCATGTGAGGATTGATAGAGATTATGAAAATAAATAAAGATAAAATAGATAAAAAATAGAGGGAATATAAGATTCAATAGTGGAAAAAAGATTGATAAGGGACATCAAAAGAAATTATGGAAACAAAAGAGTTGAAAACAAGAGTGAAAATAAGAGTGAAAAAAGAGCATTAAGAGAAAAGTGAGTTTATATTTAGAAGAAAGAGGGAAGAATATAGATTTATATAGGGAGTAAACTCTCATAATTCTATGCAAGGGATAATTTTTTACCACTAACTCTCTCAACCCAGCAATTCCTTTTGTGTTGTCTTTATTATAGGAACATGGTTATTGAGAAAGGAAGTGTTGCAAATAATCAGAATTTGATCTAGGTGGTTCACTATGTATAAATATACTAAAATGGAGGTTACCAGAGGAATGAAAATAAAAACATCATCAATGATGATATTTTCCTTTCCAATTCTTATAGAGGACCAATGAAAATTCCTACATGATTGAGTTACCCAACAAGTATAGAAATGTTAGTGTCACCTTTAATGTTGTTGGTCTTTCTCCCATTCAATTTTTAGATTAGAGGATGAATCCTTTTGACGAGGGAGGGGATGTTGAGGATCATGGAAAACATGGGAATCAACGTGTTGAAAGTGGGACTGATGAGAAGGGTGGAATGGGCATGATTGTATAAGGCATGTTATGAGGAGTAGGTAGACCAATGACAAGGGAGAGGAATAAGAGAATGAAGGTGGCCTCATATGGATTAATCATGGAATTCCAAGGGGAACCTCAATACCCTTTCTTTGGGTAAGAATCTAGGACTATATTTACATTAATTAAGACCCAAACATTATTTTAAAGACCAATCCCATGGTGTGATACAAATTTCAAGCCCACCTCACTATGGAATCTTTGAAGTCAAAAGTGGTGGAATATTTTTATTTACTTTCCAAAAGGTTTTTCTAATTGTCCCTTAAAGTTATGATCATGTTCCAAAATTAAATAAGTATAATTTAGGATTTTTGAATTTTGGAAATTAGGTGTTTGACTTTGGTATCAGTATTTGGCTTTGGTATCAGTATTTGGCTATAAATAGCCACCCCTTGTACTCTTTGAACATCATGAATGAAGGAAATGTTATTATGAAGAGTTTTTCTTGAATAATTTTTATTATTGATTAAGTCTTGACTTATAAAATCATTAGTCATACTTTGTGGAATTTTGTGGATAGAGTTTATAGAGACAGGTTCTATTTGGATTCTACCCTGACCAACTCTATCCTTTCCTCCTTATTTCCACCAATTATATCCCATCTCACTTGTTTTCTTACGGAGATCTGGGTGCTCAACATGAAAACATCAAACAAGGTTCCTATGAAACTTCTTGATGGTTATTGAAACATGTATTAGAATACTTTATGGTTTTAAATAATTCTTCCATTTTTATATAATTTTAAGGTTTTTTAATATTTTTATATTTTTAAATGATTTTAGGGATTTTGTGGGTTTTTAAGGGGTTTTAAGGTTTTTTAGAGTTTTTAACATTTCTATTGGATTAAAGGTTTTTAGATATTTTTTTGGGTTTTAAGGGTTTTTATGGTGTTTTTAGGGGTTTTATGGTTTTTAGGGGTTTTTACAAGTTTTAGGTTTTTAGGGTTTTTATAATTTTTTTGGGTTTTAGGCTTTTTAAATGTTTTTAGCTTTTTAGGATTTTCTTAAGGTTTTTATGGTATTTAAAGTTTTGGATATTTTTAGGAATTTTTATGGTTTTTAGATTTTTTATGGATTTTGATGGTTTTTAGGGTTTTAGGGTTTTATTGTTTTTCTAGGTATTTTGGTTTTTTAAAAATGCTAGAGTTTTAAAGGTTTTTTTATTTTTTAATGGTTTTTGGTGGTTATGGGTTCACTATATTTTTAGGGATTTTTTGGGGTTTTATGGTCCTTTAGGGTTTTTTAATGATTTTTAGCAGTTTTATGGTTTTTAGGGTTTTGGTTTTTTTAGGGTTTTTAGGTTTTTAGTGGTTTTAAGTGTATTTAGGGTTTTAAGGCTTTCTTATTGTTTTCCAGGGTTTTAGGGTTTTTCTAAATTTTTAGGGATTTTTATTTGTTTTTTGGTTTTTTATAGTTTATTAGGTTTATTAGGGATTGCATGGGTTTTTAGGGTTTTTATGGTTTTTTGGGAATTTAGGTTTTTTTGATTTTTAGGGTTTTTATGGTTTTTAGAGTTTTTTGTATCATTTTAGGGTTTTAATGGGGGGTTTTGAGTTATCAGTAGTTTTTTAGGGTTTTAAATGTTTTTTGAGGTTTTTAGGTTTTAGGGTTTTCAGATCTTTTAGGGTTGTTTTAGGATTTTTAGCATTTTTTTTATTTTATAGGTTTTCTGTGTTTTTATGTTTTTAAGGTCTTCTTTGGTGTTTTTATGTTTTTTAAGGTTTTTTAAATATTTAGTGATTTTTATTAATTATTTAGCACTTTTTTGTTTTTTAGGATTTTTAGGGATTCTAAAGGTTTTAGGTTTTTAGGGATTTCGGGTTTTAAAAAGGGTTTTATATTTTTTTTAGGTTTTTAGGGTTTTGATATGTTTTTATGTTTTTGAGGTTTTCTTAGAATTTGTCAAGGTTTTTAGGGATTTTTAGAATTTTTTAATTATTTTTATGGTTTTAGGGTTTTCCTAGATTTCGAAGCATTTTAGTATTTTTAGGTTTTTTAGGGTTTTTATGGTGTTACTGGGTTTTTTGGGTTTATTTGAGTTTTTAAGGGGTTTTAGGTTTTTAGAATTTTTTAAAAAATTTGGGGTTAAAATGGGATTTATAGTTTTTAGTGGTTTTTAGGGTTTTATGGGTTTTATAGGTTTTTAGGGTTTTATGTTTTTAGGGATTTTTATGGTTTTTATGGTTTTTTATGTTTTTAGTGTTTTTTAGGTTTTTAGGGATTATATGTGTTTTTAGGTTTTAAGGTTGTCTTTGTATATTTCTAGGTTTATAGGGTTTTTATGTTTTTTGGTTTTTTACAGTTTTTTTAGTTTTTTGGGTTTAAGGGTTTTTATACTTTTTTAAAATTTTTAGAGGATAAAAGGATTTTTAAAATTTTATTGGGTTTTTAGGGATTGTATGTGTTCTTTGGGTTTTATGGTTTTTAGGGGGTTTTAGGGTTTTTAAGGGGTATTTGCATTTTTAGGTTTTTAGGCTTTTTCATATTTTTATCATTTTTTAGTTTTTTATTGGTTTTATGTGTTTTTTTTTGTTTTTATTATTTTCTTATGGGTTTTCAGGGTATTTAAGTTTTTTTTATATTTTTAATGATTTTTATGATTCTTATGATTTTTTTATTTTTTTGGGGTTTTTGAGTTTTTTGAGTTTCTTTTATTATTTTAAGGGTTTTAGTGTTTTTAACAATTTTAGGGGTTTAAATGGTTTTTAGAGTTTTAAGTGGGTTTTTATGTGTTTTATGGATTTTTAGGGTTTTAATGATTTTTTAAGTTTTTATGGTTTTATGGGGTTTTTACATTTTTTTAGGATTTTTAGCATTTTTGGTGGTTTTAGGGGTTTTATGTGTTTTTAGGTTTTTATGGTTTTACTAGAGGTTCTTAGGGTTTTTATGTGGTTTTAAATTTTTAGGGGTTTTTAGGTTCTTTTAGTTTTTTGGGGGTTTTAGGGATTTTGAGGGGTTTTTTGGGCGTTTTGGTTTTTAGGGTTTTAGTGTCTTTTTTATTTTTTTTCTATTATGGGTTTTTCAGAGTTTTTAACATTTTTAGGGGTTTAAAGGGTTCATAAAATGTTTAGTGGGATTTTATGGTTTTTACGAGTTTTAGGGTTTTTTATTGTTTTTAGGGGTTTTATGGTTTTTAGGGAGTGTAGGGATTTGAGCATTTTTAGGTTTTTAAGGGTTTTAAGTGGTTTTAGGTTATTAATTTTTTTCTTTGGGGTTTTCAATGTTTTCAGTGGTTTTTACATTTTTTTATTATTTTTAGTGTTTTTTAGGATTGTTATGGTTTTTTGGTTTTATGGGATTTTGAGGGTTTTATGGGGTTTTATGTTTTTTATGGGTTTTTATGGTTTTTATCTTTTTTTAGGATTTTAGGGGTTTTAAGGGATTTTTGAGTTTTAAGGTATTCTTATGGTTTTCTAGGGTTTTTACATTTTTTAGATTTTTTGGGATTTTTAGGATTTTTATAGTTTTTTGGGATTTTAGGGATTTATTGGGTTTTTGAAGTTTTTATGGTTTTCATTTATTTTGGGTTTTAATATTTTTTTGAGTCAGTTAGGTTTTTAAAGGTTTTTAGTGTTTTTAACATTTTTAGGGGTTTAAATGGTTTTTAGAGTTTTTAGTTTTTTAGAGGTTTTATGGTCTTTTACGGGTTTTTAAATGTTTTTTAGAGTTTTATGGTTTTTAGGATTTTTTAGGTTTTTTTATATATATTTTGTTTATAGCGGTTTTAAGTGTTTATAGGTTTTTATGTTTTTCTTAGGGAATTTTAATGGTTGTATGGTTTTTTATGTTTTAGTTATTTTAGGGATTTTTTAGGATTTTAATTTTTTTAGGGTTTTAAGGGATTTTGATTGTTTTCAGTGTTTTTATGGCGTTTAGGTTTTTTTTAGGATGTTTCGAGTTTTTAAGTTTTTAGGGGTTTTAAGTGTACATTGTTTTTTACGGTTTTCTTAGGTTTTTTTGGGGTTTTAATGTTTTGGGGATTTTAGGGAATTTTTAGGATTTTTAGGGTTTTTGATGGTTTTAATGGCTTTAAGGGTTTTTTGGTTATTATTTATTTTTTGGGTTTTAGGGGTTTTTTGAGTTTAATAAGTGTTTTAAGGGTTTTTATAGTTTTTTGTGATTTTTGGGTTTTAAAGGGTCTTTCATGTTTTTAGTGGTTTTAATATTTTTATGGGTTTTTTGGTTTTTATGGTTTTTAGTGGTTTTTATGGTTTTTATGTTTTAATGCTTTTTAGGGGTTTTAGATTTTTTTATCTTTTTAGGTGTTTTAATTTTTTTTAGGAATCTGTGGTTTTCTTAGGGTTTTTGGGATTCTTATATTTTTTGGTATTTTAGGGATTTATAGGATTTTATGGTTTTTTGAGGTTTTAGGGATTTTTAGTGCTTTTGCGGTCTTATGGTTTTTCTGGTTTTGTGGTTTTTTGTGGGGTTTTTGAGTTTTTTAAGGGTTTTTTGAATTTTTTTAGGGTTTTTTTGGGTTTTTATAGTTTTCTAATGTTTTTATGGGTTTAAATAGTATTTAGTGTTTTTAGTGGTTTTAGGGTTTTTAGGGTTTCTAAATATTCATGGGGTTTTTATGTTTTTTTGGGGTTATCAAGGTTTTTAGGGGTTTTACCATTTATTAGGGTTTTAGGGGATTTAGTTATTTTTATGTTTATAGGTTTTTATTATGGGTTTTTAGGGTATTTTGGTTTTTTTATGTTTTTCGAGATTTTTAGGGATTTTTCATGATTTTTATGGTTTTTAGGGGTTTTAGGGATTTTGAGGGGTTTTTGGGTTTTTAAGTGTTTTTTGGTTTTAAGGGGTTTTATTGTTTAAGGGGTTTCAGGACATTTATGGTCTGTAAGGGTTCTTAATGTTTTTATATTTTTTAGGAGTTTTATGTGTATTTAGGTTTTTAGGGTTTTCCTAGGGGTCTTCATGTTTTTTTGGGGTTTTATGTTTGTATAGTATTTTATGTATTTTTTTGGTTTTTTATGGTTTTTTGGGTTTTAAGGGATTTTGAGGGTCTTTAGGGTTTTTATGGTTTTTATAATTTATTTAGGTTTTTAGGGGTTTTAATTATTTTTAAGCGTTTATGGATTTATTAGGGGTTTTTAGGGTTTTTAGGCACAACAAAATATTACACTTTTTCTAATAGGGGAATATCTATTGGTAAAAGAAAATTTCCTGTTGGTAAAACATTTTACCAACATATATGTCCCTGTTACTAAAATATCTGTAAAAACTATTTTATTAAATGTTTTTGTGATAGATAAAATCATTATGTCACAATTATAATATTACTGATATATAATATATATTTTGGTTACAATATTTAGCAATAGGTTCTAATGAAAAATTGTTCTATTGGTAAAAATATTACCAACATATAATATCTTTTAAATTATTAATTTTTATTTCTCATAACATTTCATATTATATTTATTATTTTATCATATATAATAAATTTGTTTTAATTATTAAAGAGAATAATATTTTCAAACATGTTCAAGATTTGAAAAAAATGAATTATATTAATAATAAAATTGAATCAATAAAACATTCATCCACCAACATGATCCATCACACACCCAACCAACCCACAACCCCCCCCCCCCAATTAGAAGTGACCTATATATTCCCCACCAAGGAACAACGAGCACCAGCAACCAAGGACCAGTGAGCCAACAACAACCCATCCATGCTAGTGAGCCAGCAATAACCCATTCATGCCACAATGGGGTCCAGTAGCAGCCTATCCATGCCAGCAAGCTATGAGAAGCCTATCCATGCCACACAAGGGTCCATCATTATCCCATCCATGCGAGAAACAGGTTATCCAAGACACACTAGGGACCAGATAGCACTAGAAACCTAGGACTAGCGAGCCAGCAACAGCCCATCAATACCAGTGTGAAATCTCTAGCTCAAATATATAAAAAAATATCGGAATGAATTAAAACAAAAATATAAATAAATGGAGATATAAAAAATGATTTTTATAGTAATAAATGTTTTGGAAAATCTTACCAGTAATGGTACATTCCAATAAGTCCATGGTCTTAAAATTCCACCTAGTGACCATAACAAGAGGATTATCTAACTTGCAGAAACAACAACCATAAGATAAAGAAAAAATTAACAAACTTGTGATGCATATATTAGTACATTTAGTGAAACAAATATTTAATGAAACCAATATATATATATATAATGATATTTATAAAAAATACAAATATTTAAACAGTGAATGGTGGATATGACCATGATAGATGTCCAACCGCTGGATCTCAAGGCCTCAAATTACATTTTTAGTGAACTACCCATCCGGACCTTGATTAAGATCAAAAAAGAAGAATATTTTTTAGGATTACTTGGTGAAGAACCCTCCACACTACTCCTTGTGCTAAATATATCAACCTCACTTCATAATCACTAAGCCTCTACAACCCATCCACCATGCCGCAACTTTAGTACCTATGTCAAGCCATATATGAATCATCCTAACATTAAACACTCATTTCAAAACCATGGATTTAGATCTAGTTTTATATATAGAACAAGGTATGTTGAAGCTACCTTCAAGGACCCCAGATTAATCATTGTATCCAGAACCCACAATGTAGGACTTTTCACACAGAACCTGATTATATAAATTCCAAATTGTAAAAATTTTCAATGCTCTTGTCTATAGACAAACAAACAAGTTTAATCCTTTAAAATCCCCCTCCATAGACCAATAAATATCATACAATTCAATAAAATTGACCTAGATATATAGTACTCTAGATTTTTTTCAAAATTAAAATCAACTTACTTGTCATGTATGCAATATCAGAACATCCCTATCCATAGAATATTAAATAGACTCCACACACACAATTTATCTTTACCTGGGGAAGATCCATCCATTACACAAGGTAAAAATTTATACCTTCTCTCAAGAACATAGGTTTACACCAAACCTAAAAAGGATATGCATTTAATCATTATAACATATATTAAAAGCCATCCGGTACATAAAATTTTATTATTAAAAATTTCCAATATATAAAGGAGTTTTGACAGCACTTATTGAAAAGATAGCATTTTCCAATGTATGAAATTAAAAAGTGAATAAATTGTATTAAAAATTACAAGAACCCTAATTATTCTAATAATTAAAGTCTAATATTAAATACCAATAATCAATTCCTCGTGTTAACAGTAAGAACATGAAAACAACCATAACTGGAACTGCATTAGTAATGCTAACTATAAGAAGGTATGTTCACAATCAAAATAGAATCAAAACTAAACCTACATGACTAATACTAACTACAAGAATGTATGATAACAACCAACACTAAAACCACATTACTAATGCTAAATATATGAATGAAATAAAACAAAAAATGAATCAAAACTAAACCTGAATTAATAATAAAAACTACAATAACAAAACTGAACCTGAATTAAACTCTCATTTATAATGCAAGAACATACCAAATTATTATAAGAAAATAGTGAATAACTTGTATTACGAAATTAATGAAAAAAAACTACATGAACATAAATAAATCCAAGCATGAATGTTCATGATTATATTCCAATCAGCAATGCCTCATACTGTCAGCAAGAGCATGAAAACAACCAAATCAAAACCTATTTGTAGGAAGAAAAACTAAAATTGAACCAATATTACTAATTGAAACAACATGAAAACTTATATTACATACCAATATTCACTACCCTAATTTATTTTATTAGTCCAAGAAAAAATAAATTATTAATTTCCCACCTTAATAATTTGAAAATTATTCCTAAAAATCAAACTAACATAAGAATTATTACTCACCACCAGAATAGGAAATAATCACCACACATAACCTTATTGAAACTTGATGATTCAATACTGATGAAAAATCAAACTACCAAACACCACCCAACTCGATATTTTGCAAGAGTGACAATAGAAAAACAACCACTATCAAAGCTACATGAGATTAAATCCCCAAAACATAATAATTTATGTCTTACCATCCAGGAAGGAATGTCGATGAGAAAATCCATCAGAGAAGATCATACCAACTATACTGGGGGAAGAGAAAAAATACCTAGAAATACCTTGGATTACTTCCAATACTGGTCGAATGACCATAGGGAACGACATCTGAAGGGATCTTCAGCCGTGGGGATCATCGGTCGTAGGGAATGCCATCCGCAGTGAACACCAGCCTTAGGGATCACCAACTGAGGGGAATATCATCTGCATGGAATGTTGTCCATAGGGAACATATATGTAGGGTTGGGGGAGTGAGGTTGCACAGAATGACTTGGGGGGGGGGGGGGGTATTTTGGGGTATATTAGGGTTTTTTGATTATATATATATATATTGAAAAAAATTATGAATTTATATGAAAACTTATATTGTATAAGGATTATGTACGTATATATCAATATATATTAGAAAAAAATATTACTAAATTATGGATATTTTAATTAATTATATATTTTTATTATCAAAATCATATGATTGTACTGGGTAATTTATATATCTATATATTCAATTTTTTGTAAAATATTTCATATTATTGAATAATTGGGTGGTAATGGATTTTTTTAATGATAAATTTCTTTTTGGTAATAATAACTAATAACAATAGATTCATTTATCGATAAATCAATTGTTGGTATTGTTATGATAAGAAAATAGACTTAAATGTTGGTAAACGATTTGTTGGAATTGAACTACTAATATAAACAGACATATATGTTGGTAAAAATGATTTTTGGTAACTACAGTCAATGTCAATAAAATTTAATATTTGTTAAAATTAATCATTTTTACTAACTAATAAATTATCTTCCAATAATTTTTTGTTGGTAATTGTCACTTTTTTTATAGAGTGGATTTTTTATGTTTTAGGGATTTTTAGTTTTTTTTGGTTTTAGAGTTTTTATGGTTTTAATGGATTTTTAAAGTTTTAGGGGGTTTTATGGTTTTTGTGGTTTTATGAGTTTTATTGTTTTTTGAGTTTTTTAGAGTTTTCAATGTTTTAGAGTTTTTTAAAAAATTTAGGGGTTAAAATGTTTTTTGATTTTTTTAGTGCATTTTAAGGGGTTTTATGTGTATTATGGTTTTTAGGGATTCTTATGGTTATTCAGTTTCTAGGGGTTTTTTAGGAATCTTGGGGTTTTTATAGTTTTATATTTTTAGGGGTTTTAAGTGTTTTTAGGTTTTTAATGTTTTCTTTGGGAATTTCATGGATTTTTTGGGATTTTTACATTTTCATGGTTTTTAGGTATTTTTTAGAATTTTTATGGTTTTTAGGGATTTTGGGGGGATTTTACTAGTTTTATGAGTTTTTAAAGACTTTTAACATTTTAAGGGGTTTAAGGAGTTTTAGGGTTTTAGTGGGTTTTATGGTTTTAAGGGAAGGAAGGTGCAGGGAAAGGCTATTCCTACCCCCCCCCCCCCCCCAATTTTTATTATAAAAAAAGACACAATAGACAAGGGAGGGGCAGGGTCCATCAAACCACACCCAAAACCCCAAACACCCCCACAAAACCTAAAAGTCCCTATGAAACCCAAAGACACACAAAACAAAACAAAGAAACAATTCCAAATCATCTCCATTAGAATCTCCTAGCCAATTAGCAACTAGTATCCCACAAAACAGTTTTTAGCATCCATCACCTCCTTGAAAAACATATCCCCCACCAACAACATAGAACCACCAGCATCAAAATCATAAATATCACCTACATCACATCACAGCCTTGCAGAAACCATCACCTAGTAACTCAGATTTCAGAAACCATCACCTCCAGACCAGTCAGCTTCAAACATTTCACACCTCTTAACATAACAAGAAACACAAGACTACCCACACCCACACCTAGATCCATTACTCAGCACCCATACCTCCTTGTACAAACCCAAAACAAGAAAGCCCCTCGGCTAGACTTCTCCCAACACCTCATAAAAAAACCAATATCCAACACCAGCAATGGATCAAAACTAAACCAGCCAAAACTCAATGATCCACAATCCATCATAGCAACTAGAACACAACACAACTTGACCATACATTCCTCAATAGTGTAAACCAAAGATAAAGCTGAGGAACCAGAAACATGAACCCACATCGTCTCCTTCCTCATCCACCGTAACCCATCATGAATCTAGAAGAGCTGAAAACCCCCTCCCAAACTCAGATCTAGAAGAACATATCTAAGCACATGACCAAGCACTCCATATCCAAGACGTCGCAAAGCCCGCCACACCCAACTTTCACCATTGTGAAGCGTGAGAGACAAACACATGCCTCTTAAACCTAGAACTATCTACTTCATAGGTTACCGACATGGGCCCATCTGAAGCTGCTAGACCATCTAGCCACACCTTCGATGAGAACCATCACATCTAACACCAAGAGAGCCAAACTGCCAAGAACGGACCCAGCTCTGACAGAAAGATCTAAGTTACTGGCCGAGCAAGCCACCTCAATGATGTGGTAATTACCGTCACACCCACCTTTCACCATTTCAAAACCAAATAAATCACCACAAGATCAGATCTGGAGCCATCTTTAATAGCCTCTTAGTCAATGATCGAGAAGGGGCCATTTAAACCTTCCATACCTTCACGCTACACTGCCGATGAGAATAGCCACATCTATCACTGAGCCAGTTGATCTGCTGATACTGCACCCGGACCACTGAGATGACATAGAAAATATCTCTAAGGAGCCGTGGTGGTCCATCCGGGAGAGGGGGCGGTAGTGTTGGGAATCATGATGGGAGAGTACCCAGAGATTCAGCTACCATCCTAGCTGTTTTCTTACTGTTTTAATGGGTTTTAGTGTTTTTTATGGTTGTAGGGGTGTTTATAATTTTTTATGATTTTTAGGGTTCATTGGGGGATTTTTAGGGGTTTTTAGTGTTTTTAGTGTTTTTAAGTTTTTCTTAGTATTTTTCTGGGATTATATGATTTTAAAATTTTTAGGGACTTTTATAGGTTTTTTAGGATTTTTATGGATTTTTAGGGTTTATATGGATTCTAGGGTTTCTAGTGGTTTTTAGGGTTTTTGTGATTTTTTTGGGTTTTCAATATTTATAGTGTTTTTTATGGGTTTTAATATTTTTAAAGTTTATTAATGTTTTTAGTGGTTTTAAGGATTTTATAGTTTTTATTTGTTTTTTTTGTTTTAATGGGTTTTCAGAAATTTTTAATGTTTTTAGGGGTTTTATGGTTCTTAGGGGTTTTTCAAAAATTTTGGGTATTTTAGGGTTTTATAATTTTTTTGGGTTTTAGAGGTTTTCCGTGTTTTTATGTATTTATGGTTATCTTGGTGGATTCTAGGGTTTTAAGTATTTTCTCCATTTTTTAGGATTTTAGGTATTTTTTGGATTTTTATGGTTTTCCAGGTTCTTTGGGATATTGGGGTTTTTTTACTGTTATTAGCATTTTTTGGATTTTAAGGGGTTTAAGTGTTTTCAGTTTTTAAGTATTTATTATGGGTTTTAGGGGTTTTGGGTATTTTTATATTTTTTTGGGTTTATGGGTTATTTTAGACATTTAAAATTTTAATGCCTTTATATATTTTTCATTGTTTTTAGGTTTTCAAAGGGATTTAGAGTTTAAATGGATTTTATGTGTTTTTATGGGTTTTTAAAGTTTTTAGGGGTTTATGGTTTTTAGGCAAAGCAGGTTTGAGGCCGGGCGGATCCCAGCCCCACAAAATATAATAACATAAAATAAAGGTACAAGGAATTACAAGGAGGGTTTGCACAGCCGAGTGTGCAATTCACCCTTCATGTATGAGTCCACAAGGGGAGTGCAGAAATCTGGTGCAATAAATGACCACATGGAACATCCATCCTCAATTGCTTTCTTGGAGAGTATGTCCGCCACCTTGTTCTCTTCCCTGTATATATGTGTGACCATAATGTTCATACCCTGAGAAATTCTTATATAGTCAACCCATTGTGGGAGGAGCCTCTATGGGATTGTCCTTGTTTTGCTTTTGAGGGCTTCCACCGCCAACATCGAGTCAGATTCAATCCATAGCTGCGTCCACCTGAAGTGGACCGCAAACTGTACAGCCTTAATCATGGCCCATAGCTCCGCTTCATAAGCACATACATTCCCAATGTAATGATAAAAGCATCCTTTAACAAAGCCTCTATACATCCGGAAAACACCACCACACCCGAAGGGACCAGGCGCGCCTAGGGTTGCACCATCCACAATAACATTTATCCATTCTGGGATTGGTGGAATCCACCGAATGAATTTAAAGTCCTTCTGTTTCCTGCATCTTCCAGAAATTCTGAGAGTTCTCAAAACAATAAGGTCCTTAATATCATTAGCCATCGTACCATTTTGGATATGAGCCATCGCATGGACTGCTTGATGATTTATGATTTTTAGGGTTTTGTAGGGTTTTTCACGTTTTTAGTTTTTTTATTGGCTTTAAATGTTTTTTGGGTTTTATGGTTATCTTAGATTTCTTCATAGTTTTTAGGGTCTTAATGTCCATTTATGTTTTTTATTATTTTTATGGGTTTTAAGTATTTTGAGGGGTTTTAGGTTTTTTATTTTTTATGATTTTTATGGTTTTGGGGGTTTTAGGGTTTTTTCTTTATTTTTAAGGGTTTTGAGGTTTTTAAATGTTTTTTTCATTTTTAGGGGTTTAAATGTTTTTAAGAGTTTAAGTAGTTTTTTATAATTTTTATTTTTTTAGGGGTTTTAACGCTTTTTAGTTGTTTTAATGGTTTTTAGTGGGCTTTAGGCTATTTTTAGGGTTTTAACGATTTTAGGTTTTTTTAGGGTTTTAAGTGTTTTTTTAGTTTTTTAAAATTTTATGGTTTTTTGGGTTTTTGGGTTTTTATAATTTTAAGGATTTTTAATAATTTTTTAGAATTTTTTGGTTGTCTTAGTATTTTAGTGATTTTGAGGGTTTGTAGAATTTTTTAGGTTTTTAGGTATTTTAAGTGTTTTTAGGTTTTTAAGGTTTTTATAATAGGTTTCAGGGTTTTTAGGGGTTTTTATGTTTTATGAATATTTTAGGTTTTTTTTATTTTAATGGTTTTTAGTTTTTTTGGGTTTTTAGAGTGTTTAGGGTTTTATGGGATTTCAAGGTTTTTATGGGTTTTATGGGTTTTTATGTTTTTTAGTGTTTTATATTTTTTAGGGGTTTAAATAGTTTCAGAGTTTTTATTGTGTTTTTTGGGTTTTATGGATTTTTAGGGTTTCTTATGTTTTTAGGGAGTTTAAGGGATTTTATGGTTTTTAGGGGTTTATAGCAATTTTATCGTTTTTAGGTTATTTGGGGTTTTAAGTGTTTTTTGTCTTTAAGGGTTTCTTAGTGATTTTAAGGGTTTTAAGATGTTTTTTTATATTTTAGGGATTTTTAGAGGATTTTTATAATTTGTATGGTTTTCTGGATTTTAAATGATTTTTATGGTTCTTAGGGGTTTTATGATATTTTGGGGGTTTTAGGGGTTTTTGTTTTATTATGGTTTTTATGTTTTTTTACGTTTTAAGGGTTTAAAATTTATTTGTAGTTTTAGTGGGTTTTGAGGGGTTTTATGTGGGTTTTAATGTTTTTAAGGGTTTTAATGTTTTTAAGTATTTTTTAGGGTTTTTCTGTTTTCAGGGGTTTAAAACGATTCTAGAGTTTTTAGTGGGATTTTAGGATTTTATGGGGTTTTAAAGGTTTTATGGGGTTTTATGTTTTTAGTGTGTTTTTGGGTTTTTTGGGTGATTTAGGGTTTTTAGATTTTTTAGGTTTTGGGGGGATTTTACTGTTTTATGTGCTTACTTTTTTTTATATTTTTCTATGTTTCATGTTTTTTTTACATTTTAGAGAATTTTATGGATTTTTATGATTCATATTATTTTAGGGTTTTATGTAATTTTATTTTTTATAGTTATTTAGGGTTTTATGGTTTTTATGGTTTTATGATGTTTTTCAGTTTTGTTTTGATTTTTTAGGGGTATTCAATTTTTTTGAGATTTTATACTTTCAGGGTGTTTAAAAGTTATTTACAGATTTTACTGGTTTTTAGGGGTTTTATGGGTTTTTATAGTATTTATGGGTTTTATGGATTTGATGGTTTTAGGTGTTTCTAGGGGTTTTATAGGATTTAGCATTTGTAGGCTGTTTTGGGGTTTTAAGTGTTTTTAGGATTTTAAGTATTTCCTTTGGTTTTCTAGGGCTTTTCAGGTTTTTTTTGTTTTTTGGGATTTTTAGGGACTTTAAGGATTTTTATAGGGTTTTAGGTTTTTTAGTGATTCTTAGGGGGTTTTTAGGGATTTTTTTGGTTTTTTTGGTATTTTTGGTATTTTTATGTTTCTTGATTTTTTATGGTTTTTAGGGGGTTTAGTGGGTTTTTAGAGTTTTTATGGTTTTTTATGATTTTTAGGGGGTTTTATGTTTTTTTTATTTTTAGGGTTCTTATCATTTCTTAGGATTTTTACGGATTTTATGTGTTTTTAGATTTTTAAGGTTTTATTGTGTTTTCCAAGGTTTTAGAGTTAATTTTTTTTTATGTTTTTAGGTTTTTATGGATTTTTTAAAATTTTATGGGTTTTTAGGAGTTTTAGGGGTTTCGAGGGATTTTAAGAGTTTTTATGGATGTTATGGTTATATGGGGTGTTTTTGGGTTTTATGATATTTTTTGAGTATTTTTAGGTTTTTAAGGTTTTTTAGAGTTTTTAATTTTTTGGGGGGTTTAAAGGATTTTTAGAGTATACAGTATTTTTTAGGGTTATTTTGGGTTTTATGGGATTTTATGGTTTTTGGATGTTTTTTGGGTGTTTTATGGTTTTTAGAGTTTTTAAAATTTTTAGCATTTTTAGGTTTTTAAGTGGTTTTAAATGTTTATAGGATTTAAGGTATTTTTAAGGTTTTTAGAGATTTTAGGTTTTTTATGTTTTTAGAGGTTTGAGATGTTTTTTTTGGATTTTTATGGTTTTTAATGGTTGTATGGATTTTGAGTGTATTTATGGTTTTCAGGGATTTTATGTTTTTATAGGTTTTTTTGTTTCTATGAGTTTTATTGTTTTTTTGACTTTGTAATGTTTTAGGGGTTTTATGGATTTTAGTTTTTTTTATGGTTTTGTGGTTTTTATCATTTTTAGGTTTTCCAGGGGTGTTATGTGTTTTTATGTTTCTAATGTTTTCTTAGGTCTTTCTGTGTTTTTTATTTTTATGGGGATTTTTTTGGTATTTATGATTTTTATATCTTTTTTAGGATATTTAGGGAGTGCGGGGGTATTTTGGGTATTTAGAGTTTTTTTTGGTTTTTTGATTTTTTGGGGTTTTAGGGTTTTTTTAATTTTTTGTGTTTTTAAGGTTTTATAGAGTTTTTAACGTTTTTAGAAGTTTAAATGAATTTGAGAGTTTTTAGTGTTTTTAGGGTTTTATGGGTTTTTAGGGGTTTATATGGTTTTTAGGGGTTTTAAAGGTTTTTTGGGTTTTTAGAATTTTCAGGTTTTTAGGGGTTTTAATTGTTTTAGGTTTTTAAGGTTTTCTTAGGGGTTTTATGGTTTTTTATTTTTTTAGGGATTTTAAGTGTTTTTATTATTTTTATGGTTTTTTTAAGGTTTTAATGAATTTTCGGTTTTAGGGTTTTTGTGTTTTTAGGTTTTTAATGGTTTTTTATTTTTTAATGTTTTTAGGGTTTTAAATTTTTTTAAATTTTATAGTGGTTTCCATAGTTTTTTGGGTTTTAATGCTTTTTAGGTTTTTAGGTGTTTTTATGGTTTTTAGGGTTTTAATATTTTTAGGGTATTTTTAGAGTATTTAGCTTTTTTAGGTTTTTTATGTGTTTTAAGTGCTTATGTTTTTAATGTTTTCTTTGGGTTTTTAAGGTTTTAAGGTTTTTTATGTTTTTTGGGATTTTTATTGATTTTTTTGTTTTTTTATTATTTTAGGGGTTTTTGGTGTTTTGAGGGTTTTATGGGTCTTAGTGTTATTACAATTTTTAGGTTTTTTCGGGTTTTAAGTGTTTTCATGTTTTCCTGGTTTTCTTATTTGTTTTTAAGAGTTTTTGGGGTTTTAAATTTTGAGGTTTTTTTAGATAATTTTTCGGATTTTTATGGGTGTTTAGGTTTTTCTGGATTTTGAGTGTTTATCAGGTTTTAAGAGTTTTGGGGTTCTTATGGTTCATTATGATTTTAAGGTTTTTATTAGCTTTTATAATTTTAATGTTTTTATATATTTTTTAAATATTTTTAGGGGTTTGAAGGGTTTTTATAGTTTTTGGTTTGTTTTTAGTGTTTTTATTGGTTTTGGAATTTTTAAGGTTTTTTTTGGGTTTTTAGGTATTTAAGTGTATTAAGGGTTTTTAGAATTTTTAGGTTTTTAGGGGTTATAACTATTTTTTAATTTTTAATGTTTTATTAGCGTTTTCAAGTTTTTTTACTTTTTTATTATTTTATAATTTGTATGGATTTTTAAGGTTTTTATGGGTTTTATATTTTTTAGGGATTTTTAGAGTTTTAGGGGGTTTTTTGGTTTTAGGGTTTTTTAGTTTTTTTTTATGTTTAAAGGATTTTTATAGTTTTTAAACATTTTTAGTTGTTTAATGTGTTTTTATATTTTTAAGATTTTATAGATTTTTATGTGGTTTTAGGGTTTTTATGAGGTTTTAGGGTTTCTTAAGGTTTTAAGGTATTTTTTTATGTTTTTTGGGTCTTTCGGGTTTTACCATTTTTATGGGTTTTATGGGTTTAAGTGTTTTTAGGTTTTCAATATTTTCATAATGTTTTCAGGGTTTTAGGGTTCTTTACAAATCAAACGTTTTTTAGGATTTTATGGGTTTTTAGGGTCTTTAGGGATTTTGATGGTTTATAGGGTTTTTATGGTTTTTTGGGTTATAAGTTTTTTTTTGAGTTTTTAAAGGTTTTACGGGGTTTTAGTGTTTTTAACATCTTTTGGGGTCTGAAAAGATTTCATACTTTTAGTGGGTTTAAGGGTTTTTATAGAGTTTTAGGATTTTAAAGGTTTGTAGGTATTATTATGGTTTTTAGAGGGTTTTAGGGGTTTTTTGGACTTTAGGGTTTTTAATGTATTATAGGGTTTTTAGGGTTTTAAGTGATTTTAGAGTTTTTAGGTTTTATATGGGGTTTTAGAGTTTTTTTTGTTTGTTATATTTTAGGGGATTTTTATGGATTTTTATGATTTTATGTTTTTTATGGTTTTTATGGTTTTTATGGTTTTTTGGGATTTTGAGGGGTCTTAGTGGTTTTTAAGGTTTTTTTACCATTTTTATATATTTTAATGGTTTATTTGTTTTTGATATTTTAAGGTTTTCTTAGGGTTTTCTTGGAGTTTTGCGATTTTTTACAGTTTTTGTGATTTTTTGGATTTTTTATAATTTTTATGATTTTAGGGTGTTAAGGGATTCTTAAATTTTGTAGCGTTTTCATGATTTTTTGGGGGGTTTTATGGTTTTTATATTTTTTATCAAATTTGGGGGTTTATTGGGTTTTTATAGTTTTTAGTGGGATTATTGGGTTTTTAGGGGTCTTTAGAGTTTTTATATTTTTATGGGGTTTTATGGTTTTTAGGGGTTTTAGGGTCTTTTAGAATTTTTTCATTTTTAGGTTTTTGGGGTTTAAAGTGTTTTATCCAATTTTTGGTTTTCTTAAGGTTTTTTTTCGGTTTTAGGGGTTTTTATATTTTTAGGTATTTTATGGGATTTTTTAGGATTTTTACAGTTTAGGGATTTTAGAGATTTTGAGGGGTTTTACTGTTTTTTTTTGGTTTTTGGAGTTTTAGGGTTTTTTGTGTTTTTTAGAGTTTTAAGGTTTTTATACCTTCTTGTCATTTTTAATGTTTTAAAGGGTTTTTTGAGTTTTTAGTGGTTTTTAATGTTATTATAGGTTTTTATGGTTTTTAGTGGTTTTAGGGTCTTTTATGGTTTTTTCAGTTTTTAGGCTTTTAGGGAAAGGAAGATGCAAGGGTAGGGCTTTTAAATGTTTTAGGTTTTCAATTTTTTCTTAGTTTTTTAGGTTTATTTTTATTTTTTTACGTTTTTAATTATTTTAGGGCATTTAGGATTTTTAGGGTTTTGAGGGGTTTTGAGGGGTTTTAGGGGTTTTTAGCATTTTATGATTTTTTAGGGTTTTTAAGAGGTTTTGGGTTATTATGTTTTTCCTAGGGTTTTTAAGGATTTCATGTTTTTAGGGATTTATGAGGGTTTTTAAAATTTTTATTATTTTTTGGGGTTTTAGGGATTTTTAGTGGTTTTTGGGTTTTTAGGGATTTTTCTGTGTTTTATGGTTTTTATGGGTTTTAGAGGTTTTAATGTTTTTAGGCGTTTAAATGTGTTTTAGAGTTTTTTTTGTTTTTTGGGGTGTTAAATGTTTTTACAGGTTTTATGGTTTTTAAGGTTTTTATTTTTTTAATTGTTTTTAGGTTTTTAAGCGTTTTAACTATTTTTAGGGTTTTAAGGTTTTATTTTGGTTGTCTAGGTTTTAGGGATTTTTATGTTTTTTTGTATTTTTAGAGATTTTATATGTTTTTATTCCTTTTTAGGGATTTTAAGGGTATTTAGGTTTTAGAGTTTTTATGGGTTTGTTGGGTTTATAGGGGTTTTTATGAGGGTTTTAATGTTTTATAGTTTTTAGCATTTTTAAGGGTTGAAAGGGGTTTTATGTGTGTTTAAAGTTTTTAAGGTTTTAGGGGTTTTTATGGTTTTTAGGGTCTTTAGGGTTTTAGGGTTTCTAGTGTATTTATAATTTTTTAGTTTTCTTTGGTGTTTTAAGTGTTTTTTTTGTTTTTAAGGGTTTATTTGAGGTTTTTAGGGTCTTTTATGTTTTTAGGGATTTTTATGTATCTTTTAGGATTTTTATTTTTTAGTGGTTTTAGGGAATATGAGTGTTTTAGTGGTTTTTTGGGGATTAAGGTATTTCTTGAGTATTTTAGGGGTTTTAAGGGTTTTTAATTTTTTTTTAATATTTTCACTGTTTTAAAGGGTTTTCATAATTGTTAGTAGTATTTAGGGTTTTTAGTAGTTTTTAGGATTTTTTTAGGTTTATATGGTTTTTAATGGTTTTGGGGGGTTTTATCATTTTAAGGGTTTTTAGGGGTTTTTACGTTTTTATAGATTTTTAGGTATTTTTAGGGTTTTTATGGTTTTTTGGATTTTTAGTGATTTTGAGTGATTTTAGGAGTTTTATGTTTTTATGGTTTTTTTGGGTTTTAGGGTTTTTTAGGGTTTTAATGGTTTTTAGTGTTTTTTATGTTTTTAGGGGTTTAAAGGGTGTTGAGTGTTTTAGTGGGTTTTTAGGGTTTTTATGGTGTTTCAGGGTTTTTTTAAGTTTTAGAGGTTTTTATTGATTTTTGAGATTTTAGGGTTTTTATGCGTTTTTGGTGTTTTTTAGGTTTTAAGGATTTCTTATTATTTTTGGGTTTATTTATATATTAAGGGATTTTTTAGGATTTTTATGGTTTTTAGGATTTTTACAGGTTTTAGGGTTATTTTTGGGTTTAGGGTTTTATGTTTTGTTTTTGTGTTTTTATTTTTTTTCGTATTTAAGTGTTTTAAATTATTTTTATAGTTTTTCTAGTTTTTCAGGTTTTAGAGGGGTTTTAGAGTATTTATGGAGTTTTGGGTTTTTATGGGTTTTTTGTGGTTTTCTAGTTTTAGGTGTTTTAATGGTTTTAATGGTTTTGGGGGTTTTAGGGGTATTTTTATTTTTTTAGGTATCATCATGAATTTTGATGATTTTTATGGGTTCTTAGGGTTTCAAGGGACTTTGAGGGGTTTAGGGGTTTTAATGTTTTTTCTGTCTTTTTTGTTTTTAGGGTTTTTTTTGTGGTTTTAGGGTTTTTTCTAGTTACTAGAGTTTTTAACATTTTTATGGGTTTGAAGGGTTTTTTAGAGTTTTAGTGGTTTTTATGGTTTTATGGGTTTTACATATTTTAGGGGTTTTTATGGTTTTTATGTTTTTTTAGTGTCTTTAGGGTTTTTAGGGTTCTTATAATTTTTATGTTTGTAGGGATTTTATGTGTTTTCATTGTTTTAATTTTTTTCCACTGTGTTTTTTAGGGTATTATATTTTTTAGGTTTTCAGGGAGTCTCAGGTATTTGTTTCTTATTTTTATGGGCTTTTAGTGGTTTTATGGATTTTGAGTGTTTTTAGGATTTTTATGATTTTTATGGTTTTTTGGGTTTTTTGTTTTTTTTTGTGTTTTCTAGGGTTTTGAGGTTTTTAGAGTTTGTATCATTTTTATGGGATTAATGGGTATCTATATTTTTAGTTGTTTTAGAGGTTTTATAGGGTTTTTTTGGTTTTGGGATTTTATGATTTTAAGGTAATTTAGGGTTTTCAGTGTTTTTAGGTTTTTAGGGGTTTTAATTTTTTTAGTTTTATATGTTTTCATCCGGGGTTTTATGAGTTTTTAGTTCTTTTACATTTTTAGGGATTTTAATGATTTTTTAATGTGTGTTATGGGTTTTAAGTTTGTTAGGGATTTTGATATTTTATAATATTTTCGGGATTTTGGGTTATTTAGAGTTTTAAGATATTTTAGTGGTTTAAATTTGTTTTAGGTTTTAAAGTAATTTTTCATTGTTTTTAGTGTTTTTATAAGTTTTAAGGTTTTTAGGGATTTTGTTGTATTTTTATGTTTTTATGGGGTTTATGGACTTTTAGGGTTTTCAGAATTTTCAGGGTTTTACAGGTATTTAGCGTTTTTCTGAGTTTTTTTAGTTGTTAGGTTTTTTATAATTTTTTACATTTTTCGGGTTTAAAGTGTTTTTATTGGGTTTTTTGGGTTTTTATGGGTTTTAATATTTTTATGGTTTTTAGAGGTTTTTAGGTTTTTAATGGTTTTTTTAAATGTTTTAAGAACTTTTTAGGTTGTTCGTGGTTTTTAAGTGTTTTTAGGTTTTTAATTTCTTATTAGGGGTTTTTAGGGTTTTAGGGGTTTTTACATTTTTAGGGATTTTTAGGGTTTTTTTGGTTTTTTGGGTTTATGGTATTTTTTTACGTTTTTAGGGTTACTAAGGTTTTCTGATATTTTTAATGTTTTTAGTGGTCTAAAGGAATTTTAGAGTTTCTATTGGAATTTTTTGTTTTTTATTGGGTTTTAGTGCTTTTATGGTTTTTAGGGGTCTTATAGTTTTTATCATTTTCAGCATTATATTTTTTGGGGTTTAAGTGCTTTTAGGTTTTCAATGTTTTCTTAGAGTTTATTAGGGGTTTTATGGTTTTTTACATTTTTTTTAAATCTATGGTTATTAGGAATTTTTAGGGTTTTAGGGGTTTTATCTTTTCAGGGTTTTAGCTTTTTTTTTGATATTTTTAGGTTTTTTATCAATTTAAGAGTTTTTAGAAGTTTAAATGGGTTTTAATTTTTGTATTGGGGTTTTATAGGATTTAGGAGGTTTTATGGTTTTTCGGTATTTTAATTTTTTTGGGTTTTAAGGGTTTTTAGGGTTTTAGGGTTTTTAGTGTTTTTTTGGTATTTAGGGGTTTTAATTGTTTTTAGTTTATTAAGGTTTTCTTTGGGGAATTCAGAATTTGTAGGGGTTTTATGTTTTTTTGTAATTTTTAGGGGTTTTTTCGATTTTTTTGTGGTTTTATTATTTTAGGGATTTTGAGGGATTTTAGGGTTTTTATAGTGTTTATATTTTTTAGTATTTTTAAATTTTTTTAAAATTTTAATGATTTTATGGAGTTAAAGTGTTTTTATAGATATTTTTTATTTTTAGGGATTTTAATTATTTTTTTGGGTTTTATATGGTTTTAGGGGTCTTTATGGTTTTAAGCTTCATTTATGTTTTTAGGGGGTTGAAGTGTTTTTAGGTTAGGTAGGTCTCCTTGGCGTTTTTCAAGGTTCTTAGGGTTTTTTACATTTTAAGTATTTTTTTGGGATTTTTAGGTTTTTTATGGGTTTTTAGGGTCTTTAGGCATTTTGTGGGTTTTTAGAGTTTTTTTGATTTTTTAGGTTTTTGATGGGGTTTTTTTATTTTTTGTGGTTTTTTTGATTTTTTAATCGTTTTTATGGGTTTTAGACTTTTTAAAATATTAAGGTTTTAAATGGTTTTTATAGTATTTAGTGGTTTTTATTGTTTTATGGGTTTTAATAATTTTTAAGGTTTTTTGGTTTTTTTATGGTTTTTAGAAGATTTTGGGTTTTTAGGGTCTTTTTTTTAAGTCTCTAAGGTTTTTAGGGATTTTAATTATTTTTAGGTATTTATGTTTTCATAGTATTTTTAATATTTTTTAGTGGTTTTTATGTTTTTAGTTATTGTTATGGATTTTTGATGATTTTAATGGGTTTTAGGGTTTTAGGGATATTGATGGGTTTTGGAATTTTTATGGGTTTTAGGGTTTTTAAGGTTTTTTAAACTTTCTAAACATTTTTATGGGTTAAAATGGTTTTTATAGTTTTTATTAGTTTTTTTTGAGTTTTTATGGGTTTTTAGGGTTTTTAATGTTTTTAGGGGTTTTATGGTTTTTACGTGTCTTTAGGGTCTTTTATACTATTTTGTATTTTTTTCTTTTTAGGGGTTTTAAGTGTTTTTATGTTTTTATGGGTTTCTTTGGGGTTTTTAGTTTTTTTATGTTTTTAAGGATTTTTAGTTATTTTTTATTTTTATGGTATTAAAGGTTTTAGGGATTTTACTAGTTTTGGGGTTTTAAAATTTTAGGGTATTTATGGGTTTTTGTGTTTTTATGTTTTTATGGGTTTTTCGTGATTTTAGGGTTTTAGGGTTTCCATATATTTTTTTAGGGATTTTATGGATTTTTAATTTTTAGGGATTTTTATGGATTTTTTGGATTTTTATGTTTTTAGGGATTTTGAGGGATTTTTGGGTTTTTCATATTTTTATGTTTTTTAGGGTTTTAGGGTGTTTTTTTTATTTTTAGGGTTTTAATGTTTTATATAGTTTTCAAGATTTTAGGTGTCTAGATGATTTTTAGAGTTTTTAGTGGTGTTTTAGGTTATTATGGGTTTTTATTTGATTTAAGATTTTTAGTGGTTTTTATGGTTTTTATGGGTTTTTTTATTTTTAGGGTTTTATCATATTTATACTTTTAGGTGTTTTAAGTGTTTTTAGGTTTTAATTTTTTTTCTTTGTGATTTTAGGGTTTGATTTTTTTATGTTTTTATGAATTTTTTGGGACTTTTTAATATTTCTATAAGTTTTAGGGATTTTTCGGGTTTTTAGTATTATTTTAGGGTTTTTTGGTTTTTTGGGGTTTTACTATTTTTATGAGTTTTTTGAGTTTTGAAGGTTTTAAATTTTTAAGCATTTTTAACATTTTTTTGGGTTTAAAGGGTTTTTACAATTTTTAGTCGTTTTTAGGGATTTTATGGAGTTTATTTGTTTTTAATGGTCATCAGGGATTTTTAGGTTTTTAGGGGTTTTAAGTGTCTTTTTAGTTTTATGGTTTTCTTATAGTTTTCATATATTTTATTTGTTTTTACCTTTTTAGGGGTTTAGGCTGTTTTTAAGACTTTTATATTTTTTAGGGATTTTAGGGATTTTAGGGTTTTTTGGGGACTTTTGGGTTCTTAGGGTTATTTTTAGTTTTTATGGTTTTAAATGTTTTTTTAGTTTTTAACAATTTTTGGGGGTTTAAGGTTTTTAAGAGTTTAGAGGGTTTTTTGTTTTTTATAGTTTTTTGGGGGGTTTTAAGGTATTTAGGGTTTTTAGTATTTTTAGGGGTTTTAACATTTTTAAGTTTTTAAAAGTTTTAGGTGTTTTTATGTTTTTAATGTTTTATTAGAGGTTTTGGGGTTTCTAGGGTTTTATATATTTTTAAAATTTTCAGGGATTTCTAATGATCTTATGGTTTTTTCTGTTTTTTGGGATTTTGAGGGTTTTTAGGGTTTTTAGGTGTTTGATAGTTTTTTTGTGTTTTATGGTTTTTTTTAGTTTTTAGGGATTGAAAGGTTTTTTATAATTTTTTAATATTTTAGTGATTTAAATGTATTTTAGTGTTTTAATAAGATTTTTTTGTCATTTTACAGGGTTTTGGGGTGTTTAATGTTTTTAGAGGTGGTATGATTTTTAGGATTCTTTAGAATTTGTAGAGACTTTTATATTTTTTTTAAATTTTTATGTTTTTAGGTTTTTATGTGTTTTTAGGTTGTTAAGGTTTCATTAGTTTTTTCCATGGTTTTATGAGTTTTTTACTTTCATGGGGATTTTTAGTATTTTTATTGGTTTCTAGGTTTTTAGTTATTTTGAAGGTTTTTTACTTTTTCTCGTTTTTAGTGGTTTTAAGTGTTTCAGGTTTTTAAGGTTTTATTAGGGTTTTAGGGTTTTTTTAAATTTTTAGTTATGTTAAATGATTATGTTTCGATTTTTAGGGTTTTCTAGGGGTTTTATAGATTTTGAGGTATTTAGTGTTTTTTAGGGATTTTGTTGTTTTTTGGGATTCTTTGGGGTTTTTTAATTTTTTTTGTTTTTAAGGGTTCGAGAGTTTTAACATTTTTAGGATTTATTACAGATTTAATAGTTTGTAGTGGGTTTTAGGGTTTTTATAGCTTTTTAGGTTTTTTATATTCTTCGGGATTTTTAGGTTTTTTAGTGTTTAATGGTTTTTAGGGTTTTAAAATGTTTTTTTATGATTTTGATGATTTTTTAGGGTTTTTATAGTTTTTTGGATTTTAGGGTTTTGTTGAGTTTTTAGGGGTTTATAGCTATTTTGGAGTATTTAAAAAAATTATCTAAAGGTATTTTAGAGTTATTAGTCAATTTTACGGTTTTTATGGAGTTTTAGGATTATATTTTGGTTTTAGGGTTTTATGGTTTTTAGTGATTTTTAGGGATTTATGGTATTTTTAAGGGTTTTAGGGCTTTTACCATTTTTATATTTTTAGGGGTTTGAATGGGTTTTAGTTTTTAATGTTTTTCTTATAATTTTTCACTATTTTTAGGGTTTTTTACATTTTTAGGGATTTTTTGGGATTTTTTTATATTTTTATGGGGTTTTATGTTTTTATGGATTTTGTTTGTTTCTCGGATTATTAGGGTTTTATAATTTTTAGGGTTTTAGGGGTTTTAAATGCTTTTTGGTTTTTAAGGGTTTCATAGTGTTTTTAGGTTTTTAATGTTTTTTACTTCTTTAAGAACTTTTAGGGCATTATTAGGATTTTAAATATTTTGTAGTGTTTTAGGGACGTTAATGGTATTTAGGGTTTTTAGTTTTTTATGATTTATTTGGGTTTTAGGATTTTTTTTGAGTTTTTTTACTATTATGGTATTTATGATTTTGTTAATTTTTTTAGGGGTTTGAAGTGTTTTTAGTGTTTTTAAGTGGTTTTAGGGTTTTTATTGGGTTTTATGGGGTTTTATGGTTTTTAAAGTTTTTAGGGTTTTTAAGGGTTTTTAGGGTTTTTAGGGGTTTAATGAATTTTTTCATTTTTTAGGTTTTTATGCATTTTAATTATTTTTAATATTTTAAGCGTTTATTTATTATTTTAAATGATTTTAGGGGTTTTACCCATTTAGGTATTTTTTTAGCTTTTTAGGCTTTTTATTGATTTTAGGGTTTTTAAGGATTTTGAGGGATCTTAGGAATTTAATGGTTTTAGGTTTTTTATAATTTTAGGGTTTCTTTTTGAGTTTATAGGGTTTTATGGTTTTTAGAGTTTTTAACTTTTTTAATGGTCTAAAGTATTTTTATTGTTTTTTTGGGTTTTATGGGTTTTATGGGGTTTTTGGGTTTTGGGTTTTTCTCTTTCTTAGTAATTTTTGGGATTTTGTTAGGATTTTTATGATTTTTGGGTTATTTGGGATATTTAGGGGCTTTAGGGGTTTTAAGGATTTTAAGGTTTTTTGGTTTTTTGGGATTTTTAGTGATTTTTTGAGTTTTTATGTGTTTTATGGTTTTTATAGTATTTTAAATATTTTTAGAGATTTAATGGGTTTTTAGAGTTTTTAATGTGGTTTAAGGGTTTTTTTTTATTTTTTGGGGTTTTAAGGGTTTTAGGGTTTAGGGTTTTTAGGGTTTTTATATTTTTTAGGTTTTTAAGAGTTTTATGTGTTTAGTATTTTTAATTATTTCTTAGGTTTTTTCACAGATTTTAGTGGTCTTTACGTTTTTGTGGATTTTTAGGGTTTTAGGGGATTTATGGTTTTTAGGGATTAGCAGGGTTTTTAGGGTTCTTAGGGTTTTTAGGGTTTTAGGGTTTTTAGGGAATTTATTATTTTTATATCTTTATGGGGTTTTAAGTGTATTTAGTTTTTTAATGTTTTCTTAGGGTTTTTCAGGTTTTTAGGGGTTTTTTGATTTTTTGAATTTTTATGTTGTTTGAGGATTTTTATGATTGTTATGGTTTATATAGATTTTTAGGGGTTTTATATTTTTAGAAATTTTAGGGTTTTATGGTTTTTTCATGATCTTTTATGGTTTTTATGTTTTAATGTTTTTTAACATTCTAAGGGGTTTAGTGGATTTTTAGAGTTTTTATTTGGTATTCACAATTTTTATAGATTTGAGGAATTTTAAGGTTTTTAGGGGTTTCTTTGGTTTTTATTTTTTTAGTTTTTTTGTTTTAATGGTTTCTTTTTCATTTTTAGTTTTTAGCGGTTTTATGTGTTTATGGTTTATTAAGATTTCATTATGGTTTTTTACATATTTATGGATTTTTAGGGTTTTCATGGATTTTTATTGTTTTTTAGTGTTTATGGATTTTGAGGGTTTTAGTGTTTTTAGGGTTTTTAGGGTTTCCCTAGGTTTTTTGGGTTTTATGGGGTTTTTTACTTTTTCCCTTTTTAAGGATTTTGGATTTTTTTAATGTTTTTTAGGATTAAAGGGTTTTTAGAGTTTTTAGTGGTTTTTTATATTTTATGGGGTTTTAGGGGTTTTTATTATTTCTAGAGATTTTATAGTTTTTAGAGGTTTTAATGTCTTTAGGGTTTATTAGTGTCTTAGAATTTTTATGGACTTTTAAGGGGTTTTAGTGTTTTTTAATTTTTAAGATTTTCTTAAGGGTTTTTAGTGTATTTAGGGCTTTTATATTTTTAGTGATTTTTCAGAAATTTTTATGATTTTTAGGGTTTTTAGGTTATTTATGTATTTTAAGGTGTTTTTGGATTTCTAAGGTTTTTAGGGTTTTTATGGGTTTTTTTGGGCAAGGACGGTTCGAGGTCAGGCTATTCCTGTCCCTCCCCCCCCCCCCCCCCGCCAAAAAAAATTATTAAAAAAAGACGCAGTAGACAGGGGAGGGGCATCGTCAATCAACCCACACCCAAAAACACTAGACACCCCCACAATACTCAAAAGTCTCTAAAAAACCTAGAAGACACACAAAACCATAAAAATAAAAAAATACAAAGCATCTCCAAAAGAATCTCCCAGCCAAACAGTGACTAGCATCCTGCAGCACCATTTTCAAACTAGTGTCTAGTAGCACACTTTCTAGCATCTGATGGCTCTTCACCAAAAAATCTCACCACCAGCACCATAATGATCATCCTACATAACATCTAAACTCATAGAAGTAGTAACTAGTATCCAACACTTTAGTTTCCAACAACCAGCATCTCCTTCCATAGCTCCCCTACTGACAGTAGTGAAAGAACACCAGCACTGATGCCGAGAGATAGATTGCAGCATATATGACTCAATTATCTAGACCAGAGCCAAGAAGCCCCTCACATAAAAGTCAAAAGGCCGCACCAATAGTAACATGCAAACCCTCCAGACCGAACAACTCACATTTAACTTTCACCACCTCCTAACCAACCATCTCCCATTTTTTTACAGCTTAGATTCCAACCATCCCCATCCGTTCCTAAGAGTTTATAGCCCAACCCACAGCACCCAAACCCTCCAGACCAAACAAGTCTTGGTAATCCACACCCTAGAGCACAGCCTACAACGCACCACCAACACCCATACCCAGGACCAAACCACAACACCCAGCACCCCTTGTGCCGAACCCATCTCCAAGAATTCACCCTAACAAACTTGCACAACATCACTAGACAGTGCGTAACATACCTCAGCAAATCCAAGATCCAGTGCCCGCAAAGGATTATGACCACAACCATAACCAATAAACAGTAATTCTTAAAATTCCACGAATTCCAACCAAATCGAGCATCAACAACTAGAAGCAAAGGCAAAACCACACAAACCTGAATCTGATGTGTGATTCGAAAAAAAGGACCAAACGAGTTCATAAAACAAACGTGCATCCATAATGAGAGTCCTAGAAACTGAGGTTTGAGCTGAGAAACCATCACCATCACCCGAGGAACAGATTTCAAGACCACCAAATCATAATCATGAACCAAACGACATCTTCTGTTACTAAGCCAAGAAGACCACCAAAAACATCCCAACCACAGATCTGGAAAGGGGAGGGTCGCATCAATCTGGCTACCTCAAAGCCTCGCCTTGCCATGAATCTTCACAAACCACATGGACTCGCACATTTCAATAACCTCACCACCCGTAGAGTTAACCAAAGATATTGCCATGATAAAGAAGGAGCCACCACAAGTGAGAAAAATCTCTAAGAAGAGCAGTATCCAGATCCACCGAGGAAGATCCCTTCTACCATAAGATTCATTCCAAACAATTTCCACCCTTTCTTGAAGAGAAATGCTAGAGCCCATCAAGAACAAGCATCTGCCTCATCTCCCACAAGCATGATTTTTAGGTTTTTATGGGTTTTAATTTTTTTTACATATTTTTACATTTTTAGGGTTTTAAAGGTTTTTAATATTTTTAAATGGGTCTTATGTGTTTTTAGGGGTTTTAATGTTTTTATGTGTTTTATGGTTTTTAAGGATTTTAGGGATTTTTTTTGTTTTTAGATTTTTAGAGGTTTTAAGTTTTTTTAGTTTTTTTAAGGTTTTTGTTGGGTTTCTCAAAAATTTTAGGATTTTTTACATTTTTAGGTTTTTAGGGTTTTTTTAGGATTTTTATGGTTTTTAGGGCCTTTATAGATTTTTAGGGTTTTATTGGTATTAAGAATTTTTTGTTGTTTTTGGTTTTTGTGATTTTTTGAGTTTTTAGGGTTTTAAGGATTTTTAGTGTTTTTTTAACATATTTAGTGTTTAAATATTGTTTATTTTTTTATTGATATTTAGCATTTTTATGGGTTTTATGGTTTTTAAGGGTTTCACGGGTTTTTTGGTTTTAGGGGTTTTAGGGTTTTTATGGTTTTAGGGGTGTTTAGGTTTTCATAGATTTTAAGTGATTTTGATTTTTAATTTTTTCTTAAGGTTTTTCTAGGTTTTTAGGATTTTTATGTTTTTGGTATTTCTTGGGCTTCTAAATGATTTTTATGGGTTTTTTTATTTTGAGGTATTTTAATGTTTTTTATGGTTTTAGTGTTCTTATAATATTAAGGTATTTAAGGGATTTAAGTGTTTTTTTGTTTTTAAAGAATTATTATCATTTTTAGGGTTTTTGGGTTTTTTATGTTTTTAAATAATTTTCGGTATTTTGTAGGATTTTTATGGGGTGTTTCTGGGTTATAGGTATTTTTTGGGTTTTTAGGTTTTTTAAAGTATTTCAAGTTTAATGATATTTTAGAGTTTTTAGTTGGTTTTAGGGTTTTATGGGGTTTAAATATTTTTTTTTGGGTTTTATATTTTTATGTTTTGTAGGGTTGTTAATGTTTTTTTAGGTTTTTAGATGTTTTGAGTGTTTTTAGGTTTTTTAGGGTATTTAGGGTTCTTTAAATTTTTAGATAATTTTAGGGATTTTTTATGTTTTTTTGGTTTTATAAGGATTTTAGGGATTTTGATGTTTATAAGGTTTTTAAGGTTTTTAGGGGTTTCTGTGTTTTTTAGGTTTTTTGGGGGTTTAAATGATTTTAAGATTTTTAGGGGCTTTACTCTTTTTGGTATTTTTAGGGATTCTTAGGATTTTTTTTCAGTGTTTTGAGGGATTTTTAGTTTTTTAGGAATTTTTTGTTTTATTAGGATTTTTTAGGTTTTTAGCGGTGCTATGTGTTTATAAATTTTTATGTTTATCATAGTGTTTTTAAATTTTTAGGTTTTTTAGATATTTGGTACGATTTTTTTGGTGGTTTTTGTGTTTTTTGGGATTTTTAGGGGTTTTAGTGTTTTTATAGTTTTTTTTTGGGTTTTAGGGGTTTTTTTAGTTTTTAGGTTCTTAATGTTTAAATAGGGTTTTCAAAATTTTAGGGGTTGAAAGGGGTTTTATAGTATTTAATGTCTTTAGGGTTTTTAGGTTTTTAGTGGTTTTTTGGGTTTTTAGGGTTTTGGGGGTGGTTGGTGTTTTTAGGGGTTTAAGGGGATTAAGGGATTTTCTGGTTTTTATTATTTTTTAGGTTTTTGGGTTTCATGTTTTTTAAGTTTTAATGGTTTTCTTGGGGGGGGGGTTTGGTTTTTGGGTGTTTTAACATTTTTAGGAATTTTTTCTATTTATTAATACTTTTTAGTGTTTTTAAGGATTTTTAGGTTTTCTATAGTTTTTTAGGGTTTTTATGGATTTTTTTGTTTTAATTTTTTTAGGGTTTTATGATTTTTTGTGGTTATCATGTTTTTAAGGGTTTAATGTTTTTTTATATATTTTTAATGGTTCTAGGATTTTTATGGGTTTTAGGTGTTTTTATGGCGTTTCATGGATTTTTAGAGTCTTTAGTGTTTTTTTTCTTTTTTAGGGGGTTTAAGTGTTTTTAGGTTTGCAAGATTTTTTAGGGATTTTTAGGGTTTATATTGATTTTTTACAATTTTTGTTATTTTTTTATTGATTTTTATGGTTTTTTGGGTATTTAGTAATTTTGATGTTTTTATGGGTTTTACGGGTTTTTATGATTTTTAACATTTTTTGGTTTTTAGGGGTTATAATTTTTTTAGGTTTTTAAGGTTTTCTTTGGGGTTTTCATAGTTTTTAGGATTTTTTAAATTATAAATGATATGGTGGGTTTTTTTGGAATTTAATTGTTTTTAGGGTTTTGTAGTTATTTTGATGATTTTTAGGGTTTTTAGTGTTTTCAGAGTTTTTTTTGAGATTTTAGGGCTTTATATTTTTTAGGTTTTTTTGATTTTTTAGAGTTTTTAGCATTTTTAGGGGTTTAAAGGTTTTTTAGATTTTTATGGGTTTTAGGGTTTTTATCAGTTTTTATGTTTTTAATGGTTTTAAGGGGTTTTATGGTTTTTAGGGGTTTAAGGTATTTTAGGGGTTTTATTGTTTTTAGGGTTTTTATGGGTTTAGTTGTTTTTCAGTTTTTAATGATTTCTTTGGGGATTTCCTAGATTGTAGGGTTTTTAGTATTCAGGTATTTTTTTGAGTTGTGTTGATGGTTTTTTTGGGTTTTATGGATTTTGAGGGTTGGTTTGTGGTTCTTAGGATTTTAACAATTTTTAGAGGTTTTAAATTTATTTTGGTTTTTAGGTTTTTTAGGGAATTTCACGATTTTAAGGTTTTTTATGTTTTTAGGGATTTTATAAGATTTTTTAGTTTTTTGGATTTTTTGGAATTTTTAGGGTTTTTAGGGTTTTTATGGTTTTATAGTTTTTATTATTTTTTGGGGGTTTAGTGTTTATTTTTTGTTTTTTTTGGTTTTATGGGTTTTTAGAGTTTTCTATAATTTTAAGGGGTTTAAATGGTTTTAGTGTTTTATTTGTGGTTTTTAGGGTATTTATGGTTTTGGTGGTGTTTATGATTTTTAGGGTTTTTATGATTTTTACGGTCTTTTAGGTTTTTAGGGTATTTAGTATTTTTTGGTTTTTGGGGTTTTAAATGTTTTTAGGTTTTAGGCTTTCTAAGGGGTTTTCAGGGTGTTTGGATATTTTTTTATGTTTTTAGGTATTTTTAGGGATTTTTTGGTATTTTATAGTATTTAGGGTTTTTAGGGATATGGAGGGGATTTATGGTTTTTTAGGGTTTTTAGGTTTTGGGGTTTTTATTGTTTTTTGGTTCTTTAATAATTTTTACTTTTTTAATTTTTTCTTAGGTATTTTTAGGGTTTTTAGGTTTTTTTACATTTTTAAGGATTCTTAGGTATTTTGATATTTTAATGGGTTTTAGGGTTTTTTGGGATTTTAAGGTTTTTTAGGGTTTTTTTGGTTTTTATGATGTTTTTAGTTTTCTTAGGGGATTTTGAATTTTTTATATTTTCATCATTTTTTAGAGTTTTTAATTTTTTTATTGATATAAATGTTAATTAGATTTTTATTGGGGTTTTAGGGTTTCTATGGGGTTTTATGGGTTTTAATTATTTTAGGTGTATATAGGGGTTTTTATTGTTTATATGCTTTTAAAGGTTTTAGGGTCATTTAGATTTTTTAGCATTTTTAGGTTTTTAGGGGTTTTAAGTGTTTTTGGTTTTTTAGGTTTTCTTAGGGTTTTCATCGTTTTTCTATTTTTTGGGATTTTTCGCGGATTTTTTTGATTTTTATGGTTTTTTGGATTTTCATTGATTTTATGGGTTTGGAGGGTATTAATTGTTTTGGGGTTTTTTGTGGGTTTAAAATGTTTTTTTAATTTTTTATTATTTTTAAGGGTTTATAGGTTTTTTAGAGTTTTTAGTGGATTTTAGCAATTTTAGGGGTTTTGGGGTTTTTGGTGGTTTTAATATTTTAGGGGTTTTAAGTGTTTTTCATTTTTTTTCTTATGGTTTTTATGGTTTTCACATTTTTAGTGGTTTTTAGGATTTTTGGGGGAATTTTATGGATTTTTAGGGTTATTTGGGATTTTGTTGGTTTTTATGGGTTTTAGGGGTTTTAGGGGGTTTAGTGTTTCCTTTGGATTTTATGGGCAAGAAAGATGCAAGGCCAGGCTATTCCTAGCCGCCCAAAGTTTATTATAAAAAAGAAACTACAGAAAAGGGAGCGGCGGGGTCAATCAACCCACACCCAAAAACCCTGGACACCCCCACAAAAAGTCCCCAAAAAACCCAAAAGACACACAAAACCAACAAATAATAAAAACAAAACCATCTCTATCAGCATCTCTCAGCCAGCCAGCAACCAACATCCCGCAACACTTTTTTCATCATCCATCACCTCCTTGCAAAGCTTATCCACCACCATCAACATAGAAATGCGGAAGCAATGCCCTATTACCTCCCATCCAAGTAGCAACCATCATCTCATCACACCACTTTCATCATCCATCAATCCTCCACCAAGTAGAACCACTGCCAGCAATGCAGAACCACCAACACCAAACTCATCACCATCAGCTTCATCAAATCCTATCCTAGCAGCAATAAACATAGAGTCCAACAATAAACAAATCCTTCTACACCTCATAACCAAGCAGCAAGAAAAATATTAACCACCAGCAGCAACAAACCATTAGCACCAAAAATATCAACCTCCAAATCATCTTGTTTCAGACAAGAAGTAACCAGTATACAACTCTTCAGATTCCAACAACCATCATCTCCTTCAACAACTCCCCTAATAGAATTAATCCCCATCTGTCTCCTTAGATCCCAGCAACCATCACCTTTCAAAAAACCGAAACGCAACACCCATAATACCTTGTTATGAACCATAACCAAATATCCCCCACATCAAAGTCAATAAGAAGCAGTAATAAAACCCCACAAAACTAGCCACAACTAGTGAAGCAACCATAGAGATAACAGAGAAGATGACAACAACAAAACCTCAAATGCACCTCCTGCATCTTCTGAGCAGAACCAGAAGCCCCCATCGCAGGGTTGAGCACCATTCTCCATGTTCCATCACAAGGCCAGAAAAGTCGCCAAGAATCACCCAACCACAATCCCTAAAAACCATAAACCCAAAAAACTCCTAGAATCACCTAAAAACCCATAAAATGCATAAAAACCCCTAAAATACTTAATAATATAAAAAACACTAAAAACACCGAAAACATTGAAATCCCTGAAAAACCAAACACTCTAAACCCCTAAAGAACCTAAAAATGCTAACAGCACTGAAGAGCCCTAAAACCATAAAAAACCCTAAAACCCTAAATATTCTCTTAAACCCATAAAAACCCTAAATACCGTATGAAATCACCAAAAATCCAAATAAACTAAAAACCCTTAAAGCCACCAAAAAACCTATAAAAACCAAAAAACACCAAAAACCCTAGAAACGTACATAATGATAAGCCCCCTAAAAACACTAAAAACAGTAAAAACCGTAAAAACCTAAAACCCATCAAAATCCCTAAAAACCATAAGAAACCATAAAAATTCCAAAAATACATCAAAATCCAAAAAGCATAAAAACTGAAAAAAAACCCCAAAACACTAAGAAATCCTAAAAAACATAAAACCCTAAAACCCCTAAAATACCTAAAAATTATAAAAAACATAAAATAAATCCTAAAAATACCCTAAATACATGAAAAACCCATTAAAACACCCAAACACTTAAAAAGATAAGAACCCTTTAAACCCATCAAAAACAAAAAAAATTAAAAACCATAAAACCCCAAAAAATACACTAAAATCTCTCAAAACCATAAAAAACCCTTAAACCCCTTAAAAAACCCTAAGACCCACAAAACCATAAAATACCAATCAAAAATATAAAACACCTTTAAAATCCTAAAAACGTTAAAAAATATAAAAAACCTTAAAATCCCTAAAAAACACAAAAAAACACTAAAAACACAAAAAACCCAAAAAACCCCAAAACCCCTTAAAACCGTCAAAATCCAAAAAAAACCCAAAAACCCATAAAAATCCTAAAAAATATCTGAAAACATAAAAAACCCTAAAAACCCTAAAAAACCCATAAGAAAACCACAAGAACATAAAAAAAATTAAAACCCTTAAAATCCTAAAAATACTGAAAACCCTAAAAATTCATAAAACCCTAAAAACCCTAAAACCCTCAAAATCCCGAAAAACTCAAAAATCATAAAAATGATAAAAAATCACCAATAAACCTAAAAAGGTCAAAAACCCTAAAAATACTAAATACCCTATGAAAACCATAAAAACCTAAAAACATTTAAAACCCCTAAAAAAAATCAAAAAATGATAAAAAAAACCCTATAAACCATAAAGATCCCTCAAACCATAAAAACCATAAAAAACCATAAAATCATTTAAGACCACAAAAAACTCCAAAATCCCTTTAAACAAATAATTTTTTTTTAAAAAAATTAACATTTAAAAGGCTAAAAAACTCAATAAAAATCCAAAATACACACAAATCCATAGAAAACTTAAAAATCCTCCAATCCCTGAAACCATCAAAATCTCTAAAAACTATAAATAAAAATTATAAAAAACCCTAAAAATCCTTAAAAACCTAACAACCCATAAAAATCCTAAAAACCCTACAAATCCCTCAGAATGAAAAAAACCTGAAAAACCCTGAAAAACCCTATGAAAACCATAAAAACATTAAAACACTTTAAACTGATAAAAATCCTAAATATATTAAAATCCTTAAAAGACCATAAAAATTATTAAAACCCCTAAATATTAAAAACCCCTAAAAATTAAAAACCCATAAAACACTAAAAAACCATGACAACCCGTAAACACCCAAAACCGACTAAAAACATTAAAACCCTTTAATCTCCTAAAACGGTAAGAAACTATAGAAAAATTTAAAACCCCTAAAAACACAAAAAAAAAACCTAGAAACCCAAAAAAACATAAAAAACATTAAGAAATAAAAATCATTAAAAAACATCCAAATCAATAGAACCCTTAAAAACTATAAAAATCCTAAAATATCTCTAAAAATATTTAAAAATTTAAAAACCCCTAAATCCCTAAAAAACCCCAAAGAAAAATATAAAAACTTAAAAACACATAAACCCCCGGAAAATACTAAAAACGCTAAAAAACATAAAAACCCTAAATTCCCTAAAACCCTAAAACTCTAAAAAACAATAAGAAATGTAAAAACCATAAAAATCCAAATAACCCCTAAAAAACCCTAAACACACAAAAAACCCTAGAAACCCTAAAAAACCCTATGAAAACCTTAATACCCACAAAAACCATGAATCCCCTAAAACCCTAAAACCATAAACCCCTAAATTTCGTAAAAAACCCTAAAACCCATAAAAATCCTAAAACCACTAAAAACTATAAAAAACCTTTAAACCCCTAAAAATGTTAAAATACCTCTAAAGAACGTAAAAAAACCCTGAAATCTCAAAAAAAAACCCCCAAAATCCCAAAAAATCAATAAATCCCTAAAAACCCCTAAAAACCATTAAAATCCATAAAAACCCTAAAAACCCATAAAATCCGACAAATTCCCTAAAAATCCTTAAAAACATAAAAACCCTAAAAACCATGAAAAACCAAATAAAAACTAAAAACACACGTAAAATTCCTAAAAACATAAAAAATGTTAAAAACCTTAAAAAATCCTAAAAACCCGTAAAAATGATAAAACCCCTTAAAACCTAAAAAACCATAAAACCCCAAAAAACCCTTAAAACCACTAAAAACTATAAAAACACTTTAAACCCCTTCAAATTTCAATAAAATCTCTAAAAACCATAAAACCCTAAAAACTCAAAAAAACCCATAAAAACCCAAAAAACCCAAAAAAACGCCTCAAAATCCCTGAAAACAATAAAAACCATAAAAATCCTAAAAATCCTAAAAATCCCTAAAAATACCTAAAAATGTATAAACCTCTAAAACCTTGAAAACACCTATGTAAACCATAAAAACCATAAAACACAAAAAACTACAAAAACTGATAAAAACCAAAAAAACTTACAGATCCTCAAAATACCTAAAATCCCTAAAAACCCTAAAATCCATAAAATGTCCTAAAAATACTTAAAAAACATAAAGCCCCATAAACCTTTGAAAACCCCAAAGAAACCATTAAAACCCTAGAAACACATAAATCCCTTAAAAACCTATAAACAGTAAAAACCCTAAAAAACCCTAAAACACCCTAAAGACTCTAAAAACTCCAAAAACCTTAAAAACCCTTATTACCCATAAACACCCTAAATAACTAAAAAATCTACAAACCCATTAAATCCATAAAAATGTTAAAAATCTCTAAAATAGATTAAAACCATAAAAACTAAAAAAACAACATAACCTAAAAAAACCATAAAAACCCAAATAACCCAAACAACCTAAAAATCCATAATAACTAAAAAAATCCCAAAAACCCTAAAAACCAAAAATATCCAAAAAACTGATAAAATTATAAGAAGATAAAAAACCTTATATCCCCTAATAAAACCATAAAATTTAAAACACATAAGACCGATAATAACCACGAAATGAAAAAAAATTAAAAACCCTAAAATACCCTAAAACCCTAAAATTCCTAAAAACCCTTTAAAATCCTAAAAAATACCTAAAAATATGTAAAAACGTAAAAGATATTAAAAACCATGAAAATACCTTGGAAAACCTTTAAAACCTAAAAACACATAACACCCTAAAAACATAACAAACACTAAAAACCCTAAACAAGCCTTAAAAACCCAAAAAATCATAAAAAGCCTAAAAACATTAAAAAACCCAAAAATACCATAAAACCCATAAGACTAATAAATTTTAATAAAACATTTAAACACCCAAAAATAATCACAACTATAAAAACATTTAAAACCCTAAAACTATAAAAGCCCCCTAAAACCCATAAAAACTCAAAAACCCCTCAGTGTCCCTAAAAAACCATAAAATCCTAAAAAACACATAAAAAATACATAAAGATCATAAAAACCCATAAAAAACCATAATAAACAAAAAAACACTTAAAGTACCTAAAAACCTAAAAATGATAAAAAAACCCTAACAAACACTGAGAAACATAAAAATCCCTATTATCCCTAACAACCCATAAAATCCTTAAAATTACCTAAAAATGTAAAAACCCTAAAAACCTGAAAAAACATAAAAAACTAGAAACACATAAAGCCCCTAACAAACCTAAAAAATTAAAAAAAACCCCTAAAAACTATAAAAACTCCTCAAAATCACTCAAAACACTAAAGACCATAAAAATCATAAAAATTACCTAAAATACAAAAAAACATAAAAAACCATAAAACCCTATAAAACCCTATGAAAAAATTAAAAATCAAAAAACACTTAAAACCCCTAAATACAATAAATAAATTCTAAAAACCCTAAAACCCATAAAAACCTTAAAAAAATCTAAAAACATTTAAAAACTCAAAAGAAATCTAAAAAACCTTACAACTCTAAAAACTCAAAAAGGACCCCTAAAACCAAAAACAATACAAAACCATAAAAACCGATAAAACCTTATAAATAATTAAAATCATAAAAAATCCAAAAAATGATTCATAATGTAACAAACCCTAAAAACCCTAAAAACACATTAAAAAACGAAAAAACATAAATCCACTGAAAAACTAAAAATGCTGCAACCCCCCAAAAACCATAAAACTCTAATAAAACCCTCAAAATCCCTAAAAATCATAAAAACCAAAAAAAATATTAAAAAAATACCTATAAATCCATAAAAACATAAAAATCCTAAAAACTATAAAAACCCTAAAACACCATAAAATCCCACAAAATCTCTAAAAACCAAAAAAATCATAAAAATCTCTAAAAATACCTAAAAACATTAAAAACCCTAAAAATGTTAAAATTCCTAAAAAACCAAAAAACCGTAAAAACACATAAAACTCCTAGAAAACCTAAAAATTCTAAAAACTATAAAACCCCTAACACCTTAAAAACCCTCAAAATCCCAAAAAAACTAAAAAACCAAAAAAATAGTAATAAATCCCTAAAAGTCCATAAAACGTAAAAACACTAGAAAAATTTAAAAAACGTAATAAAACCTTAAAAACTAAAAAAACATACATCCCAAAAAACATAAAGACTATAAAACCCCTAAAACACTAAAAAGGCCATAAACCCACTAAAACCCCTAACATTAATAAAACCCTCCAATCTCCGTAAAAACCACTAAAAACGGGTAAAAACCTTTAAAACCTCCTAAAACCCCTTGAAACCCACAAAAAACACTGAACCCCCAATAAACCCCTAAAAAGTTGAAAAAACTCTAAAAATATTCAATACTATAAAAACTGAAAGAAACTCTTAAAACCCATATAAAACCCATAAAGACTGAAAATATACATAAAAATTCTTAAAAATGTAAAAAACATAAAATCCCTGAAAAATAGTATGAAAATATTAAAAAACCAAAAAACACTTAAAATCCCTAAAAAACAAAAAAAACACTAAAAATCCAAAAAACGTAAAAAAACCCATAAAACACTAAAAATATGTAAAAAAACCCTAAAAACCAAAAGTCCAAAAGAATCCCTAAAACATAAAAAACCGTAGAAACCCTTTAAAACATTATGAAAACCTTAAAAACATAAAAATAATTAAAACCCCAAAAATACCTAAAAACACTAAATACCCCTAAAAAGTATAAAACACCTTTAAACCCCTAAAAAATAAAAAAACCCTAAAAATATAAAAAACAAAGAAACCACAAATAACACTAAAAACACCTAAATACCCTTGAATTCCCTAAAAAACTAAATTCCATAAATATTCTAAAAACCCCTCAGAATCCCTGAAAATGTGAAAACCTCTAAAACCCCTTAAAACCCCTTAGAAAATATTCAAAACTTAAAAACACATAAAACCACTAAAAACCTAAAAATGATAAAACCCTAACACCCATAAAATTCTTAATAACACTAAATACTCTAAAAATATCGAAAAACATTAAAAATCATAAAAATTCCATAAAATCCATAAAAACGAAAAAACCCTAAAAATATTAACAAATACTTAGAAAACCATAAAAACCTAAATACAATTAAAACCCCTAAAATCCTAAAAATGATAAAAATGCACAAAACCCTAAAATTCCATAAAAACACTACAAATACAAAACAACCATAAACTCTTAACACCCTTAAAAAACCAGAAAACCCATAAAAATCCTAAAAATTAATTAAAAACTCTAAAACCCCTTAAAACCCATAAAAACATTATAGTACTATAAAAACATTAAAACCCCAAAAAACATGAAAAACCCTAAAAAACCTTAGAATCCCTAAAAACCATATACAACCATAAAAATCCTAAAAAATCCCACAAAATACCTAAAAACATAAAAAACCCTAAAAACCTAGAAAACCCCTAAAAAAACCTTAAAAACCTAAAATAAATAAAATCCTTAAAAACAAAAAATATCTAAAAACCCTAAAAACCATAAAAACACATAAAAATTATGAAACCCTCAAAATCACTAAAAACCCTAAAAACTATAGAATTCCTAAAAAAATCCATCAAAATCCAAAAAAATATAAAAACCCTAAAAAACATGAATACCCCTAAGAAAATGACAAAAACCTAAAAGAAAATTATGCCCCTAAAATATGAAAAATTATAAAAACTTTAAAAAGAGAATTAAAACTGTAAACCCATAAAATCCTTATAAACCCTAAAACCCAATAAAACCTTTCAAAACATTAACACCCCCCAAACCCATAAAAAATCATCAAAACAACTAAAAAAATCTAGAAATCCTATGAACCCCTAAAAACATTAAAAAAACTCTAAAAATGTGAATGCACACAAAAACTCAAAAAAACAAAATTGAAAAAACAATAAAAACCCTAGAAACTATAATAATCCTCAAAATTCTAAAAATACATAAAAAATCCTAAAAATCCTAAAAACCCTAAAAATCACTAAAAATGTAAAAACCATTAAAAACATGAAAATGACTTAGAGAACTTTAAAATTATGAAAAATATTAAAACTAATGAAAACATAAAAATGCTAAGAATCCTAAAAACCCTTAAAATTCTATAAAACCGTAAAAACCCTGAAAATACATAAATACCATAAAAAATCATTAAAATCATAAAAATCCCAAAAATATACTAAAAATGTTAAAAACCCAAAAAACCATGAAAACATTTAAGAAATATTTACAAACATAAAATCACTTAAATCACCTAAAATTCATATGAAATGTAAAGAACCATAAGAACCCCTAAAACCACCTAAAAACTATAAAAATCATAAAACCCCATAAAAAGCTAAAAAATCCTAAAAAACCATAAATACTCTAAAACCCTACTAAATCTCTAAAAACCCTTTAAACCCCTAAAAATGAAAAAAAATCTAAAAAGACTAAAACCTAAAAATAAGTCTGACTAACATAAAAAACCAAAAAACCAAAAAACCCTCAAAATCCCTAAAACACCTAGAATCCATAAAAATCATAAAAAATCCCTAACAATCCCAAAAAACATAAAAAACCCAAAAAACCCTAAAAACCATAAGAAAACCATAAAAGTATAAAAATAATTAAAACCCATAAAAACATAATAAATGCTAAAATCCCTAAACCCCTAAAACCCTCAAAATCCCTAAAACCATAAAACCCCATAAAAATCAATTAAAAGCTCTAAAAATCCCCAAAAACATTAAATGCCCTATAAATCCTATAAATCCTAAAAACCCCTAAGAAAAACTTATTAACCTAAAATAATTATAACCCCTAAATACATAAAAAATTCAAAAAACCCTATAAACCATAAAAGGATCATAAAAACCCTAAAACCCCTAAAAACCACACAACCACTAAAACCATTAAAAACCCAAAATCCCCATAAACCCCTAAAAACACCCTAAAACTATAAAAACCCTTTAAACCCCTAAAATGTTAAAAAAATCTAAAAACCCTTAAAAATAATAAAAAACTACAAAACCCAGAAAACCAATAAAACCATTAAAAACCTAAAAACCAAAAAAACCATTGAAATCTATAAAAATCATTAAAAAAAATAAAAATTATAAAAACCACTAAAAATCACTTTAAATGAAAACCCCGTAAAATATCAGAAAAAACCTTTGAAACCCTTAATATATAAAATCATTTAAACCAATAATAACATAAAAAATTCAAAAACCTTAAACAAGACTAAAAACCAAGAAAACCCTTCAAACCGTTCTGGAATTTGTTCTGGCTCTTCTAGGGGTGGTGAATCTCTGTCTGCTGGTGGGAGGGGCCTCCCTCGGGTGGAGGTGAAGGGGGCGATTGGGGAGGTTCCCCACTCTGTGGCTACCGATGTGCCCTGCTCGTCTCCTCTGTTGGCTGGTAGTGGGTTAGAAATCTCTCTGATGGATTCAGGTGGCTTCTTGGTGAGTTTGGAAGCAAGCGCCGGTGTCTCAGGGAATGCTGTTGAGGATGAAGTCATGCTCGCTGAGGGAGGAATTCATGGCTCTGCTGAAGGTGTTCACGAGTCTGGTGAAGATATTAGGATGAAAACTGAGATAGATAGGACAATTGAGATGGATGTCTGGCCAGGAAATGTGAAAAATTCCTGCAAGGATCTGGGATGGGATGACACAACTGGATTAAAGGTTGATGAGAATGCTGGTGGATCTGTTCTAACGGATGAGGCTCCTGTGAATGTTTCTAAGGATGCAGGTTCGGCCGAGCCTGCTATGGGTGGGGTACGGGTGGAAGATGCTGCAAATGAGGATGTTGTTGCTCAGGAAACCAGGTCTGGAGATGACTGGATTTCATGATCAGCTGAGGAAAAGCCCATACTGGATGGGGATATAGACTAGTGTGATGCCCCGCTGGTCTTGCATGGGTATCCTGGCGTGGGGGGACCTGGAATGGGGCTTGGGTTATCATCCCCCTCTGATTGCAGTGCTGAGGACCTTCCTAGTGACCAGCTCCGATATGCTGGTGATGCTGGTGGTCCTTCCATGGACCTACAGAGGGCGATGATCCTTCATGATGTTACCTCTGCTGAAGACTTTTGTGTGAAGCTCCATGAGATGGTATGGGTTGAAAGGTAAAGGTTCCCTCTTGAAGGTGAGGCAAGGAGGCTTGGGGAGAGGCTTGCTGGGGCTGATCGACGGATAAATGCTGCTATGGTCACATCAAGGGAGAAAAAAATCAGCGGAGGTGTTGAAACTCCTGAGGCAGAAAGCAAGAAGGGAAAGGAACCATTAGCCTCTAGTGATGGTGGAAATGGAACAAAGATGTCTACTGCGGGAACCTCCTCTGCCCCACCAAGACGAAGAAGGAGGAGGGATTACTCTTCCCTCCCACGCCCAATGGCAACTAGGGCCTCCTCACAAGCTGTCAAACTGAATCTAAAGGTGAATAAGTGAGAGAGGCCTTATTTTTCTGCTGAGCAGGTAAAAGCTATGGAGAAGCTGCGGTCCAAACTTGGCATGCCAGAATATTTTGACTCTGGATGGGACTCAATGGACTAGGGTGATGAATCAGATTTTAGCGTTGCTGATGATGGCGGCGGCTTTGGTGTTGGCATGGGGTTTCGTGATGCGGAGCTAGAGGATTTTGGCGGCGATGTTGACTGACCTTCTCTGTGTGTGATTTTCTTTTGGTCACTGTGTCCTTTTTGGTCTTGCGCTTTGTTTCTTTTTTTCTTTTCTTTTGTGGACCTCGGGCTAAGGTCGTAAGGGGTTTTCGGTGTGGATTGATTGATCCCTCCCCTCCCTTGTCTGCAGTGTCTGTATCCTTTGTTTATAAATTTTGGGGGGTTCTGGGAATAGCCTGGACCCGTGCCTTCTTTGCCTAAAACACCTAAAAACATTAAATACATAAAAACCCATAAGAAAACCTTAAAAACCTTAAAAACATAAAACCCCCAAAAAACCTAAAAAATAGTGAAAACCATAAAAAACTCTAAAAGACCCTAAAACCCCTAAAAACTATAAAACCCCTAAAAATCCATAAACCCAATAAAAACACTAAAACCCCTAAAAAGACTAAAATCCTTTAAAACCCCTAAAATGTTAAAAGAACAATAAAAACATAAAGTCCCTAAAAGGTAAAAAAACCTTAACCCCCCTAATCATAATAAACACTAAACCCCCTAAAACCCCTAAGAAATATGGTGGAGCACTTCCCCGAGTCTCTCTCTCGCTCGATGCTTCTTCCAGGTTTTCCCCTGGATCCTGCTCAGAGCATTGATGTTGGATCCTCGGTTCTTCCCGGTTCTCGACAATGGTGTGCTATAGATGAGCTATACAACCTCAAGGTGGTGGTGGCTTTATGTCTTTGGCGGATTCGGGTTCCCCATATGCCTTTTCTCTGAGTTTCAGACTTGGATGAGGCTTTTCTCCATTGCTGGCAGGCTTGAGATCTGATGGCTATGGTGCTTGAGAGGTCTTCAGATCAGTCCAATCTGGAATGTGATGAAGTCGACGGCTACCATCAGCCATGGATCAGGGTGATTTTTCCAGATATGGGGTTTCCATGGATGGGTCAGCGGGGTCAAGGTAATCAACAGCGGAGATGGTTGCTTCAGTGATACAGGTTCTGGAGTACTCGACGGTTGGTCGCCAACACCGGTTTGCTACTTTGGTGTCCTGTTTCTCCTTGGTAGCCGCTTTGTTTCTGTGGGTACATGCTTTATCTACTGTTATGGATTGTTCTGATTGTGGTTGGTTTTGTTGGATGGGCTCTTCATATGGTTAGGATTGAGTCTCTGAGTAAGATGGTTTTGGCTTTATCGATTTATTTGATGTTGTTGTGGCAATTAGTGTGTGATGATGTGAGAGAGTGTCTATTTTTCACTGCTGGTTTACGAGCTAATGTCTACGAGTTTGGTGCTAGTGGCTATGTATTGCTGGTGGTGGATCTTCTTAGTGATCGGGTGCTGGAGGCTGCTAATTCTAGTGGTTTTGTACTACTGATGGTTGATATGCATGGAAAGAAGATGATTGATGATTGCAACGTTACTACGGGATGGTTGCTGCTTGGATGGGATGTGATGAAGCCGAAGATCTTGAGTTCGATGCTGATGGTTATGTGATGCTATTGGTGGATCTCTTTGGGGAGGAGATCCTGGATGCTGGAAGGTGTGATATTGGATGCCGGTTCTGGACTAAAGTTTCTACATTAGAGGTTTCACTATTTTGTGGTTGTGGCTGGACTGGATGAGAACCACTTCTGGTGTTGGTTCATGAAATTGGGGCACTGGATGTTGTGGTTTGGTTTGGGAAAAGATTGGTTTGTAGTTATCGCTTGTTGGAATCTGAGCTGCTGGTAGATGGTTAATATTTTTTGGAGACTTTGCTGTCGAGTAATGGTTGATTCTTGGCGGAGGAATAGGATGGTAACTACTGCATGGATGAGTGGTGATGAAGTGGGTTCCTACGAGGTGAAGGCATTGAATTCTAGGAACTGTGATACATGTATTAGTTACTATTTGGTAGGTTGATTGGAGCTACCGAATGCTTGAGTTGGATGAGACGGTGCTAAAGCTGCTGCTGTGTTTTGGTCTTTTGTGTCCTTTTCAATCTTTTTTTCCTTTTGGGGATTTTTTTGGGTATGGTTTTATTGAACTTTCCCTTCCCTAGTCTACAGTGTCCTCTTTTTCTTAATAAATTTTGGGGGTTCCAGGAACAAACTGGTTCCCTCATTTTCCTTTGCCCAAAAAATCATAAAAACCCTCAAAATTCTTAAAAACCCTAAAATACCCAAAAAATATATAAAAACCAACCCCTAAAAATTAAAAAACACCTAAAAACCAGAAAAACCATGAAAAACCCTTTGAAAACCTAAAAAACCAAAACAAACATAAAACCACTATAAGCTAAAAAATGATAATAATGCTAAAAACCCTAACACCCTCAAAATCTGTAAAAAACCCTAAAATCCTAAAAATCAAAAAAAATCCCGAAAATTACTTAAAAGCATAAAAACCCCTAAAAACCCAAAGAAAACATTAAAAACATAAAAACAGAAAAAAAACCCTAAAAGACATAAAAAAATACGAAAAAATCCAAAAACCCTAAAAAGACTATAACATCCCAAAAAGACCCAAAAAACAAAAAAAAACCCTAAAAACATTTAAAAACTCTAAAAACCCAAAAAACCCACTAAAAACCTTAAAAAACCCAAAATCCCAAAAAATTATAAAATCCCTAGAAACCATAAAACCCCATAAAATACAAAAAAATCCCTAAAAAGCCCCCCAAAAAGTAAAAAACCCTAAAATCCCTAAAAATCCATAATATTACCTTAAAAACCTAAAAGCACCTAAAACACATAAAAAACAAAAAAAATGCCCTAAAAACCTCAAAATGTTAAAAACAAATAAAAACTCTCAAAATCCATAAAACCCCAAAAAAGATAAAAATTTTAAAAAATAATTAAAAATCCAATAAAGTTAAAAGAACCTAAAAACTGTTAAAACCTAATAGAACCTTAAAAACAATAAAATAATGAAAACCACTAAAAAATCAAAAAATTATAAAAACCCTAAAAGAACTTAAAACCCCAAAAAAACCAAAAAACCCATAAAACCCCTAATAACATTAAAAACCATTAAACTCATTAAAACATTAAAAATCCACTAAAAAAATTCAAAAACCCCTTTAAACCTATAAAAATGTTAAAAAACTCTAAAAACATTCAAAACCCCATAAAACCACTAAAATTCTAAAAAAATTCTAAAAACCCAAAAACACATTTAAACCCCTGGAAAACCTAAAAATACTAAAAACCCCCAAAATATCCGAAAATGTAAAAAACCCTGAATATCCCAAAGAAAACCCCAGAAACATAAAAACACTTAAAACCCCTAAAAACCAAAAAACACTAAAAACATTAAAAACAATAAAACCACCAAAATCTATAAAAACACTGAAAGAACATAAAAATCCTAAAATATCCCTAAAAATCCCTAAAATGTAAAAATCCATAAAAACCATAATAAAACCTTCAATCCCTAAAAACACTTAACACACTTAAAAACATAGAAAATTCTAAAAACCCTAATAAACCCTAAAAACCCATAAAAACATTAAAAAATCCTAAAAAGTCATAAAAACCATAAAAAACAACTAAAAACTATAAAACCCCTTTAAAACCATAAAAATGATGGAAAATCTAAAAAAAATTAAAAACCTGAAAAAACTAAAAAAACCATAAAACCCAAAATAATCCATAAAACCCTAAAAACCCTAAAATCCATCAAAATCCATAAAAACACTAAAACCATTAATATCCTAAACAATGCCTAAAAGTCCTTATAAAAATAGAATAACCTAAAACCCATGAAAAATCATATGAAAACCTTAAAACATAAACACACTTAAAACACCTAAACTACTTAAAAATTGTTAAAATTAAAAAAATCCAAAAAACCCAAATAACCCTAAAAAACCCTAAAAACCATAAAATTACTAAAAAATCCATAAAAATATCTAAGAGTTAAAAAAATATAAAAATAATAAAAACCGCTGAAATAATTTTATAACCAAAAAATACTTAAACTCCCTAAAACCCTGAAAAATGCTAAAACCCTTAAAAATACCCCAAAACCCCAAAAAACCAAAAAACCAAAAAACCCCTGAAAAATATTTAAAACCCTCTAAAACCCATTAAAAACATAAAAAATTACTAAAAACTATAAAATCAATTTAAACCTCTAAAAATGTTCAAAAACACAAAAAAACCCTTTAAACCACTAAAAACATAAAAAAACCTAAAAATTAAAAATCAAAAAATAAAAAAACCCTAAAAATATCTAAAACGCCCAAAAAACAATAAAAATACTAAGAAGGCCCTAAAATTTCTAAAAACATAAAAAAACATATTAATATTTAAAAACCCTAAGGAAACCTTAATAATATAAAAACACATAACCCCCATAAAAACCTCAAATACGCTAAAACACTAAACAACCCTAAATTCCCTAAAACCCTAAACCCCTCAAAATCATGAAAACCCCTAAAAACTATAAAAATACTAAAAAATACCTAAAAAGGTAAAACCCCTAAAACATATAAAAACCATATGGAAAACATTAAAAACTAAAATCTCTTTAATACCCAAAAAATCCTAAATACACTAAAACCCTAAAACCCCGTAAAACCCCCAAAACCCCCTATAACCACTAAAATTCATAAAAACCTTAAAACCCATAAAAATCATAAAAAATAACTAACAAAACCTAAAAACATAAAAAATACTAAGAACCCTGAAAACCCCTAAGAAAACCCAAAAAAACCAAAAACACTAAAAACTCCAAACCCCTAAAACATTAAAAAACCCTACAAACACTAATAAAACTAAAAACCTAATAAAAAAAATCTTAAAACCCCTCAAACACATAAGATTTTTAAAAATTTATAAAAACCTTGAAAACCCCAAAAACACAAAAAACCCCGAAAAAACAAAAAACCCTAACACCCCTCAAAATCCTTAAAAACCACAAAAATACTAAAAAATTACCTAAAGCTGACGATTCTGAAGCTGTTGATGGTGAAGTCAACGCTGATGAGATGGTTGCTTTGCCGAATAGGAGGGTTCGGCTTGCTAGTTTTTTGGTGCGATGAGAATTTCTGGTGTCAGGGGGGAGGTATGGCCACGTCTTGGTGACAAACGGGTTCGTCGGGCTTTGCATCTACTTCGCACGAGCATTGGCGTTGTGCTTGGTTCGACGCTGTCTGTCCGGATCCGAAGAGGTGCAGGCTTTTTGCTCATTGATCTTGCTGCCGATGAAGGAATAGACGCTATGTCCTGTGTCCGAATAATTTTTCCGGCTTGCGTGTTCTTGTTTGGTGGCTGGACTGGTTCTGTGTTGCTGCTTCGGCTAGACTTTGGCTGGATTTTTCATTCGTGGCCTCCCCTAAAGCTGTTGTTGGGGAGAAGGATTGGTGCTGCTTTTTGGATGGTTTTTTGGCTTTGTTGTGGATGCTGGATGCCGGTTCTGTTGGGTGGCGATGATTCATGTTCTATTGATGTTGTTTGTTCTATGCTGTTGGAAAGGGGACTTCTTGGTGAGAAGGTACTGGGTGCTAGATGTGGGTATTTTTTTGGTTTTGAGTGGATGGTGTATGGTAAATGCTGGATGACGTGTGGCTGTTTGGAATTTGCTGCTTCTGTCGATGAGTTTGTTGCTGTGCTGCTGGAGTGGAAGTGGGATGCGGGGAGTTGTTTGGTGGTCGAAAGAGGTGTTGGCTGTCTGAAAATGAGGATGTTGGTTGCTGGTTTGTTGTGGATGCTGGTTGGCTGGTTGCTGCTGCTGGATGTTGTTTGCTGCTGTAGTCTGAATGCTGGTTGTTGGTTAGCTGTGAGCTGCTGGATGCTAGTTAACGCTGGATGTAGTGCTGTTGGATGCTGGTACTGGCTGGATGTGACGTGATGATGTTGCGGTTTTGTCTGTTTTTGTGTCTTTTTTTTTCTTTCTTTGGCATGGGTTGTAAGGGTTTTTGGGTGTGGGTCGTTCGACCCCTCCCCTTCCTTGTCTGCAGTGTTTGTGTCTTTTTGTTTAATAAATTTTGGGGGGTGCCAGGAATAGCCTGTACCCGAGCCTTCTTTGCCTAAAACCCCATATAAATCCTAAAAAATTACAAAAAACACTAAATACCCTTTAAGTCTGTAAAAACATTAAAAACAATAAAAAACATTAAAACCCCAAAAAATCTCAAAAAATCCCTGAAAACCCATGAAAACCATAAAAAATCTTAAAGCCCTCGAAATCCTAAAAAATCCCTAAAAATCCCTAATAACAAAAAAACCCTAAAAACCATCAAATCCCCTAAGAAAACCATAAAAAGATAAAAACACATAGAAACCCCTTAAAACCTAACCAACACTAAAACCCCCTAAAACCCATCAAAATCCCTAAAAACCCAAAAAGTCATAAAAATCCAAAAAAAAACTAAAGAACACTAAAAGTTAAAAATCAATTAAAACCCTAAAGAACTCTAGGAAAACCATAAAAACCTAATAACACTTAATACCCATAAGAAACCTAAAAATGATATATACCCTATAAAACACATAAAAATACACTAAAGACCCAATAAAACCCTAAAAACCATAAAACCCCTAAACACCCTAAAAACCCATAAGAACCCTAAAACCACTAAAAACTATAAAAACACTTTAAACACTGAAAAATGTTTAAAAATATAAAAAAAAATTAAACCCATAAAAAAAAAAACCTAAACCCCAAGAAAAACATAAAACACTATAAACTCTAAACCCTCAAAATTACTAAAACCCCTAAAACCCCATAAAAATCAGAAAAATGCCATAAAAACCAAAAAATGAAAAAAAACCATTAAACCCCTAAAATAAATAGAATGCCTTAAAAAACACATAAAACCCATATATCCTTAAAAATTTTAAAAATCCTAAAAACCTTCAAAGCCTAAAAACACAAAAAATACAAAAAAACCCTAAAAACATAAAAACCATAAAAATAATTAAAAATCACTAAGTATATATATAAAATAAAAAACATACCCTAAAAAATCTAAAAAATAGTAAAAACATTTAAATAATTATAACACCCAAAAACAATAAAAATTCTAAAAACCCTTGAACCCTAGAGAGATCCCAATACCCTTAAAAACCATAAGATCCCCTAAAAACCATAATTAACCCTAAATAATCAGAAAACCCGTAAAAACCACTAAAAAATCAAAAAACACTTTAAAATTTTAAAAACCTCAAAAAACTCAAAAAAATATTAAAATCCCAAACAAACCAAGAAAATCTTAAAAACCCTAAAACCCCCTCAAAATGCTAAAAATCCTTAAAACCCCAAAAACCCATAAAAACTTAAAAAATACCTTAAAACCCTAAAAATATGAAAACCACTATGAAAACTGAAAAACAAAAAGATAACATTAAAAACATAAAAATACTTAATACCTTAAAAAAACTAAAAACACTAAAAACCATAAAAATCCCTAAAAATCATAAAACCCTTTAAAACCCTCAAAGTCTCTAAAAACTCTAAAACCAAAAAATCCTAAAAAATCCCTAAAAATACTAAAAAAATGTAATAAACCCTGAAAAACCATAAGAAAACCATAAAAACCTAAACATGCATAAAACCACTAAAAACCAAAAAATCAATAAAAACAAATAAAAACCCTAAAAACCCAAAAAAATATTTAAAACACTCAAAATCCATAAAAACCGTAAAAACTCTCAAAATCCTAAAAATTCACTAAATATCCATAAAAACACAAAAAACAATAAGAACCGGGAAAACCCCTAAGAAAACCGTAAAAACCTAATATCAATTAAAACCCCTAAAAACCTAAAAAATGTTAAAAAACATAAAAACCTTTAAAGCCGTAAAAACCACACAGACTATAAAACCCCATGAAAAACATAAAACCCCTAAATAAATATAAAAACCCAAAAAACCACTATAAACTCTAAAAACCCATTAAACCCATAACAATGTTAAAAAACTATAAAAACATTTAAAACTATAAAAAACATAAAAAATAAATACCTGCAAAAAAGCATAAAAACCCTGAAAACCTAAAAACCCTCAAAATCCCAAAAAACCCTAAAAAATAGAAAAATCCTAAAAAAACCCAAAATCCCTAAAAACATTAAAAACCTTAAAAACCATGAAAACCCCTAAGAAAACATTTAAATTCTAAAAATAGTTAAAACCCCTAAAAGCTAAAAAATTATAAAAACAATAAAATCCCCTAAAACCATAAAAAAATTAAAAAAACCTAAATCACAATAAAATACATAAAAAACCCATAAAATCACTAAAAACATTACTAACCCTAAACACCTTGAAAACCCCTATGAAATAATTAATAACCTAAAATCACCTAAAAACCCTAAAAAACCAAAAAATGTTAAAAACTATAAAAAACCCCAATAGACCAAAAATCCCCTAAAACCACCTAAAATCCATAAAAATCGACAAAACCTTAAGAAAATATAAAGCTTATAAATCCCCTAAAACCACTAAATACTCTAAAATCCATTAAAACCCTAAAATAAAAAAAATATAAAAAACTAATCACATAAAAAACATAAAAGACCCTCGAATCCCAAAAAATCATAAAAAACCTAAAAACCCTCAAAATCCCTAAAAACTCTAAAAACCCATAAAAATCCTAAAAAACCCTTAAAATCCTGAAAAATTAAAAAAATCCTCAAAACTGTCAAAAAAATACAAACCATAAAAAAATAATAACACTTAAAACCCTTTAAAACCTAAAAATAAAAAAACCCTAAAACCCTAAAAACCTGAAAAAACCCCCAGAATCCCTAAAAACCCTAAAAACCCATAAAAATCCTAAAAAGGACCTAAACACCCCCAAAATTATAAAACACCCTAGAAAACATGATAAACCATAAGAAAACATTAACATATAAAAACACATAAAACTTCTAAAAACCTATAAAACACTAAAACATTAAAAAAACCCCAAAACCCTAAAACCATAAAACCTTAAAAAACAATAAAAATCATAAAAAAATCCATAAAAAGATAAAAAACATAAAAAACCGAAAACCACAAATAAAAAAATACAAACCTAAAAAAATTAAAACCCCTAAAAATAAAAAAATACGCTTAAAACTCAAAAAAAAACCAAAAAACCCCAAAAAACCTACAATACCCCGAAAACCCTTAAAAAAATACTAAAAACTAATACAAACTCTAAAAATACTTTAATCACATAAAATTTTTAAAAACAAAAAAAATCTAAAATCCCAAAAACCATAAAACCATATCGAACCCTATAAACTGAAAAAGTCCCTAAAAGCCATAAAATCCCATAGAAACCATGAAAATCCAAAAAAAAATGTAAAATAACTAAAAACACATAAAACCCATAATAAAACCATTGAAAATAAAAACTCTTAAAACCCCTAAAAACCTAAAAAACTAAAAAAAACTAAAAAACCTTAAAAACTAAAAAAAATCCCTAAAACCCCACAAATTCCTAGAAAACCATAAAAATCCTAAAAAGACCCTAAAATACTTGTTAATGAAAAAACCATAGCAACCTAAAAACCTTAATGAAAACATTAAAAACCGAAAAACACTTAAAACCACTAAAAACATAAAAAATGATAAAAACAGTAAAAGGCCGTAAAACCTCAAAATAACCCCCATTAGACGCCTTAAAACCATAAAATCCCCTAATAATATGAAAAACCCTAAATACCCCAAGAACAACATTAAACTTTAAAAACCCTTTAAATACCTAAATCTTGTAAAAAAACTCCAAAAAAACATTAAAGCATAAAAACTAAAAAAACCCCTAAAAACCCCCAAAACCATTAAAACCTAAAATCTATCAAAATCCATACAAACGCTAAAATCCATAAAAATATTAAAAAAAACATAAAAATCCCCAAAAAATTAAAAAAAAAATAAGAACTCTAAAAAACCCTAAGAAAAACATAAAAACTTTAGAATACTTAAAATCCCTAAAAAACATTAAAAAAGTAAATAAATTTAAAAACACTAAAACCTAAAAAACTATAAAAACCTCTAAAAACCATAAAACCCACAAAAACGGATAAAGAAACCCTAAAAATCACTAAAAACACTAAAAATCCAATGAATCCCTCATAATATTAAAAAGATAAAAAATCCAAAGACCCCTAAAAACTAAAAAAACCATAAAACAAAAAAATCATAAAAACCCTCAAAATCCCTAAAAACCAAAAAGCCCCCAAAAATCCATAAAAGCCAATAAGAATACCAAAAAATGTAAAAAAACCTAAAAACCCTAAAAAACCTATGAAAACCTTGAAAATATAAAAAAACTTTACACCCCTAAAAACCAAATAAACACTGAAAACCCTAAAAACTCTGAAAAACCCCTAAAACCCCTCAAAATCAATAAAAACCCTAAAAACCATAAAAATTATAAAAAAGATTTAAAATCACTATAAATGTAAAAACCCAGAAATCCCCTAAGAAAACATTAAAATCCAGAATACACTTAAAACCCCTTAAAACATAAAAAATGGATAAAACCCATAAAAACACTAAAATGCTCCTAAAACCCCAAAAACTGCTAAAAATCATAAAAACCCCTAAAAAGCATAAAACCCCAAAAAATAATAAAAACACTAAATACTACTTAATACAATAAAAACCAATTAAATAACTAAATACATTAAAAAACTGTAAAAAACCATTAAACCACTAAAAAATTATAAAATCTTAAAACCGCCAAAAAACCAAAAAACCTTAAAAACCAAAAAAACCCTAAAACCCCTCAAAATCTATAAAAAACCTAAAAACCAAAAAATCATAGACAATCCCTACAAATAACTAAAAACATAAAAAACCCTAAACCCTTAAAACCCATAAGAAAACATTAAAAACCTAAAAACAATTATAACCCCTTAAAATACTTTAAAATTCTAAAACCCAAAGAAAACACCAAAATCCCTTAAATCCCTAAAAACCTCAAACTCCCTAAAACCCTAAAAAACAATAAAATTCCATAAAATTCCCTAAATATTGATAAAAATATTAAAAACCCTAAAAACCCCTATTAAAACCATAAAACTCTAACAACACTTAAAACCCAAAAAAAAACTTACAAATTCTAAAAACACTAAAAACCCTAAGAATACATTAAAACCCCCAGCCCCCTAAAACCATAATAACCCCTAAGAACATTAGACAACCCATAAAAATCCATAACACTCTAAAAACTATAAAAACCCATTAAACCCCTAAAAAAATTAAAAACAAAAAAAACCTTAAACCCAAAAAAACCCCCAAAAAACCATGGAAAACATAAAACCCCTAAAAGCATAAAAACTCTCAAAATCTCTATAAGCCATAAAACACAAAAATATCCTAAAAAATCTTTAAAATCTCTTAAAATGTAAAAAAACTAAAAAACGAAAAGAATATGAATAAAACATTAAAAACCTAAAAACCCATAAAACCCCTAAACAACCTTGAAAATGATAAAAATGCAAAATAACCCAAAAATCCCAAAAAAACTCTAAATCCCTAAAAACCATAAAAATAATAAAACCCCCCAAATCTCTGATAATGTAATAATTCATAAAAATCCACAAAAAACCCCTAAGAAAACATTAAAAAACTAAAAATACTTTAAAACCATAAAAACCAAAAAAAACCCTAAAAACCATTAAAAACCCATATTAAATCCTAAAAACCCCTCAAATCCCCTAAAAACCCTAAACCCCAGAAGAATCATTAAAAGTACTAAAAATCACAAGAAACATAAAGAACCCTAAATACCTTAAAACCACTATGTAAACCTCAAACATCGTAAAATTTTTAAATCCTCTAAAAACCTAAAAAATATTGAAAACCCTAAAAACCATAAAATTCTCTAAAAACCCTAATGACCCCTAAAAACCTAAAAAACCTTGAAACCCTAAAAACCCACTAAAAAATCTAAAAACACTAGAAACCCCTAAAAATTTAAAAAGTCTAAAAACCCTTTGAACCACAAAAAACTCAAAAAACCTATAGCCTAAAAATTATAAAAACCCTAAAAACCTACAAAACCCCTCCAAAATCCCTAAAAACCCTAAAAACCTGTAAAATTCATAAAAAGTACATAAAAATTTGTAAAAAAGTAAAATAGCCAAAAAAACCTCAAACCCCTAAGGTATCCTTAAAAACATATATTCAATTAAAACAGATAAAAACCTAAAAATGCTAAAAACCCTAAATAAAGATAAAAACTATCAAAATCCCTAGAAACCATAAATCCTATAAAAATTCCTAAAAATACCTAAAAATCCCTAAAATGCAGAATCCCATATAAACCTTTAAAAACCCTAAGAAAACCTTAAAACCCTAAAACTATTAAAACCCCTAAAAACCTACAAAATAAAAACACTAAAAACCCAAAAAGACCTTAAAAATCCAAAAAACCATAAAAAACATAAAACCCTGAAAAACATACAACCCCATAAAAATCCATAAGAGCCCTAAAATTGACAAAAACACTAGAACCGATTTACATACCTAAAAATAATACAAACCAATAAAAACCATTAAACCTTAAAAAACTCAAAACCCCTTAATATAAATAACCATAAAAAACCCCAAAACCCTAAAAATCTCTAAAAACCCTAAAAAACAATAAAAATACTATAAAAAAAATAAAAATCCCTAAAAATTTAAAAACAAAAAAAAAAGACACTAAAAACCCATGAAAAACTAAAAAAACTTAAAAACCCTAAAAATCTAAAAACACAAAAAACCCAAAAGAACCCTAGAGTCCCAAAAAACCCAAAAACCCATCCAAATAACTAAAAACACTAAACCCATTAAAATCCGAAAAAATACTAAAGATCCCTAAAAACATAAAACCTTAAATAACTTTAGAAAACCATAAAAACTAAAAACACTTGAAACCAATAAAAACCTAAAAATGAAAAAAAAACCCTAGAAAAACATTATAACCCAAAAACCCAAAAAATCATCAAAATAATTAAAAAAACTAAAAACCATAAAATCCCTAAAATACCTAAAAACATAAAAAACTTAAAAACTTTTAAAACGCCTAAGAAAACATTAAATACCTAAAACCCCTAAAAACACCAAAACCCCTAAAAACACTAAAAATACCACATAAACCCTAAAAAATCATAAAAACCATAACCCCCCAAAAACCATAAAACCCCTACCCCCAACCCTAAAACCACTAAAAACTCTAAAAACTGTTTGAACCACTAAAAACATTAAAAAAACTCAAAAAACCTCAAAAAACATTAAAAAATCAAAAAAACCATACAAAATCCTAAAAAATCCCCAAAACGATCAAAATCCTTAAACCTTTTAAAATCCATAAAAATCTTTTCAATCCTTAAAAACACAAAAAAATAAAATAACTGAAAAAAATCTGAAAACCCATATGAAAACCTTAGAAACCTAGAAACACTTATAAACCCTGAAAATCCTAAATGCTCTAAAACCCCTAAAATCCCTACAAACCCTCAAAATTCCTTAAAATCCCTAACAAACCATAAAAATCCTAAAAATCCCTAAAAATATAAAACCCCAAAAAAACCCCTTAGAAAACCTTAAGAACCTAAAAACCCCAAACCCCTAAAATATGATAAAAACCTTAAAAACCCCTAAAAGACCATGAAAACCCTAAAAACTCATCAAAACCATAAAACCCATAAAAATCATAAAAATTAATAAAAATCCCAAAACCATAAAAACTCTATAAATACTTTAAACCACTAAAAACGTTAAAAATACACCAAAAAATCATAAAACAATTAAAATAATAATAATAACCCTAAAAACCAAAAAATTAGAAAACCTAAAAACCCTCAAAATATTTAAAAACCCAAAAAACCCATAAAATCGTAAAACCCCTAAAAATCCCAAAAAAGGTAAAAACCCCTAAAAACCTGGAAACTCCTATGAAAACATTAAATAAATAAAAACTCTTAAAACACTTAAAAAACTAAAAAAATGATAAAACCCCTAAAAACCCTAAAACCTATCAAAATCCCTAAATACCCTAAAAACAATAAAAATCCTAAGGAATTCCAAATAATACTGAAAAAACTTAAAAAACCATAAAACCCTACAAACCCCTACGATTGCCTTAAAAAACTAAAAATACTTAAACCCCCTAAAAACCATAATAGTGCTGCAAACCCTTGAAAGACCCCTAAAATCATAAAAACCCTAATAACCATAATAACCTCCCAAACTTTAAAAACCCATAATACCCATAAAACCCTAAAACCCACTGAAAACTCTAAAAAACATTAAACCCCTAAAAAGTTAAAAATCACTAAAAAACATTAAAACCCATAATAATAGAAAAAACCCTTAAAAAAACCAAAAAACAAAAAAACCATAAACCCCTTAAAATACCTAGAAACTATCAAAACCAAAAAAATACCAAAAAATACCTAAAAAGTAAAAGTACCCTAAAAATCCTAAGGAATCCTTAAAAACCAAAAATCACTATAAACCCCTAAAAACCCCAAAACCCCTATAACTCAAAAAAAAACCCCCAAAAAACTAAAAGAACCTGAAAACCCCTAAAATTCCGTAAAAAACCATACTCCATAAAAATCCAAAAAGATCACTTAAAATACTTAAAAACCATAATTTTTTTAAAAACATGAATAAAATATAAAAAACCCAAAAAACCTAAAAAGTCCCAAAAACCCCCTAAAAACCATAAAAACCACAAAAAGAATTTAGACCCTAAGAAACTCTAAAAAATATAAAAAACCCTTCAAACCCTTAAAAATTTTAAGAAACACTAAAATCCATTAAAAAACAAAAAAACAAAAAAACCCAAATAAACTATAAAACCCAAAAACCCAAAAACCCCAAAAAACCTCCAAAACCCCTCAAAATTTATAAATACCCTAGAAAAATATAAAAATCATACAAATTCACAAAAATACCTAAAAACATCAAAATCTTAGAAACCCTTAAAAACCCCAAGAAAAACACAAAAACCTAAAAACACTTAAAACCCCTACAAACATAAAAACTCTAAAAACCCTAAAACCCCTAAAACCCATCAAAATACCTAAATACCCCAAAAACCATAAGGATAATAAAACCCTAAAACACCATAAAAAGTAAAAAAACCCTAAACACCTTGAAAACCCCTAAGAAAATCGTAAACAATTAAGAACACTTACAAATTATAAAAAACTAAAAAAATGAGAAAAACACTAGAATAACCTATGTATGAACCATGTTTTTCTTTAATGTATGGATACTTTTAGTGTTCAGATAAAACCCATGTTTATGTCCTCTTTTTGATGTAGACCTTGGAGCTATCTTGTGGGCCAGTTGGGTGTTTTTGAAACATGAAGGCAGGGAAACTGAAGGAAACCCATAGGCTAAGTACATGATGTAAATATGGAATAAAGGGCATGTATTCATTACATGACATGTAATGGTATGGGAAGTTCAATTCATGGTTTGTGATAATCTTTATTCTTAAGGGAAAGCCTGATTACTATATGACATGTAAAGCATTTACACACCATGTAAATTCTTGGGATCAATTTTTAAAATACGAGGAAATACCTCATTTTTTATTGAATTATTAATCTCCCTCATGAATGAGCTCCTAGAGAAGCTCTTTTGATGCCCAAACCTAGGTGTTGATGTTGTTTCGTCATTATACCTATGATTCGACTTCATGTCATCTCGTTGGATAACCACTGGTAAGTTCTTCACTCACTAGGCCCATTTATTCAATTTCATTTCAATAGATGATTATATTTTAGTGTGAGAACTTATGTCCAATTTTTAGGTAATTCTTCCATTATTATATTTACTTTCAATTTGGGATGATTTTGGAGACACTACTGGATGAGTGTTCTACCACAGTTATACAGTATGTGGTCTATATATTTTCTCTTAAAGTTTGGTTCTTTTATATATAGATTTCATTGTTCCATACATCATACATTCTAAGATTTTATCTTACGTTGATTAAATTCTTTGATTATATTTTTGGAACCAGATTTGGTTGCCCACATAGTGTCATTATATGGTTAAAGGTCATTCACCTCAACTCAGACCACCCATAAGGTGTGTTTGAGTGTCTGCCCTATGACATAATTCCCCATTGGGTGTGCGTGAGCTCTCCTTTGGTAGAGTGAGCCTTATTTAATTGAATTAGATATTTGGAGAGGGTTTTATGCCTCCTTTTCCATGTGATTAAATATTGTTAAAAATGGTTGAATGGAAATGTGAAATGGGTTATGAAATTATTAATGAATTTTTTTATGATATGAATGCCTTGGATATTTCTACTCCTTGTATTTGGATGACTGGGATTCCATGGACATTTATACTCTATTGGTTCATATTAATATGGATTCCTGGGACATTTCTACTCCTGTGATCTGACTTTATTGGAAATCCATGAAAATTTCTAATCATTGGGATCTAACCACATCCTTATTGAATCTTTTATGTATGTGAACCATGGACTCATGGGGATTACATAGTCATAGACCATGGATCTATGCCATGTAGGATTGAAATTGGATTACATGGCATTGGATAAAGGGGATTCTTTGAAAAATTCTACAAATTGGATCTAGCCCATGGGGTCTGACACTTGATTACAAAACATAGTCTGTTGTGGATGGTTTTACCATGCTTTATAGATAGCTCGTGTTTAAAGTTTCTTGATTACAGTTGACCCCTATTATGGTACTTGATTATTGTTGATAGGATGAAAAATTTCACTTCTACATTTATCACTTCATATATTTTATATATTTCACACTTATTTACCTTATATGTATAGACATGACTTGTAATTGACACCATTGGTGGTGGCCTACTGAGTTATATTGTACACCCTATTCCGGGTACAATTGGGTACCCAGACAGACATCATGGATACCTGTAGGGACCAGGGAATGTTCCATCTTTGTGATCCTTTATTCTCTTATTGTTTAGGAGAAGGGGAGAACATGACCGAGCTATACTCATGATGTTATCTGGAGATATTTCTTTTTGGTAGTTTTTACTTATGATACTTTTATAGTATTAGATCCATGTTTCCATGTATTTCCAGTCATTTTGTATAGATACCTGAAATGTTTGTCATATTGTATATGACACATCATTTTTCCATTTTAATTTATAATTTATGTATGTTATCTACTATTTTTACTACTTGGTATTATTTATTTCACCATTTACTATTTTTTATAATAATGTTCTATACTTTGATCATGAGGGTATAGTCTCCCCACTCTTCCAATATATACCCTCACTACTAATCAGTAGCCACTGACATATGAGGAGACATGCTTGATTCCATTTGACCCACCAGCTTGGGGCACTGTTTAGTGTCTCCTTGGTATGGATGTCAAAAAGTGGTATTAGAGGTATTTTATTTTATTTCATTTCTATTGTGAGACAACAGATAGAATATTAGGAATTTTACTTGGTTATAAGCTGCATTTTGGAGTTGTTAACCCATGTTCTAGATAATTACTAGGTTTTCTAAATGATAATTATTTTTATTTATTTTTCTATTGTGGCTGATTTGACTTCACCATTGGGTGAAACACTTGGTGTATGATGTTTCTCATGATTATGGATTTTACTATGGACTGATGAGATGAGGGATTTCTATATCATGCATCATTTTAAGCACCTATGAAATTCACATGCCATGAATTATTCCATTCTATATAGGATGCATTGCATGACTTCATGACATTTAATATGTATTCCTTTTGTCATATAATTTTAATTTTGAAAAAAAAATCATGTAGGGGATTGAGGAAAATTATTGGTACTTAAAGTACCTACATTGAACTAATAGTGATTTCATGAATAGTATAATGAAGAAACTTTAAGTAGTAAATTATAGAAAATTAATCCATGGACCATTGGTATCATGGGATAGAACATATTATGGTTGGGATTAAATGATGTCACACATAAATTTATAAGGTGTATGGGACCTTATAAATTGAAAATGGTGATCTATGTATATAAAAATATAAAGATAATTTTAATATAAATATGAACATAAATTACTTTAATTCTTGAAATAGAGAGCTTTGTCCAGAATTGACTTTAAGAGTGGGATAAAGGCATTGTATCTAGTGTTCCTTAAGATCATTCCTTTTACCCAGTCCTATATTTTAGAGAAATCATAGGGGCATGGGTTGTTTATAGTAAGTCTTGGACATGTCCTATGATTATATTTGTGTTCATTTTGTCATTAAATATTTTACGAGGTGTACTCTTCGAATTCTCGGTTCCTACGCCAGGAGGGTGGTGATGACCATGATATGGAGGTGGTTTCCCTTGGGTCACTAGTAGAACCTCTAGTAGTGCCACTTCTGGCACCACTAGTTATTCCAGATAAGGGTTCTGATGCCTAGTTTTGTGAGGTTTTTTTTATTATTTATGAATACTATTTAGGGAGCCCGGTCGCCTTCCTCGTTTATGGTAGAGTTAATATGTGTGGAATAGCAGAAAAATACACCCAATTTCTTGAGGGATGGTATTCCATGGGCTACTGATCCATGGATTGATACTATTTTATCTAACTTTGAGCATCTGGATTCACCTCCAAAGAGGAGTGTAAAGCTCATGACGAATATTCCTTGGGGAGAAGCAAATATCGGGTGGGTTATTTTGAACCAAAGTTATATGCTTCTAGATATGGTTTGGAGGGATTCCAATCAAGGTTTTATTACTAATCATTTCTTAATTATTTGAGGGTGTAATAGGTTTTTGAGTTTATACGTTTGGGGAAAGGTGTGATGACTATTATGGACTATTTAGCATGCTTTATAGATATTCAGTTCTTTAAGACCATCTATCTAATTAACGTTTCATCTAGGGAGATATATTTCGAGTAAGGTCTTAAACATGTTTTTTTTTATTTTAGTTCAACATGTTACGGTTTCCTACTATATCTAATATAGTATAATAGGTACTAATTACTAAAGATAACCTGAGAGCATTTTGGGTCCCAGAGTAGGGTAATACAGCTTCTCAGCTGAGTGGTTCCATGTCAAGTGGACGGAAATGGTGTTTCAATACTTATTTTGATGGTAATACCATCCATAATATGATTTATAGTAGTTATATATTATTTCATTAGTGTGTGGATGGGTAAATATAAGGATCTAGTGTGATAGAGACCTAGTTGAGTGTAGAGAATGTGGTAGGATGGTCCAAATATAGAGGTTTTGTTGGAACATCCCTCTTGTGGTCAATGGATGGGGTAGACCCTCACTCCATGTTCAGAAGTAGGATTTACATATTCAATTCATGCTTGGATCTGGAGTACTACCGGTCATTCAGGTAGAGGGGGTGGTCATGGCCAGGGGATCTAGACACCATTTTTACCTCAACAGTATAGTGGTCCTACTTTGGCTAGTCAGGTTGTTTCCTAGGGCCGCTATTTGGGACAGATATATTATATATAGCTGATACCTAAGTTTAAGATCACCAGACCATATTTGGTTAGAGGTAAGATCTTAGTATCCTCTACTATAGCGACATCTCTTTTTTATATAGGTACTTTAAATTATTTAATATTTTTTCATATTGTGGAGAGACATGGACTTGATGTTCAGTTTTATGATGGTGTTATGACACTTGATACTCTATTGGGGATCATATTAGAGAGTGTACAACTGTATAGGGAGTTCCCCCTTGAGTTAAGCGGGTGTATTTTCATTTGAGACCATTTTTTCTTCAATATGACAGGTTTTAACATCATTCTGAAGATGGACTAGTTGGTCCTCTATCATGCTTACATCAATTTCTATCACTGAAGGGTGACCTTTACATCACTAGAGGGTGGGGTTTTATTAAAAAAGTTGAATGGGATTTCCCAGTAGGTAGAGATGGACCATATAATTTTGGTATGAAAGGTTTGATAGTCAAGATTTCTAGTTTATATCTGGATTATTAGAGAATGTGTCAGGAAGACTTCCCTATAGTGGTTGATCATTTGAGGGATGTTTTCCTAGACAATATTTCTAGTTTAAATTCTGAGAGAGAGGTGGAGTTATCTATCATGCTAGTTCTAGGAGCTTCACCAGTATCCATACCTCCTTATATGATGACTACTACAGAGTTATAGGAGCTTAAGAAACATCTATAGGACTTGGAGATAAAGGGGGTTATATGACTTGAGGCTTTTCCTGGGGTTCACCAGGCCTTTTTATAAAAAATTGTGAAGGAATCATTAGGAAATGTGTGTATTTAAAAAATTGACCCAGTTTAATGTTAAGAACCTATATCCCTTGCTGAGGATAGATGATATTTTCGACCAACTTTGAGAAGTGTTGGTTTTCTTGAAAATTTATTTGAGGTTGGGTTATCACCAAGAGCATGTTAGGATAACAGACATACCCAATGCAAAATTATATAGAAGGTGTCACCTTTATTATTATCTGGTTATGTTGTTCGATCTCAAAAATGCACCAAAAGTTTTCAAGGCCTTGATGAATTGAGTTTTTCACTCATTTATGGATTCTTTCATGGTGGTTTTCATGTATGAAATCTTGGTTTATTTTCAGAATCTACACAATCATTACATAAACCTTGGTTTATTTTCAGAATCTACACAATCATTCCAAAAACCTAAACATCATTCTAAATACACTAAGAGAGAATATGTTGTATTCCATGCTCACACAATGTTATTACTAGATATATGGGGTTTACTTATTGGGTCACATCCTTTCTTAATTTGGGTTTCATCCCTAGTTTATTTTTACTTCTATCCCTATTTTCTTCTTACTCGGGTTCTCTATAGGGTTTCATACTTGTTGTTATTATATCTCTTTCAGTTGGCTTTTCTATCATTTTTGTGTTATTTGGGGTTTTTAGTGACTCTTATGGACCTGTTGGGAGGATTTCTACACCGGAGGTATGAAGATGAGTTTCATCGAGGTCTCTGTCCACCCACCCAACTGTGGCTCTAGGTCTCATCCAATCACTCCGAGGCGAATTGGTGTGTTGGTCTTCTTTGTGATTTTAGATTTGGGTTCGAGCGGACTCTAGAATCTCGAGGTGGATTCATCTTCATAGGCTACAAGAGGGGGACGATGATAGATTTACTAGTTCGACTCGTCGATTAAAGGGTTTCTATTTTACGTGCTTCTCAGAGGTCGTTGATGGATGTGTGTTGAGGTATTTGGGAGGATCGTCAGTTTCAACGTGGATCATTCACTCTGAGGGAAATTATTGATGGCGATGGAGGGTTATAGTGGTCTTTAAAAATTAACCAATAGGTTTTCTAGCATGGTGTCGATGGAAATGGTGTGTCAGGGTGTGCTTTCTGTGAGGCTATGTGCTTGTTTCTTCGTATGTCCTTCATCGACAGCGTGATTACAAGGATACTGATTGTTTCATGATTGATTAAATGATGATATGTTTCTATAGTTTTTATATCCAGTGGGGTGGGAAGGGGCATTGATGGGACTGTCAAAAATGGTGGTTCGATGTGATTAGTTTTTAGGGTTCAAGGTAGATGTGCAATGGAAGGATGGACATGGATTATGCAGTTCGATAGATTGGTTGATTGTGTGATTTTGGAGTCTTGGTGATGGGGAAATGATGATGGTCTCAGTATGATGGTTTATCGAAAATTTAATTTTGAAAAATTGAATCGAGAACTACTTTTAAGTTGGTTGGTATGCTTTTTCGGCATGGGGGTTCACATATTGTGGTGGGGTTTCTAGTGGTTCCATATGGTTTTGGAGTTTTATTAATTTTTTGAATTTTGAATATGGTATGTCTGGATTTAAGGGATGTGGCATTTTTGTGTACTGGTAGCTCATGTATGGTTCCCACTTACCCATAAAGTGGGTTTTTTAAATAATTCAAAAAAATGGATTTAAAAAATGGAGGAATTATCTATACAAATAGAAGTGTAATATATATGTAGATTATAATAGTTTGAAATATATATTCACAAAAAAGGAGATAAATATTTAATAATGAAGATGGTCAGATCATATCATGGATTACTAATATTCAATCCACTACCATCTAGGAAAGGTGAATAAAGAGGAAAATTATCTAAGTATAAAATATCATGGAATGGTATATAAGATGAGGACCAAGAGGGATTAAATCTTATTGAACATGAAAATGAGGGAAATTGGAATCATGAAGAAAAGTAAATCTTCCTCCCTTTACCCAGGAAGCATTAATATATATATATATATATATATGTGAAAACAATTAGGGGAGATATAAAGAAGGATATTGGGGAATATACATAAAAGTTCATGGTGTGTTAGCATGTGAATGTAGAAAGGAAAAATTACAAAGGAATGATAAAAACATTTCCCATACCCATATATAAGTGGAATAACATCACTTTGGATTTGTTCACTAGTCGTCCAATGAAATAAAATGGGAATAATTATATATGGGCTATGGTAGACCATCATAATAAGAATTATTAGTTCATTTCCATTCAAGAAGAATTCTCAATGGACCACATAGCAATGATATATACTATAGAAGTTGAGAGGGTGAATTTGACACCAAAAACAATTTTATCAAATTGAGATCCAAGGATCACCAAATTTTCTAGACGAGACTTTAGTATGATCTAAATAAAGAGATAAACTATAGTAGGTATTATCATTCACAGAAAGATGGAAAATCTTAATTGAAAATGAAAATAGTTGAATATATTTGTAGATATTTCTTAATGGACATCAAGGGAGGGTAGTAAAATAATCTTATTCCGGTCAAGTTCTATTGCGACAACTATTTACCCAAAATCATACAAATGGACTTATATGAATCCACCTATTGGAAGAGATGTAGTTTACCATCACTTTGGGATGAAGTAGCTGAATAAATGTTTATTGGACATGGGATTCTCAAATAAATCGTAGAAATAGTTGAAGGGAATCCAACAACACATCATAAAAGAAAAAATTAAATTGATGATTGATGCTAATAGTCATCGATGAGGACTAAAATTTGACATTCATGATTACGTATTCCTCTGTATATTCTTATAGAATAGATTCATGATATTTGGTAAGAATGGGATGCTAAGAACAAGTTATATCAGAACCTTTGAGATTATTTTTAATATCATATCTGTAGAATATCGCACAGTTCTCTAACAAAACCATTCAAAATTACATTATGTGCTTCACATAACACCCTTAAAGAAGTAAATATCAGATCCATCAAATGTACCAAATTTATAGGTGGTATGTTTGGAGAATGATGTCTCTGATGAGCAGAATCCAGTGATTATATTAGACCACATAGACAAATTTCAATGCAACAAGACAACAGACCATGTAAAAGTACTTTATTAAAACTATATGTAGGATGATGAAATAAGAGAACCTAAAGATACCATTAAAAAATTACACTCATTTTTTTCAGTTTAGGGTATCAATAAAATTATGGAAACATTTCTTATGGTGGAGGAATGCAATGAATTGAGATAATAATAATAATTTTCTCCATAATTTATTTTGTTTTTAATGACTTATTCAACATTCAATAATGGAATATACTAGAACTATGAAACTTACTAATTTATAAGGGCCACTATAACTTTTTTACTAGTATAAATAGGTAGTAGTTACAAAATTTTGAATTCCTAAATTTATGAAAAATTTATAATTTTAAATTTATAAAAATAACTTGATTTTTTGATTCAATATATCAATATTACCTTAATATTATTGATTTAATTTTTTATAAAATAATTGACATTTAAGTGAATAGTAAAGAATACCAACTTTGTTGAAAACCATAACTTTTATAACAGAATAATGCTTTAAAGGTTTTGGAAACCCGTTTTATGTATAAAATATATATTTATTTATAATTTCAAAAAAAAAATTTAATTTATAAATAACATGTATAAGATTTTTGAATCTCAAGTAATATTTCATACTAAATACTATTTTTAAAAACGTATAATAAAAATTATAATTCATCACTTTTAGAAAATAAATATAAAAAACTTTATTTTCAATTATAATTAAATATTTTAATATTATCTGATATGTTTAAATTAATTTGTAGGTATAAGTATAAAATGAGTAAAATTAGTGTTAATTACCACAATAATGATAAAAAAATTTAAAGAATTATTTTATTAATATCATGTAATTTTTTATTTAATCAATAAAATTAATATTACATAAAATATTATTAAAATATTATTTTTAAATCCATTTATAAATATATTAACATTAATCTCATTGGTAATTAATAATAATAAAATTATGAATCCATAATATTTAAGATGTCATTTTCCTACAAACCAGTTTTTCTGCACATTATCTTTTTTAATTTAGAAGTTAATTTTATAATACTTTGAAATTGAATTGTATTAAATAGATTTTAAATTTAGTTCTATAACAAAGAATTTTTTTATATTTTTTATGATATATTTTGTTAATAAAACATAAAATCACTTTGTTCAAAATTAGTTACCTAGTATAAATGTAAAATAATAAAATGTAAAAACATAATGGTATAAACCCCATAAGTTGTTTAAAAAAGATTTTAAATTATTTAATAAGTTTTTCATGACTAAAAATCAAAATAAAATCCATTATTATAAATTTTATATTCCATTTACCAAATTTTCGTTTAATGTTATCATATAATTGTAAATGCTATTCTCAAAAGTTCCATTTTAATCAGTTAAAATAGATGACCACTTAAACCCCTATATAATTAAACATAAAATTAAATATTCCTCTAAAATATATGAAAAATACCTCCAATATAATTTATTTTCACTTAATTAATCCCCTTGTTAGTATAATTTTTCTTAAGCCCTTCAATTCCAAGTAAATCTCTAAGAGAAGATCGTGTCTTAAACATTAATATTATCATATTCATAACACTTTATCCTAATTATTTATCTTCAAAAATTTCTTCTATGAATAAAAATATAACAAAATAATTATAATTATTATACTTATATGAAATTATATTAAGTTAATAACCATTATTTATTCATATACATCCTCTAAGATGAAAAACCATTGTTATTGTGTTTACAGACTGCCGCCTCCACAAATTGACATCATTTTTTCCATCAAAACCATTAATGTGACATGAAAAATATATAATGTATGAATAAGTATTATATAAATAATATATACATTATCATTAAATTCAAATTATTATACATTTTATTTCCCTATCAATTGTTGAGAAATGGAAACATTAACCATGCATACGTGTAAACATACACCTCCACGAGTAATGAGTTTCATTTGTCACCACCAACATTAAAGGTTGGATTTAAAAATATATTTAACATATAAAAATTATTTCCATAACAATATTAATATTCTGGATACTATGAATTTATTTTTTAATTCTTTCTACAATGGTATACATAAATATAGAGTAACGAAAAATTGACCGAACAATATCAAGTAATCGATGTAGAAAAGGAAAATATATTATAAATAAATAAGATATCATATTTAGTTGACCTTATAATATTAATTATATATAGATAATGTTTTTATGTAAATATTTAACAAAAATAAATTGGTTAATCAAGAATTTATGCACATGTACAGAATAAATCTGGATCCCGAGGTATAGAATCTTCAATTCCTCCTTCATGTATTGTGAATTACAAGCTCTATTTTATTAATTTATGTTTTAAGATATATTATTCTGAAGAATATATAATATTTTTTAGTTAATTGAATTAAATATACACCTAGTTTAATACCCCGATAATTTTTGGGGTTATAAATTCTTTTATTTCCTTTCAAAACTCCCACTATTATGTAATCCCAGTATAAGGGAACATTCATATTTATTTTCTCAAATCAATAATAACCCCTATAAAATGTTTTTAAATGAATAATATCATATTAAAACATAATTATCTTTTGGGTAACCTTCTTGGTCAAATTGGTTTTTATAAAAAGAATATGTCCATTCCTTCTTAAAAAAAGGATTCTTTAAATATTTCACAAATTAGCACTCTTGTGATTCATTTTCATTATCTATTCTATAATATTATTCATATTAATTCTCTAAATTTGAACACCATTCTAAATTCATACACTCTCCTTTCAGTTATTAATGTTTGGAATGATTTATTTCCTTCTTCTTCAAGGAATCCTTAAGATTTATCCCTCAATTATATCTTGAATCACAATTATGAAACACAATAGCTTCTCATGGGTACGATCATACTATTATTTATATATGTTTTATCTTACTCATGTTTAGTTAATATTGTTTTACCATTAAATAGGGTTCCACCCTAATAGTGGGGTGGGGGGTGAATTATGGAACTATTGTTAAAATAATTCTTCCAATTATGATGACCTTCCTTTCTCACCAGAAATAACACTTAATTATCTATATATCATTTATCTCAATTTGTTTGAACACAATAAATAATATAAAGTATTTTACATGTTTCACCTATACTAGGATAGTCCAAGGATAATGAAAAAAATAAACCTATACAGCTAATTCAACAAATTTACTTATATTATGTGTAAAAATCTGGAGTGGTCTCATTAACCAAAATGGTTCACTACTAGAGACTATTAGAGAACTTATTTCTATCCTTCAATAAATAATTCACTAATCCATCCATTAAATATTTAATTCTTCACATGAAGATAATGAAGACACAAACCAAGAATAGTGTCTGTCTTTAACAAAATTTGTGACTAATTTCATAAAGAATTGGACTCCCATATTAATATCTCCTTCAACCTTCACCCATCAAGATGAGATTTAGAAAAACATTATACACTTTCTCATAGAAAGATTAAAAAAAAATTCTTCCTTTTATAAATATTTTTTAAATATTCTTCAAATGTTGGGGATCTTCTAATCTTATATCTTTAATATCACATTTGATGAAACAACCATTTTACGAGACATAAAATAATACTTAAATTTAACTGTATATCTCATCTCATAAATAAATGGATATTTCTACTTTAATAATCTCCCCAAGAATATCTCCATCTACCATAAGAACCTTTCCAAAAAAACCAAATCTTCCGAGTACAAAAATCATCATCAAATGTTTTGAATTGTTTTATTACCCATGATTTTAAAAACATCCATCATATATGGTTAACCCTAATTTAACAAATAACAACACACATTAATGAGTCTATTATTCAAAATGGATTTCACAATATCCTCCTTCCAACATGAATTATCTATGTTTCCAAATCCACAAATCTGTATTGAAAAACCCCCCTAAGTGTTGGTTCTTATTAAAAAAAGTATCGAATTGTCGGGGATGATTATGTAACCCATTCACTCATATAGATGATGTTTCCACATACCCATTGCAATTAAATACTATGTCAATGTACTTGATTTATATATCCATTTTGGACACATATATAATTTGACCATGTATCCATTTTGCTAATGAAACTGATTTTACCACATTTCCATTATTTACAAATACATAATTTGGTCATGTATCAAAATTCAGTCACCAAAAACCATTTTTGAAATTCCACAAAAAAATATTTTCAACTAATCAACTTTTCAACATAACCATCACAATCATTATTTTCAGTCTGAAAATACCCTCATTCGATTTGGTAGAGAATATCCAATATCCACCAGATAAATAACACTTTGAAAATAAAATTTTCACGTCTCCATAATTATCAGGGAAATAAAAGGAGTTACTTAGTGAGAAAAATCCCCACCTACTATTTGAGGTGTCTACTAATTTATAAGTCAAAGGATCAAAGGATTAGTATAGGAAACAAGATCCTGAACTAGGACCAACAAGGATGTCTAAGAAATTAAAATATATTCTTGATTTACCAATAATGTACTCTACTCCTTCAAACCCTTCGCCCCCTTCCAAAGTACGAGAAGAAAACATTCATTGCATGCAAGAGAAACTATGGGGAGTGGGGTTCAATTCTTTAAATAATTAAGTGGATGGAATAGTTTGACTACAAGAGCTAACTGATTCTTCTCAAACACCACATTGAGTAGTTCCTTGGTCAAGGTATAAAAATCATTTTCTTCAGTTGATGCATACTTCAAGTCTATGGTTCCTTTCCCCACATCCTAATTTATGAAGTTATATACAATATCAAAATTCTTGTCCCATGAATGTTATAATTTTTTTATATGATTTATTAAAAATTATTTATCCTATGTAATTGTAATAATAGAGGTCACCTCAATAGACCCATCATCATTTTTCTATTTCATCCATACAAATTGGGTGCAATCTTGGGAGGCAGCAATGTATTTTTCTAATATTCTAATCAATTACATTGAATGTATATTAATTATTTTAATTCATATAAATGAAATCCCAAGAGAAAAATTACCACCCAAAGATTAATTTTTATTATCTACCAAACCAACAAAATATGCATCAATAAAACCCACCAAATTATACTATGAATCGTTATTATAGAGAAAACTACATTTGTTCATATAATGAAAACATGGAAGTATTATTTTCATAGTTTTCATGTGAATTTCCTTAGGATCACTGTTAAAATAGGAAGCTTGATAAGTGGAAATAACATTTGGTTGAGTGTCTTTCAAGTAGAGTACAGTCTAAATGGTTTTCAAACATATTTTTACATCAACCTTGTTTCCTGGCTCATTTTTTATGATAATGTTAGTCATATAACTACTAGATTTTCCATGGGGCTCAAATACTCTATCTAAATTATTATTAACACTTATATGGAATATTTTATTCTCTGAGATGAATATATCATCCTCTCTTTGATGAAAAAACATGCTATGATAAAATTAAATTTCACTAATTGAATACATATATATTTTAGACCTCATGAGTAATGAAAACTAATTTCATTATTTTTCATTTTAACCTCCATAAATTATTCCATCTACATAGGTAATCATTATCAAATACTTCACATTCTCATTATTTATTTAGAGGTTGTGGTTAACACCTATTCTATATAAACTGAGATTCATTAGACAATGATCTAACCAGGAATATGACACTCCTGGTGCTCATTTGGGGTCACATAAAGAATTTTTCAATCAATATAGATTTCCTTCATCATAATCAATGAGAAATCCAACCATCTACTCAATTCAAACATACTCTTTGAAGATTCCATTCAAGAAGGCACATTTGACATCTATTTTATATACCTTGAAACCATTTTACTTTCAAAGGATAAGAATAAATAGAAAATTTCAATTCATTATATATCTGTATATGTAAAATCAATATCAAATCCTTTAATTTTAGAATACCTATTGCACATAAGTCATTCCATTTTTTTGATTACATTTCCTTTATCATTATGCTCATTTTTGAGTACCCACTTAGTTCTAATGCAATTTGGGTTACTTGAACTAGAGGAAAAATCCCGAGTATTATTTTTGTTTATTTTTTCAAGATCTTTATCCAAATACTTGACCCAACACTCATAATTTATATGATATTTAAATGATTTTAGATCCACCGATAATAGAAAAGATACATGGAACTAGGAATTCATTCTTCTTGTTTCGACTAGGGATATTTTGTCTCCGACAATGTTTTTTTCTAGGATTTCTTCTCTGCCCATTTATCTTTTTGAGTATTCTAGATTTTATTCACATATTTAAATATTATTATTGATCATTATTATCATAATTTTTTGTAACTCCACCTAAATATATTTTTTCTTCATCACCTTTAGATTCATAAATATGTTGGCTATCACAAAAATTTTATTCATCTAATACTATCATTTTTAAACTTTCAACCACCAAAAAATAATTTTTATACACTATGTCTTCATGTATTTTGTTAGAAAAATTGTAATCATAACTCCATGATGAGTATCCAAGAAACATAACTTATTCTCCCTAATATTCAAATTTTCTAATCTTTTCCTTATTGAGGAAAATAAATTCTCTTCAAAATTCTTAGATGTACTTGAGTATAGGTTTCTTTCCCACCCAAATTTAATATGGATTTATTACTTGATTTTCACATAGAAAAGTATTATTATATTATTAAATAGAGATAATGATATCTAATTTTCAGTATCATTAATGAAGAGAGTTTTCAATCAAAATTGTTCAATCATTATTGTTGATTTTGTGATTTATTTTTTCTGCTACACCATTTTTGGTGGCTTCTAACCTCAAAACCTAATTTTTAATTCCATGATTCCCAAAATATTCTTCAACATGTTGATATTTGAAATTGAACTTGTTTATATTTTGGATCTTTTGAATTTTTATTAAAAAAATCTATTTTGTTTTACTATGATATAGAGTGTTACATCTATATACCTTAGTCTTGTGTGTGATATGCATAATCAATGATATTTTTATGAAATAATAAAAAAACACATAATACCTTACTGTATCCATTTATTTGGGTGATACCATACCATAAACATATACCTGAACAAGCTTAAAAAATCTCATTTCCTCCATATTATTTGGATTGTAAGACTTCCAGATCAACTTCCCCTTTTATATTTAATTACACATATGTGGGATCATAAATGAGATGGGTTATGTCATGCGCTCCATTATTATTCACAAACCTCTATAAATATGTTTTCCTCAAATTTACAAGCCAATTATGAATATATCTTATTCTCTTATGCTTTGTAGGGATTGAATAAACATTCCTCTCTAATAAGATATAAATTTAACCTATGTCATTTTCCTTTTGTATGATTGTAAAAGAATTATTGGATTTGATAGTATATACATTTTAATTGAATTACACCAAATTATTATGGTCACATAATTGGATAAAAATGACGATATTATGACTCATCCCAAATACCAATATAACGAAAATATCACTAAGATATTTTCTTCTAATTTTAACTTTACTGAACCCAAAAATCATAAGCCCCCCATCATTCCTGAAACAAATGAATCCATATTTGATTTTATTTATTTTTATAATGAGGAAATTATTTATTTTCAGATAAAATGTTTATCAACTATCCAATATCTTTAAGTTGGACTTAAAAATTTATCATAAGGAAATATTAATAACACTATCATTCTATAATCAAAATTTCATTACCCATATTGATGATTAATGTTAATATTCAACCGATGGATATTAGATATTTTCTTATTCATATAGAATATATAATATTTTTTGAGTATTGATGGTGTGGGATGAATATTTAATATTTTGTTTTATTCCATTTAGAGGCATTATTGATGACATTTGTTTCATATTTTTTGAAAATTAGATTCCCACATTACCAAATCCATCAGAAAAAATAGTATCTAATAAAATAAAAAAATTATTTAATGTTATACATTTATATTTTTAATGGTGTTACTCATGGGAGGACCTTAAAAGAATAGGTAATACATAGTGATTGTGTCCCAACATTACCAAAAAATCTGTCTCTTGAAGAATTAGAATTTACCTTTTAAAAAGGGTTACTCATTTAAAAGTGTTGTAAATACATACCTTCATTTAGGTGGTTAGTGCTTTTGGGGTTGAGGAAACCGCATATATGCTTTTATCTTTTAACCAAGAGACTTGTAGAATGCATATGTGTTCTTCTATAAAAATTATTTTGGATTGAATTGATGATCATTTATTTATGTTTTTATTACCATAAAAACTATCAATAATCATTCTTAATCTTTAACCCTATGAAACCAATTCCAAAATTCTTCTTCGAGATCCTCAATTCTCTTAACTCGTTCATTGATAATTTTATCCAACCCAAAAATGATGCAGGATTTTTCTCCAATCATTATTTTCAGTTTCACTTCAATCCTTAAGTTTCATGAATTTATAAATCAATGTTTTTCAATCTAAAAAATTATCTATAACTTTTATTTTTCTTTTTATTACATGTATAATATATAATAATGCACCAATTAATTCCCCATTATAATCTTTTCCCTCCAAACATCACACTTTTATAGGGAAACCTCATTTTCTACTTAAAGATCAACCCTTCCAACAATACCTTTATTCTCAATATCAAAATAATTATTTCATTTATTATTTTTAATATCCATTTTCACAAATTTAAACTTACAATTTACAAATTCTTCTATTTAGCATTCCGAATAGCTATATTCTTTTTAGAAAGAATGTTTGTAATTTTGATATACCTCTACTAATAATTATTTTCTTCTTATCTGTTTATATTATTGATATGATTGTATTAATCATAACAATACTAATCGTTTTTAGAACATTTGGGTGAAAATTTCCCACTTTTCCACATTTGAATAATATAATAGAAGTTTTACCCTTAAATATTACTCTTCCTATATTTTAATAGATGAAATAAGTGGTATAACATCATTAAATTCAGAAACTTCTAAATTATCCTTGATTGAGAGTTTCTTTATCTGATGAAAGGAAACTTCCAAAGGATATTCCATTGTTTTAGAATAATTATCTCTGTTTCTCATTTCATAGGCCAAACCAGTCCTATAAATAATATTGAGAGAAATCTATTTTACATCATTTTCTGGAAGAAACAATAAATTTTCATTAAAACGAGGAGATAGTCTTCTCATGAACCTCTTTAAAATATTTCAAGCTTTATGATATTCACTAAGGACTTGAATATATTAAAAAAATAATATATAGTTCATAGAAAAGAATGAACCATCAAATTTGGTTTAATTTTTAACGCTTTCCCAAGAATATATTGTTTTTCCTCTACAACCTTCTAATTTTCATCTTATACATTCACAATCTTTTCTAATATAACATGAGAGGTTTTACAAAAAATTTATTTTATGAAAAAATTATTTGAGAGGGCACCGAACAATACATTTATGGATTTATAATAAACATTTAATTCTGAATTATACATATCTATCAAGGATCTACATTAAATATTGGAAGTAATTCCATAAATGGATGCTGCATACACCTCTATTCCCAAGTATCTAAAATAGAGTTTCACATGAATTTTATATAACATGAAATTACTCCCTTTAAAGATAGTGATATCATAATAGTTAAAAAGTATTTCCATTCTTCCAAGGGACAAGAATAATAAATTTCTCTTTTATACCACTTGATAGACCCTCATAGAGGGTTACACCATAAGAGGGGGGGGGTTAACTTAGTATAGTACTAAAAACATTTACTCCTATTATGAAAGAATTAATATCTCTCCTAGAGGATGTTTTCAATTTCTCTATATATTTTCTCAATACAGGACATCGACCTAAATGGGTAAGGCCTTGTCCAAATTCCCAACCTATATTGTCTCATTAGTCCTGCTGATTCCCTAAGGGGATATGTAATTCTAAGAAAAACCAATCAGATAATAAGACTAATGCATTCATCATATGAAAAAAAGTAAAACATAATAAACATACCGTAGATATAAATAAATTCACTTTTTGGAAGAACTATCATATGGAATTTAAATACCTTGCCCATTCAAAAAAATCATAAACCTTATTCTAAGAGAATAAGGTCGATATCATTTAAAAATACCCCTATTGAATAATAAAAGAATTTTTTCCTTAATGAATATAAATGACATAAAAATATAATTAAAATCATTCTTTTGGAAAATAAAATATTCAAATTGAAATTAAATTTTAATAACTAAAGATTCGTCAAATTTTATAAAAAACTTTTTTAAAAAAAAATCACTGAAAATTATAAATAAAGATTTAAATTATTGAGTGTTAATGATGGAAGGACATTAAATTCATTCAATGTATCTTAAAATAATGATTCCATTCATATTTTTGATAAAAATTCAAAGGTACATAATTCAGGAAATAACAAGAAGATTAAAATTATTTTTCAAATGGTAAAAATGTGAATAATATCATTAAATAATTATTATATAATATTATAATATTATTTAAACTATTTTAATGAATATATAATCACGTATGAAAAACAATTGCTGAACTAGTAGAAAACCAATGATGGCCTTCCCTAAAAATATCATTTTAGTATATTGAGTACTTAAAGAGAGAAAAATGAAATAAATAGTTTAAATTTCTATAAATAACATGAGGAGAAGAAAAAATATTGGTTTTATGATGAAAATATCAAATACTAACTTCATTGGATACTTAAACAAAAACAATCTTGAATATTTATGAGGTTGTGAAATATATCCTTTCAAATTTGGTAACTTTTGAATCATAACACCAATGAATGAAATAACATCAAATTAAACATTAAAAATCAATGAATATAAATTTAATCGTGACATATCACATACAAGGGGTAGTATATATTCAACCTAAAAGAAAAAATTAGTGAATATACACTATTTCTCACAAAAATAAAAGAGAGAAAAAAACCCATAAAATGATTGCATCCATGAAATGAGAATCTTTAAAAGAAGATATTCCATGAAAAAAATTTAAATCCAACTATGAAAATATAAGATAAACTATAGAAAAATAAATGTAAATTATATAGTAAATATTTTCACAAATGAATCCATGTGGAAGTGATATAGCCTAATGAAATGATACTGAGTTAAGAAACACCTTACCCTACCTCCAAATGCCTTTATATGTTATTTTAACCTCTTGTATATTACATTTTTTTATTATAATTTCAAAAAATAATTATTTTCAATTTATAATGTCATATATGATTCACTTATAATATTTCAACTCCCATTTATTATTAATTCCTTTAAAATACCTATTTCTGGGTGTTTACTATTTTTTTATGGATGTTTCAGTTTTCATGTTCTAGTACATGTACTTTGATCACATGTATATCATATCCCTAATTATAAAAATTATATAAATATCATATTTATACATTAAATCCAACCTTATTACTATCCATGTAAATCTTAAATGAAAAAGTATCACATTATATTGTGGAGGTGGCATCCACACGTATGCATGAGCGATGTTATCATTTTTAATGGATTAAAAGTAATAAGGTAGATATGATATTATAAATATATAATTATAATTATATCATAAAAATCATATATATTCTTTAATTTCAAATTTATAACCGTATATGTAATGTAATGATGAATAAACGAATATAATACTATATAGAGAGTATAAGTTGTATATACTCATGATCGATGTTTACACTTTTTGTATGATAGAAATGATATGGAAAATGGTTGTACCATAATCATGAAAAAATCTATGTATATGTATTATACATTATTTATTACGTTTGTATGGTTAAAAAAATATTTATTGGAAGTATGAGAAGAGAAAACTATGGATGATTTGATGAAGACGATTGCCTCTTCTGAGGGTAAATTCATTTCAATTCCTTCTTAGTGACACACCGAATGGTATTTTAAGATGAAAATAATATAAAAATAGTGGCTAGGTAATTTAGTGGAGAAGTAATGGTTTATCTTGATGGATCTTAGTGGTGTGAATAATTTATAGAAATGGGTTTTTGTTTATAATAGAGGGAAAGGACTCACTTGAAAGTTTTTGAAAGATTAATATACTGTTTGTTCATTCGTAAGAAAAATGATTATAAATGGATATATATTCTAATAGAAAAATAATAATTTCAAAATATCATTATAAAACTAAATATAGATAGAGTTTTGTGTAATATTAAACCTTATCATTTCGTTTAACCAATTAGTTAACCGATTTTATCCTTAATTATGATAACAACCTTTTCCATCATAAAGGGTTATAATTTTAATTATATGTAAAAAATTATGTCATAAAAGGAAAATGTATTAAATTTAAGACAATTTATAATCCTACATGTCAACATTCAATTTTTTTTTTATTTTTTAATAATTTAGTTAAATATTTTTATCATAAAAAAACTACTAATGTCATTTTAAGAACAATTTAGATAATTTGACTTAAAGAAAAGAAAGAAATGAAAAAAAATTATAATTTAAAACATATCTTATATGTTTGTTTTATATAAAAAATGCTTATAACATAAAAATTCGCGCAAATTTTATTACTTTTAATATTATTTAAATCCGTCATTTGGTTTTTTCGATTACTTGAATAAATACTATATCAATGTTGTATAAGAATTCTAGGCAATTATTCAATAAAAAAAATTAGAAATAAATTTCCTTGATAAAAATGAATTTTTTTTCATCTAATATTTTTTCCCATGTTATAATTTTTGATATATTAAATTGAAGAGGCTGACATTTGGTATTTATGCTTTCTTTATGTTAATAAACATTCCATAATCAAAATAAAATTAATAAATGATTCCTTAGATTTTATAATTAAATGTAAATGGAATATATACATCAATAAATTAGGTCAAATGGAATTTTTGGGTGGATTTTGAGACCTTATCTCATGGTTTTAACCATATTCTACAAATTTTATCATTACCGATAAGACAAATATTTGACACGGATACTATGAATAATAAACAAAAAAATAAGAAGGAAATATTTATCAACATCGGGTATACTGATTCCAAATTTTGAATCCATTTTTAAATATTATATTTTTTTTACATGTATGAAATTGGATTAAGATAAAAAACCAAAAATTCAATGAAAAATAGTTATACAAAAAAATCCTCTTTAAGTGAAAATATTTTTATAGCAAAATTATACTATAACATTAATTTAAATGAACAAAATTATATTATTAATAATATAATATAACTAATTTTAATTTTAAACCATTATAAACCAAAATTTAACTCAGTAAACTATTAAATTAAAAAAAAAATTTCAATAAAAAACAATATTTTTACTATTTATTGGAATATCAAATTTTTTAGAAAAATAAAAACCATTCACCCTAAGAGAGTTTTTTAATTTTTATTAAAAATTGTTATCTTTTTTATGAAATAAAATTTCTAAGAGTTATATAAAATAATTATAATATTTTATCATAGAAAGAAATATAAACCATTTTCAAAGGAAACCTATTTTTCATAATAATATATCATTAATAGAAATTGAGAAATTTTTCATATGATTTAATAAATATTTTTTTATTTATCATTCCATTTATATATATAATTTAAATTTTTAATACTGTTCATACCTTGTAATTTAATATCTAGGTTATAATGGTCATAGGTAAATAACAATATTTCCTTGTTCATTTATGATCAACATCACAAGTTATATATTCTATTGAACATAGTGTTATTTTAATATATCAGGTTGTAAAGAAATATATACACTATAAATCGTATAATAAATGCTAAAAATTCTCACCAATTTTATAAGAATCTAACTTGTTTTTCTAATTACACTATCCCATACTAACATTGTTTATTAAAAACTCATAACGATATTATTTATCATCCTTGAGAAGCATACAAAACCCTCACCCATTCCGCCATCTTTAGTTCACAATCAAATGCCACATTAAACAAAATGTTATGAACAATATTGGGATATATTTAAAAATATTTAATATAGGAAACTATATTTTCTATAAAAAATCTCACCATAATTCAAAATTACCATTTATTTTTTACATGAGAAATGTATCTAATACTAACTCCACTACACCTTACTCAATTATACCCAAACAATGATAGTTGATAATCTACATCATAAAAATTGTATAATATCTTTATAGTCCATGAGACATGGTTCCAATTCCCTTTCTGAACATTGATATCCTAATTCCAGAGATATCATAAAATTATTTAACAACCAACACTTAACCCCACTGGTAAATAATTCTATTCTAAAAATGACCATCGAAATCTCAGAGCTACACTAGAGAATCACTAAATCATATTTACCTAATTCCCAACATATATTTCAAGATTAATTATACTAAATAATTCTTCAATTTCAGGAGACCATTATCATGTCATCTAAAAAGACATTTAAATTATCTATCCCAAAATTTACACTAACATTATTCATGAATTCAACCCCAATCAGATGCCAGTATGTTAACCCTGTATAACTCAATATAGATCTATATTATATCTACCCATGAATTACCAAATGAAATATTTTTCTATATCAGTACTACTTACCCATTTACATCCTCAAGATAATGAAAAACATCGAACACCAGCAATCTAAGTTCACATGCACACATTAATTTCATCTCTAAGACCCATTGATCTGTTTTCAACACAACGAACTGTCTATGTTTTATTATTTATAGCTAAATAACCAAAATGTGTTCCAAGATACCATTATATGGTAACTCTAATGATATATTAATAATTTTCAAGTCGATGTGGATACATTCAAACCAATGATGTCATGATTACATGACCTTTTCATTACTACCCTATAACGACTCTCCACCATATTATTAGAATTATAGTAATTCAATTTGACTTCCTATCATACTAAATCCATGGAAAATATCCCACTTACCATATAAAATGTTTTGTGGTCTCACCCTTGGAACTTCACAATTTAGTATCCATCATAATAACCTCAATCTTTACAATCACTAATATTTTTCTGAAAGGATACTTTTCTCTCTTATTCATTTATTAATATAAGTTGTCAAAAACTTTATATTGTTATCTCATCCTAGAACCAAACCATTTGTGATCATTCATAGAATTATAACATACTTACAAAACTAGCTCCTAACATTTTCAAAAATATATCATAACCCCAACCTTCTCTCATAACATATCTTTGCTTTCCACATCACATACAATTAAAATATGTCATAAAAAACCTATTATATCAACATAATCTATTTATAAGGTAACCCTAACTTGTAATCAATATTAACATCCGCATTACCTTATGTCATTAATTTAGAAGTAACCATTATCCTTACTCTTTTTTACTCATGTAAAGAGAGAATATAAGTATCTATTCTCACATTTTCTCATTATTATTCTCAATATCTTTACCAATTAATGGTACAAAGACATATTCTAATCTGATTTACCATTCAACCCCTAACTATAATAACCATAAAGAATAAATTATAGGCTCATATTCCTAAAAAATTTGGCATGTGTTACTTTAATGTAAATATCATTTCTCAAGAATAATGATTTATTTTTTCATTCCTATAATTCAAGATATAAGACACATGTTAAGGAAAGACACATTATCATACATCATCCATGTGATTTTTTAATCTGAATCAATGATTTATGCCCCAATATCCTTAATATAAGTTATAAAATAGGTATTACTTGCTCACTTTCCATGCTAGAAAGATAAGAAAAACAAACATGTACAAAAGAACACACTATAATATGTACCCTCTAATATTACCCTATTAAAAATACAAAAAATATGTCATTAAAATTTTATACTTTCCATACCTAGGATCAAATTTTCATAAAATAAGGAATGTAATTTAATGGATCACACCATTATCTCACTAGAATGTACCTCACAGAGAGATTACTCCACTATATCCTCTAATGAGCCCTATGATTTCCATATTCCCTAGTTTAACCACTTAAGATATTCTAACCTACCTGGTGTCTGATGCCTACACTAAGTAATACCTAAGGAATTCCATGTCCATTTCAACCCCTATATCAGTCAAAAATGCCTAAAAACCATATCATAGGCATATAGAATATAAAATAATCCAAACCAATGGTATATAGTTCTTTACAGTCCTACTATATGTTTTTCATAAAAGAAACATGTTTTTCATATTAAAACCATATAAAAGTAGTAATCATTAAGAAAAACATCATATTCTGGTATGTTTAATTAAAAATAGCCCAATAGGTTATTTAAGGAAATCATTAAAAAGTTTTGTTTAAACATTTAATTAACCCAATACATATTTGAGAGACCTTTATATTTAAAACCTCTTTTTCAAAAACATTAGAAAACATTGTGTAATTTTTCTTATCTTAATAAATTTACAAAAACCATTTGAAATCATAGACACTTAAGCACATTTCAGGTGACATACATGATGATTATGATTCATGAATGTATGCTTATTAATTTCTTTAGAAAATAGTAAAATAATAAATATGAAAATATGATATAATTTTTCATCAAAATATTACAACTAAAAAAACAAAATAAAAATATTCCATGATAGTGGTAACTTGAACTACAACTTCATCAGTGGTAACTTGGGATAAAGAAATTTTCACCCCATGTTCCAAGAACTATAATCTCCATATAACTTTTACTAAATATAAAAGACAAAAAATATCTAATACAATTTATAATACCTAGGTTTGGTTCACAAATATTTTAAGGAGTAAGATGACTTATCTAACCTCGGGTTCACATTATTGTGCACTAGAGGTTACTGACTAGCAGTGAAGGTGTATACTAAGAATAATGGAGGCTATAACTTTCAAGAACCAACCAAGATACCCAGATATACTGTTACTTGAGCTATCCCTGATAGATCCTGAAGGGTGTTCCTGATCCCCACAGTTGGGTGATTAGAACCTATCTTTATATCAATCAGAAAAAGGAACCATTTTTCCAAAAAAAATTAAGAAAATAAAAAATAAGTCGATATTTAAAATTTTCCCAAAGGAGAAAATTACCAAAATAATTTAGATTAAGTTAAAAAAACATCATCTTAAATTCGAAATATTATATCAAGAAATAGTCTCACAAACCTAGTATAATATGTGGATCATGGCTTCGTTGGTCATTGATGTCAGTAAATGTTCCATAAATCAAGAAAACTTGCCTCCTCCAAGAGTCCCTTTCCCTTGACATGGACCTGACATAAAAAAATATAAAAATGAAAAAATTAAAAGGTATAATGTGAGATAAAAAACCCAAATAGGGTCTAACCCAGTGTCAATAATCAATTCAAATAACTATTAAAGCATTTATGATTTAATTTTAAATAAAAAAGGCACGAAAATTAATTTATAAATTTGAAAAAAATATGATTTCACATAAAATGATGGTACAAATATCAAAATAGTTAAATTATATTTTTATATTAAATAATTATATATATGAACTTGCATTGATGAAATAGTTCTATAATCAATGTCATTTATAATCAAGTCAAATAAAAGAAAAGGGCCATGGGAATTAGCTATGAGGAATGTTAGTTTTTTTCTATAATAGCCTCAAACTTCTCAATCATCATAATCTATCATGTAAGTGTAAACACACATGAATGATCAACAGATCGAGATATTCAATCAAGACCCGTTTGGGGAAACATCACTATAAATCATGATGAAGTTGGTTTAGTTAGTGTTGTCATCGAAAATCTATTTCAATAGAGTTAGAGTCCTATTATACTTCTACTATACACCCACTTACTAATCATTATCTCTTTTGATTAAATATACAAATCAATAACTCTTAGTATAATCATTTGTTTCAAATTAATTCACCATTCACAATTCAATTCTCTATTTCAGGTTGAACCTGCCTTTTAGATTATAAAAACTAATAATTTGTTTTCATTAAATTAATAACTTTTGAAAAAATCTTTTATTATATGAAAATTTCATATAGAATAAATATGAAATTATTTCATCAAATAAACATCAATTCAAGTCATCATTTTTTTTTCAAAATCCACTTAAAAAGTTTGATCCCATTAGAATTGGGGTTTTTCTTAATTTCTATTCCCATTTGAAAATCTTGCATAAATCATCTCAAATCTGGATTTTTAATCAATTAAAAAAATATTTCAAATAAATAAATAAATTGTGGTATAAATTACAGGGTATGGAATTATGGAACAATATACCTTTAATCAGATAATAAATACTACAATAATAATGGGAAACACTAAAAAATAATGATGGAAATGAGATCAAGGAATGAAAACTAGAATAAAGATCCATTAGATCTCAGAGTAGATTCATCAATAACATAACGATCTATCACGGTCTATGGAGGAGTGAATGGAGTATTGGGAGACACACAAAAATAGGAGATTCACTTACTAGAAGTATATAGAGTGCAATAAGTGGTGCTTTTATCTACAAAGATCAGTGGTTCGATGAGTGAATTTCACATATTAAGAGGTTCCAAAGAGAAAGAAATCATTTTAGGGTCTATGTGGGTGATTAGGTGTTCAATATGGGATTAGTGGAATTTTATAACAAATTTTAGTGTATTAAAAAATTTAACACATAATTTTCATGTTAGGCCACACAATTAATTGTTACCGTGTGCCCTTTTGGGGTTCAAGTATAGTGCATAGTTCTTCTACATGGTTTGTTTAACTATCTACTGACCATGAAAACCCAAATATAAAATGGAGTATTGTTTGATGGTGTGTCCTCATAGTTTTTAAAAATCAAATTCTTCCCCTTCAAGCGGCTCAACATAGGGTGCATAGTTTGTTAGGGAATGCCGCAAGGTTTTCCCTAACTATTCACCAGATGTAAAATTCCAAAAAAATGTCTATAGCTTTCAAAAATTCAACCAAAAAGTTCCATGAAAGTACCCAAACAAAAGAAGATAAAAATTTTTCAAGAAATATCCAAAAGTAGCTAAAAATATGTTATAACCTCCCCACCATAAACACTCTATGTACCCCAAAATCTTGTTAATAAAATTCTATATTAAAAAGATGAGTCCTCTCCTCTATCATTAGTGAATCAAACTCCAAAGTCTCATGAAAATAGAAAATATGATTCATATAACTTGGAAAAAACTATAGATTTCCCATGTTGAAATTTTGTTTTAGATTCAAAAACATAAACTAGATACTCAATCATGGATAAAACAAGTTTCACATCGATGATTACCGAGATCAATACCAGATAAAGGAATGAAATGTACAAGATTGGATATAGTATATGAAACAAATCATGGATCAAATCCAACAATGGGTGAGAGGCTAAATTATAATCCACACTAACAACCCTCTAAATGATTCTAATATAACCAATGAACCTCATTATAAGGTTTCCATGTTTTACAAGCTATCGATGACGTAATTGAATGGAAGATATTAGAAACACATTGTCAACAACAAAAATACAACTAGATTATGGAACCCCATTCACCTGGCCAATATTCCCAGCTTCGCTCACATCTTTACACTCACCTAGGGTTTGAGAGACTCCTGAGAGATTTATATCACTCTTCATCCTCTAGCTTCTTCGACTTATTTCTCTAGTTTCTATCTACTCCCATATTCTTGTCTTGGGTCACACTCTTCTTCACTCAAGCATGTTCCTTCCTCCTCTCTTAATATGGGTTCATTTACCTTCTTACTCCCCTTCTCTACAAGCCCTATCTGACACACATGACCCCATACTGGTTGGTTATGTTGGAATTTTAGGTGGGTTTGGGATTGTGGCAGTGGGAGTAAAGGAAACAAGGGACATTCCATTCAAAGGACTCTTGATGTTTTGTTTCATTTATTATGGTGTGGTGGTCTTATTGGGGTTTCAACCATGCGTTCCTCTTTCATCAGCTTTTCCTCATTCCGTTATTATTGTTTCTATTAAGTGTTTCAACCCCTTTTTTCCTTAAATGGGGTTTCATGGTAATTTTTATGGTGTTGTGGTTGGTTTATCCTTCAGATGGTATGTTGTATATCCCTGTTTGATGGGTTGCGGTTGCAGTTCACTTTTTTGGTTTTGGTTGACATGCTGTTGGTCCTATTCTTGGTGAAGATTTTGATATTGGTGAAGGTTTTGTGCAACTTTATAGATTACTTCTTGTACCCAACAAAGGTTATGCCATGAAGAGATCCTTGTAAATTCAACATACTATTACCTAATGTTCATGTACGCCTCTCTCAGATAGATGCAACTCAATGGTAACTACATGGTTTTGTGATTGGGGATCAAGGTTCAAAGGGATTCAAGGTGCTTCCAGAGTTTGGATTTGTAGCTTCAGTTTTATTTTTCTATTTCATTGGTGTTCTGTTTTGGAGTCTCTTGGTAGAGATTATGGTTTCTTCTATTCAGTTTTCTCTATATTTCTGATACGTTTTTGTTTCTTCATCGATGATGATTATGTTGGATGCAATGATGCTTTGGTGTGTTTGATGTGGCTTGCGGTGGTGGACAATAGTGTCCAGACGATAACAACGTTATACATATGATGGAGGGGATGTAAAATAGTCATTGTAGCTGGTGATCTTTGGTCGACTCATGTGATTTTTAGTGATTTTGTTTATTTTGAATTTTGAAATAGGTTTCATGCTACTGTCTTGGCGGGGTGAATAGTTTTTTCGAATTTGGATTTTGTAATGCATATTTTGAAAGGGAGTGACTTGATGCCAAATGATGTTTCAATTGGTTTCCACTTACACTTAAAAATAGTTTTTCAATAAAATAAAAAATGGATTGTGGTACACAAGATTATACAGAAATCCACATATAATTTATAATGATTCTTTGACATTACCAATATATGATGAATCAATTGAATCTTTGTTGCCTCTTAGAATAAACCCTTTTTAACCAAGGAAGATTCACAAATCTATGATCAATAAAGGGGAGATCTATAAGGATGACCATACAGAATCTCACAAGAATGCATTCAAATTATGGACATGTAGCTATTTTTGTATGAAAAGTCAACCTGTTCTAAATGGGCATTCCAAGATCCACTAATGTCAAAACACATGAATGTGTCATATCTTCTGAGATCTATATAGATTGTTATTTCTGGGCATCTATCTATGGATGATTCACCATGTTCAATATAACAAATGATCCCACCTTCTAATGGAGACCTCTCCAAAAACAATAAGGTAAACAAGGATTCCTATAATAAAACACAACACATATAAACCCATACCATTTGATAATATCTTTCACATAGAGACTTCAAAAATCATCAACATTTTTGGTATCCTGAATGGGTATAAAGTGTGATTATTTGGTCAAATGATCGATGAAAAACATTATAAAATTCTTCTTATGTGAGGTACAAGGTAACCCAACAAGGAAATCAATCGAAATATATTCCCATTTATAGGGTGATATACGAAGTGGATAAAGGAAAACCAAACAATTGTGGTGCTCGACATTAAACTATTGGAATTTTTAACAATGAGAAACAAATTCCACTATATCTTATATCATACCTCGCTAGAAGAATCATCACCACAAATCATATAAAATCATCATGGTATCGGGGTTCACCTCTAACTGATAATTAGTAAAACCCCCAATCACATCCTTACTCACTTTCATAGGAACAATATAACCATTCAATCATCATAGAGCTCCTTTAGTAGAGAGAAACAAATCAATAATGGTCTCCCTACTAAAAAGAGGGTCAGTAATTCAAAATATTTCATCATCAAATGAATAATATAGTAAATTCACTTCCTTGAAATAATTAGTCAATGAGATTTTTGTTAGAATGATCTCCATCACATCCTCACAGTCTCTAAAACTCAACTAAGAAAACATAGACTTTATATTATACACTTCTGATGATTCCTTCATAGTTTGGGTCTTATTTTTCCTAGATAAATCATCTGTGATAAAATTCCCCTTATTAAGGGTGTATCAAATTTTGAAATCATAATATAGAAAGTAATCCACCCGATGCTTCTGCTGAATGTGTAGATATTTTTTGAGAGAAAATTTAATTCAATATTTTTTAGTATGAATAACTAGTAAACCATTCTATAAAAAGTAATTCCAAGTAAATATTAACTGAATAAAATATGGATGTGAGTTCAAGATCCTTATTTAGGTAGTTGTAATGTGTAATAAGACGTCTAGAACCATTTAATACCACCTATCCCGACAACATAATAACACAACACCAACCTAAACCGAATGTTTCACAAAATACCAATAGCTTTGCCCATCCCCTGGAAGATTCAACACTAGTAAATTAGTCAAAATGTAATTCAAATCATCAAAATAAATCATAAATTCCATAATCTATAAAAACATAACCCTATTTTTAGTGAGACTATTCATTCGAGAAACTATATTTTATAAATATTTAATGAACCGATGGTAATACACGACCAATAACAAGAAGCTCCAAATCTAAAAAAAATATCTCATTTCTCTCTTGTCATAAAATAATTCCCCATATTTAAATCAACTTAAATAACATTTTTTGAGACAAAATATCCCAATAAATTCACTTCTCGAATACAAAAATTATATTTCAAGAGACTCACAAAAATTTAGTGATTCCTCAAAATTCTATGAACTACTCCGAAATGAAATACATGTTCCTCCTCCATTTTTAAGTAAAACTAATATTTATTCCTCATAATAAACCATGAACAAATCATGATAATAATGGAATATATTATTCATCATTTCCATAAAAACCACATGAGTATTGGTTAGACCAAAAGGCATAAAAACGTACTCATAATGGACATAGAAACACTGAACGATATTCCATAAGATTTTGTATTAAATAAATATCAATAGGTGACAAATAGACCAAAGATAAGTTTTTGGAAACCAGTTCTCTCATTAAAATAATTACAAAAGTCATCAATCCACCAAAAAACTTCTTATTTAATATAACTCAATTGATTTCTTGGTAATAAACCCAATGATGAAATTTTCCATCATATTTCTTCAAAAAAAATAATGGGCACATCCCATGGTGACACACATGGGAGAATAAAACCTTTATCCAACATATCATCTAGTAGATTTTTCAAATCATAAAATTCATATTATTCTATAAGTCATGAAATAATAGAGATGGGTTGTTTACACGATATAAAATATATAGATAGCTACACACTTTTTATTAGTGAAAAAGCATAAAACTTTGAAGGAAACAAGTTGGTAAAATCAATATCTACTACAATGAGATCACCACTCAAAGAATCCCACTATAGGAAAAAACTAAAACACTTAAATTAATCTACCTATCTTTGGAAAAGGATTTCAAAATCTAATCAATATTGGGTCCCATTTCCATTAGAAAACATGAAACACTTCATTTGGCGTAGTAAATGAGACTTTCCAATGATAACAAAAAATTATTTCTTTGCGGGAAATATGAAAATCCATCCAAAAATGATTTTATGAAGTTTCATGTTGAGAACCATAAAATTACATGTTAACATAATATCTGATTTTGAGAAAAGAGAAAAGGTACATTGAGAACCTACACATTTTTCATGGTGTATTAAAAGCCCTCATATAGGAAAAAATATCCATAGGATGGTTTATAAAATTCAAAATACAATTCAAAATGAATGAGTGAGATGAAATAGTGTTCAATAATGTCTTACAAAAATATAAATCTAATGTGACGATACCTCTCACTATCACGAAACCCATATTAGGTTCCTATAGTGAATCTTCAACTATGTGAAGATTATTATTTTTATATGCCCATTGCTAAAATCCCTTAGTTATTAAACTAAATGATTACATTTTTTTAATTTTAGGAAATAATTATTCCATTCCACAATGGAAGATGTAACACCACAAGATTTCATAGTATGTTATATCTTTAAAGTATGTCAATATCTTATATTACATGCATCACCGACTTGGATTATGTTATACGCAAGATTTAGTTATAGTGAAACAACACATTAGTATTATAATTATTTAAAAGATATATTTATTTATCAATTAAATATTGTGATATCAATAGTAAAAGATAAATTTTTATTGTTATTTGTAATGTTTTCAACTAAATAAAACATATTTCTAATGAATTATATATGCTTTGTTAAAATAGTTTTATATTTAGAAAAACTATTTCCATAAAAGATCTACTTTTTTATGTCCTTTTGTGAACAATAATAAAATTAATTTTTGCCACTACTAAAAATTGAATTTCATAAAATAGAATTTATTTTGGATTTGGAAAATCAAAATTATCATAGGGTGCATTTTTTGTATTTTTCTGAAAACATTCATTTTTTGATAAATAGTGAAAAATAATGTGTTATTATTTAAAACCTACCTTATATTTAATTATTTATTTATTATATTTAAATTTATTTTAGGTCAAAATTGATATACAATACCTATATAAGTTCAATGTAATTTATTTGAGTCATTTTATAATAAAATTACATGCATAAATGATATTATAATTACCATAACACATGTCATAATTCTATTGGATAAGTGTTTTTAGAACAAAATCAACATTAGAAATGAAATATGATCCTATTTTATCCACATGGATTAGATTAATACATTTATTATTATTTTATTTAAAGAAGATTTAAAAGTTTTAAAATCACATTTTCATAAAAAACATTTTTAATATTGGGTTATACCTAAGATAAATTTGACTATAAATATTCATTAGTAAGCTTAAAATAATTCCAACATAATGGAATTTTATTTATAATTTTTGAAAATTATATAATTAAATGTATTTATGGAATAATGATGATGAAGTAATTACCATATTAATTAATGATTAAAATAAAAGATATTATAAATATAGAAATAAATGTAAATTGAGAATTCCGAAGAATGAAATGAATTTATAGGTTAATAATACATGTTAGGATTGAACTGACGTATTTTTTTGAGGGAAGAATGTTTTTTTTGACTTTTAAAAAAACCAAATACTAAATAGTGTCAAAATTGACATAATTGTATTTTTAAAACAAATACTATATTATTAAATGATATAATATTCCTAAAAATATAAGGCTTTTGCAAAGGACTTATAAAATTATATATGTATCATTAATTAACCACTTGGGGTTCTCATGTCATTTTATTGTAAGTTTATTAACCATGTAATATAAAAATACAAGAAAACATTGTAAAATATAAACTATTTAACTAAGAGTTATATCTGAAATATAAGGTTAATATGGTGACCTAAACATGTCCAAAACCTATTGGTTGAGAAGATTAAAACTCCTCCCCACCTTATACTCAAAGTAAATCCATTTGGAGCCATTATAAAATGAAAATTATTTTATAGTAACATAATATTTCAATATTTTCCTAAAGTGACCCTCACCTCCCTTATAAACGGTTACGTTCCCTTCTCTCAAAATCACACCTCCAAAGCCATTTGGCTTGGAAAAAACCTACTCAAATATCTTCCCAACTAACCTCACATAAATATAGAGGCCTTACATTGTTCATAAAGCCTACCCAAGGAACCTTTTGGTCAAATTAGAAAGAATCACCCAATGAAGAGGTAATAATTTCATCACCTCTTTCAATGTTATTTTATTCTTCCAATTTCTCATTCTATATTGTTTCTGAACCCCAATAATAACTCCATTATATTATATATACTATGATGTTATTATAAATATGGTACAACCATATTAATTATTCTATCCATCCTATGAATGACAAAGTCACAATACGTACGTACGTACGTTTGACCATCTCCATGCCATGGTGTAGTTTGCTATTCAACACATCATTATTTGGATTGGTGTAATAATGTGTATAATTGATGTAAATATTAAATATAACATGTTAGTGATTATGTATTTTTAATATACCATCAATTTACATATTATTTCACAATTAATATAATGGTATTGTTTCTCATGCGTACATACAGATTACCGTCTCCACGAATGCGATGTGATTCATTCCCCATCGTAATCATTAATGAATTATTTTCATTTTATGAATATTTTTTTAAGAACTAAATATCATTTTATATATGAATTAAATACATCCCATCCATAACAAACATGACTTACATAAAAAAACATATAAATGAAAATGAATCAGTTAACACCTGATACGATGATACTACTGAAATATTATTAACAAATAAATATTAGAAGATCATATATGATATCATTTTTATGTATGTGGTTCTTATATAATTTAATAACAATTACTTAACTATTATATAGGTTGTTTAACTAACCTTGACTATGTAAAATAATAAGGTAAGGGTTAATTTTACATTCCCATTATTATCCGAGGTTGTTTTTAGGAAAGTATCTACTGGGACTTCTTTATCATCCACATCCATGTTTCTTAAAAACTGTATTTCAAAACATTTTTACTATTTCATAGAATATGGGTTATATCCATGTATACCCTTTTTTTAATTTTACAATTTTGTAAAGGAATATTCATATTTTTTTATATTATACATTATGATTTGATCTAACCTAGTGTATAACATCATTTATAAATGGCACCTAGTAGAAGGAATAAGAACTCTAGAAATATGCATGATCCAAAGAGTAAGAAGGAGCATATCTTTCATGGACTTAAGCAATCAAATTTAAGGGAAATTTTCTCCCATATATTCTCATCATATGAAAAAATAATATCATGTTTTAATAAGATAATTAAATAAGTATCTAAGTCCTATGGCTTTGAAGGGAGGCCAGAGAAGAAAAGGATGGTAAAGAGAAAGATGGATAAAGGGAATAAGGGAAAGAAGGATTTTCCCATATGTGATAACCATGGAAATAAAAACCTTGTTATATTCATGAATGCAATGGGAGTTCATTATAAGTGGGGGAAAATGGCACTAAGTATGTGATTGAAAGGGTAAGAAAAAGGTTTCAAATTTACACTTCTTCATCTGCACGGAGCTGGGACCCTACGTGAATCATCTTTCCAATCATCAGAGTATACACCAAATGATTCTATTGGATAATAATCAAGTTATAATACCAGTGAAGATGAAGTAGAATTATTAGGGATCTTATTCTATTGTTAAAGAATTGTGTCATTTTAGTATTGTATTAATTATTTAAAAGTTATAATAATTATAGAGTATATAAGGATTGTACTACAATACAATATCATTGAGGATTTTAGATTATTTGGTACTAAGAAACGTGACTCAACAGCAAGTTAATATTTTTGTAAAATAAATGGTTGAAGGAAAGATAAACCTTAATATGGTCTTGATACTGAGGTATTGATTTTGGAATAAGAGATGGTAGATTTGGATAAATTATATTGGATATTCTTTGCTTCCTTGGAACTGACTAATGGTTTTTATTCCCTTATTGTTGGAGTATTCAGTATTTTAGGATATAAGGAATATATCTAGTATTATATAAGGAATAAGGGAGAATGAATGTAATCAATAAGGTTTTATGGTAATTTAGTGTGTTACCATATTTTAATAGAATATATTGTAAGGTACTCACATGTTATTATGTGGAAAAAAAGGGATCTTCATTAGGTTATGTTGACCTTCCTTATAAATTTTTAGACATTGAGTTTAGGCACTAGTATTTTGGATATGTATAATGATTGGAATGGATTATGTTGGAAATTGGATACTATGGTTTGAGGATAAATCATTTCATTAGATTATTTTTGGATTTTTTAAAAAAAAGGACAAACCAAAGGTCGGGTGAAAACCCGTTGTGTCTGGAAAGTCCATGAGACTTGAAACTTTAACCGAAGGGAGACAAGTGTGCATCAGCCACCACTGGCCTACATGTTTTCCTGGTATGTATAATGTTATTTTATTTTTTATGGTCTAGAAGATGAATTATAAATTCATTAATTTTGGAACCCTATATGATTAGGAAAAATAGAATATTTTTTAATTCTATTATCTTTTGGAGTAAAAGATGAGTTTGTGGTAGAATATAGTTGAAGGATGGAACTCTACTTTTCAAGTAATTTTTCCCTTATTATATGAAGAAATTAATTCTTAAATGTTAGCGAAGGGATATTAAATCAAAAAAATGTGTTACCTAAATACCGTATCTTTTGATAAACCAATGATTATTTAAGTGATCATAGATTTATGGATTTAAGGCTCTCAATTTTCAATTTATTGTTCACTTGTTTGTGATTGATGATTTCAATCACTTCTTATAAATATATATTTTTTCCTCCAATTATGTGTCTCAAATTTCAACCAATTTTCTCTTATTTTAAATCCTCATTTGGTGGTGATTTTTTCATTTCCTTTTCCCTCTTATTAAGACTATGTTTTATTAACCCTTTTTCTAACGTGGGTTTTCCACCGAGGTATTTTCTATTTTTACCTTTTGTATATGCAATGAAAAATTTAAAATTGCGACGTCCCAAATTATTAAAGGAGGAGAGAATGTAACACTCCAATATTTTATAGTAAGGTATATCTTTAAAGTAATTCAATAGCTTATACTGCACACAACACCGACTTGGTTTGCGTTATTCGCAAGATTGAGTTTCAGGGAAACAACACATTAGTATTATAATTATTTAAACAATATATTTATTTAACAATTAAATATTGTTATATGAATAGTAAAACAATTTATTGTTATTTATAATGGTCTCACATTAATAAAACATATTTAAAATGAAATGTATCTGGATTGTTAAAATAAATATATATATAGAAAAACTATTTTCTTAAAAGAACTAAATTTTTATGACCTTTTGTGAATAATAATAAAATTAATATTAGACACATCTAAATAATTAATTTGGTAAAATAGAATTCATTTTTGGATTTGGAATATCTAAATTAGGTTAGGATGAAATTTTGGTATTTTTCTGAAAACATACAATTTTTGATAAATAGTGAAAATAAACTAATTTATTATTTAAAAACATACTTTTTATTTACATAATTAATTATTTTATTTAAATTTATGTTAGGTAAAAATATAGATATAATACTTACATATGTTTAATGTAATTTATTGGAGTCATTTTATAATAAAAATATATGTGTAAAATTTTATTGAACATTTTAACATCTTTTACCCACAATTTAGGTACATTTGCAAATTTACATAAATTGTAATTTTACCACTTCTATGAATTGAACATAAAAAATCTGAGAGAAAAAATGAACATTGGTAAGTAAAATGTGGTTCAATAGAATAAAACTAATTTTTTGTGAATAGTATCTTCAGAATTTTATTAAATATGGTTAAAAGTAAATAGGGTAATTAAAGGTAAAAGTGGTATTATAATTACCCTAACCCATGTCCTCATTCTATTGGATATGTTTTTTTCAACAGAAATCTACCTTAGTAATAGAATATTATCCTCTTTAATCCAATTGAATTAGATTAGGACATTTATTATTATCTTATTTAAAGAAAAGCTAAAAGTGTTAAACTCAAATTTCATAACTAAAACATTTTTATGCACCTCTATACATAAGTTAAATTCAAAAATAAATATTAATTATAAATATAAAAATATTTCCTACATAATTCTATTTTATTTATAATTTTAGACATTAAATAATTAAATTTATTTACGACACAATAATGATGCAGTAATTACCTTATTAATCAAAGATTAAATTAATTTATATTATAAATAAAGAAATAAATTTAAATCGAGATGTCTATTTCATTCCAAGAATTTTATAGGTTAATATAACATGTTAGGATTGATGTAATCTATTTTTTATAAGTGATCAAGTTTTTTTACTTTCACAGAAACCAAATACTAAATAGTGTCAAAATTGACAAAAATGTGTTTTTAAAACAAATAGTATATTATTAAATTATATAATATTCAAAAAAATATATGTTTCATCCAAAGTACATATATAATTATATATATTTAATTAATTAATCACTTGGGGTTCTCTTGGATTTTAATATTAAGTTTATTAACCATGTAATATAAAATTACAAGAATACATTGTAAAAGTTAAACTAGTTAACTAAGATTTAAATCTAAATGATAAGGTTAATACGGTGAACTAAACTTCTCTAAAACCTATTCTATAAGAGTTTTTCGATTCATCCCAACCTTATCCTTGATGAAAATCCATTTGGATCCATTATAAATAAAAAATTATTTTATAATAAAATAATATTTCAAGCTTTTCCTAAAGTGACCCTCACCTCTCTTATAAAATGGTACATCACCTTCCCTCAAAATCACTCTTAGAAAGACATTTTTCTCAGCCAAACCATGCTCAAATATCTTCCCAACTACCCTCAATTCAACCAAGAGTCCTTACATTGATCATAAATCTGTCCTACGGAACCCTTTTGTTCAAAATAGAAGGAATACCTAAAAGAAGAGTTAATAATTTCTTCCCCTCGTTCAATGTTATTTTATTCTTCGGCTTCCTATTTATTTGTTGTTATTATTACAAACTAATAAATCCTATAAATTATACATAGTGTGATGTTATTTTAATTATTTTACAACTATATTAATTATTCTATACATCCTACGAATGACTAATTCACTATACCTGCGTACATACGGCTCACTATCTCCACGTCGTGGTGTAGTTTGTTATTCAACAATTCATTGTTTGGATGGGTATTATAATGAGTATAATTGAGGTAAATAATAAATATTACATGTTAATGATTCTGTAAATGTAATATACCATCCAATTACATATGATTTCACTATCAATAGAAGGTTATTGTCTCTCATGCATACATATGGATTACAGTCTCCATGAACACGAGGAGATTCATTCCCCATTATAACCATTCCAGAATAATTTTCATTTTATGAATATAAATAATGTTTAATAACATAATATAATTATGGATATGAATCCAATATATCCTATCCCTGAAAAACATTACTTACGTAACAAAACATATAAATGAAAATGAATCAGTTAACACCTGAAAAGATAATACTACTGAAATATCATTAACAATGAAATATTAAAAGATCATATATGATATCATATTTATGTATGTGGTTATTTTATAATTTAATAACAATTATTTCACCATTATACAGAAGGTTAACCTACCCTCGACTAAGGAAAACTACAAGGTAAGGGTTAATTTTACAATCTCTATATTATGTGAGGTTGTTTTTACGAAAGTATCTAATATGACTTCTTTATCATCCACATATGGGATTGTTAAAAAATGTTTTTCAAAACAATTTTACAATTTCCTAGAATATGGGTTAAATTAATTTATATCCTTGTTTTACTTTTTCTATAATGTTTTTGAAGGAATATTTTTGTCATTTTCAGAACAAGTTACTTTTTGAACATTTCGACAAAATTAAGGAAAGAATGTTTTTTACTCATACGACATGTGTGGCCATTTTCTCCGTTATAAAACCTTAGAATAATACTTTAATGGATTATAAAAATATTTTGCAAAAAAATAATTTATTTTATAATTTTGTGAATTATAAATGAATTCAAAATAGAAAGTGATATTTCCATCAAATAGTTTTGATTTCTTCTATGTCAGCATCCTTTGATGGATTTTACACATGTTGGAAGTTGATTTATTATGATACTATCATCCATATTGTGTTGAAGGTATTTAGAAATGTTTGACTTTGGATATGTTATTTTTATACCATTCATGGTTTATGGTTACAGTATTAACATTACTTGGGTTAGTTTTAATATGAATTTTTATGTTTTGTTTCATCATTATCATATGAAGAATGCATTGGACTTAGTATGTGACACGTGGAGCCCACTATAGATCCTCGATGCATCAGTATGTATCATGGGACAAAATAGTGTCTTGGCACAAGGCCTAGAGAAAATATTATCTTTAGTCTTGACACGAGTCCTTGACTATGTGGTTATGATGTCCAGCTTTATGCATTCCATCATTATGAAATTAACTATTGATATTACATGTGTTCATTCGACTAGTAGAATATCCATGTGAATAAGTAAATAAAACTATTGGATTTATATTTTCTATATTGTACTGAAGATTATGTTTAAAAAGAGTTTGTTTTAACATTATACATTTCCTTAAATGTTTATTTTTTCTTATGAAAGTTTCCACTATATTGTTATCCTTACTGAACATATGAGCTCACACCTTTCTATGTTTTGTTTTTCCTAGGATGTAAAGATGTATATTATGACGGACTTATAGGGATAAGATAAGGGATATGAGTGTATTCAAAGGAGAAACAATGTTGTTGTTTTTCATTTCATAATGTAATGTAAAACTTATGTATGTATCTAGTACTTCTAAAGATACTAAAAATATCAGTATTTCGGGATTTCATCCCTTGTGATCATGCCAATGTTATGTAATAATGCACTGACTCAAGGTAACTAGGTTCGGGGAATTACAGATAGAAAAAAATATGTGACCAAAATAATGGAAGTGTCTTTAATGAATGAATGATCCACATATATTTTGTTTCTCGATAAAAAACCACATAGAATGACCATCCTTTCAACATTAGAATAATCTCAACGGTCCTTTTCTATACACTTCAGGTGGAATAGGTGAATTATGTTGTAAAAAACCACCATGAGACTAATCACAATTACTATTTCTTTTAAAGGAAATAATATAACTTCTAGTGATTGTAATATTTACTCTCATCAGGGCTAACTTATCCACTCGTTAATGCTCATCCATGAAAACTCTTTCCAAAAAATCTGCATTAGAAGTAGGATTCTACATGAAAACGTAATATTAAATATCATATCAAAAAACCATATGAGATATTCAGAATTTTAGTTTATCATTTTCCACCACCTAAAGAGAAAAATGAAAAATATTATAAAATCCATTTTCATACAAATTCACCATCATGTTTCCCATTGGAGGCTGTGAAACTCCATAGATCTCACTAGGACCATAGATTCTGGATATAACTCATTAATAAAAATAAATTTGATTTCTTTCCAATACAATATGAAATTTTTCTTCACTGTAACCATTGAATCTCATAACCTCCTAATTCTAAATTAATGCGTAAAGGGAACACACTTTACCACTATAGATTGTAGTGTTTCCAAGAACTCAACAAGTACCTCAATCATTTTTACCAATCCTCAACCACATAAGGATCATTTTTTCTTTTTGAAACTGATGGTTTGTGTTAGTGAATCTCTTGGGCATGGTCTATAAATTCATACATTTTAGGATTTGGTACCAGATTATAGATGTGAATGTGTGTATATACCAATTCCAAATCTTGGAAAACATTCACTACAATATCAATGATATTCTATTCAACTGGGGGTTTCTATTGTTGTGGTTCACCATCAGCTTTCTCATATGGATGGTTAAATAATTTTCATGAGGGAATTATGTTATAGAATTTCAATAGTATGAAAGAAAACAATAATAATGATACAAAAATAATCCACTAAATCAAGATACAGAGGAATATCAATTACATAAGAAATGGATTAAAATTATTGGATTTCAAGATACTAAGATAAAAATATGGGACAAGATTATAATCATATCAAAAAATTAGTTAATGAAACTTTTTCTAAATTCCAATGGGGGATATAAGGCTTTCTGAAATGAGAGATGACCATGAACATGCTCGAAACTACTTATTAAGTACAGGATTTCCAACCTCTTATTTTCTAGGACATCACAGGAAACATTATGAAATCAAGAAAAAATGTACATCCAACCATTATTTTAACAACATTTTTTCAAAAACTATCCCAGATACCCTGGTACATTGATGCCCAAACAAGACATGAAATAGCCCGATGGACATTCCTGATCCACAATGGTTAACAATTATAACCTTACATTATATCAATCATATAAGGGAAAATTATTTCCATAAAAATATGGAAGATGATAGAAATAAAAATTTGTTTGAAAAGTTATCTTCAAGGAGAATAGTGAAAAACATTTGTAGATAAAACCCAATGCAAAATATCATCCAAAATACGACAACATCAATCAAGGCCATCACTCAAAATCCCTATGCAACGAGTAGATTATAGCTTCACCGATCACCATCAAAACTTTATGTCCATAAGTCAAGAACAAACTACTCCTCTAAGATGTGCCTTCCATTTACATAGACATAACATAACAGAATCTACAAAAAAATGGAAGGTAAGGGTAGGGTACGATCTAAAACTTCCAGCAGGGCCTCACAAAGTGTTCCAAAGTCAATTCCATAAAAAATAAATGATTGAAGACTTAAATATAAATAAAAAATTAATTAAAAGTCATTTAAATATTTTAAACCAAAACATTTGTTCAAGTAAAAAGTTACCAGATCAGTAAAAAGTGTCTTAAATGAACATTTTATATAAGGAATTTATATAAATAAACCATCATGAATGAAAATTTTATATAAAAAATACCATGTATAATCATGTAAAATAAGTAAAACCACCCTGGTTATAATCACTGAGGTACATTACTATATATATATATATTAGATCCTCACACTTAGTCGTCATCATCATCAATCAAGTTTGTGTGAACAATCCCTGAGGCTCAATCCAACGAGATAGCCAATCAACACCCCCTTAGTGGACCCATCACAAGAACTGAAACCAAACATGGTTTAGTTATTTTTTTATCATAGATACATTTATAGAGATTCTGTAACACCCCATGCTTCCACGGTACGCTTCACTTTGAATAATACAGTAGCGTGTGTTGTACACAACTTCGAGTTATAACAAACCACAACCAATCAAACTAGCCGCTATGAATAGTAATACCAACTTTTTGAAATTTTATAAAGTTTATCTTTCAAAATGGACTTCATTTTTTGTTTTGGAGTATTGAAATTAGCTTAGGGTGAAATTTTGGTGCTTTTTGGATAATTATCATATTTCGATGAATAGTGAACATTAATAAATTTTAATTAAAAACAACTTTTTTAATCGAAATAATTAATAGTGATAAATTATTAATTTGAGTTGTTTTAAGGTATATCTATAATATATTTTTAACATTTAATTCAATTTTGGTTATTGGACATAATTTCACATTTATACCAGACATAAATAAGTGTCAATCTTTTGGTAGTTATTATTTCTTAAAAACACGCTATTTGTTTTGACAATGAGAATTAATTTTTAAATTAATTAAGTAAAATTATATGTTTTTAACTTTGGTAAAATAGACATAATTTTTGAATTCATAATATCAAATATAGATTATGTCTAATTTTTGGTCTTTTTCTGAGAAACATTATTTTTTCATGAATTGTGAAAAACACTGAGTTATTGGTTAAAACCAATTTTTTTATTTAAATAATTATTTTTTTATTAACTTATGTAAAAATAGATACATAATACTTATATAAGTTCATTTTCATTCATTGGAGTCAGTTTATAATAATCTTAGATATATAAAAATTTTATTGAAATTTTCACTGTCTTTTACCCACCTCCTAGAAGAATTTGAAAATTCACATAAAAATTAATTTCATCACTTCTGTGAGTTGAATTTTGAAAATCCAAGAGACACAGTTTATATCAATGAGTAAAATGTTTTTCAATAAGATAAAAATAATTTTTGGTGGATAGTAACTTTTTACTTTTATTTACCACGGTTAAATGTAAATAGGGTAATTCAAAGTAAAAAGAATATTGTAATAATTCAAAATTACCTTAACACATGTCCTAACCTTATTGGATGAGTAATATCCGACCATAGTCATCTTTGGGTCGATTTTGGTACCCCATGGACCAACTTATGAATGAAAATGACACTTTAGATTAATTAATTTAATGTAAACGAAAAATTGACATCAACAAAAACCTTTTAGTAATTAATTTTTATATGGTGTAATATAAGTAATATTTTTGACTATAAGTATTAATTGGAAAGAAAAAAATATTTCCTACATCATGGTATTTGATTTATAACTTTTAGACATCGAATAAATTAAATTATTAAGGACAATATAATGATGTAGTATTTACCTCATTAATAAATGATTAAATAAATTAGATTATAAATATTAAAATAATATCCAAAACATGTCCAATTATTATTGGATGATTTTATTTCGACCATGAGTCAACTTATCTTCAAATCTAATGATTTTTGGACCTTTATAAACCGAATATCATTATATAATAAAATAATATTTTCACACTTTCCTAAAGAGCCCCTCCACCCCCTTATAAAAAAGACCACTTCTAACCAATTACTAACACATATCAAGCCTTTAGTCTCGTCCAAAATCTACCAAATTACGCTCCCTACATCCCCATACTCCTCCTACAAGCCTTAACGTAGTCAGAAGGTAGTTCAAGGTGTCCTTTTGGTTCAAACCAAAGTATGTTACCCAAATTAAATGTAACAATTTCTCTTAATTTGTTTTCTTTTATTTTACTTCTCCAACCCCTAAACTCTTTTTATTACTATATTTTATAACAACACTAGTATACTAAATATAATAGGATGTTGTTATGAGATATATTTTAATTAAACTTACACACACCTCCATCTAATGGGTGAAGAACATAATGTTTCTGTGGATGGAAAACTAATGCCTCAAAAAATGATGATTGTTCAATTACCTCCCACCACCACTCATGGTGGCCATTATGATGAAACTATATTTATATATGATATATATAATGTTTGTGGTTTCTTCATGATTCTGTATTTTTTTTATAGCATTCATTAATGGTTTCCATTATGAGTAAATGCGATAATTTCATTTGAGGAAGTATGGACTACCGCCCCCTCAATGTGATATGACTCGTTAATACCATATGTGGGATGTATAAAGGATGTATTTAAGGATATTATATATGATATTATACTATAATTATAATATAACTATGTATCATTATGTTTTAAGTCCATTAAAATAAGAAATATATATCAATGTAGTGTTCATGATTACGTACGGTTTACCGTCTCCATGATCGGTACATTTCATTCATGCCACAAAATGATATGTACTATTATAAATACATGTATATACATGATATATATGATATATATGATATCTACATCATGAATATCATTCTGGATATAATGATCTTTTGACCATGGGAACAACTTGTAACTATAAGGTGTTCATTTTTGACTCAAGTGCCAAATATTGACAAAACATACATTATTAACATAAATGATTACATAATGTTTATAAAATGGAAATAAGTGATATAAACAGAATAATAAACATGAAAAAGGTTCTTAAGCAAGTAGAAATTAACTTTAGTTTATTATTCAGGATGTTAAAGAACGAACGGGTCAAGTCGGACACAAGGTAAGGGGTTTTCATCTCACTCCTTATTACCGTGAGATTCATTCCATATTGCCACTATTACCTTTTGTGTGATGTATGTACTGACCATAATTGTATTCTTTATGTAATACACTTTAATTTATGTGTGTTTACATATTCATTGTATGATACCTCTTTCATGGGGTGTATGTTTTGTATGTTACCAAATTGGTAAGGGTTAATTTCACAATCTCTTTATTATCCGAGGTTGTTTTTACCTAAGTATCTACTGGGACATATTTATTATTCATGTCCATGTTTTATGAAATATTTCTCAAAGGGATTGTTTTAAGGTAATTTTTACTAAAACATCATTTGAAATGTTTTAAATATTTATTCTTCTAAATCTTTCTCATTAATGTCCATGTCTTCAAAATGGGTTTTAAGGATTTATTTATATGGACATGAATGTTTTTAAAATGTTAATTCCTTTCAAAAGAATCAAAGTGGTATGGGACACTTTGATTAAAAAATGTCTTTAAATGACTTCTTTTCCAAATTGTGTGACTTTTAAATGATTTAAAAAAAGATATATTTCTCTCAAATAGTTTTGTTTTCATCTATGTCAACATCCTTTGATAAATTCTACAATTGTTTGAAGTTGATTTATTATGATACAAATATTCCATAGAGTATTTATGGTTTTGTGATTTATTTGACTATGGATGAGTTATTTTTATGCCATTAATGATTTATTATTAATGGTTTGGCATTTTTTATGCTAGTTTTAATATGAATGTTTATGTTATATTTCATCCTCTTCTTAAGATGAATGTGTTGGACTAGTATGTTCCGGGTTGGGGTCCGGTTACAGCAGACCCTTTGGGTTGGTGTCTGGTTATTATAGGCACTCTGGGTTGATGTTCAGTTATTAGAGGCACTCCATTTTGGTGTCGGTTATTAGTGGCACTCCGTGTTGGGTTCTGTTTACATTTATCCTCTAGGTCTTGGCATGAGGCCTTGAGAAAGAAATTAAAGTTCAGCATTATACATTCCATCATTATGAATGTGGTTAGTGATATTTCATGTGATTATTCAACTATTAGGATTTCCATGGGAATAATTAAATGACATTATTTCATTTTATTTTTGCCATATTATGATGAATTTCAAGTTTAAAAGGCATTTGTTTTAGTTATACATTGCCTTAAATGTTTATGCTTATTTATGAATGTTTCTGGTGTCTTATTATCTTTACTAAGCATTTGAGCTCACCCATTTCTATGTTTTATTTTTCAAAGGATTCCATTTAGTGTAATGTGATTGATTTGCAGGGTTAAGACAAGGGAATAATGGCATTCATAAACGATTATTTATGTTTTTTATATGTTATTAAGTGTAATGTAACATTCATGTTTGTAATATATTTTCCAAGACTGCTAAACTAATCGGTGCTTCGGGACTTGATTCCTTGTAATCATTCCAATGTATTAAAATAATGCACCAACTCTGGGTAACTGGGGTTAGGGTGTTAGAGATTCAGATTCCTATCATTTCTTTCCCAGTCACCCAAAACTATTTTGGCATACATGTGATTCAATCAGTCACTCTTGGGAAAATCGTTCATTTGAAATCAATTCATCATTCACAATTCAATTTACTGATTTCATGTTTAATATGAATTATCAATTTGAAAACCAAATAATAATTTTTATTAATTTCATAAAATTTAAAATCATTAATAACTCGAAAATAAATTTCTAAATATTCAACATTAAATGATTTCATTAAATCAACATTCAATTCAATTCAAAAAATTTCTCAAAACCAACCCAACAATTTCAATCAAATTGAAATTTGGAGTGGATCATAGTTTACATTGCCTTTTTAAAATCATACATAAAATTATATAAAATATATGTTTATAAATAAATTAAAAACACATTTCAAATCAATAAATCAATCAGGGTTTCAATTTTAGGGTAATGCGTTATGGAACGACATACCATGGATCAAGTGACCAAGATAACACTTGTAATGTGAAACACCAATAAATAATGATGTTAATGGAGATCGTATAATATTACCTAGAATAAATATCAATAAAATTAAAGATTATATCCATCAATAACATGATGATAAATCACTCCCTAACGGGGAGATAACTGTAGATATTGGAAAACCAAATGAGAGGAGATTCACTTACCCAATGTGTATTAAATGTAGTCACTGGTTGTTTGATCAGAAAATGAATGATTTTGGAGGGGTCAATTTTATATATTAACTGCCTTTAAATATTTAGTAATCTTATTTCAGTATAATTGGGGTGATTATGGGTTAATATTGGGGTCTTGGGATTTTTAAAATAAATTTTTCAATATTTAAATCCCTGAGCATGTTTTCTGAGTTAGTCCACACTGTTAATTGTAACCATACACCCTAACCATGTCCCTTTAATGGGTTTCTGGATGGGGTTCATGGTTTGGAAACACTATTAGTTTGACTGTGTAACAACTGTGGAAAACCCTACTATCCAAGGGAGTATGGTTTGATGAACAATTGTTCCCCTTATAGTGAATCAACATAAGGCGGAATGTTTTCTAGACCAAACTCTATGGTTTAACATAGAAGTGTGAAAAATGTTAAAAATGCCATAAACATCAAAAAATTTCCCAAATTTACCCAAAATAACTTGAGTCAAGTCCCAAATAAAAGGATATCCAAATAAGGGAGAATATGAACTTGAAATAATGTAATAAGATTTTATAATTCAATAAATATCCTTCGAAGATAATAAGAAATAAATCCCTTGATACATACAAAAAAATACAAAAAACTACATATAATAGACTTATATCTATGACATAAACATATAAATAAAATATCAGTATACTATAAAAAATTAACACATGATAAAAAAATATGTATGTTAAAAAAATGATCGTCCAATTAGTTAATCAAATACTATATAAAAAGATAAGTCATAGAGAAACTAGTCCAGAATATTGATCTTCATCTCAATACTAACCCCATAAGACCATAAAAACACTCTAGCCTGATCATTTGTACAACAATTTCACCAATATACTATACATGAATGCCACCCATCCACTGGGATGTACATGATATTTTTTAGAACAAATCAAAGTTAATAACCACTTATGAATCCATAATATATTAAAAACTGTAGAAAATGTGCATATTTTGATAAAATATGGTAATCATACATAATATATAGCACACATAAATCCAATTGAATGCATCATTTACCAACTAGTCCACTATAATACTTAACACCATCCACATTGGCCAATTATCATGAACATAAATTTCACACAAAATAATAGTCCATATTGGATCTGTAGACATCAAACCCATCCACTGTAGTTAGGATTATAATTTATTTTGGACGATTCCTAAAAAATATATTCTAGGATATAATATAACATTATAGGGGTAGACGATTAACACTCAGCCTACAAGTCCCAGAAACCCACTATTAGGAAAATATAACATACATAGGATGCATATGAATAATGAGAGTAATTGTATATTTAATTTAACAATTCCTAGAGGATTTGAAAAAATGTTAAATTTATAAAATTTAATGGAATTACGTATTTTGAGTGAGCTACTATTAAATTTTGTGGTTCTGATCTTAAAGTCAGTTTTTGTTTCGGGAGTTAATATTGAATTTCTTTGTTTGAGGAAGAAATATTAGGTGTTTATGGGATTAATATTTTGTCCAATAGGTGATTCATGTGTTTTTAAGTTTATGGGGAGAAACCACCCACTGTTTAGAATTTTTGGAGGCACTAGGTACCAATTGGGATATAGAGGGTTTCTCGTGAGTAGGGAAAAGAATGGGTATTTCTAGTGGCCCTACTCGTTATCCAAGGGATCTGTAATGTGTAAATGATTGGTCAAGGTTATATTTTATATAACTAAATTGAATTTTGTAATTTTTTATTCCATAATTTTGACAATAAAATGGCTACAGTCAGACCCCCTTCTCCAAATCATCAGAGATCATACCCATAGATCCACCTTTATCCTCTTGTCCATATCCCTCACTACATTCATCAAGACAGATTCAATAGATATTTAACATACAAAATACATGGTAATCTGACTACTATCATATATTCTCTATTTTTCATTCTATCTTCACTATTTGTTTCATCTCAATTAGGTGTTACTATTAGGATATCACTAAATCAGAGTGGAATAACATCTGGACTATTGCTTTCCCTTTCCCTTTATTAAATGATGTTCATATGGTTTTTAAGTATTATGTTAGTCACTATTTATTTATGGTGTTATTAAAATGAAAATTATTATATGTTTTTTATTTGTGGAATAAATTTAATTTTTTTTAGGTTTTATTAATTTGGTATTTAGATTATTATCATTTTTGGTTTATTTTTGGAGTTAATTTTGCAAATTTCATTGATATTTAATCTTCAATGCTTATGGTATTTGAATTATTGGTGTCCTATATTTATAGAAATTTTTATAAATTTTTAGGTGAATCTTGAATATTCTATGAATTTTCTAAGGTGTCCATTATAAGGATTGCAATTAGTAGTAGTTAAGGATAGGGTGTTATCAACTCTTTAGTTAATTTCCAAGATGTGCCTGGGATTTTCAAAAAACCATTTTTTTAAGTAATAATGAAGGATGATCAACTATTTTAATAATCGTTAATAAATGGTCTTATAAATATATTTTTATATAAAAATTAATGATTTTTAAAAGATAATATTATATGAATACATCAACCAGATATATTTCTGTATGTTTCCCTTAAAATATTATTATAAATCCATTTAGGTGTTATTATTTGAAATTATCTATTGTTTATAATATTTTACAACCTGAAAAATTATAATTCATCATGATTAAAATATTTTTTTCCTTTTTAAATCTATCATTTTTTGAAATATTATAATATGACTCTTTTGAACTCGATAATACATTATTATTCCTCGCTTACTTGTTAATCATATAGCCATTATTTCCTATATAGATAAGTCAATAGAAAATATTATCTTTGTTTTTAAAAAAAATTATGAGACCCTTAAACATAAATAAATATTGAATCAATTTTAACCATACATTTAATTTTCCATTATACCATGATTTAATAAGTATATCATTTCATTCCATTATAGAGAGAATGAGTGATAAGTCAATGATCTAAAATTTTCCTTGGGAAATGGTTTCATCAATGATGAGGTTGAAACATGGATAACATGATAGAAAGAAAAGATATAGTTCTTATAAATATTATTTTACCAGAACTAAGTCACAAAGAAATATAATATATATATATAATAATTTTTTTCATTTATATAAAGTGATAATATTTGTTTTAAAATTTACCAGATTTTAAACTGGTAAATTTTATAATCAAATGAATAGTTATTTAGAGAAAAAAATTTATTCTATTTTTAAAAATTATATATTAAATAAAGTTATATATATTTCTATATCAAAATAGATGAAGATGAAAAATTTTATCCCTCATATCCATTATTTTTATTAAATAATATTTTCCAAAAAATAATTTTTAAATATAAAAATATTATATTTAATGAAATTTGAAATTAAAATAGTGTTATAATTTTTCAATTATAAACAATTATTGTTTATTAATTGGTAGTTTTAAAATTATAAGTTATTAAAAATACAATTCATGAAACACCCAACATTTTTGTTATATAAATTTCTTTTAAATAAACACTATTTTTGATAGATTATTTCACACAAAACACTAAACTAAAATAAGCCAGTACATTTTAAATGAATATTATTAAAAAATGTAAAAATAATAAAACTATAATATATAAATTTTTTTAATCAATTATAAATTCATAAATAATAGGATTATAAATACTTTAATTTTTAGACAGTCATTTTTCAATAAAAGTAATTTTTCATTAAATATTATATTTTCAATTAAAAGAAAAAAATTATAAATTTTCGAGACTAATTTTGATGAAATTAACTTTATTTTTTTAATTATAATAAAAATATTATCTTAGTATAATATTTTGGTATTTTTTCTGTGATAATTTATTTTTAGGTAAAGAGTGAAAAATAGTGATCTTGCTAAAACAGTAACTTTTATGAAATTATCATAATGAAAAATGAATTAAATATTTAATGGTTATTTTTAAAATATAATTTTTATTTAAAAATTAAAATAAATTATTTTTAAATATAATGTTATATATATAACCCATATTTTCTGTATTGAAAACATAAATAATATTATACTCGAAAAAACATTGTTCACCCATGTTGAAAAATAGTTTTCATCAGCTACTGAAATTAAAAAAAATGTTTTTAATTTTATAATTCAAAAATAATTATAATATTTAATAAGGGTAAATTCATATTTATTCATAAAATTATGATTACTAATATTAATGTTCTTAACCATGATAATGGTGAAAGTGTGTTGCACAAAGAAATGTTTTATTATTTTGGTTCAATTTTTTTCTAATAAATTAAAATTATATGCTTTATATAATGACTTTGATATGATTTTTTGGAACATATAAAAATATATCATCTCTCATTTAATTTTATATTGATGTTATATGTGATTATGAACACATAATGTTCAAAATAGTTTTCTAAAAAAATATTTTTTTATATATTATATGTTTTAATTTCAAATTAAATTATTTATTTTATAGAAACACAATTAAATTTTTTAGAGGATGAATTTAGTTTCATAAAAAATGGAAATATTGGTTTTCTTATTTTTTATTAAAATGTAAATTACTTATTAATAAATAAGCATCCAATGTAAAAACCAAAATGGTAATGTGTAAGAATATAATGGAAAAGACTAAAAATACGTTTAAAACAAATGTTAAACTTCTTGGTTGAGTCTCTTATAAATCTATAGCCTATGGTATGGACCATTATTCAAGCCATTCATCCATGGATAGTGTTGTGACATCATTGATATATAATGGGTATTAATAAAAAATCCCATTTTTTCACTTCTAAAGGGGACTTCTCAACCAATTTCAAGAGAACTATATATTTTGATTTCACCAAAAAAATATACCCAATTTACATATCCTAGAATCATATATCAAATTCAAAATCTGACTATATCTATATTTTATCCTTGTCTATTCATTTTAATGAATACTTTCAAGAGGAAGTTACATCTCTCCAGATGAGTAATTCATACTCCTTAATGATTTGTTCTTAATCTTCCTCCACCATGTCAAATATTCAATATAAATGAAATTATTTTAAAATTAGTAAACTTTTTAGGAGTAATGTTATTAAAGTAATAGAAAATTAATCTTCTACCTCAATTCAAAACCAATAGAAAAATGAAGACGTCGTCAAGTGTTTTTTTGAACTACTACCTCAATGAATTATAAGTTTTAATTTTCATAAAATATTAACATGGATGATAGAAAATATTTATTTAATGAAAAAGTATTACTTTTTAAACACTATTAATATTTATTAATGAGAAATTTTATTATTCTATAAAAAATTAATGTGTCATATGTGTACATGCCGACTTCCCACCAATAGAGAATGATGTATTTAGATTTTCCATTACCACATAATGTCAATAATTTATAAATTTATGTAATGTATACAAATTACATTTATGAAAATATTAATATTATTGAATGATAATATTTGAAAATATATAAGTAACAATAATAATAATGGTTATAATAAATTTAACATCATTAAATGAAAATATCAATGCACATTTCATAATTTACGTTCATTTTTATAACATATGAAAATGTATTTATTTTATTCTAATTGAATAATAAAAGATATAAAAATTAACAATGTTATAGATTAGGAATATCATTAAAAAATATATACTGAATTTTTTTTAAAAAACATGTGAACCACCTTGAGTAACTGACATGAATAGGGTAAATTATGACCTAAGGTAAGAGATATTTTTATCTATATTTTGTTTCATTGTGTTATGAATCCTCTCTAACACTTATTTATTTAAATTTGGAATTTTTTGGAATTTAATTTATTTTTTCATAACATTTTAAAAAACAGGAAATTTATAAGTCCATTTAATTTTCTACCTTTGTGGATTATTGTTTGAAATATAATGATAATTTAAGGGACTTTGTTAACTAAACTACCTTCATTGAGTTAAAAGTGTTCTTGTAATTATTAAATCCGAAAGTTTTTTATTCCAGAAAAAATATTTTAATTCATATTTCTTTTCCTTCTTCTTTAGGATGAATTTTTTTTAATTCAAGTATTTTACCTTGATGAATCTATTTATGAAAAATAATATCATAATTGTGTATAATTCTCAGCTTCATTTAGGATGGATTCCCCTCCTTGAAAATATTTTTATATTCCAATAATTGTTAACATTTATATTTAGAAACTGAATAATGTTTTATATCATCTGACCTTTATATTTAACTTCTCTTATTTTTCTAAAAGTTTTTCAGTAATGTTTATATATTATGGGATCATAATAAATTTATTTTAAAACATAAAAAATGAGATTCCAAACCACCCTTTCTACATATGGGTTACATTTTCCCTTAATTTACTATATTTATTGTCTAAAATTATTATCTAATTCATCTATATTCTATACATATTTTTGTTACATATAATCTTAGTTTACTATAAATTTTTATAGGTAAAATATATTTTTTATATTCCCTAAAGAATTATGCCTAATTAAACACTATTTAAGGGAATTTCCCCATCTCTTATTTCATATAAAGTACCAAAATTAAAAAATTATTTTAACCATTAATACATTAAAAAGATAATTATTTTATTTAAATCCTACATGGTTCAATTCTAGTCTAAATGGAAATATCAATCTACTTCGTTACTTAAAATATCCTTTCCCCATTTTGAAAAGCATAACATAAGAAATTAATTATGATTCTCATATCCCCATGATAATCTAGAATAATTATTAAACATTAGAATTTTATTATTAAGACCTATTTTTATTTATTAAAATATCTACATCAAACAGGATATAATTTCTTCTTCTTTTGGGTATCATTATCATACAGAGTTTGGTTATTCTTTGAAGAACAATTTTGAAAAAAAAAATTATTTCTTTTAGGTTTTGTCATAATTATGATTGATTTATTGTAATTTTACTCATGTGGAACATATATTCATGTACATATTATGAATATGACTGGTTTCCACTGATATTTTTCCAACACAATTGGTAATGGTTTCATAGGATGAGATATTATGTATGGTGCATGGGGAGTGTGCCTATGTGAACTATTTTATATTTTTAGTGGGTTTCCTTATGTATAGTTTATAAACTATTACTGACTCAAAATATCTAATTTTTTTATTGGTGGTGATCCTTGACTATGGTGAACGGGTGGTTATTCTAACCATATTATGTTTTGTTGACTTAGAGGTGGGCCTTAACATATTCTTATGATTTCATGTTTTCAATTATTTTTGTTAAATTTTTGATTCAATGATATTATAATATCATATTCTTATACAATATTTCAATGTATATATTACATCACTATATGATGTTATATGTTTTTTTACCTTTATATTAAAGGTTATTTCTTCATGATTCAAGAAAAAATCATATTTTTCTTTGTTGTTTTCGATATAAATTTTCACTATGAAATTGTTTTATCATATGATCTTGATCTAACCATTAATGATATTTTTATAATTTATTATTTGTTGAGATGGTAAGATCACACCTATTATGATTCCATTTCCATGGTTATAGAGATAAATATAAATTATGAGAAATATAGAAGAGGTTATAGAGGAGTTTTATTATGATGAAAGCTTCTCATGTTTTTTTTAAAATATGTTGCGTATGTAACAGGTTTGAAAATGCACTAAACTAAAAGGTTCTCCATGTTCTATAAGATTATTGCAAGATATAATGTTTTCTTATAAAAATGATCTAAAATTAGGATATTATCATTCAGGTTTGTAATAATCCATAACAACTTATAAATTTTGTTACTAGGTAATCCCATATATGATCTATACAATCATAAAAAAATTATTTCATGAAAATTAGTGAACATTAAATTTTTACTCACTCAAAACATTATGTTAGGTAAGAGTTTCCTAAAGAGTTTCATAAATGACATGTTATTCTCAGGCTTGTGAAAATTTTGGATTAATGACTGTTTACTTGGGTATTCTCTTTATTTGGACGCCATGAATTAAAATTTTATTTATGTCATGATTTTATGTAACCTAAAATTATTCTACCTTTATTTGATATATAATGTATCAGATGGGAGAATTTTTATTATTTTTCTTTTATTTATTAATAATTTTGTATGATTTAATGATAATTATATATAGTTACCTCTTACACATGACACACATGCTATATAGATATAGTTTTTTTACTTGTCATATGGAATTTTTAAAAACAAAATAATAAGTTGTATGATATAATTAAATAGGACCATAATACCCAATCTCTTGTATTCCCATTTCCCCATATCATAATGAGACTGGTTAGTAGTACCTTGACTCTTATATACATATTCCCATTTCTATGGGATTTTCCCCCTAACACATATGTGGTGAAAAAATTCCTCGATAATATATTGAGGGGATGATCATCATGGTTTCCATGATTTGGTCATCTAGATTCTTATCACTGGGCTCAAAATAAGAATGTAAAAGAACGGATCCCCCATATATAGCAATATATTTTCATAAAATTTCATCCATATTTTTATTTATTTATATTTATTTCTTAATGAATTCATGTGGAAACATTTTACTATATATGTATGTAAATATATATAATTTTTCGTGAATAAACAAGGGTTTCAATATTTTATAGATTCACATAGGAGGTTCTACACTAAGAAAGTGTATTCTCACCCCATGTCTAGAAACTCTGGTGGGAATGAAAATTTAAATGCTGAATTTCAAGTACAAAAAGTATTGGAATTGTTATTGGATATTTCATTTTCTATAGGGGTGTTGGTGTATGTTTATGTTTTCAATGTCTATGATATATTTGAGCTGGATGACATGTTTGAAGTTGAAGGTATTAATAGATCACCTTATCAAGTGTGTGGCATCGAGTTTATTTTATGGTGTATGGATTTTTCTCAATAAGAAACTTTTGTTTGGTTTATATTTGGGTTCCCTCATTTTAAAATAACATTGTATATTTTATATTTATATTTGGTTATGGTAGGTTATCTTTTCTATTTATATCATATTCATCCAACATATGTATGGTTAATGTTAGTCCATTGAAGGAACATTTTTAGGAATTAATATTTTAATTAATGTTGGAAAATTATTCCTTTATATTATAATTAAACTAATGATTCTAGTCACCATCTACTATGGTAGTAGAATCCCATATTGATTAATTTTAATGTATCCAGATCAGGGTATGTATAATGTTATATCTTAGCGACATTGAGTTATATTATTTTTTAATTTCCTTAAAAAATTTATAGGAAAATAATAAATTGTGAATAATACATTAATCATATTTGATGAAAATATATATAGTAGAATATCAAGTCACCATGGGATGTATCGAAAAGGAATAAGTATTAGAGATTTGGGTTGGGTCTGTTCAAATGTGTTTATTATGGTAAATTGTAACTCACGAAGTGTATATGTCTTGGATGGGAGAAATTTTATATATCAATTAATAAATTATATTTCCTAATGTCACAGTAGGTCATAGAAATTTGGTTTTTATTATAACACATATATGTAAATTTCTATAATTAATTAAATAAAAAATAATAAAGAAAGAAATGTTTTCCCATATACATGATTAGGTAATCTCTAATAAATTAAAATCACTCACATATAAATATATGTTTTTTTCATTATATATCTTAGGTTAGTGATTTATTATTTGTATCTCATAGTAAAATATACCATTGATAATGTTATATACATTTTCATTAGTATTATATTATAGAGAGGTTATGGATATTAAGTATTAATGCATTTTGTATATATTTAGTATGATATGGATTTAGAGTTTTTCTAAAAGAATCTATTTTAGCATTATACATGTTGTCAGTTATAAATGTATTGAAGGAAGTTTAATTAATATTGGTTTTTGGCCATTCGAATTGTTTATATCTTGGTAATTTATAGTAGAAATATTATCCAACTTAAATAATAATTAATTTTATTTGTCTTCTTCTTAGTGAGATGATTCCATTATTTATTACTCCTTATTAATGATAAAATATTTAAACTAAGCTTCACATTATTATTATATCATTAGAGTTATTTGAAATTTATTATTTTTATTAATTTTGTAATGAATTGTGTTTTTATGTTGGATATTTTGGGTCTAACTTCATCTGGATAATGTGTGTATATATTTCTTTTAGATATAAGATATGTCAGTAGTGTTCGTAAGTAAGTGTTTAAGGGTTTAACATTATTTTGGGATAAATTTCTATTATAGGTGGATGGGAATTATGTAACACATGTGTTGTTTCATAATGGGTTTCCAATAGAGAGAGTAACACCATAACATGTGATGGTTATATAGTGAATCCCTAGATAGTTAGGGTGTTACACCATGATTGGAAGGGTCACCCAATATCATGACCCTAAAATAAGGATTCATGTTTTTTTCTTTGAATATTGGCAGATGTATTACACCATGACCCATATTATCACACCATCATAGGGCCTTTTGTGAGATAATTTCATGTTGACCATAAGGGTTGTGGTCAATCAACATATTTTTAGTGGATTTATTTTAATTTAATTATTTTAAATAATTACTGAAACTAAAAATTAATCTTATGTTTACAAAAATTAGAGTAAATTTCCCATTCCCCCATTCCCTCAATTAAATTATCCCTATTGTGTTTTTTATCCCTTTATAATCCATTATCTAATCGATTTTTCATAGGGGTCATTGATAGTAAGACCCATCATCCTATTTCATTTGTTTCTCGTTTTATCATTATTCAGATGGATTCAAATTTAAAAATCTATTTTAGTTATTTTTAGCTAGATTTAGGAATTATTCTTCCCCAAGTTGAATTAGGATATGTAATTTTATTTGAAGGTTCCTACATATAATAGATAATAAGATCTTGTATATTTTTACTTTTTATATGAGTTTTTTCATCATGTAATTTATTGGTGATTGTGGTGGTAAGGTAGTGACTAGAAATTTAATAACATTCAATTACTAGGGTCTGATGTAGATGTTATAGGGTTGTTTCATTTGGATCTTAACTCAAATATAGTAATTTTATGTTGTTATTTTTTCATGTATATTTTGATTTCTTGGAATCTTTCCATGGGTTTTCAAGTGATAGTTAATCGAATGTCTTGATTTATGAGGTTCCTAAAAAAGTTGGGGGCGTGACTTATGTGTCTAGAGGGTGTCAATGATTTTTGACATGATTCAGGGTGGTTTCAAGCACATCATATGTAAATAATTGAGTTCAAATAAAAGTATGTGGATATAGGATGTTGGGGATTCCACTAACCATTTAGTGTAGTGGCCATTTGGGGATTGGTGTACATGGATGGGCCCAAAGGGTGGTATTGACCATTAGATGATAGATATATTCATAAAAAGATGTTTTGGTTATGGTGATGATGTTAATCATTAAAAAGAAAGGATATTTCATATATTTTACCATGGGATAGAGGGTTTGTTTAGATCACTAATTTATTTGAGGCACTCACCATATATGTGGGTTCCATCAGGGTTAATGAACCAAACATGGTATCCTAAGTGAGGACATTGAATTGTTAATGTGCACTTTATGAAAATTTCTCATGTGTGGGATTAATGGATTTTAAATAGTTTGAAGGAATTGAGATCCTTAAGGTGTTTATAGACCATGGTTTGATCATAGCATTTTGGAATTGGCTAAAAGAGGTTGGGTGCTCACCCATGTATTGATAAGTATAGAGTTGGTGATGATGTGTCTATCACATTGTTTTTATACATTTCACTTTTAAATCACAAGGTAACCCAAACACAATAGACATACTTATTAATTCTTTTTTACATAAAGATTCATTACATCTCATAATAAATCATACCTCAAAATTAAACAGTTTAATTTATTTGGATATTAAACAAATAAAAATATTATTTTACAAAAATATTTAATATATTACACAAATAGTATCTTGACATGATACCCTCTATAATTATCACACATAATAATCACCTCCATTACCTGGGGAATGGAAACATAAGAAAGGATGAGATTATATTCTCTGTTAGGGTAAACAAAAGATACATAAATCAAAGATAATAATTTCTCATAAGGTGAGCATATGGACATGAGAAAAAGATCTTATAATATACCATAATATAATTATTCCATTTATCATAAAATATTTGTCATAAAATGAAACTTTTATCTTAACATAACACATAAATCATATGAGTGTGGACACATGAGTTAATAATCTTGAACCCTGAGAAAATACCATTGTTACATTGCCTAAAAAATAAAACGGAAAAATAATTATCATTGAAATTAGAATATATACAAAAACTAACCATCAGGGCATTCACATTATAGTAGACCTGAATGACCACCTACCCATAACATAGTGACATGGGAAAATCTCCCACATCCATTAATATAGTTTACCATATTATAAAAACCTTATCAAATCTAAATATCCTGAGCTATAAAGAATTACCCATTTTATAAGAGGTATATAATAGACCCACCCATCCTATATTGATAAACCATACATATGTGTGTCATAAAAACATGAAAACATTAACAATTCTATCATCGGATTATTAACATATAAAAAAGAAATATGTATAATAAAAATTTATCATAATATAATCATAACAAATCTATAGAAATATTTTAGATGGAATCATATATAATATCCCAATTGATTCATTAGAAACTTATAAAGATGTTGACATAGTATAAAAACCTTTTTTTATGACCATTATAAAGGTTTTTTAAAAACAAGAAGAAATACACTTTTACATTAATATATTTTATTTAAATTGAATAATTCATTAAAAAATGGTAAGTGATAATGTATTTTAAAACATTTAAAATATATATATAAAGCTTAATTTTGAATGATATTTTAAAAAGGGAGAAAATTATTTCATGAAGAAATTGTTAAAAAAGATGATTCTTTTCAAACATTTTTAAAGAGTTAATGTTTGTAGAATATGACCATAGATAAAATGTTAAAGGAAGAATAATTTTGTAAATAAATTCATGTACATTGAAAAATAGATTATGAATGCAAAGTCACATAGATAGAGAAAGAAATGATAAATATTGAATATTGATTTGAAAATTAATGATTCCTAATAAAAAAATAAATAAAAAATGTTAGTTTATCTTTTAAGAATTAATTCTAGTAAAATATATATCATAGTGGAGGTTAATTTAAAATAAGAAAAATAAAACTTAGGAAAATCCCTAGTATAATAGAATATGTTCTGTTTTAGAGAGAAATATCATACAATTTCCTAAGATTGAAATTTCATCATAACAATCATGCATTCAATTTGATATTTAAAAGAAAAACCTTTTATTTTCTCCTCAATTCCCCATAAACACTAACACCACATTATAATAAATATAAATTATTAACAAAATATTTTTAAAACATATTTAAATATATTTACTTTTCTAATCATGAATTACAATCACTCATTAAATATATATTACTATGTTCATTTTTATTTTCGTTTTGGGGTGTTAGTAATTTTTATAATCTCTTATATGTTTTGTATTCATAGTGTCAATTAACGTTATTTTACAAAAATTTATTTATTACTTTGTTACTAAACATTGTATAATTATTTTAGTGACTTATTTATTCCCTTTTTTATTTCATAAAAATTTTTGGTATGGTTTTGAGAATAGAATCCATGATGGACATTTTTTTAGAAAATTTATTGATAAACATGAGTAACTCTATAATGATCAATTATAATTTTTTTCACAATTTAATAACCACTTTCATGACAAATATTTCACCTAAATATCATATATAAATAGTATTAATGTATTGATACTTATTATAAGTGAAATTGGTGATGTCTTTGTAGTATCATTCATATAGGTGGTTGAATCATCTCTAATAAGAATATGTCATACTAAATAATTAGTAAATTTACCGAGTTATATAATAGTAGTATAATTTTTTAGAATAATAATTATGTTAATATATCATATTCATATTGTATTATTATATTTATAAATAGTGTGTATGAGAATGTAATTGAAAAGAATAGAAAAAAATTAGACATGCTTGATGAATTTGATCATTCTCAACAGACGTTCTTTAGAAATTATGAATTTAATATTTTTACAACTATTAGATATACAAATTATAAGAATTATTTGGGTGTTGGGAATTAAGAAATTATTAATGAGATAACTGAAAATTTTGATTTGTTTGAAAGGGGTATATGACGGGTACAAGTGAGTTTTCTATGACATCTCCATAAATACTTATTCCAAAATGTATAATGTAGTCATTTAAAAATGAATATCGATATAAATATGACCATAATAGATGTTGGATATGTATTTATCAATAAATACCTAATATAAAAATTTATATATAAGGTTTTAAAACATTTAATGTCTTTAGCGCTCAATTTGACCACTTTTTACCTCAGTTTACCATTACCCTCCTAACTCAAAATTTTCCTCGGTAAATGATATTTATGTGTAAGAATAAAATTAACAACCATTCCTAATTAATTAATTATTATTAAAAATATTAATCCATTTAATAAAATTCAATTTCAAGAATATTTAAATTTATATTATAGATGGAAACATAAAATATATAAATAATTCTTTTTTTATTGAAAATTCATTTTTCATTGTTTATGTGTTCATCATTTTATTTATTATGAATTAAATATTAAATTAGCTATAATATAAATTTTTAATTTATTGAAACATTATATTATATTTATCTTTAAAAAGTGATCAATTTTTTTTCTTAGGATTAAAATACACAATACCTAATAATATGTATATGAAAATATTGACTTTTACAATTAGATAATTTTAATCACATAATATTAAAATTAATTTTTCATATTATATAAATTTAATTTTTCTAATAAATTGGTATTAAAATAATTATTTTCATCAAATATATATTTAACAATAATTTTAAAAATATACGGTATATTAAAATTTATTTTTATATTGAAATATTTTACTTAAATTTTATCCTATTAATTTCATTTCGAAATTATATAATTTTTAATTTCAAAACATAACCATGGGATATAATCAATGACCATATATCCAATAACCATTTTCTAATTAATATATATATCAAAAAACCATATTTCCATTGACTATATATGTATAATGAGTTAATATAACCTTAAACCCATTAATAAAATATTTCATCATATCTATTTAATTCTCCCTCAAAATTTCCATTATATTTATTATCCTCTACCTTATTTCTATATTTTCAATTGGGGGGATTATCTTCATGGAAAACCACGAGGGTAAATATTATATGTTCATTGTATTTTAAATACTTGTGGTTTTATTACTCCTAGAAATTTATTTAACGTTGGTTCATATTGCATTATTATAAAGTATTAATGTTTGTATTGAATTATAATATTTTATTTAAATAAAATACACCACATTTCGTTTGACTTCATTGTTTCATGGGAAATAATCAATTAAATATAGTATTTTTTTAATGAAATAATACACAAAAAAATTATGCAGTGTTATAGTGAAACATTATATATGTGGATATTACCAAGTACATAATCACACCATTCCTAGAACCTCTTAGATGCATGAAAACATTATGTCCAAAGATGTATAAAATGGAATGTGATATTATACATAAGTATAGTGGATGGTGTTTTCATGGATGTGGAAGGTGTGTTTATCGATCTATTTTGGTATATAGACTAGGTGATTCATTGGCCCCCTATTTTAGTTGTTTTGTTTCACCTTTTGGACATGTTACTATAATATTTTCTAGTAACACAATGTCACCTTATTTTCAGGTATTCCATGAATATTGTTTTGATCTCTTTTAATCTTTTTCTTGCTTTGTGGTTTTTCTAGGAGAGTTTGATGAATTTTGGAAGCCCAGTGGGATGCGCACAGTTGGAACACAGTTAGGTAAAAATATGTGGTTTGGACTAGTAAACTAGGCACCCTGTTGATAGTCACTAGAAGGGGGTGAATGGTTTTTTCAAACCATTTTCCACCTATAAAAACGATGAACCCCATTGAATGTGGGGAATTGAAGGTTAACCCATAGTTACTTTAAGGGTGTGTCCAAACCATGAACCCTAGATATGAGACCAGTAGGGGAAAACTATTAGGATGCATTACTTTTCAAATTGCATGACCCTCCCATGAAAACCATGTATGTAGTTTTTAATTTCAAAAAGGCTCCCAATACATGATTCCCCCACAATCCCTTTTCCTTGGGGATCAAAGCAACATTGATATCATTAAATCTCCTCTGGTAAAGTGGATATCCTATCATTTTCTTATTTAGTTCTCTATTTCTCTCCTGCATAGAGTTTGATTAATCATCACGTAATTGATGAATCTAATATTTTTTGTGTTTAAAAAATGATTCTAGGTTTTATTCCAAGATCATCGATGCCTTCATTCATCCTTGGTGTTCCCTATTGTGGGTGTTTTGTGAGGTGATCCATTGATTTAAAGTTAGGTGGTTCCATAAGTGTTTTAAATTCAATTGAGAGCATATATTGTTTATTTTATTTAGAAATAGTTCCTAATTTTTTTAAAAACATCGATTTAATATGATTAGAAATGTTATTTGAAATGGGTATGGAAATTGGGAAAAAAAACACAACTTCATTGAAATTGAAATTGTAGGACAGATTTATGAAAAATGATGGATTTTTTTGGAAATACTTATTATGAGTTGATTTTATGATTGATCTGGATAAACATAATTATATTAAATGTTTAATTTAAATGGAATAAAATTATGAAGTGAATGATTTCGTTTTTTAATGAAGAATGAATATTCAGAAATAAAATCTGGAAATTTTGATTTGAAATGTTTCAAATCTTATATATTTTTGTACGGATTAAACCACATAAGATCATAGATAGTTAGGCCATGTTTGGGAAAATGACAACATGATCATGATTCCCCAGCACTAGATTTATAATGAAAATAATAACTCAACACAGTCATCTCATGATGCATGTGATGAGGTCCCTATTTAGGTGTATATTGATTGCCCACAATTGTTTCCCCTATTGGGGTGTCCATTGTGTATATACTATTTTTGTGACCCATAATCACTGATGAGATATTTGAAGATCTTATGGCCAGTAACTAATGTACTTTATTGTGTTCAGTAATGGTAATATGAGTTATTTAATTTAACATTCTTTCGATTGGTTGATTGATCTATTTTATTCATTAAAATTGGCCTCTATAAACAATTGTATAAAAAATTTTCGTTGAATCAAACATGAATGTTTTTTGAGATATTTTCCATCTATTTTAAATAAATATTTTTTTGGTTAAATATATGAAAATGTAATTCCATGCATTGTTTTTTTATAAATTGACAGCATAAATTGTTAACTATTATTGTATTGATTATAGAACACTTGGTGAGACCCTAATGGAATTTTTATCACTCACCATACCATTTACCTCAATAATTTTATAAATTATATTTTGATAGGTCTTAGAAAATGGAATTTACTACTTGGAGGTGGTGGATGTTCTTGATCCTTGGGACCTGAAATCTTGGAGGTAATCAATGTAGATTTCATCTACATGTTTCATGTATGTTTGAGTGTTACCTTTTTAGATGATCAATACTTTGATGATGCATTAATTCTAGTATTTGTTACACCATATTGTATTATTTTTGGTTGTCCTGGTAGACATGAGGTATAATTGTTGGGAATTAAGAGGTATTTATGAGCTATTTCCTTGTCTTCTCTCATCGCAATGAGCCTTAAGTCACCATGGGTGTCTTTGGAAAGTTGTATTTAAGAATAATATTATCTTTATATAGTTATTTTATGTAATTTTAATTTGGTTATATTGGAATCCAAAACATGAAATTGTATCTAATGGGATTGATATTTTTGTTACTCTTATTTTAATTATTTATATGTGTAATCTTATGATGTATTTAATGTTCCTATTGACATTATGTGGAATCATATCTAAAAAAATATGTGTGAGTTGGACTATAGAGTAAGTCACTGGTGAACTAATTGAGAATATCCTCATATGGACCAAAATCTTGTTGGGATTATTGTGTATTATATCCAAGCTCAAGGATATGCTCCAACACCCATTGTTGTTTAGGATCCAGATAAGGAACCTCAAAGGGATGAGCCTCCAAATAATTCAAAAGTGTTTAATTTCTAAAATACACCTACATTCTTGGGAACTAATAATTATCAATAGGATGTTGAATGGTTGAATAATATAGAGATCATTTTTTATTCCAAATATACATTTGATCTTATTAAAGTGAAATGTTCTACCTTCAGACTCTAAGGTCCTAACAGGAGGTGGTTGGATTAAATGTTATCATCAAATCGGTATGAGTTTTTGGAGCTAAAGGACTTTAGATTTCATTTTACAAATCATTTATTTCTAGATTATTTTATACTAGCTATGGATTTGGAGGTTTTCAACCTCAAGCATACTGACTGGACTATGATAAAGTATTGAAACCACATTGTTAAGATTTGGAACTTTTCACCTGATATTGTATCGAATGATAAAGAGAAGGATCAATGGTTTGAGATGAGTCTCTTAATTGATATTTGTTCACTATTTTTATTACCGAATCTCACTTCATATGTCTATGTACTTGATAGGGGTTAATGGTTATGTTTTATCTAGATGGTATTTCGATGTTAAAAATAGATATTTTTCTACAAATGTATGTTCTATGCATTACTTTAAAGGAAAGAGGAATCATGATTATTATCAAGATGGATCAGAATATTAGTTTTCTTCCATACATCCTATAGTGAATGAAATAGGACATTTGACATGTTTCAAGTGTGGTAGGGTTAGGAATTCATCATATGTTTTTACTCGGGGGAAAATGATATAAAATTGTCATAGTCTTTAGGGATACCTGTATAAATTATTCCATTTATTTTCTACAATATATAGTAGAAAAATATCAAAAGAACCTAAAATTACTATTTTAAAATAAGATTCATTGAGATCTAAGAAGTTCTTTCCACATGAATCCAGAATGAAGCTTCTTCACACCATGGAAGAATCTACAAAGAAATTTAAAATAGGTCCGATGATTATGATGGATTCTATAACTATTACATTATCTTTGCTGACAAGGTTTTTCTATACTCTTTTATCTCTTTCATTTATATCCACACTAATTTTGAACTAGATAAATATTTCGTTGGAGATTTTATATTATATGATGAATATTACAATTCACCTTGGAATGAATAGAGTGAAGGATATTTAATTCCCTACTTGAGAGTTCCCTTTGTCAGAAATAGATCTTACCAGGAATTTTCTAGTTCTCGACATGAAACCTATTGACATAATTCTCATTATGTATTGGATCTTTTCTAATAAGGATTGAATATACTAATATCAATAGTGGGTCTCTTTTTCTATACTTGATGGGGTTTGTAATTTTTTCCATAGAGCATGGGACTAAAGTTTATATAGATACATAACTTCTTATCCAAGGATTGTGAAAGAAATATCATTGTGTTATTTTGATTTAGAGTAATAATATTTGAGTGATTGTCTCCCTCTAGTTAGCATTGAGTTTCCCGATGTGTTTACTTATGATTTTTCTGGTCTTCCACTAGTATGAGGGGTAGAGTTTTTTATTGATTTATTTCTTTATACTCATCCATTATATATTTCTTCTTACCATAGTTAGTAGTATAGTTTAAATAGTTTAATAATAATTTAGATGATGTTTTATAGAAAGGAATTATTCACCCATGTGTGTCAGCTTGGGTAGAGCCTATTTCCTTTGCAAAGAAAACATCTGGAAAATGTCACCTATGTGTCGATTATGGGAAGGTAAATCAATTTATAGGGAACAAAATATATCAATGATCACATATTAAGAAATTTTTTGACCAATTTAATGGGGGTGGAGTGGTTATCAATGATTTATCATCAATACGACTATCAACATTTGAGAATAAAATAATCTAATATTAATAAGACCACCTTTTAGAGAAGTTATGGCCATTATGAGGAACTTGTTATGCCATTTGTTCTAAAAAATTATCCTAATGTTTTTACGATGTTTATGAGGAGAAAAATCCACATGAAGATTAATACATTCATGGTGGAATTTTTGGATGATATTATAGTTTACTCTCAATCTGAGCAGGGTCATGTTTGTCATCTGAGAGTATTTCTGAAAATGTTGAGAATTTGTTGACTCCTTGAAAAGATATCAAAATGTGATTTCAAAATTATGGAATTAAATTTCTTGAGAAATGTGGTATCTGAAAATGGTATTTTTGTTTATCTAGGTAAGGTGAAATCCTTATGACATGGGAGTAACCTACAATTTTTCTGAGGTTCATCGATTCATAGGTTTTTGAGGATATTATCACTAAATTGGAAATTATTTCTAAAAGATTTCTTCCCTGATAACTTCTCTAACATTGAAAAGAGTGATTTTCTCTTAGGATGATACATTTCAGAGTTATTTTGTTATTTTAAAATTTATATTGACTTTTATGCTATTTTGGTCACATCTAGAGGCTGGATAGGGCTATGTGGACTTTTTTGACACATCATGTTCAGGTTTGGGATGCATTCTTATGTATTATGATCTTGTGATATCCTAGGTTTCTCAATAGATTAAGAAAAAGAAGAATAATTATCCAACCCATTACCTTGAAATCATATCTGTGATGTATACACTAATTATTTGGTGGCATTTAATTTTCATATGAAGGTTTATTGTGTTTTATAACCATAACATCTTGAGCTATATCTTATCCCAAAAAATATTTTCATCTCCATAAATGGAATTTGGTGTAGTACGTACAGAATTTTGATTTTAAAATTTCATATATTCGATGGAAGGAAAAAATCCTTGATGTTCCTTGGAGAATGAAAATTCCAAATGATACCATGTAAGAATCATTAGAAGAGTGAAAATTGATGGCTTTTTCTCATAGTTTCATTCCTGATTCTAAGAGGCGGAGGACAATGTTGTCTTATAAATTTTTTATTTGACCTCCTTTATTCCTGAGATGATTCTTCGGGAATAACATATTAATGATTAATTACTTGGAATTTGGGACTCTCTTTATGGTGGGAAGTCCACCAATGAGTGGTAATTCTATTATGAGGGTAACATGTTTCATAAGAATTATTTTTTTCTGCCTTTGTCTATGAGAAAATATATTATTGGTGAATTCCATATTTCCAAGTGGGTAGTTCACCATTGAAACAAAAATATTTTTTATGATATGCATCAATAATACTATTATCTTAGTATGAGTTGATACATAAATGACTTTGTTCCACACTGTTATACCTATTAGTAGGCCAATGATCTTCACTGTAGAACTTTGGGATTTCTTCAACCACTTTTAATGACGAATTGGATGTTGGATAATATTTATATGAAATTTTTAGTTGGGTTTCCACATACCCATAATGAAATAATGTGATAGGTATTTTGGTGGATATTCTTACCAAATCATCTCAAATTATTTTCATTCAAGACAAAAACAAATTTTTGGAGTTGGGAAATATATATGTTAATGAGATTGTTCATTATCAGGGGTTCCCTTTAGTTACAGTCTCCAATAGATATCCCCATTTTACCTCTCCTTTTGGTGAGATATTCAGGTTTAAATGAGGCCTCTGGTATATTGAGCATGACCTATCATCTATAGAAATAGATAAATATAACAAGCTATAAAAATTCATGGGAACATGTTATGTTCTTATAATCTATATTTTGGTGGATCACAGGACATCCATTTGGGATTGATTATGTTTCTTTAATAAAATATTCACACATATTCAATTTAGATCTGTATTTTTGAGGACTAGTATGCTTGGCCTTATAGAAAATCGTTATATTGGTTAGAAATTTGTGATAATTCTCTAGTTTTACTGAGGTTAGTCCAAGTGATAATGAAAAAGATTTAGATGATTTTAAAAAGTATGTTTATGGAATAAATATAATAAATATAATAAAAATATTATAATAACTATCATAGGTGACCATTCATGTTTTTAGTTGGTGTGCTGGAGATTCTGAACATTTCAACAAATTTGGGACATCAAAAGCATAGAAAATAGAGGAAATATGCACCATGGTTAGTGGGACCTATTGAGGTTGTTGAACCAATAGAGAAATTATATTATAATTTAGTACCTCCAATATGTTAAATGTCAATTCATAATTACTAACATGTATCACAAAATCAGAAGTATCTCTTTGACACTTATCATTTGTTGAGATGAGAGAATATTGATGTCAAACCTGATCTATTTGTGACTGCTCATCAAGTTAGGATTATTAGTTCTATGAAAAATTTTATTTTTGGTAGGATTGTAACTTTGGTCCATGTGATGTGGCACTGTGGTTCTGATTCAAATGATACGTGGCATCATGAGTCACTGATGAGAGAGTAGTTGTTTCATCTCTTCTATATTCATCTTTCTTGACAAGATTTCTGGGAAAAAATGTTTTTATGGTGGGGATTTTATAACATACAAAAAAGATTTTTGAAATTAATTGACCCTTTTTAGATTTCCTTTATCAGCAGTCATTATTTGGGAATGTTCTAACATAATTTGAGTAATTTTGGAATCCCATTCGAATGTGCACGTTTCATGTATGGTTAGGGAAAACTATGTGATTTGGCCTGACAAACCATGCACCTTATTGTTATCCACAAGAAAAGGGTAAAAAAATTTATAAACTATGTGGCCACCCCTCCAGATGGTGAAACCCTTGGAATGTGTGAAATGCATGTTTGAACCATGGTTAGCTTCACAATGTGTCTGACATGTGCCCCAAAATAGAGGATCAGTTGGTGCACATGGTTAGGGTGAAATGTTTGTCTAGACATGTGGCCCACCCCATAAAACCATGCATTCATTTTTTTAATTCCTGTGAATTTTTTTTTATGAAACCTTATATAAGGGCCCGACCTTAAACATTACATAATCTTGAGTTAAATCAATAATTCATATTGAGGATCTGTTCAGGTGTAGTGTTTTATATAATTAGGAAATAACTATTACATATCAGCTTGATTATTAGATATAGACACAAATAATCAGTATCCATTATTTTCATAAAATATAAATTGTTAAAAAGAAACATGTCTAGTTCCATGTTTTGGACATCCTTACTTTTCCTAGATCCCATCCTTGTCCCTATTACACTTCATGTCCTGTGAAGAAAATTTAAAAAACATGGGATGAGTTAAAAGCTCAGTCTGGGATACACTAAGAAGAAAAACTATTAGTTTTTCAAAAAAATAATTAAACCATTAACACTTTATCATAATTAATAATTTTCACCTTTATGAAATATTAAATAATCTTCTCTAAATAATAGATCATTGCTTACCCTTTTTTAACCAAAATATTACCATAAAATCTATAAAAAGCACAAAAACACATATAGGTAACATTGGACATAAATGTACTAAAATGGAATAACCATGCATTCAAATTACACACATATAACTAAATTGAATAGCCATATGGTTGACTTCCATACCCAATGCATTTAAGCTTATAACGTAACCACCCGTCCCAGTTTATCTGGTCACCAATCATCATTTGTTTTATCATGTAACCACCCATCAAATGTCCAAGTACCATTATAAATCATAACACATACAAAAAGCATGTGGGAAATATAACATTTACACAGTGCAATCAAAATATTTCATTTCAAGATATTTACGTAATCAATGATTTTCCAAAACCATTTTCAAAACCATTTAAAACATTTAATAAAGAGATTTTTTAATCATTGTTTCCCATACCACTTTGAAACTTTTAAAGGTGTCAACATTTTAAATCATTTATTTTCATATAAATATAACCTTAAAACCAATTTGAAATGATGTACATTAATGAGAAATATTTATAAGAATAAATCTTTAAAAATAATATTTTAGTTAAGGAGTTATTAACCAAATGAGGGTTTCTTCAGTACAAATAATTGAGGAATAACAATTAATCAAAGTCATATAATATCATGAGAATAAAGGTATTCATGATATAATATTCAAAAGGACAGTATATACACCACATAAATGTGAATTGGCGCATAACAAGAAATAAGTCTCAATGGAATGTAAATTGAGACAGAATACCTTATAAAGACTATATCCTTAGATTATGGATAAATCGATGACATAATTATGTGTGACATATAATAATACACCCAATATAAGATGATATTATGTGTAAAACAATAATAGTTTGTTAACACATATTCATAGCATGATATAATCATGAAGTAGAAGTTTAACCCAATGAATTGAAATTGGGTTAAGAAGTTATCTTATAGAAATTTGATAGCCTAATAGTGTCACATTAATATTATGAAACTGAGTTGATGAGAGAAAAAAGGGTATCTCATCATTTGGACATAAAATTTATTGCAATAAGGATATAGAATAACAAATACCAACATCATAATATGTAAATTAAAAGACATAACAAAAATAAGTCTTTTAAAAAGAGGAGGGTCAAAAGTTCTCTTTCCGATTTGAAAACATACAAAACATACACCACATGAAAGAAGGATCATAAAATGAAGATTTAAATACCAATAAATGAATGTATATTTCAGAAAGAGTACAATCATGTTCAGTCCATACCCCACACAAAGTGAATAGTGACAAATATAGCATGAATCTCATGGGAATAAGGAGTGAGATGAAAACCCCTTACCACATTGTAATCAATAGAGTCATATGATCAAAAGTTAATAACCACAAAAGGAATCATATAGTACCATGAATATAAATAGAATCACGATCACTTTTACTAAATTTATGTATACAATACACCACATAAAATAAATAAGTGGTTAACAATGGAAATCTCATGGAATTAAAAGTGAGATAAGAAATCTGTTACCTCATGTGTGACTTGACTAGTTTGTTCCTTGTTCTTCCTAAATAATACTCTTATGTTATTTTATACATTATTAAAAATATTTTTAAAATTTATTATTCCTTTTATTTCACTTTTTACCTTGCTATAACCATTATTTAATTATTTGAGTTCATATTGGTCATTTTGTTGATGTTCGGTACTTGAGTAAAAAATGAACTTGTTATAATTATAAATTGTCCATGTGGTCAAAATTCAATTATCTCCTGAATAATATTCATGATTTATATATCATATGAATCATATGTATCTTATATATCTAGTATATATATGTATTTATAATAGTATATAACATTTTGAGATAAGAAATGAATTGCACCGTTCATGGAGACGGTAATTTGTACGTACACATGAACACTACTTTCATTTATATTTCATATTTAATGGAACAAGAACTTAATGATATATTGTTATATTATAATTCCAGTATATTATCATAATATATATATGTTACATAATTTCATAATTCCATCCTTTTTACATTCCTTGTATGTCATAAATGAATCATATCACCTAGAGGGGGCGGTAGTCCGCATTTCCTCAAATGAAATTTTCGTGTTTACCCAAATTAGAATGCATAATGTTATGTTTGTAAAACAAAAAATCAAATAAGAATAGGGAAAAATTAAACGTAATATATATCATATATAAATACAGTTCCATTATAATGTCCACCATGAGATGTGGTAGGTGAATATTGAAAAATCATCGTTTCATGAGCCACTAGTTCTCCATCAACAGAAACAATATGTTCTTAACCCATTAGATGTAGGTGTGTGGAAGTGTAGTTCAAATACTTCTCATAAAAAACTTCTAGAATATTTAGGATTCTATTTTTTCATAAAATAATGGAATAAAATGATTTTATTGGTTGTAGAAGTAAAATAAAATAAAAGAACTTAAGAGAAGACATTACCTTTAAATCAGGTAACTACCTTTAGTTTGAACCAAAATGATTTCTTGAAGTGCCTTATGACTTTGTAATGGATTCTAGGTGGAATATAGTGATGTAGGGAGCTTAATTGGGTAGATTTTGGATGATCCAATGGTGTTGAGAGGTGTGAGTAATGAGTTAGAGGTAATGACTTTTTACAACGTGGGGAAGGGGCTCTTTAAGAAAGTTTGAAAATATTATTTTATTATATATTTGTATTCAGTTTATAAAGGTCCAAAACCCATTAAAGATGAAAATATTATGGCTCATTTTTGAAATAAAATCATCCAATAATAATTGGACAGGTTTGGGATATTGTTTAAATTTTTATAATCTTATTTATTTAAATCATTCATTAATTAGGTAAACACTGCATCATTATTGTGTAATAAATAATTTTATTTATTTGATGTCTAAAAATTATAAAAAAATACCATGATGTAGTAAATATTTTTATCTTTCGAATTAATATTTATAGTTGAAGAGATACTTTATATACCCCCAAGTAAATTTTGATTTACTAAAAGATATATGTTTATGTCATTTTTATCGTTATTTTAAATTAATTAATATAAAGTGTCATTGTCACCCATAAGTGGCTCTATGGGCACCCGAAATCGACCCTAGGATAACCATTGTCATAAATTTATCATCTGATAGGATTATAACAAATTTTAGGGTAATTTAATATTATTTTTACCTTGAATTACCCTATTTACCTTTAACCGCGGTAAATAAAAGTAAATAGTTACTAGTCACAAAAATTATTTTCATCTTATTGAACCACATATTACATACTGATAACAACCATGTATGTCAGATTTTTGAAATTCAATTCACTGAAGAGTTAAAATTTAATTTAAATGAAAAATTCATTTTTTAACTACTACTCAATGTTTTCACTATGCATCAAAAATTGATGTTTTTCATAAAAATACCAAAAATTCAGCCTAACATATATTTGATATTCTGAATTCAAAAATGATATCTATTTTACAAAATTAAAAACCTAGAATTTTCATTAATTAATTTAAAATTAATTCTCATTTTCAAAACAAAAAACTTGTTTTTAAGAAATATTAACTATCAAAAGATTGACACTTCTTATGTCAAATTTCAATGTGAAATGATTTCCAACGACCAAAATTAGATTAAACGGTATAAATATAATCTAATTACACTATGAAACCAATTAAAAAAATAATCTAACCATAAAAATAAATTAGATTAAAATGCAGGTTTGAATTATAATACACTATTTTTCACTTATTTATTAAAAAACATTTATCCGAAAAATAAATTTTTTTTACCCAATGTAAATTTTGATATCCCGGTTCTAAAAAAAAATTTATTTTGTCAAATAAAATCTTTAAGAGTGACCACAAATATATTTAAGGAGGGTTCTCTATCAAAATGTGTTAAATTTACCTTTTAAAGAATATTAAAGTAATTATGATTAAAATTAGATTCGTTCACATTTTAGGCCTCTAACATTTCTTGGTTAAATGTAAAAACATTTAAAAAACAAGTATAATCATATTGTCGTTAGTTCTGTTCATTCCTTCCATTACAATGGCTAGGTGATAAATACCATTTAAAATGATTACATATTATTATTTTCGAGTATGACTCAGCATTATGTGCATCATAAGACTTTGGAGAAACCAATTATTGCGTGTCAGGTAAGACATTGAATATTGAATCCCCATTAAAATAAAATTAGCATTTAATTAAAAAATATTAATAATTATGAAAATTTAATATTCTTTATTTTCTCGGGATGTTACATCCTTCCTACCTTTTGAAAATTGTGTCCTCACAATTTTAAAATTGGGGTTGGAAACTTCATTAATGGTCTCACATCAGAAAACGTTTCTATAAAACTATCACATAAAAATAAATAAGTATAAGTAAAAATGTATCCCAATACAAAAGATACTAGGATTCCCTGAATACATGGATATGGAGGATAAAACAGACCATCATGTTCTAATAGAGAGTGATAGAAAACATTATTATAAAAATGTTAACCACCAGAAAATCACAAACTTTTGATGGGTTAAACAGTCTTTGATTACCCAGTATGAAAAGTTAATAGATAGTGTTTTTGTTTTAAGTTAATTTTTATAATGTTGATAATTTTATTTATGATTTTAACTAAAAACATAAGGGAACATAATTACTTGTCATGGATACTTTCATTCTTTACTAAATTTATACCACAAACTCATCTTTTCAACAAACGATGAGTATTCAAACTGACATGGTCACATTTAAAGAAATAGAATTAACTTCTAGAGTATCACATAAACCAAAAAGATAAACTATATATTTCCCCTTTCTTTAGACATCATCCAAAACCAAAATGACTTGTACGCGATCAAATAGTCCCCCAAAAGGATAATACTTTATAAAAAATGACTCTTAATCTCCCAAATTCAACAAAAAAGTACCTAAAGTTCAAGAATGACCAATTAATACACAAATTTTACTTAAAATTATTCAAAATAATAAAAACTATGATTGAAACCCAAAAACTCATAAGGATTTAATCACATAGTCTTCCATGATAAATATTAAAACTTATCTTTAAATTACAACGACTACTCTTAACGTCTCATACTGAAGTGTAATTAACCTAATCACATATTCTCTGTCATAGGTTAATAATTTCCATAGATAACCTAAAATTTACTTATTCTTGATTCATAAAATCATCTAACTAAAGAGAATTATCCATACTAACCAGCGACTTCACGTAGTCATGTGGTAGAGGATAAATCCCAGTCGCACATTGGCTATGGTTTCGATTCCCATAGATTTGTCCGACACTAAGGGTTGTCACATGACCTACATGTTTTCCTCTTTCAAAAACTATATAATTTTATAACATTCCAAAAAATGAGACAAATTAAACAAAAATAACCATAACATATTTTAACCAGAATGGGTTTCTAATAACATTCATTTTGCATCCCAAAATGTAATAATCGGTAATTGACTCAAATTCAAGGATCATATAAACCCAAATGGTTCTTTATAAGTATATCTACAAAACAACAGATAATTCTTCATTGAATAAAATTTTCACATATCAAACATTAGGGTTAAAAATAATAGAAAAAGTTTCCAAACTAATCCCATCATTAATACATTCAAACATTTCATTATCTATAACTCTTCAATTCCTAAAATGTAGACATCTTAATCACCGAACATCCTTCCAGATCATTTACCCATGGTTTTCCATATTATTCTTTTATAATTATTTTATAAAAACAATGTCATACTTAATTTCTTACGAGTTCAGTAATTTCAAAACATGAGCTATGAAATAATATGAAAATTTAATAGGTCATTTTCAGTTTCCTCAACTACCATTGGAATGGCATTAGGAATCAGTTAATGTATATTTTTTTGATCCCTATGATCCCTTTCCTGAAGCATCTTACTAGGACATCTATTTTCTTAATAATCATGCACACCACATTTATAACATTCAATTGACCCCTCAGAATGAACATCATTCTTTTTCCTAGAGTCAACTAGAGGCTTCCTTTTTCCATGGAAGGTACTTGCTTCATGACCTTAATTAATACTTCTAAAACATCTTCACATCCCTTTGAACCATTTTACAAAGTGCTTATTTCCTCATCCTTGACAAATAGGTTTCTGAATATAATTATCTTTATGATTATTACCTGAACATCCATAGGGATTCGTTTCTTGCATATACGATTCCTTATAAAAGTCACCAATGTTCAGGTGGTCAATCATGACTCCAGGTATTTGGTTAATAATAACCACAAGAATTCTCATAATATTTACCATTTCATTTAGTTTCTCATTCAGAAAAATATAACCGTTTTCTTCACATCCACTGTTAATTTTTTTCCTACTAGATCCATCCATTTACTAAAATAAAAAAAATTGATTGTGAGTAAATCAGTAAAATCATCATATAATATCTTATGAAGATGGAAAATACTAAGATATACTTATTCATGTTATCTTAAACTCATTCAATTTATCTAAAATAACTATAACTTTTTCCAAAATCCTAACCATTATTGTTATGTCACTTATGTTTGAAGAACACCATAACCTCTAAAGTTATCTAAACTGACCTTTAATACCAACTACAAGGACCCGACATTAAACATTACATAATATTGAGTTAAATAAATAATTTAAATTGAGGATATTTTTAGGTTGAGAGTTTTAGAGAATTAGGCCATAACTATTACATATAATATTGAATATTACATGTAGAAACTATTACATAGTATCCATTTTTTTCATAAACTATAAACTATTAAAAATAAACATATCTAGTTCCATGTTTTAGACATCAAGACTTTTCCATGATCCCATACTTGTCCCTATTACATTTCATGTCATGTAAAAAACATTTCAACAACATGGGATGAGAGAAAATCTCAATAAGGGATACAAAATGAAGGAAAACTATTACTTTTTCAAAACAACAAGTAAACCATGAATACATTATCATAAGTAATAATTTTCAACTTTATGATTTAGTAAATACTCTTCTCTGAATAAAAGATCATTTCCTACCATTTTATAACCAAAAGATTACCATAAAACCCATAGAAAGCACAGATAACATATAGAGGTAACTTGGGACATAAATGTACCTAAATGGAATAACCATTCGGTCAACTTCCACACATATAACTAAATGGAATATTCATATGGCCAAATTCCATACCAAATTCATTGGAGGTTATAACGTAACCACCCATCCTGGTTCATCGCGACACCACCCGTCATTTGGTTTATCACGTAACCACTCATCAAATCTCTAATTACCATTATAAATCATAACAGAAAATGCATGAAAGAAAGATAACATTTCCACATTGCAATCAAAATATATCATTTCAAGATATTGACCTAATAAATGCTTCACCAAAACCATTTTCAGAACCACTTAAAACATTTATTAAAATGATTTTTTGAATCAAGGTGTCTCGTACAACTTCGAAAATTTTAAAGGTCTTAACATTTTAAAACATTAAATTCCATGTAAATTAAACCTTAAAAACATTTTCAAAATATGTACATTAATGAGAAATATTTATAATAATAAATCTTTAAAAACAATATTTGTGTTAAGGAGTTCATAAATAAATGAGAGATGCTTGAATACAAATAATTGTGGAATAAACTTTAATCAAAACTTTATAATATCATAGAAACAAGTCATTCATGATATAATATTCCGAAATTTATTATATACACCATATAAAACCGAATTGGTGCAAAAAAACAAATAAGTCTCAATGGAATGTAAATTGAGATGAAATACCTTATAAAGATCGTATACTTAGATTAAAGATAAATCAATAACATAATTATGTGTGATAAAAAAGAATACACCAAATATTATTGGCTATTATGTGTAAAAAACGAGTTTATTCACACATATTCATAGAATAATATAATCATGAAGTATAAGTTTAACCCAAAGAATTGAAATTGGGTTAAGAAGTTCTATTACAGAAATTCAACATCCTAACGACATCAAATTAAAATTCAGAAATTGAGTTGATGAGAGAAAAAATGGTATATCATCACTTGGACATAAAATGAACAAAAATAATGATACAGAATAACATATCCTAAAATAAGAAGATGTAAATTAAAAGACATTACAAAAAGAAGACTTTTAAAAAGAGGGGGGAGGTGAAAAGTTCCCTTACCGATTTGGAAACTTACAAAACATACACCACATGAAATAAGGATCATAAGATGAAGATTTAAATACCCATACATGAATTTATATTGCACAAAGAGTACAATCATGGGAAATCTATACAACAGATAAAGTAAATTGTGAAAAATATAGCATGAATCTCACGGGAATAAAAAGTGAGATAAAAACCCCTTATCCCATTGTAATCAATTGAGTCTTATGACCAAAAGTTAATAACCACCAAATGAATCATATAATACCATGAATAATAAGATAATAATGTTAATGTATATAAAACGGAAGTACACAATACACTACATGCAATAAATATGTGGGTAACAATGGAAATCTCACAGAATTAAAAGTGAGATATGAAACCCCTTACCTCATTTCTAAATTGTATTGTATGTTTCTTTTTATTCCTAAATAATAAAATTATGTAAATTTATACTATCTTAAGAAAATTTTTCATGTTTATTATTCTTTTATATCACATTTTACCTTTATATAACAATTATTTAATTATTTGAGTTCATATGAGAAATTTTGTCGTTGTTAGGAAGTTGAGTAAAAAATGAACTAGTTATTATTACAAATTGTCCATGTGGTCCAAATTCCATTAACATCAGAATAATATTCATGATATAAATATCATATATATAATATATATCTTTTATATATATGTATTTATAATTGTACATGACATTTGGTGATAAGAAATTAAATGCATCGTTCATGGAGACGGTAAGTCGTACGTACTCATCAACGCTACTATGATTTCTATTTCATATTTAAGGGAATGAGAACATAATGATACATAGTTATATTATAATTCCAGTATAATATCATAATATATATGTGTGTTTTTGTTACATAATTTCATAATTCCATCCTTTATATGTTCCATGTATGTTATGAAGGAATCACATAAACCTGAGGGGGTGGTAGTCTGCACTTCCTAAAATGAAATTATCATGTTTACCCATATTGGAAAGCATAAAGGTATGATTGTAAAATGAAAAATTAAATAAAAATAGAGAAAACATAAAAATATTATATATCATATATAAATATAGTTCCATTATAATGGCCACCATGAGAGGTGTTAGGAGAACATTGAAAAATCATTGTTTCGTGTGGCAGTAGTTCGCCGTCCCCAGAAACATAATGTACTTTACCCATTCGATGGAGGTGTGAGGATTTGTATTTTGAATAATTCTCATAAAAACATCCTAGTTTTTTTAGGATAATTGTTTTGTGAAATAAACTAATAAAATGAGTTTAGGGGGTTGGATAAGTAAAACAAAAGAAAATAACTTAAGAGAAGACATTACCTTTAAATAATGTAACTCACTTTGGTTTGAACCAAAATGATTTCTTGATGTTTTTTCTACCTAAGGTAATACTTCTAGGTGGAAGAGAGAGATGTATGGAGCTTAAATGAGTAAAATTTGAATGATCCAAGGGGATTGAGAGGTGTTAGTAATGAGTTAGAGGTGATGGGTTTTTATAAGGGGGGGGATTGGCTCTTTAAGAAAGATTGAAAATATTATTTTATAATATAATGATATTCAGTTTCTAAAGATCCAAAACTCATTAAAGAAAATGATAAGATGAGAAATTTCCGAAATAAAATCATCCAATAAGATTTGGAATGATTATGGATATTGTTTTAATTTTTATAATCTTATTTATTTAAACCATTCATTAATGAGGTAAACACTACATCATTATTGTGTCATTAAATAATTCCTTTTATATGATGTCTAAAAATTATAGAAAAATATCATGATGAAGGAATGATTTTTATATTTCAAATGAATATTTATAGTCTAAGATATAACCTATATAACCCCATGTACGAATATATTTACTAAAAGATATGTTTTTATGTCATTTTTGTCTTTACTTTAAATTAATTAATATAAATTGTCATTATCACTCTTAAGTGGCTATATGGGGTACCAAAATCAACCCAAGGATTCCCATGGTCAGAAATGTATCAACCAATAGGATTATGACACATGTTGGGGTAATTTAATATTATTATATTATTATTTTTACCTTGAATTACCATATTTACCTTTAACCGCGATAAATAAATGAGAAAAGTTACTATTAACCAAAAAATATTTTCAACTTATTGAACCAAATTTTACATACTGATAACAACCATGTATGTCAGATTTTCAAAATTCAATTCACAGAAGTGTTAAAATTTCATTTAAATGATAAATTTGGTTTTTTAACTACTACTTTGTGTTTTCAATATTTATAAAAAATTGAAGTTTCTCAGAAAAATAGAAAAAATTCAGCCTAAGATATATTTTATATTCTGAATTCAAAAATGATGTTTATTTTACCAAATTATAAATATAGATGTTTCATTAATTAGTTTAAAATTAATTCTCGTTGTCAAAACAAAAAGCGTGTTTTTATGAAATAATTACTATCAAAATATTGGCAGTTGTTTATGTCCAATTTCAATGTGGAATTACTTTCAATGACAAACATTGGATTAAATGGTAAAAATATAATCATATTACACATTAATACCATGTAAAAATATAATCTAACCATAAAAAATAATTAGATTAAATGGTAGTTTTGAATTAAAATAAAATATTTTTCACTTGTTCATTAGAAAAACAATTTTATCTGAAAAACACTAAAAAATTTCGAAAGAATTTTTTGATAGGATGAATCTAAAGAATAATTTAATTTTGTCAAATATATTATATAAAAGTGACCAAAAATCAATTTAATTAGGGCTCTCCATCAAAAGTCAGTACATCGACCTTCTAAAGAATATTCGAGTATTTATGCTTAAAATGAGAGTCACTTACATTTTAAGCCTCTAACATTTATTGGATAAATGTAAAAATAGTTATAAAACATGTATAATCATATTGTAGTTAGTTTTGTTCATTCCTGCCATTACAAAGACTAGGCATTAACAACCATTTAAAATAATAATATATTATTATTTTCTTGTATGAATCCACATTGTGTTCCATATAAGACATTGGAGAAACCCATTGTTGTGTGTCAGGTATGAGATTTAATATAGCATCCCCTTTAAATAAAATTAATATTTAATTCAAAAATATTTATAATTATGAAAGTGTCAAATTTTTTATTTTCATGGGATGTTACACCTCTCACCCCATTTAATAATTACAATCCCAACATTCAACCATAAGATGTTATGTTCATCCTTAGAGGATCATGGGAGGAAATTTTTTCCCCTCCAAACCCTATTCTTGGAAGATCGAGGCGGCATTGATATCATTCGATCTCTACCAGGTAAGTGTCTCTCTTATCATTTGATTTATAATGCTATATATTTCTCTCCTTGATTATTTTATATATATAATAATGTAATGGATGGATATAAACATTATTTTTTTGATCTTTATTATCGGTGGTGTTCTTATATCTTTCATGCATTTTTTCATCATTGGCATTCCCCATTGAGAGTGTTTTGTATTGTGATCCATTAATTTAATGGTATGTTGTTCGATAATTACCTCCCAGTAGATTGAGGACCTTTATTTCTTTTAGGATTTGGAAAGAGTTTATAAATTATTTAATAATGGATGTTAGATGATTTGATCTTTGATTTGAAATGGGTATTTAAATTTAAAAAAAAACCCAATATTAATCGAATTAAAATTAGTATTTATAAAAAATAATCGATTTATTTTTGAAATAATTTTTGTTTAATGATTTGATAATTGATCTAGATAAATTGAATTAAATTTAAGGATGATTTTAAAAGGAATGAAATGATAAAAACCCTATGATTTGGTTTTGAAATTAAAATGCATGTTGGAAATTGAGATTTTGAAACTGTATGTGGATGGGACAGGCATTCTTGAACCTTGATCCCCTAGCATGAGATTTATACTGACAATACTTACTAATCTATGTTGGATCTATATTCTCAGGAAAAGTTCCTCTCTTGGGGTATAGATTTATTTCCCAGAATTGTTTTCACAGCTGGGTCTTTATTTTGTATACACAATTTTTATGAGTCGTGATCACTGATGAGATTTATTTGGATCCTCTATCACATAACTAACAAACCACATGGATTCTAACCATGGAGCTATGTGTTATTTGATTTTAGTGCACAAAATTTGTTTATTGATATAATTTATTCATTCGAAATTATTTAATTAAATTGTTTTATATAAAAATTTCATGTATGAATATTTTATGGTTTTTGGATATATTTCCAATATATTTGAATGAAATCGTGTTTTAGTCTAAAATATGAAAATGTTATTTTATGCCTCGTTTTAATTTTAATTGATATATTAAAGGTTAATTTTTATGTTATTGAGTATGGAACACTTGGTGTGACCCTACTAGTCTTTATAGCTCACACCCATCCCTTTCCTTCAATAATTATTAGATTATCTTTTTTCATGTCCCCATAAAGGGAATGTTCTACATGGAGGTCGTATATTTTCTTGATTCTTAGTAACCAACATCATTGAGATGACTAGTGTAGATTTCATCTTTTTATTTCATGGTATTTTTGAGTTTTTATCATGTTAGATTCTGAGTACTTTTAGGATTTACTTCTTCTGGTTTTTGTTAAACATAATTTTTTTCAGTACTTCCATGTTTTGTAGGGCTGAGTATACTAACATGTTATCTTTTATGTTTTACTATTATATATATAATGCAATCCATCTTTGATCTTTCATGATTCTACGTGCTATTCTCTGACCCATGGGGATTGAGAATTCTATCCGGGGCATGTGAGTGTCATATCAGGTATTAGGTTAACAGGATATCTGGGTTGGTTCATGACGTAGCCCATGTCATTCTCAATTTTATTTAATTTTACTTCAGTAATACTGAAGATCATCATTTGATAGATTTTGTTTTTATATATAATGATACTAGATTATAAGGATTATGCTCATGTATATATTTTTATATAATTTCATGTTCATTTATGTTTCTTCTGTAATTGTTATGGACTTATATATAGAGGTATTGTCTTCCCATGATCACCAATAGACCTTATCCATAAGTTTTCAGCCTCTAGTATATGAGGAGTTAAACATATGGTTTCAAAGACGCAACCAACATGGATTTTTTTGGGTGATCCTGCATGTTCAGCATTAAAAGTGGTATCAGAGGAAATATTATTGTGTTATTTTGGGGTAGGGAAAATAGAGGTATAATGATATATCATAACTTGAAATTGATGATGTATTATGTTTATATCTGATACAAGTAATTGTAAGTCCTTGTTTCAAAGGAATATATTTTTTGTATACATTTTTAAATATAAGATATTTGACTGAGTTAAAAATGGTGTTTGATGTTATTGATTTGTTATTTTCATCAATTAGACTGAAGAGGCATGAGGAGGAATTCATACATAATTATGGAAAAAAAGGTCTCAGATGAAACAAATATAATTGTGCGTTCTTGGTTACTGGGTCATGGATAGATGGTTTAATTAGTTAAAATGTTAATAAAATAAAAAAAATTACTTACTTGTGTAGCTTCTGAGTGGAATTTCACTCATCTAAACTCTTTTTTTTATTTTTGGTATATTAGGTGGTTAGATACTATATGTGTATGGTGTGTATGGTTCTTGAACCCAGAATGGGTTGGTGGTGTCGTAAGGATATATGGTATGACTCATGGGTGTAGATAGGGATGGTAAGTTTATAGTTGGAAGTGATTCCAATTAAAAATTTATCAATTTAAAATATTTGGTCTTTATTATATGTATATATATATATAATAGGTATGGTATTCGGGATTTAGTGAATTACATCATGGAAACCCATATTAGAGTGCTTGAAGGGTGGATAAGAGTATACATTGTGGTGTGTACCTGTTGAATCCCCTAAGTTTTGATATGTGTTGGCACGAAGGCGTGATATAGTTGGGGACCTTTTAGATTGAGATAATAATGTGACACAAGTAAGGGTTCCATGTCAGCCACAGTAGCTGGTTGAGAAAATGTAGTTTTTTAATGACCCGATATTGATGACTATTGAATGGGTCATCCATGTGTTGATTGAGAAACATATAGAATCTAGTAATCTATTGAATATTTTAATAGAGTGTTCCAGTCCTTCCACCCTCCATTATTATATGTAGAGTGTGGATCCCATGAACAATCATTCTAGATTGGGCCAATTTAAAAAATATTTGCATTATTGAGAAACCAAAAAAGTGGAGGGTGAGGTTAGAGACATACACACTCCAGGGGTTAGTGAAACAACGGTAGTACATACAGGTCTATTCTAGTCGATATGAGGAGTATATATGAAATTATTTCTATAATATAGTCTCTGAGAACACTTTCTATTAGATTCTAATAGACGATCTAACCCATGTGTTATTTTATTTGATATAGGGGGAGGTATCTTTTATGTTTAATGATATAAAGTTCACATATTTTTTTATTTCTCAATGATGTTAGATAATGATGATATCACAAATGTGTGGAGATTTAAGGATGATTATTAACATATAATCATGTAATAAGTAAAAATTTAATGTTAATTTTGTTTTTAAAAGGTAGTGATATATTCATTGATAGTGCATAATAAGATGAATGATGGAGTTATACTCATCTAGACAATAGTGACAGGTTAGACAGGTTATGGGGATTCCATTAATAATAAGTAAGGGTACGAAGAGACCTAGTTGGATGGTTAAAGTCGGGGTTTTTATTCTCTACCTCAGAGTTTCATATATTTTAATTGTTGTTAAATTGTCAATTCCAAGAATATTCGTACATAGTGTGATAATCCACCTATGGAGTATTTCTCTAGTGAGAAAATGGCGAATCATGAGGCTTTTTTCTAGGTGTCCTTATAATCAAATGCAATTTGGAAATCATATGGCACTCAAGTGTTAGAGGTAGGACCTTGAGTAGTTTTGGGAAGTATTAATTGGGTTTCATTTGTGTTCCCTAAATATGAAAGAGGATAGAATGGTAAACAATTGTGAAATGGTCAACAATGAGTGTGACTTCATTGGGAGGTACGAAAGTAGAATTATGGGATTTATAATAGTTTCATGTGATCTATTGGACCTTTTTTTACCAGGATAGAGATCTTTTGATGGTTAGAGGCATTCAATGATTATATTTGTTATAGTTCTCTATGATAGGTAGTGGTTCATTGGGGGTGTTATGATTCCAGAGGGTCAAAAATGTGATGGTTTAGTTTTGGGTATTGGTTATGATGTGTGGTGAAAATTTTTATAATGCCTAGTAACAATAGTTTTTGGGTACTGTTTAATTATTGTACCATAATCACATACATTATTTTGATTACATAGTGGAATAACATGATATTTATATGACAGAGAGTACCCATTGATGAAATAAAATATTGTGAGTATGTTTTTATGGGGTGATCAGGAATTAAGATATGGATTCTATATCATCATGATGATTTGGGGGTGTGATGAGTGTTATTACCTAGTTTCAATATTGGTTGGTAAGTGTTGTGAAAAAATAAAGATTGAGGATAATATTTTCTTTATTAGGGATGTTGTAACATCTTTGTCTTTTAGGCATGTGATTTTGGTTATATGTTTTTATCAGTCTTCTGTAATTGGGAGTGTTTGAGATATATGATGTGTTAGTGAAAACCAATAGTTAGATATCTAGTTTTGATCGTGATTTTAGTCTGAATTTTTTCTATAATTGGTTGGTCACACTGATACCCATATATTACATCATGATGTGTAGTTGTTGGAGAAGTTCATGCTGAAATGGGTGAAGGTTTTGTGACGAATCCCTGGCCAGGGAGGATGTTTATCCATAATTGGAATGGATTTACATTAATATGACAATGAAATAGGGTCTATGGTTTTATAGTTCTGGATATGGGGGAAAGAATTGTTTTTTCACCCATAACTGAAAAATAACATCTTATTTCAAAATAAACATTTAGGGAAATGTCAGAAACCATACAAGATGAAATCGAAAAGTTATGAAACACATAATGAATACATAAAATCATTAAATAAGAGACGTAAAATATTGGAATCAGACACACTATATAGCCCCCATGGATGTGTAATTACCTACATATATTGAGTTTTCTTGATAATAAATTCAAATTTGTTAGATATATTGTACCAATTCTAGATATATTCTTTCAAATTGATATTCCTTTCATTGAACCATTTTGTAAAAATGTAGTCTTGTTTGTTAATACACATCATTTTTCATTATTTAGATCAACTTGGATCATTCTACAATAATTTTTTTTTCTGCCTTCTTCTTTATAGCCTTAATCCTGAAAACTCATTGTTGTAATTATTCTTTAGAGTGAAGAATGTTCTCCAAGTGTTTTCCATTTTCTAAAATTCACTTTTATGACTTTCTCTTCTAAATAGACCCTTATTTATGAGGGGGAACTTCCATTTTGGTACTAGTCTATTCTGGTCCCTTATGATGTCATTACTGCTCGATAAGGTTTTCACCTTGAACATTAGTTGTCTTCCAATGTAATTGGTCCTTCATAGTCTTTTATTCATTCAACTAACTTGTTGGACTCACGGTTTTTTTCCAACCTTGTTTCTATGAGTTTAGGAATGTATTAATAGTCTTTTCTCCCTTTTGATTTTTCCCTTAGTAATAATGCATCTTCTCGTGTCTCAGTTTCCCTTTTTTATATTTAATACTCAATGGGATCTGATAAATTTTCCCTTGAATTCCCTCTAAATGGACAAATGAGTGTTGGATGAAGCTATCATCACCAAACTCTTCATCAGATAGGACATGTGCTAATTCATGGACATCTAGACCTTCATGAGTTTCCCAATATTGAATATCGGAGCCTCCCTGTTGGGGCTAGGTCTTCTCAGTGACTTCACTTATAAATCATTAAAACTAGAGGTGACATGAGTTGATTCTTCCTCTTGTATTGAAATAAATCCATTTAACACAAATTATGAGTATGATGAGGCCTTAGGGATGACAAGATTTAGGTCCGGGGAACCCAATGCACTCACCCCCTCATCCCCCCTATTCCTTTCCACAATGATGATAGATAAACATGCTCATATAAACATTTAGATAAATTGAAAAACATATCAATAAGATCTATTTTTCTATATCAACTGGTAGAGACACCTTGAATGATTTTACTTCATTTTCTATCAGCTCAACCTCCTCCAGAGTGTCAGCTAGGAAAGCAACAATTCAGGGAACCAATAACCATGAAGTACTTGACCCCTCTAGCACTTATTAGTCCTCTAGAAATTGAATATTTGATTTTTTTTCTTCACCAAATATCTTTTAAATCGGATAAAACATGCCTTCCTCCATATTTAGATCCCACAAACATAACCCCTTTAGATAGGGAAAACAATCCTATCCCTGTTTGTGTGGTCCTTAAAACCTATATATTAAAAAAATGTTGGAACATTGTCACCAGGACCTGAACCATCCACCTCCATCAGTTGGATGTTGTTCCTAAAAACATGTATACAAAATTTGTTCAAGGGACCAACTAATTACACAATGATTACAAGTAAACACATTTTAGAAAGATAACTTGTTTTTTTGTATCTGAATTCATTCCCTACAAAAATAAAAATGAAATTGACAAGCCTTAATGAATAATCCACTTTAATAAATATTATTTGTGAAACCAGAATAAAAATATCCCAAATTATACAATAAGAAAAAATAAATCAAACAACTAAATTCCATAACATTCAGATAATTGAGGGATTCTAGAAATGGAAAGGAGTTTAGGAAATCCAACCCAAAGCATCATAGTCCAGGAGTGAAACTTCATGAAGAAATTATCTAACAATTTGAACAATAAGAACCATGATATATTTGAGACATGAGGTGCACTAGACTAGGATAGGATCAAATCATTCTATGATTCAATGGGTTTAATTATGTGCCTATTTTCATGGAGGATGACTTTATATCGTTCCGGCAAACCCCACATGCAAAAAAAAGAATATATCAAATGAGTCTACTAAAATTATTGTACATATTAAATGAGATACCATAATCAAGATAGGGTGAGGAAAGGAAGTCATAAATTCCATTAAAAAGGTTGATAGGAGTGGAAATCCATAAAATAACTCTAGTTCTTTAGGGAATAGAGGAATAGAGGGAAAAGTGGGAATATAGTTGGGTTTAGAAAAGGGACCAAATAGGAGAGGCAATACCCTATAAAAATTGAGTTAGGTCCCTCGTCCTCTAGTGATAGATTTAACCATGATTCGGCCATTACCACTAAGGTAAGTATGGAATATCCCCTTTTTATTACATAACCTATCATAACATTTTACAAATAGAGGGTCTTTAAAGTCTAGTTTATTGGGAAAAAGGTACATAATACATGAAAACATATAAAATTATTTTAAACCATGTGAATGGATTCTTCAAATTTACATCTTAATTATAATTAATAAATCTCATAACTAAGGGACATGCATCAAAGTAAAGGGATATCTTAAGGCTTGGTAATGGAAAATAGGGAAAACAATTCACAAGTGAACTTTTGAGAATATAATTTGAACATGAGGAAAAATCACAATATCATGAGAAGTGACATATCATGATAATAATAACATGAATCGTATATTGAAAATTTGGCTAAAACATTTAATTTTGACATTCATAATCATTCCACCAAGGTCCATCCCCAAGGTGTCATATAAATTTCTAAGGTTATTCACTAAGGTATCATAAAACATGTCATCTGTAGAGATTAATTTATTTACACACTGCATTAGAGATATATCAGGGTAAACCATTAATAAATCATTATTTTCATGTGAGAAAAATATATAATAATAAAACCTTTCATTAAAACCCCAAAAAGAATAAAAGAAATGGGTTTTTATATCAAAAGCGTGACGTTTTAAAAAATGCATAAAATAAGATAATTATGTCATTCAAAACCCATGGAAATGGAATGAGGGTTTTATGTATGAAAAATACAGAATAAAATATATTATTTTTATCTATTTATTAAAATTACCATAAAAGAAATAGGTTTGGGTACTCAAATAAATAATATAAGAAAATTTCTTGAGAAAAACGAGAGATATTTTGAGATGAAAATTCTACTGCATAAAGTCTATGAAAAATTATTCTATAAAACATTAAAAACGGAGGGGAAAGAGTTAAAACATTCATAAATGACTCATAATATATTATAGGTATAGAATAATATGGAAATAAGAACATGTTATGGAAAATTTAATGGCATACTACTTTGAAGATAACTTGAATAGAAAAAAGATTAGCTGAGAAATACCATACCATGGAGGGTAACTTCTAAAACTATAGGATCATGAACATGAAGGTCTGAAGTAACTTTGGTATGACTCCTTGGGTGGTAAAACTATCACATCTTAGAGTTTAATGAATTTTTAAATAATGAAAAATAAGTAATGGCTTGGTATTTATAGTAAAAGGGAGGGAGTTTTTAATTAATTTTCAAGACACCTCATTGATTGTATTTACAAAACCATGAGCTTGAACAAGGTATTTTCCTATGGTTTTAGAAACATGGGAAACCACAAACAATATTTTAATCCAAATGAGATGACCAGAATTTTAAATTACATATTATATCCTTATAATGTCATAAAACACACAGAAAACTCAAAAATTGAATTTTTACAATTCACCAGAAAACTAAACATTTTATAAAAATATAATTAATTCACCCAAACCAAATATTGATGTTCAAAATTAAAAAATTTTACTCCATATCATGAAATTAACTTTTTAAATATGATAAATCTAGTTTTTCTTTGAAATCGCTATTTACCAGAAATAATACTAATACTAAACTAATAATTTCTAAAATTGTTATTTACTTATGCTATTTTATCACATTACCATTAAAGATTCCTAAATTATATGTATACTTAAATAAGTGAGTTTTATATTCAATTGGTCATATTACTACTCATAAGGGTTATATTACAATATATAATTTACTATTCACTAAAAAATATATTGATCTTATCAGACACTAAATTTCTAACTGATCACAACCACATATGTCCATTTATTTGAAAATCATTACAAATTATTAATTATCTCAATTATAAAAAAATTTTAAAATGCTATTTTATTCAATAGTCATCAATAAAATGAATCTTCTTAGAAAAAACAAAGAATTCATCATATATGTATTTCGACATTTGAAATTCAAGAAAAAATTTTATTTGATAAAAATTTGAGATAAATTTTTTTTATATGAATGAATTACCCAATTTAACTAGGGCCTCATTATATATCCATATATAACACACACATATAACCAAAGAGTAAGGTTTGCAATGGTGATAGAATCTTGGGGAGTCTTGGACAACATTGCCTGAGTGGTGATTTTTATCAACATGAACTTCTCCGAAATGTGATTACGTTCTTGCTTAACAAGATAACTCATGGGTTTGGCTTGGTCCAGAGAAAAGTCCAGTGATTCTTTCATCGTCCCATGCTCCAATGGATTGGCTTCATAAGGCCCGAGTCAACTAGATGTGGCCATTGAATCATTTTTCTATATTAATTATCCATTAATATTTCTATTTTAAACATCAATTATAATAGAAGATATTATTATTGTTTCCAACCGTCATATGGACCAAAAGTCATATAACAGTCCAAAGGTGAGAGTCACATTTCATTTAAAAATACATATTTTTTATTGATTCTGACATAGTATGACATACATATTAATGAAACAAAATACTACTCCAAAATTTGGTTTGTAACATTCTTTCCCCCACAAGAAATTTTGTCCCCGAAATTTCAACTCATACCCTCAGAAGATAAATGTTCTGGGTAGTTATAACTCATAGAATCCACTAGATCCCACGTGGATTCTTCATATTTATGGTTTATTCACAACACTTTTACATGGTGGGTTGTCTTGTAGCGTATAACCATGTCTCTAGGATCAAAGATGTCCACCAGATGCTTCTCAAAAGAGAGGTCATCTTATAATTGTACCAACTCTTGATATATTACATGTAAAGGGTCAGGCATTTACATCCTCAAGAGGGATACATGGAAGATATAATGAACTTGTGCTAGATTTGGAGGAAGTGAAAGCTGATAGGCCACTACTTCTATGCGATCAAGGATTACATATGGGCTAATGTACCTAGGGATGAGATTTCCATTCTTCGCAAAATTTCTAACTCTCTTCCAATGTAAAATTCAAAGAACGAATTTTCACTAACATCAAACTCCAAGTCCCTTCAATTGTTGCCGGCATTGATCTTTTTCCTAATATAATCATCCTTAATGTGTTGTTAGATGGGGTGAACCTTGTTTTGTCTCTTTTACCATATATGGCCAAAGAATCTTTCTCTAACCAGATTTATCCCAACAAGTAGGATTTCTACATCTCTACCCACATTGATATTCATGTAGTTTCTTTTGAATGACTGAGAAGACAATATTGTTGTAATAGAACTCAACTAACAGGAGATGTTGATCCAATACTACTTTAAATTTTCATTTACCATGTTCTTAGAGTGTCTCTAAGTGATTGAATAGTCCAATTGTATTTTCCATCAGTTTAGACATGATAGGCCGTACAAAAATTCAATTTGGTGCAGATATAATCTTGAAGACTTATCCAGTATTTATATGTCAACCTTGGATCACGATCAAATATGATTGAAAGTGGAACTCCATTTATCCTTACTACTTACATTATGTAAATCCTGGAAAGTTGATCAAGATTAAAATCTTCCCAAATAGGGATAAAATTGATATTCTTGGTGAGATAGTCCACTATAACCCATATCAAACTGTTTTCTCTAGATGTTCTCAAATGACTAGTGACAAAGTCCATAGTGATATTATCTCACTTCAATGATGGTATGCGTAGTGGTTTTAATACACCTTTAGTATGTTGTCTCTCTACCTTCACTTGATGACATACCAGAAACATTGAAGGGTAGTCAACAATCTCCCTTTTCATATTATCCCACCAATAATGATCATAGAGGTCCCTATTCATTTTTATTATTCTAGGATGTATAATGAAAATAGATCTATGAGATTCATCCATCGTCTCCTTCTTTATTTCTAGAATTTATGGAACACAAAGTATTGTCTAAAATTTTAGTACACCATCCTATTAAATATTGAACTAAAGAAACATTCCATTCTTCATAAACTCATACTTATTCGATAATAAGGGATCTCATTTTTGAGATTTTATGATCTTCTATAGTAATTATGGATGATATATCAATTTGGATAGGGTTGATGATGTCCCTTCCCTTAAAATTACCTTTTCCAGTTACACTATGTCTTTGATCAAGGGATCTCCTTGGATCCTCATCATTCTAGAAAAATAGGATCTTTCCTTATTAATGCATTAACTACTTTTTTTTCTCTTCTATGATGATAATGAAGTAAAAAATACTAGTCTTTTCAAAGTTCCAACCATCTCCTCTATCTCGTGTTCAATTCCTTTTATGGTAAAATATACTTCAAACATTGATGGTATGTGTATTTATCACACTTATCCCCATAACGATTATTCCTCCATATCTTCAGAGAAAAAACAACCAGAACCATTTCTAGATCATGTATAGGATATTTCTACTCATGAGTCATAAACTGTCAACATTCATAATAAATAACCTTGTAGTTTTTCCTAATGACTCACCCAATCCCTTTTAAATATTTATCCCTGAAAATAATAAATCATTATCCTCTTCAAGGTAGTGTTAACAAGGATGAAATTACCAATCACATCTTCAACTCTAGTAAAAGTTCCTCACACTTCTTTCACCAGATAAGCATAACCTCGTTTCATGTTAACATGGTTAGTGGATATTAAAGTCATGAAAAGTTGTTCACAAACCTCCAATAATATCCCACTAATCAAAGGAAACTTCGAATTTCAGTTATTATGGTAGTCTAAGGCCACTCCTCTATAACCTTTTTCTTTGTAGGGTCAAATGTGATTCATCCATTGGTTACAATGTTCCTTAAGAATGAAACTTTTGGTAACCAAAACAAACACTTTTTGAACATTACAAAAATCCTATCCATCCATAGAGTTTGTATAATAACCCTTAGATGATTCTCGTACTCCTAAACAATTTTAGAATATATCATAATATCACAAATAAAAACTACTAAATAATTATCATGTTATTACTTAAATAATCTATTCATAAAATCCATAAAAATAGAAGGTGTATTATTCAGTCTTAAGGGTATAGTAATGAACTCATAATTCCCAAATCCTGATCAGAAGGTGGTTCTTCGAATATCATATTTCTTCAACCTCAACTATATATAACTAGATCGAAGATCAATCTTGGAGAAGGATTTTCCCCATTAATTTGGTCAAATAACTAATCCATTCTTAGAAGAGGGTATTTCTTATTCATTGTGATCCCATTGAGTTCTTTATAATAAATTCATAACAACATTGATCCCTCCATATTCTTCACAAAGAGAATAGGTTCTCCCTAATGAGGGACACTCTGTTGGATGAAGCCCTTCTCCAAAATATCAGGGAGTTTTCTCTTTAATTCTTCCAGATACACATTTTCCATCCTATACGGGGCCATTTATTTCAGATGAGATCCAAGTACAAGTTCAATTGAGAGCTCAACCTCTCTTTAGAGGGGAGTTCTTGGTAACTCTTTGGGAAATACACAATGTATTCATTGACAATGGGACATTAACTATCCTTATACTTTAATTTCCAACTTCTTATTCATTGATAAACTCCATAAATAAGGCTAAAGGAGTTTCTTTTATATAATGATCAAGTTGAGATATTTATCCTTTGATGATATCTGTAGATCTTCCATTCACTATTACTGATACTTCCTTGCTTCTACATTTGACCTTAGTTTTATACCATGAGATCCAGTCCATCCCTTGAATAATTTTAAATTACAAAATTGGAATGACTAATATAATTGAGATAATATTGTGCTAATTAATGTAACTTATAGGTTTTCTAGACACAGATGAAGCTTGAATAATCACACTAAGAGTCCTAACTGATAACACTACCTTTATAAATTTAGTGGTTGATTCTATATTATTTGCAAACATAGAGGAAATAATGGAATTCGTAGAACCAGAATCAAACATAGTACTTTTTATATTTGAGGGAATAAAAAGAGTTCCCTCCACCACATCATTTAGAGCTTGAACATCATCTGTCGTGATAGAAAAAGAGTGACCTTTCTCCCTTGGCCTTTTCTAAGGCTAATGGTGATTCACCTCCACTCTCCTCAGATTTGGAATGTTAATGGAAAAGTGAAAAATCTATCCAAACATTAATAATTGGACTTTAGGTAGGGAATTTACAATATTCCCTTTTTCTTTAGGGTTGGGATGTTGGGGATTCACCTCATTACTCTAATTCCATGTGATATGTATATCTCTTCCACACTTGTAGTGCTTCAGACCCCCCGAGTAGGCAGTTCCTCAAATGCTTCTTCCCTAACACATGGGAAGTTCCAATTTCATGGATAATATTCAATTATATATGCTCCTCTCTAATCCTTAATCCATTTATATCTTGTTTACATTTGATTTATGAGAGCACTTCTTCTCACTGATCTCCGGTTCGACTTTCATAGCACTCCACATGATCTCCTCATAGCTATCATAGTCTCAGTTGGCTTGATTTTTCTGTAGATGAGGTCTTAGTCCACCATATATATATATCAATATTCACATTATAATCCATGAAAAATCACAAGTTTTAAGCCAAATGTCTTTTTTAGTTCATCTCATATCTTCAAATAGATTATTTCCCCTTATGTTTCATCTCGATAAACTCTTTACCTATTTTAGTTCTCATCAAATGATGGAAATACTTAATGAAGAATACCCCTTTGAACTCTTCCCAATCCATAGATTAAACCTCCAATATTGGAATCATGTTTTTAATCAGTTTCCACCACTGAACAACTTCTCAATATAAGTAGTAAATTGTTAGGGTGAACCTCTCTTGTTCTGAACAACAGATCACCCCAATGATCTTTCTGATAGAGATGATCCTCTCTTCCGCATCAATGGGTCGGTAGAACCACTGAAGGTTGGTGGTAGTTGATGAATAAATGACTCAGCATAAAGTAGTTACCTTTATGGTGAAACTATTCTCTAAGCTTTATTCATGTTATTTCTCATAACGCGAGTTAGTTGGTTCAACATTCTCATGAATGTTTCCATTCCATATTCCGTTGGAGGGATTTCAGTTCATGGTCCATTGCGATATCCATTTGTACGGTTCCTCTTATTTACCACTACTTTTTAAAAGAAAAAAATTATAGTGAGAAACTTATTTTATTTATGAATATTTTATCTGTAAAATATTTTTAGGTCTTAAAACTTCATACATAAATATATTATTCTTTAAAAAAATTTACATTTGTCTATAAATACTTAATGATTCATAAAAACCTTTTGATTAACAAAAATATCCCCTGAGAGTGTAAAACAAAGAGTGAATGATGTCCCATTGCAATGAACTTGTTCCTATTTGAATCTAGATCAAAGTAGTGTTTTTGGGAATTATCTTTAGATATATTTGTGCCAGAGCTACATCCACTTGTTCATATCCAAACAATGATTAATTTGTTTTGAAACCCAACAATTAATATTTCAAAAAAAGACCAGGATGTTTTCCATTATTTAAACTATTATTCAGTGTTCTTCCTGAGGTTTTAATTTCCTAATTTCCAAAAATAAGTAAACTACCCTATTTTACCAACTATAACATCTTGACTTTTATTAGAAAACTTTTCCTTACATTTTACAATGAGTGGATCATTAAAGTCTAGTATCTTGGAAAAGGTTACATAAGACATGAAAACATATAAAATTATCTTAATAATATTCCAATTATTCATGAAATGTTCATCCAAAATACAATTACTACATCTCATAACCTTGGGATATACATCAAAGGAAAGGGTGAGTATAAGGCCTAGTAAGGGAAATGAGGGAAAATAGTTTACATGTGAACTTTAGAGAATAAAATATGAACATGATGAAATATCATAAACACATGAGAATAGGCATATAAGAATAATAATAACTATAATAATATCTTAAAATTTTGTCTACAAGTTTTAACTTAAATATTCATAATCATATCACCAAGGTCTATCCCCGAGGATTCATAAAAATTACCATGGTTATTCACCAAGGTGTCATAAAACTTGTCATATATAGAGATAAATTTATTTACCCAATGAATTGGAGTGCTATCAGGGTACACCATTAATATCTATTTATTTTCATGTGATCTACATATTTCTTAATCAAACATTTCATAAATAACCCAAATAGAATAAAATAAATGGATTTGGTATCAAAATTGTGACGTTTTAAAAAGTGCTTAAAACATGATCATTAGGTCATTGGTATCCCACATAAAGGGAAATGAGGGATTTATGTATCTCAATTAAAGAATAAAATATATCATTTTTATGACTTGATTAATACCACTAGAAATAAAATAGGTTTGGGTATTCACATAAATAATATAAATAATTTTTTGGAAAAAATAGATATATTTTGATACACAAAATTTGCAGCATAACATCCATGGAACATTGTTCTAGAAAACTTTACAATGAGAGGGGGCAGGTCTCACCAATTCATATAAGACTCATAATATAGTTTATGTATATAATAAAATAGAAATAAGAACATGTTATGGAAACTTTAAAGACACACCTCATAAAAGAGAACTTGAATGGAAAAAAGATACATTGAGAATTCCATTCCCTTGAAGAGTAACTTCTAAAACTCTAGGATCAGGACCTTGAGGGATTGTATAAAGTTTGGTAGGACTACATTGTAGGTAACAATATAAGATAATACAGGTAAATGAAATATAATTAATGAATGGATTGGTATATATAGTAATATAGAGAGAGTTTTTAATTAATTTTCAAGGACACCTCATCAGTGGTATTTTCAAAACCATGGGCTTGCCCATGGTATTGGCCCATGGATTTGGCTACATGGGACACATCATATAATATAATCATCCAAATGAGTTTAAAATCTTTTTAAATTTCATATTACATCCTTATGATCTCATAAAGCACACTAAGAACTCAAAATCTATATTTTTACTTTTCACCGAAAAACAAAACATTTTACAAATATCTCATAAATTCAGCCTAACCAAATATTGATGTTTTGAATTGAAAATTGAAATCCATTTCATGAAAAGAAGTTTCTAAATATAATATATTTAATTTTCAATTAAAATAACTATTTACTGAAAAAATAATAACAATTAACTATTAATTTCTAAAACAATTATATACTTATTCTCTTATATCACATTACCATTCAAAAAGCTTAAATTATATTTATACATACTTAAGTGAAGTTACTATTAAATTGATCATATTACAATTTATAAGGGTAATATTAATATTCATATTTTACTATTCAATAAAAATGAAGTTGACCTTATCAGACACATAGTTTCATACTACTCACAACTATATATGGCCATTTTTCAAAAATCATTACTCATTATTAATTATTTAAAGTATAGAAAATATTTTAAAATACTCTTTCCTTCAATATTTATCAATAGTATAAAAATTGATAGAAAAAATATAAAATTTGATCGAATATTTTTTTGAAATTTGAAATTTAAAGATGATAGTTATTTTAAAATAATGAGAAATTACAATTTTATTTATTCAGAATGATTACACATAGTATCTAAGACCTCATTATATATTCCCTTATAACACCTACATTGGACTGAAGAGTAAGGTGTAAAATTGTTATTGAATATTGGGGAGGCTCAGACAAAATTTCATGAGAGGTTATTTCTACCAACTTGAACTTCTCCCATAGAAGATTACATTCAATATTATCATGTTGGTGTTGGGATTGGGCTTCGTACAGAGAAAAGTCCAATGACACCACCTCCTTCCCAAGATCCAACATATGGGCTATATACGACCGAAATCTACTGGAGTAGGCGATTGACTCTTCATTCTGCATTAATTATCCATAATTATTTCTATTTTAAAAAAACGTTAAAATTTATTATTGTTTCCCACGGCCATATTGAGCATTGTTTATATAACTGTCAAAACACGATAGACAAATCTCATTTATAATTATATATTTATTATTTATTATGAAATAGTAATACTTACATTATAAGGAAACAAAATATTATTAAAATTTTCAGGTCATTACATGCATCCTCACATAAGAAAATTCATCCCCAAATTTACAACTCATTCCCTCAGAAGAGAAAATGTGTGAGTACTTCTTCCTCAACGATTCTCTAGTTCCCACATGGATTATTCATATTTTTGGTTACTCCACAACACAATAACAAGGTGTAGAGTCTAGTAGGTTATAACCTTGTCTATGTGATTCAATATCTTCACTGGATGCTTGTAATAAGAGTGGTTCTGTTCCAGTTGTACCACCTCTCAATTCAGTACATGTGAATGGTCATATATGTACTTCTTAAAGAGGGATACATGGAAGAAATCATAAACTTGTGCTATATTTTGTGGAAGTGAAATATGATAGGCCACATCTACTATTTGATAAAGGATTTCATATGGGAAAACTAACCTAGGGTTGAGGTTCCATTCTTTACAAACCTCATGACTCTCTTCCAAGGTGAAATTCAAAGAAATACATTGTCACCAAGATCAAACTCCAGGTACCTTTGATGATTTTCATCATATCTCTTTTTCCGACTCTAAGAATCCTTATTGTGTTTCTAGATGGCATGAACCTTTTATGTCATCTCATGTAAAAGACCAGGCTCCAAAATCTTTCTATAACATGATTCATCCCATCAAGTAAGAGTTATACGTATTTTACAATATAAGTCTTTATAGGTTGATGTTTGAATTCTCGTGTGTAAAATATTGTTGAAAGAGAACTCAACTAATGGGAGATGTTGATACCATCCACCATTAAATCCCATTGATCATGTTCTTATCATGTCCTCGTGTGTTTGAATAGTCTTTTCTAATTTCACATCATTTTAGGGGTGATATTCCATGAAGATATTTAATTCAGTACATAGATCATGTTTAATACTTATCCAGAATGTCGATGTAAAACATATATCACGATCATATATTATTTAAAGTGGAACTCTATGATTCCATACCACTTCCTTCCCATAAATCCTTGAAATTTGATCAAAGAATAAATATTACAGAATAGAGATAAAATAGATAGTCTTGGTGAGACAGTCCACTACAACCAAAATCACATTGTTTCCATGGGAAGTTATATGGAGACCTGTAAAAAATTCCATAGTGATATTGTCCCACTTCCATGCTGGTATGGGTAGTGGTTGTAATAAACCATTATGATGTCGTTTCTCATCCTTCACTTGTTGACATACCATGCACATTAGTGTATTCATCAATCTATCTTTCATATAATCCCACTAATAATGATCATGAAGATCTCTATACATTTTCATGCTTCCATGATGTATAGAGAATATAGATCTATGTGATTCATCCTTCATATCCTTCTTTATTTATAAATTAGATGGAACACATATCCTTGTATGAAATTTTAGTACACCTTCTTGATCATTATTGAACTTAGGAAACTTCCCATTCATCACAACCTTAAACATCATCGGTTATAAAGGATCTTCTTTCCATGATTTCTTAATGTTCTCTAGTAATGAACGTTGAAAAATCTTTTGTGATAGGGTTGATTTTGTCCTTTAAATTTAAATTCCCATTTTTAGTTTCACTAGGTATTTGATCAATGGATATCTATGGATCCTCATCATTACAAGAACAATAGGCTCTTTCATAATAAATTCATCAGTGAATTGGTTTTATCTTCTGGGATGATAATGAATTGAACAATCCTAGTCTTTAAAAATATCAAACCATCTTCTCTATCTCATGTTCAATTAATTTTGTGTGAAAATACATTTCAAACATTAATTTCCTATGTTTATATCACACATATACCCCTAAATGTAGTGGCTCCATATCATTAGAGAACAAACAACTATCGCCATCTCCCGATCAGGTGTCGGATAGTCATGTTCATGAGTCTTCAACCATCAAGATGCTTAATAAATAACCACATCATTTTTCATAAGGATGCACCCAAGACCATTCGTAGATGCATCACTAAAAATAATGAATCCTTCTCTACTTGAGGGAAAAGTTACCATGGGTTCAATAGCCAATCTATTCTTCAATTCATGGAAATATTCCACACACATCATTGTCTAGATGAAATCAACCCATTTTTTAGCTAACATGGTTAGTGGATTAAAAAATCATGAATTTTTTTTCACAAAACTCCTATAATATCCTTATAATCTAAGGAAAAATCAAATCTCAATTATTTTTGTAAGATTAGGCCGCTCCTCTAAAACATTTTTCATTGCTGGTTCAACTTTGATTCATTCATTGGTTACAATGTTCTATAAGAAAGTAACTTTTTGTAACACAAACTCATACATTCTAAACATTCAAAAAATCATATCCATTCATAGAGTTTTCAAAATAATTCTTATATGATCCTCAAGCTTCACACGAATTTTAAAATATATCAAAATATCATCAATAAAAACAACAAAACAACTATCAAGGTAGTCCTTAAAGACTATATTCATCAAATCTATAAAAATATCTAGTGAATTATTTAATCTGAAGGGCATAACAACAAACTCATGATGCAAATATTTTGATCCAAAGATGGTTTTTTGAAATATATTCTTTCTTCACCCTTAACTAATGATAACCATATTGAAGTCCAATCTTGGACAATAATTGAGACGCATGAAGTTGGTTAAATAAGTGATCAATTATTAGAAGAGGTAATTGATTCTTCATTGTGACCCCATTCAGTTATCTATAATTAATGCATTTCCACATTGATCCATCCTTCTTCTTCAAAAATATAATATGTTCCCCCCAAGGGGATGCACTTGGTCATATAAACCCCTTCTCCAAACGATCTTGGAGTTTCATCTTTAATTCCACAAGATCCAATTTTTCCATAATATATGGAGTGTTTGATATCAGATGAGATCCATTTATTAGTTCAATGGATAAAACTACCTCTCTCTCTAGGGGAGGTCTCGGTAACTCCTAGGGAAATACGTCAATGTATTTCTAGATGGTTGGTAAATTTTCTATATTATACATTGATTTCCTTCTTCTTCTTCACTGATCAACTCAATAAAAATGTTTTTGGACTTTCTTCTAGACAATGATCATATACATATATATATCCTTTGAAGATATATGTAGGTCCTATATTCAAGACTTCTGAGATTTACATTCTTCTGCATTTGATATTATCATTATACCTTGAGAGTCAGTCCATCCCTATTATAATGTAAAAATCCAAAATAGAAATGACTTCTAGATTTGAGATAGTATTGTGCTAACTAATGTAAATACTAGAGTTTATAAAGATAGATGATTCTTAGATAATACCACATGAGTCTTGAAAGATTACTCTAATTTAGTAAATTAGGGGTTGAGTCAAAATTCTTGGTAGACTTGGTGGAAATAAAGGAATCCATAGAACTAGAATCAAACAAAGTACTTACTACATTTGAGTGACCAAAAAGACTACCTTCCATCACATAATTTTGAGATTAAACATTAGTTATTGTGATTGAAAAAGAATGACCTTCCTCCCTTGGCCTTTACTGAGGCTGATGGTGACCCCTCCACTGTCCTTGAATTTGGAATGTGATTGGAAAAGAGACCAAGTTGTCCAAACATGATGAATTGGACTTCAGGGAGGGCCGGTACAATTTTACTTTTGTCATTAGTGTTGGGAAGTTGAGGCTACACCTCACTATGACAATCCCACATGATATGGCCTTCTCTTCCACACTTGTATCACTTCCCTCTCCCGAGCAAGATGTTCCCCAACTGATTCTTTCCACACTTATTACATGTGGTGAGTTCAACTTTCTTTCCCCCTATTCCATAATAAATGATCTTTCCCACTATTGTATCTATTGATCACTTATTGTCATGGGATTTTTGAGGCCACTGTGTTTCACCGAACTCTGGTTTGACTTTCATAGAACTCCGCATGATCTCTTCATAGATATCATAGTTTTGGTTTGCTAGATACTTCCGCATATTATTTATTAGTACACCAAAAAATCTATCCACCATTCCCCTTGGATCCAATACAACGCTTTAGGTGTAACATGAAATTATTGTGAAGTTCATCTCGTAGCTTCCAACAGATTTATTATCCTTCTCCATATTCTCGCGAAACTCCTTATCTATTTTTATCCCGTAAAATGAGTGAAATAAATATTGAAAAAGATCCTTATGAACTCTTTACACTCTATAGAATCAACCTCCAATCTGGGCTCATGTTTTTAATCAGTTCCAACCTCTGATGAAATTATCTCCATAAGGGGTAAATTGCTAGGGATACCTAATATTGTTTTGAACATCAGAGATAAAAAACTTTTTGAAAGAGATGATCCATTATTCAGCATCAATGGGTCAATAGATCCACTAATGTTTGATGGTAGTTGATTCATTAAACAATTAATAGAATGTTATTCCCTTCATTGTGAAATGAGTCTCTCAGATTGATCCAAGTTATTTCCAAAAACATGAGTCAGTTGGTTCAACATTCTCATGAAAGTTTACATTCTATCGTCCATCATAGGGCCACCACTTCATGGTCTATTACGGTCACCATTTTCATGGTTCCTCCTATTTTCCACAATTTCCTAAAATAATAAAACCTTATGTGGAAACTTATTTCATTTATGAATCATTTATTTTTAATGGATTTTTATTTCTTAAAACATCACGCTTAAAAATTTTATTCTTTTACAACAATTAAATTCTCTATAAGTACATCATAATGATTCATAAAAATCTTGTGATTAACCAAACATATCCCCCAGGAGTGTCAAACCAGGAGTTCCAAAAGGCCCATTGTCGTGCACCCATTCCTATTCTAGTCTAGAACAATGTGGTGTCTTTATATTTGACACTTAGATACATCTGTGGAAGAGCTATATCTACATGTTCATATCTAGATAAGGGTTTGTTTTCTTAGAAACAACTTAAATAATATTTAACAAAAATTCAATGAAGTTTTCCTATATTTAAAATTTTATATATTATTATTAATGGGGTTTTGATATCCTAATTTATACAAGTAAATAAACTATCCTTTGATATATAATATAGTATCTCACCATTTTATTATATATTTTTTAAATACATTTTACAAATAGAGGATCTTTAAATTCATGTGTCTTGGAAAAAAGGTACATAATACATGAAAAAATAATTTCATTTTAATAATATTGAATTGATTAATGAAATATCTATCCTAAGACCAATTACATATAATCATAACCTAGGAAAATACATCAAAGGAACAGGTGAGCATAGGGCCCCGTAAGGGAAAACATGGAAAGCATTTTATATGCGAACTTGAGAGAATACATTAAGAACATGAGGAAATATCATAAATTCATGATAATATTAATAGAAGGATAAAAGTAACATTAATAAAATATTTAATATGTGGATAAAACCATTAATTTATACATTCATAAACATATCACCATGGTCCATCCACAAGGTGTTATTAAAATTACCAAGGTTATTCACCAAGGTATCATAAACTTGTCATAACTGGATATTAATTTCCATACCCAATGCATTAGAGTGATATCAAGGTGAAACCCTAATATGTATTTTTTTCACGTGATCCACATATATCATAACCAAACATTTCATAAATAACCCAAATAGATAAATGAAATTGGTTTCGTATAAAAATTACGACATTTTAAAAAAGTACTTAAAAACATGATCATTATGTCATTCATAACCCACGTATAGGGAATGATGGTTTTATATTTTCGAATTACAAAATAAAATATATGATTTTTATGTATTGATGAATACCCTAAGAAATAAAATTGTTTTGGGTATTCACATAAATAAAATAAGAGAATTTCTTGATAAAAAATAGATATTTTGAGACAAAAATTCTATAGCATAAAAACCATGAAACATGGTTTCCTAGAAAACATTAAAAAATCGAGAGTACATGGGTCAATCATTCATAAAAGAATAATTATATAGATTATCTTCAGAATAAAATGTAAATAAGAACATGTTATGGAATCTTTAAAGACATATCACATATAATATAATCAAATGAAAAAAATAAGTTGATAATTACCTTACCTTGACGAGTAACTTATAAAACTCTAAGATCAGGACATTGAGGGCATTAAGACACACTTAGAGGACTCCTTGGGAGGTAAAAATATCATATCATAGAGATATGGGAACATGGATGAATGAATGGATTGTTATTTATAGTAATATAGAGGGAAATTTTGATTAATTTTCAAGGACACCTCATCAAATTTATTTGCAAAACCAAGTGCTCTCCCATCGTATTTGCCCAAGGTTTTGGACACATGGGAAACCCCATATAATATATTAATACAAATGAGTCTACCTGAATTTTATGTTACATATTACATCATTATGATGTCCTAAAACACATTGAATACTCAAAAACTATATTTTTAATATTTACCAAAAAACTAATCATTTTATAAAAATCTTTTTAATTAACCATTAAAAAATATTGATGTTTAGAAATAAAAAATGAACACCATTTTATGAAAAAAAAATTCTATGCTTGAAAATTTTAATTTTTAATTAAAATCACTATTTACCTAAAAATAATATCAAATAATTAATAATTTATAAAGGAGTTATTTACTTATGATGTTATATCACAATGCCATTCAAGATGCCAAAATTATATGTATACTTACTAAAGTGATGTTACTATTCCAGCGGTCCTATTTCAATTCTTTAGTGTAAAATTATTATTCATAATTTAATATCAACTAAAAAATTTTGATTTTATCATACCCTTAATTTTTAACTGATCAAAACCATATTTTTCCATTTTTTAAAAATTATTACACATTATTACCTATTAATATTATAAAAAATATTTTAGAGTACAATTTTATTTAAATATTCATAAATAATATGAAACTTCATAGAAGAAACTACAAATTCATCCTATAATTATTTTTAAATTTCAAATTAAAAATGACTTTTATTTTTCCATAATAAGAAATAATAATTTGATTTTTTTGGAAGGATTACACAATTAGAATAACGCCTTGTTACATAGACTCTTATAACACTAGAGTTTATCCTAAGAGTAAGGTGTGAAATTGTAATAGAATTATGGGGTAACATGAAAAACATTTCTTGAGTGGTGATTTCCATAAACTTGAACTTATGTCATAGGATATTACTTTCAAACATAACAAGTTGATGCTCGTATTGGAAATTGTTCTAGAGAAAAGACTAGTGATGCTTCCTCCTTCCCATGCTTTGACAGATGGGCTTCAAAAGGCATGAGTCTACTGGATGAGGCTATCAACACTCCTTTATTCATTAATTATCCATTTTTATTTCTATCTTAAATAATAATTATAATGTTAAAAATTATTACTATTTATAATGGTCATATTTACCAATGATCATATAACAATCAAAACCTGATGGTCACATTTCATTTATAATTATAATTTTTGAATTTATAAATACATAGTTAGACATAAATTTTTTGGAAACAAAATATTATTCAAAATTTATGTCATTATATTTGTTCCCCAAAAGAAATTTAGTTTGTGAAATTTCAACTCATACCCTCAGAATAGAAAAGGCGAGGGCACTTCTGCCCCATAGATTTCTCTGCTTCCCATGCGGCTTCATTATATTTTTTATTCCAGCACAACACTTTAACAAGGTGGGAAGTCTTCTTGTATATAACCTTGTCTCTATGACCCAATATCTCTACTGAATTCTTCTTATAAGATAGGCCATGTTCTAGTCGTACCACCTCTTGATTTAGTAATTGTTAAGGGTCAAGTATGTACTTCCTCAAGAGGGATACGTGGAAGACAAGATGGACTATATCTAGATTTGGAGGAAGTGAAAAATTAGATGCCATTTTTTTCTATGTAATAAATGATTACATAGTGACCAATGTACCACAGGATAATCTTCCCTTTCTTCCTAACCTCATAACTCTCTTCTAAGGTGAAATTCAAAGAATGAATTTGTCTTCAAAATCAAACTCCAAGTGACTTTGATGGTTGTCAGCATACCTCTTATGCCCAATCTAAGAAACCTTAATGTGTTGATGGATGGAATGACCATTTTTTTCCATCTCTTGCACAATATCAGGCCCAATAAGCTTTCCCTCACTAGATTCATCCCAAAAATCAAGAGATATAAATCTCTTCCCTTATAGAGCTTCATAAGGTGCTATTATAATTTTCAATTGGAAACTATTATTGCAATATAACTCAACCGATGGGAGATGTTGATTCCATCTAGCATTAAATTCCATTGAGCATGTTCTTTCCAGGTCCTCGATTGTATGAATAGTAAATTCTGTTTAGATATTAGCTTGGGGGTGATAGGCCCTACAGAAATTCAATTCGATACACATAGCATGTTGATTACTTCTCCAAATAATTTCTGTGAACCTTGGATCATGATGAAATATGATTGAAAGTAGATCTACATGCATCCTTACCAATGCCTTTACATAAATCCTGGAATGTTGATTAAGAAATAAATCATCTAAAATAGAGAAAAAATAAATAGTTTTGGAGATATAGTCCACTACAACCCATATCACGTTGTTTCTTTAGGATGTTCTCTAGAGACCAATGAAAAAGTCTATAGTGATATTTTCCCACATCCATTATGGTATGATTTGTTGTTGTAATACCCCATTGGGATATTGAAACTCTTCCTCCACTTGATGATATACTAGGAACTTTATAGTGTAGAAAGAAATATCCCTTTTTCATATAATCCCACCATAATGATCACAAAGGACCCTATATATTTCCATGCTTCAAGGATGTATAGAGAAAGGTGAGCTTTGAGATTATTCCATTAACTCTTTATTTATTTCTAGAATAGATGGAATCCATTGTAGATACCCAAAGCTTGACATACATGGGCATTACATTAGTTTTTCTGAATACATAATACATAACAAAAAAAGACACCCAAGGACCATAATAGTTTAGTGTCTTTGGAAACTCGGAACATAATCTTCTAATCATGGTGAAAGATCTTCAACATCTCCCATAAATATCTTTGCATTTTTCTTTCTTACATAATACCTTTATTTAAATCCTGGGGAAAAGAAGACATATAAAGGGTGAGCTAAAATACTCAGTAAGGGTAAGCATGAAGAAAATAAAACAAACCATATACATTTGATCTTAAAAACATGAATGTAATGTTTAAAAATAAAAATCTTGAGTTGTGGAATAAATCATGGCAGTACATAAGGCATAGATCATAAAGGAACATTAATAATGATAAAATATCATGGGAATAAAACATGTAATTGTGGAAAACATTATGGAAATGAAATTAATTCCATAGTAGCCAAGACATTGCTACCAAGACCATCATAGTGGACAAAGTCCATTATTGTATCGAGTTTACTTGTCGTTCCAGCCCTGTATTACTGAACCGGATTAACTTTCCGTTCCAACCATGTCTATATCAATAGATATAAATCATTACGCAATGCATTTGAGGGAGATATAGGTCCCACCCATCTCATATTGAAATAATTCTTACATTTTCCACAAAACAATCATAAATCAATCATCATAACCCAAAGAATAAAATGGGTTTCATAGACATCATCCCATCGTGAAATAATCAATATAAAAAAATGGATATAATTTCATCATAATAAAAATAAAACCATGTAAATAATAGATACATTATACTTGAAACATAAACATGCTAAACGATTTCATCTTAGATGGAAAATAGATTTGATAAAACACTTGAGATGAATTCTTGAGGAAAATATCCTTTCTTCTTCAAAAGCATTTTCTTTTCACAAAATGAACCACAATTTTAAAAGGCAAAGATTTTATTGAAAATAAGCATGAAATATTGTAAAGTATGATTCATGAAGAAATGGTGTTATGAAACCTTAAAAATCTGTTCTTGTCATATAAGTAAAAAAACATTCTCCTCATACTTTTACAGAAAAATTCAAAGAGTACCCCGTATGGTAAACGAAAGAATGATTCATTCCATAACACAAATTAAAAGTCAAAAGGGGGTAATAATGACTTTAAACATACATGTATGAATATTCAGAACATTATGAAAACATTTTTATGGACATGGATGAAAAATATATCCCCAGTAAACACTTATGTATATGCAATCCCAGATAAAAATGAGATTGAAAAATTATCACTTACATTAGGTCCAATTTCTTCCATACATGTGTAAAAATACTATATAGTGGGTTTAATAATAATATTTAATTGTAATAGAACAATAATTATATTTATGATATCATATATGATTCAATTATGATTTTATATTACCCGTTCTTTTGTCTATTCCATGTTAAAGTAGTGTTTTGGGTAAAATAGTTTCACTTATCATACATGTTTGGACTCGTTGTTCTTGATGTTATTAATTATATACATATTTACTTAATTAAATAATGTAAAACATGATTTATATAAAATATATATTCATAATATAAATATATATGATAGATCTATAAATGGAATGAAATACACCGTTCATAGAGACAGTAGTCTATACGTACGCATGAACGCTGTTTTCATTTCCTTATTGAATTGAATGGAATTAACTAAATGAAACATATATGTACATAAATCTAGTATAATTATTGTTTCATATCATTCATGATTATTTATTATATATAATTTATAATCATTCTTGAATGGTTAACATTGAGAATGAATCTCATCCCGTCGTGGAGACAGTAATCTGTACGTACGCACGAGCGACGATATCATTCCCATAATTGTTGAATGGTATTGGAGTGGATTATATTATATCTAATAATTAGTATCATGTTATTATAATTATATATAATTATTATTTCCACCATTATACCGATCCATGTAAGGTGGTGGTGGGAAAACATATTACACAACAGCGTGGGGACGGTATTCCGTACGAACACACTTACGGTGATTTCATTTTTCATAGGATGGATATAAGGTGAAATAGGGTTGTATAATACTTATAATTACATATCAGTATATTAATTATTCTGATTTTATTAATTTATAATGAAACAAATAAATAATAGGATGTAGAAGTAGAAATAATTTTGAAATAATCGGTAAAAGATATTATCTCTTCTTCGACGGGCCTCTTCTAAACCTACTCTTACGGCACTAAAGTTGGACTTTGAAGAAGAGAAGGACCGCTAGTATGTTTCATGGTAAGTTTATAAGAGAAATGGATAGGGTTTTTCAGATAATGAAGGCTCAAAATGTTATGAGGAGGAGAGGGAGGAGGTGCCCTTTTATAAGAGAGGAGACGGGCACTTTTGGAAACTTCTAAAATATTAATTTATAATAAACTCAGAAACCACTTAAAAACCTCCAAAAACGACTCAAATCAGAATATTAGATGATATAGGGTTGTAATGTAATCAAAAAAAATTATACATGTTTGGAATTTATTTGAAACCTTATCAACTTGATTTATCCTTATGTAATCTATTAAATTTTATTTGTGGTAATAATATTCTAAATTTTAAATTGTTATAAATAATTACTTATGTGTTTTGAATTGTAAATAATTGTATATTTTATGAAATTTTATACCATATAAATTTCAATTTATAATTTTTAAATATTTTTGTTATTTTTAAACAATTTTATAATATGTTATTTTTATAAAATAACAATAGTGTCAATTTTGACACTATTCATTTATTTGAATTTAAATAAAATCCACACAGAGGATATATTCAAAAAAAATATTTAATAGTTTTATAAAATGTTTCATTCATCTATAAAATTTGTGGGGAACATTAATTAGTTCATATAATATTCATTTTAATATTTTTAAATCCATTTATTTGATATTTCAATCAATAAAATAATTTCTACATCACTATTGTGTCATTACTAATGATAATTATTTAATCACTAAATATTATAAATAAATTATCATGATATATATAATTCTATTAGATTTCTAAAGACTATTTATATTCAATGTTTTATGTGGTTTATCACAAAATTTAAATTATTACACTTATAAGATATAGGAGAGTGACATGTTGTCACTTTCTTTTGTTTTAATAATAATTATTCATTTTAACTGTCAAAAGTCCCTGAAATTAATCTATTATGAACCTTAAGTGGTATGGTTTTATTTTATTAATCCAATATAATTTTTGAAGGTACTAGGGTAATTTTATAATCTTATTTTTACCCATAATTACTTGATATACCTTTAACTGTATTAAATAAAATTTACCATAGTAACAATTCATAATGTCTAAAAATAAAAAAGTATCCCATTAGAAGAATTTGGATCTAATGATTAAAAATATGGAATCTATTTTTCCAAATTCAGAACACAGCAGTGGTAGTATTTAATTTAAAATTAATTCCGTTGTTGAGAAAACGAGTTTTAAAAGTTAAAACGTTGCAAAAGATTGAAATGTTTTTACCAATGAATTCAGCGTAAAATTAATTCTAATGACTTATATTATATTTAATGGTAAAAATATATTCTATTTATACTTTAAAATCCTTAAATATTATAATTTAACCATATAAATTATCTTGATGTAAAAAGTTGTTTTTAATTAAAATTTAGCGTATTTTTACTATTCATGAAAATATGAAAGTTAACAGAAAAATATTAAAAAATTATCCAAAGTAAATTTTTATATCCTCATTGAAATAAATAATTTTATTATGTCAAATTGAACATATAATTGTGTTAAAAACTATTTTTAAAGTGGGTGCGCCATCAAAATGTGGCAAAACAACATTTTAAAAAAATATTTATTTTACCAGAAAAATTTATTGTGTTCTCATATCATGATCCAGATAATGTGTAAGATAAATGATAATTTTATAAAATCTAAAATTCGGTTAATACTATTCATAACATCTATTTCATAATAATATTATAGAAACATATCGTTGTTTAGTGAAACTCGGTATTGCGTACAACACAAGCTATTGAGGAAGGTCGTTCTTGCGTGAAACACAAGACAAGAATAGTGTTTGTGTATACTACAAGCTAATAAGGTGTTTCGTATTGTTGAGGATACTCTTCGTGAAGTGTACAACATAATATTTCAAAGAAATTAAAAAGAATATTTCTCATAAAATCTCAGGGTGTTATATTATACCCCCCTTAAAATGAATTTCGCCCTCAAAATTCGTCGGGGTTAAAAATTGTTTACTAATTAAAATATTCTTTCATAGAAACCCACATCATAAAAAGGAATATTAAAACTTTATTTCAAAAAGGAACTTTGGAAACATATCGGATACCAAAAGTAACACATCACAGGGTTTCCAAATTAGAGAATATAGGTGAAAATATGGATATGGGAGAGTAATCTAACCATCATGTTCTGATGGAGAGTGGTAGAGAACATGGCTATGAAAAATCCAAAAATCAAAAAGACATAAATTTGTGATGATCCAAGGTACCATTTGATTCATCAGTTATGAGGGTAATAGGAAAACATTTTTTGATTTCAAGATCATTTCCCTAAAGTTGATTAATTTTTGCATAAGTAGAAATACTTAGTTGATTTTAGTGTAATATCATCGTTGGTCATTCCATGAAACATTTCCAAAACATATCATATTTAAATAAATGAGGTTGAATTTGTTATTCATGAAGTATTAGCAGATCATCCGATAGAATGATCGGTCATTCCATCTGTCTCTATCAAAAAAAGGTTATCACAAGATATTAAATATACATAAGTCCATCTATGGAGAGGTTAATTGGATATGGTTCCAAAAATGGACTTATAGTTTATATATCATACCATAAAACTAATTTCTACAAACCAGGGACTTTTTGTTGGCCAGTGGTTGGTGATAAAGGTCTGTCACACTTCAGTTGTGGGTTCGATTCCCGCAGCCCTGCCTGACTCGACAAGTTGTCTCCCTTCTTACGGGTTGTCTTTTTTCTAAAACTATACTATTATAATATTTCAGAAATAAAATAAAAAAGTTATAGCCTTAAGCAATACTATTTGATGTCTAGATTAATCTATTCCAACCTTTAGGTTTATTGAAAATACTTCTGTCGAATCTCATAGTATAAAGAAAATGATTACAAGAAAGGTTATCTACCAAGCATGTGAATACCATCATTTATCCCCTATATATCATAAAATATATCTTGTTGTTGGTTACATTCCAAACATGTGAATAACATAATCATGTATTATCTTGAAAAATTAATACCCAATGAACCTTTGTGAAAACATAAATGCTGTCAAAAGATAACTCTTTCCACATACCAAAATCCCAAAATTTCAATATATTCAAACCAATATATCACTTTGTCCTTATATTAGTCATGAGCTCATTAATACTATCAAACATATTATTTTCTCCTTATCCCTTCATTATGCGCATATCATCAGAATTCAAAGAATATTTCAATCACTTTTCATGATTACCGGTACCATACAATTATTGAAAACCACAATAAACCAATACATAGATATTACAATTTTCCATGATACTAAAAATGAGATTCCACAACACTATTTCAGAATCTTGTTACATAAACACTTAATCATTCCACCACATCGTGGCCATATTTAACATCGCCAATAGTGATCTCATGTGACTTCTCTTTTTTACTTTTCCTTAAGAGGTTGTTGATGACGATCATCATTAACACTTGGATTACGGCATTGGTTAGCATAATTCCTCATTTCCCTACACCTATAGAATTGAAGCTTTGGTGGTGCGTTCTCTGCAGCCTTTTCTCCATTCACATCATTAGCTACCTTTCTTCCATTACTTTGACACACAGCTTATTGACAACCTTATTTTCCACACTTAATACATTTTCTAGTCCCTCTAAGACAATATCCACCATGATTCTTTCCACACATCGAGCATAGCAAAACGTTCGTCTTATTTTCACCACTATTTTGAGATTTTTCCTTGAATTCCATCTTTATTTTTTTGTTAAAACCATGAGATTGATATGTAAGACCAACTTCAAGTTTTTCTTTGGTATAAAAATGCACAATTTCATCATAACAACTGAAGTCTCTTATATGATAATGCCCTTCAAAGACTTTTTTTAAGCCAATGAAGAATCGATAAACTTTACATTCAGGTTCGATGATAACACCAGATGCATACCTTACAATCCTTGTAAAATTCTCCTCGTATATACCAGTAGATTCTTCATCCTTTTCCTTAAGATCAAGGAACTCATTTTCTTTCTTTTTTCGAAGAATAAGAGGGAAGTGCATATTGAAAAACATGTTATTTAACTCGTCCAATTCCATGGATTCAATTTCATCTTGGGGCCTTGTATTCATAATTAGAGTCCACCACTATGCTGCTTTAATTTCTAAACGGTAATAATCCAAAATGAAATTTTCATTCTTTGAATAGTTAAGTATGAAAAATATCATTTCAATGGTACTGATCCATTTTTCAGAAACAAGTTGATCAAAAGACCCACTGAATGAAGGTGGATGTTGCCTCATGAAGGACTCAATAGAATATTGTTCCCTTCTCTACTCATTCGAAAGTCCAGAAGGATTCATAACTATTTTAAGTATATAAATAAGATTTTTCACTCCATTTCTCATAACATTTGGTTATTTGGGAGGATAATCATTACATTTCCCAGTTCATTGATCATTAACATGGTTCCTTTGGGTTATAGCCATTTTCTAAAACCCAAAAAGAATAGTGTGAGAGGAAAAAATCATACTTGGAAAACATCATAATCAAGGGGAGTACTTTCAATCTCTAAAATCTTAGGTTTAATTCCCAGATTGTTACCGTAATTCTAGTATTATAACCTATACTTATACTTAACCTTAGGGACATCCATAGACATACCTTATAAATACCTCTAGGGATCTCACTAAAGTATTCACAACCTAGTTTCCATAGGTTATCTAATACTTTTATCAAATACCAACTATAGAGACCCAAAGCATGACATACATGGACATTACATTAATTTTGCGGAATAATTAATACATAACAAAAACAAAAACCCAAAGACCATAATAGTTTAGTGTCTTTGGAAACATGGAACATAATCCTCTAATCATGGTGAAAGATCTTCAACATCTCCCATAATGATCTTGCCCTTTTGATTTCTTACCTAAACCACATCTTTAAATCATGGGGAAAAGAAAACATATAAAGGGTGAGCTCAAATGCTCAGTAAGGGTAATCATAGAGAAAATAAAACAAACCATACACATTTCAACTTAAATACATGAACATAATGTTTCAACATCAAAATATTTTGTTGTGAAATAAATCGTGGCAGTACATAAGGTATATATCATAAAGGAACATTAATCATGATAAAATATAAGTGGAATAAAAGATGTAATTATGGAAACCATTAAGCACATGATATGATTTCCATGGTAGCCAAGGCATTTCCTCCAAGACCATCATAGTAGACAAAGTCCACTACTGAATCGGGTTTACTTGCTGTTCCAGCCCTGTATTACTGAACCGGATTCACTTACCGTTCCAGCCATGTATATCTCATGAGATATAAATCTTTACCCAATGCATTGGAGGGATATACAGGTCCCACCCATCTCATATTGAAATCATTCTTACATGTTCCACAAAACAATCATAAATCATTCATCATAACCTAAAGAATAAACTGGGTTTCATAAACATAATCCCATATTGACATAATCCATATAAAACAAATGGATATCATTCCATCTTAAAAAAAATAAACCATGTAAATAATAGAGACATTATACTCGAAACATAAACATGCTAAATAATTTCATCTCAGATGGAAATTATCATTAATAAAACACATGAGATGAATTCTTGAGGAAAATATCCTTTCTTCTTCAAAATAATTTTTTTCACAAAATGCCACGCAATTTTAAAAGTAAATGATTTTATTTAAAATAATCATAAAATATTGTATAATAATATTCATGAAAAAGGTGTTATGAAACTATTAAAATTCGTTCATTCCGTATTAGTTAAAAACAACATTCTCTTCTTACTTTTACCAAAAAAGTTAAAATGTACCTCATATGGTAAACAAAATAATGATTTCTTCCATAACACAATGTAAAAGTAAAAAAAGGGTAATAATGACTTCAAAAATAAATTGATGAATATTAAAAAAATTATGAAAACATTTTTATGGGCATGGATGAAAAATATAACCCTAGTAAACACTTACATATAAGAAATCCTGGATATAAATGAGATTGCAAAATTATCCCTTACCTTAGGTCCAAGTTCATCCATACGTGTCAGAAACTCCTTAAAATTGGGTTTAAACATATTATTAACTTTTAATAGAACCTTTATAATATTTATCATATAATATATGATTCACTTATGACTTTATATTACCTGTTCTTGGTCAATTCCATGTTAAAGAAGCGTTTTGGGTAAAATCGTTTCATTTATCGTACAAGTTTGGGCTTGTTGTTCATGATTTTATTACTTATATCCTGATCGACTTAATTACATAATGTAATTCATTATTTATATATAATATATATATTAATAATATAAATATATATGATTGATCGATAAATTGAATAAAATACACCGTTCAAGGATATGGTAGTCCGTACGTACGCATGAACACTGTTTTTGTTTCCTTATTAAATTGAATGGAATTAAGTAAATGAAATATATATGTATATAAATATAGTATCATTATTATGTCATATATTTCATTATTATTTATTATATATACTTTATTATCATTATTGAATTGTTAACATTGATAATGAATCTTATCGCGTCGTGAAGACGGTAATCTGAACGTACGCACGAGCGACGATATCATTCCCCTAATTGTTGAATGGTATTGGAGTGGATTATATAATATATCATAATTATTATATTGTTATAATATTCATATATAGTTATTATTTCAACCATTATACCCATCCAAGTGAGGTGGTGGTGGAAAAATAGATCACACCACAGCGTGGAGACGATATTCCGTACGTACACACGCTCAGTGCTTTTGTTTTTCATAGGATGGATATTAGGTTAAATAGGGTTGTTTAATAATTATAATAAAAAATAATTATATTATTTATTCTTATGTTATTACTTTATAATGAAATAACTGAGGAAGAGGAACTAGAAAAAGAAATAAATTTGAAATAATCGGTAAAGGATATTACCTCTTCTTCGACGTGCCTCTTCTAAACCTTCACTTAGGGCACTAAAGTTGGTCTTTTAGGAATACCAGAACCTATAGTATGTTAATAGGGAAGTGTATACGATAAATGGATAGGGTTTGGTGGAGCTTTAATGCTCAAAATGTTGTGAGAACGGGAGGGAGGAGGTTCCCGTTTATAAGAGAGGAGAGGGGAACTTTTGGAAACCTCTAAAATATTAATTAATAATAAACTCAAAATCGACTTAAAAACTACAAAAAATGAATAAAATCATAATATTATATGATATATGGTTTTAATCTCATCAACCAATAATATTTATACATGTTGTGAATTTATTTTAAACCTCATCAACTTGATTTATCCTTATTTAATCTATTTAATTTTATTTGTGGTAATAATATTCTAAATTTTAAATTGTTATAAATAATAAATTATGTGTGGTTAATTGTCTATAATTGGATCCTTTATGAAATTTTATACCATATAAATTTCAATTTATAAATTTAAATATTTTTTATGATTTTTAAATAATTTTATAATATTTTATATTTATAAAATAACATTAGTGTCAATTTTGTCACTATTAATTTATTTTAATTTAAATAAAATAGACATAGAGGATATATCCGAACCAAAATATTTAATAGATTCATAATATGTCACATTAGTCTATGAAATTTGTGTATAAGATTAATTAGTTCATATTAAGTTTATTTTAATATTTTTAAAACCATTTATTTGATATTTAAATCTATAAAATAATTTCTACATCACTATTGTGTCATCATTAATGATAATTATTTTATCCCTAAAAATTATAAATAAATTCTGATGATGTATATAATTTTATTATATTTCTGGAGACTATTTATATTTAATGTTTGATAAGGTTTATCACTAAATTAAAATTATTAAGCTTATAAGATATAAGAGAGGACATGTTGTCACTTTCTTTGGGTTTAATAATAATTATATCATTTTCGTGGTCAAAAGTCCATGAAATGAATCTATTCCGACCCTTAAGTTATATGGGTCGAATTTTATTCATCCAATAGAATTTTGGCAGGTCTTAGGGTAATGTTATAATCTTATTTTTTCCATTAATTACCTGATTTACCTTTAACTGTAGTAAATAAAATTTTCTATAGTTACTATTCATAATGTCTAAAAATAAAAAGTAGCCTATTAAAATAATTTGGACCAATTGATTTCAAATATGTAATCCATTTTTCCAAATTCAAAACACAGAAGTGGAAGTATTTAATTTAGAATTAATTTCATTGTTGAGAAAATGCGTTTTAAAAGTTAAAACAAGGCAAAAGATTGAAATGTTTTTACCTATGAATTTAGTTTAAGTAACTTCTAATGACTTATATTTTATTAAATGGTAAAAATATATTATATTTATACATTAAAACCATTCAATATTATAATTTAACCATATAAAGTATCTCTATGAAAAAAGATATTTTTAATTAAAATTTAAGGTGGTTTTACTATTCATCAAAATATGAAAGTTAATAGAAAAATATTAGAAATTTATCCAATGTAAATTTTTATATTCTTATTGAAATAAATAATTACATTTCCTCAAATATAACTTATTAATGTGTCAAAAACTAGATTTAAATATGGTGTTCTATTAAAATATGGGAAAATTGTATTTTTTTTGAAATACTTATGTTACCCGAAAAATTTATTTCGTTCTCATATCATGTTATAAATATTGTGTAAGAAGAATGATAATGTTATAAAATTCAAAATGTTGTTAATAATATTCATAATGGAATGTTTATAATAATATTTTAAAAATATATCATTTTTTAGTGAAACTCGGTATTGCGTACAATACAAGCTATTGAGGAACGTCGCTCTTACGTGCAACACAAGCCAAGAATAGTGTTTGTGTATAGTACAAGCTAATATGGTGTTGCATATAGTGAAAGATATACTTGGTGAAGCGTACAATAAAATATTTCAAGGAAATTAAAAAGAATATTTCTAATAAAACCTTAGGGTGTTACACACATAGTCTTGTACAAAATTTTAGTACACATTCTTGATCAATATTGAACTTAGGAAACATCATATTCTTCCCAGCCTCAAACATATTTGGTAACAAAGGATATTCTTTCTAATCAGTCATAATATTCACTTATAATGAAGGATGAGAAATAATTTGGGATAGGGTTGATGATGTACCTTCTCTTAAATTCCCATATCCAATTTAACTAGGTCTCTGATCAAGGGATCTCCTTAGATCCTCATCATTGCAAGAACAATAGGGTCTTTCTGACTTAATGCATAAGTGACATTGTTTTCTCTTCTAGGATGATAAATAATTGACTAATACTAGTCTTTAAGAAGTTCAAACCAAATCCTTTGTCTCATGTTAAATTCCTTTTGTGTAAAAATATACTTCAAACATTGATGGTATGTCTATCTCTCACAATTCTTCACATTAATATAGTTCTTCCATATCTTCCGAGCAAAAACAACCGCATCAATATCTAGATCATGTATAGTATGATTTTTTTCATGAGTCTACAACTGTCGATATGCATAAGAAATAACCTTATCATTTTTCATAAGTACTCACCCAAGACCTTTTAGAGATGCATCACTAAAAGTAAAGAATTTTTTCTACTTGATGAGAGAGTTAACATGGGTGAAATAAATAATATCTTCATCAGCTCTTGGAAACATTCCTCACACATCTTTTTCCAGTTGAACATAACCCCATTTTGAGTTAACTGGGTTAGTAGACTATAAATTCACGATTTGTTTTTAAAAAAAATACTATAATATCATCCTAATCCATAGAATCTTTGAATCTTAGTTATCGTTGTAGGATGAGGCCAGTCCTCTATAACCATTATCTTTATAGTGTCAAATGTTATTACTTAGTTGTATATAATGTCTCCTAAGAAAGAAATTGTTTTAACCACAACTCACACATTATTAACTTTCTAAAAAGCCTCTCATTCCATAGAGTTTGAAAAATAACCCTTAGATGATCCTCATAGTCCTCACAAATTTTAGAATATTTCAGAATATGATCAGTAAGAACTTCAAAAAAGTGTCAATGTAGTCCTTAAAGACTCTATGAATCAAATCAATAAAAATATAAAGTTCATTAGTCAGTATGAAAGGAATAAAAACAAATTCATAATGCTCATATCTTGATTAGAATAAGGTTTTAGGAATATCTTCTTTCTTCACCCTCAACTGGTGATTAGTAGATCAAAGTTCAATCTTGGAGATGAATTGATACCCACAAAGTTGGTCAAATAAGTCATCAATTCATGGAAGAGGGTGTTAATTATTCACATTGATCCCATTCAGTTTTTTATAATCAATGCCTATCCCTATTGATCTATCCTTATTCTTCAATAAGAGAACATGTTCTCCATAAGGAGACACACATGGTCGGATAAACCGCTTCTTTAAAAGATCATGGTTTTTGTTCTTTAATTCTTGCAGACCCACATTTTCTATCCTATAAAGGGTCTTCGTTATTAAATGAGATCCAGTTACAAGTTAAATGGAGAATTCTTTCTCTCTTTTTAGGGGAGGTCTGGGTAACACCACAGAAAAAACGTCAATGAATTCCTGGACGATGGGGACATTTTCCATCATTATACATTCATTTCCTTCCTCGTCTTTGTTGATAAACTCTATAAACAAGGATATAGGAGTTTCTTTTAAATAATGGCCAGGTTGACATATATTTCCATGGAAGATATATGTATGTTTTCCATTCAAGACTACTAATATTTCCTTTCTTATTAATTTTATATTTGCATTATACCTTGAGGTCTATTACATCCCTATTATAATGTAAAATTTTATCATGGTAATGAATACTATATTTGAGATAATATTATGTTGGATAATGTAAATACTAGAGTTTCTAAACACTGATGATTCTTGGATAATCCCACTAGGATTCATGACTGATAACTCTACTTTTAGAAATTCAGTGGTTGATTCTAAATTCTTTAAAAACATGTAGGAAATAAAGGAATTCATAAAACCAAAATAAAAAAAAGTACTTGATATATTTGAGGTAACAGTAAGAGTACCCACCACCACATCATTTGGAGCCTCAACATCTGCTGTCGTGATTAAAAAAGGATGGAATTGCTCCATTGGACTTTTCTGAGGCAGACGGTGGCCCATATACTATCCTCGGATTTAGAAAGTGACTGGATGAGTGACTAAGTTGTAAATACTCGATGAATTTGACCTCAAGTAAGTTTTCAAAATCTTCCCTTTGTCGTTAATGTTGTTACGTTAATGCTTTAACTCACTATGATAATTCCACTTGTTATGACCATCTCTTCTACACTTGTATCACCTCTCTCTCCTGAGAAGGTAGTTCCCGGAATGATTCTTCCCACACTTATTACACATGGGAAGTTCTAATTTCATTCCTCATGTTTCTCTAATCATGAATCATCGTAAATCTTATATCCATTGATTTATTATTTTCATTGGATTTATGAGACCACTGAGTCTCATCAAACTCTAATTCAACTTTCATTGCTCTCTCTACGATCTCTTCATAGCTATCCTAGTCTCAGATGACTAGATTTTTCTACGAATGAGGTCTCAGTCCACCAAAGGATATATCATCCTTCCCATTAAGATCCATGAAAAATATTGAGGTGTAACAAAAAGTCTTGTGAATATCATCTCGTAGCTTCCAACAGATTAATTCTCCTTCTTCTTTTTCCTGAAAAACTCCTTCTCTATTTTTGTACTGATCGAAGTATGGAAATACATGTTAGAAGAAGATTCGTCTGATATTTTAAAACTCCATAGATTCAAACTATAGTGTTGGCTTCCTTTTTTTGATCAACTCCCACCAGTAATCTGTTTCTCCCTCTAAGTGGAAAATAACAAGGGTGACCTTCTATTATTCTGAACAACAGAGTAAAAAAAGATCTATTTGATAAAGCTGGTCCACTATTCACCATCAATGGGTTGGTAGATCCATTGAAGGTTGGTGGTCGTAGAAGCATAAATGACTCAACAAAACGGTTTTCCCTTCCTAGTGAAATAATTCTCTCATCATTATTCATCTTATTTCCCATAACATGAGTCATTTGGATCATTATTCTCAAGAATGATTCCATTTATTCTTCCATCAGAGGGTTGTCCATGCATGGTCCACTACGGTCACCATTTGCACGATTCCCCATATTTCCCAACATTTTATAAAAGAATAAAACATTATTGAGAAACTTATTTCATTTAGGAATATTTAAACTGTAAGGGATTTTTATATCTTAAAACTTTAGTGTTAAACATATTATTCATTAAGAACAATTAACTTTCTCTATAAATCCTTCATAATAATTCATAATAATTTTGTGATTAACCAAACATATCCCCCAAGAGTGTCAATACTAGAGTAGATAAGGGACCATTTTCATGCATTCGTTCCCATTTGAGTCTATCTCAATGTGGTGTTTTCAGTTTTTACCCCTAGATACATATGTGCCAGAGCAACATCCACATGCTCGTATCCAGACATGTATTTATTTGTTTGAAACCACATACATATTATTTCACCAAAATACCATGAATTTTTTCTATATTTAAACATTTTTATAGGGTTCATCATGAGTACTTCATATCCTAATTTCCAAATATAACTAATCTATCCTTTGATAAAAACTATAGAATCCTTATTTTTTAACATAAATTTTCATTACATTTTACAAACAGATGGTCTTTAAATCTTGTATCTTGGAAAAAAGGTACATATTAAATTAAAAAAATAACATTATATTAATAATATTAAAATGAATATTGAAATTTTCATCATGAGTGCAATTACTTATTGTTATAACCCATGTACATACATCAATGTAATGGGTGAGCATAAGGCCTAGTAAGGGAAAACAGGGAAAATAGTTTACATGTGAAATTGAGAGAATATTATAAGAACATGGGGAAATATTATAAAGTCTTGAGAATAGGTATATATGGATAATATGAAATTGAATATTATCTTGAATGTGTGGCTAAAACATTTAATTTAGACATTCGTAATCATATCACCAAGGTCCATCCCAAAGGTGTCATTAAAATTACCATGGTTATTCATCAAGGTATCATAAAACTTGTCAAATCAAGAGATTAATTTCATTAACCAATGAAATTGAGAACTTTCATGGTAAAACATTAATATTTATATATTTTCTTGTGATTCATAGAGATCATAATAAATCATTTCATAAATATCCCAAATAGAATAAAAGAAATGGGTTTCATATCAAAATTGTGACCTTTTAAAAAGTGATTAAAAATGATCATTATGTCATTCATAACCCACAAAAAGGGAATCACGGTATTATCTATATCAATTTCTGAATAAAATATATCAATTTTATTTCTTGATGAATACCCCTCAAAATGAAATTGGTTTGGTAATTCACATAAATCAAAAATAATAAAATCTTGAGAAGAAAGAGAGATTTTGAGACGATAATTCTGCACCATAACAGCTATGGAAAATGGGTCTAAAAACTAATAAAAAGAGATGAAACATGGGTACATAATTTATAAGAAACTCATAATATAGTATAAGTATAGAAAAAAAGTTAAATAAGAACATGGAATAAAACCATTAATGACATAACACAAAGAAGAGAACTTGAATGGAAAAAGATAAGTTGGGAATTCCCTTACCCAAAAGTGTTACATCTAAAACTCTAGGATAGAGACATTTATGGATTCAGGACACTTTAGTATGACTCTTTGGGAGGTAAAAATTTAATTTCATTGAGGGTAAGAAATAAAAATGATGTAATGGATTTGTATTGATATTAAAAGAGAGAGTTTTTTTCAAGGGCACCTAATTGTTGGTATTTGAAAAACCATGGGCTTGCCCATGGTTTTTGACCATGGTTTTGTCCACATGGGACACATCATATAATATTTTAATCCAAATGAGTCTACCATATTTTAAAAGTACATATTACATCATTATGATGTCCTAAAACACACCAAAAACTCAGAAACTGTATTTTTACTATTAACCGAAAAACACAACATTTTTGAAAAATATCATAAATTAACCATAACAAAATGTTGATGTTATTCATTCAAATATGAAATATATTTCATGAAAATAATTTTCTAAATATAATAAATTTAATTTTTTATTAAAATCACTATTCACCTAAAAAATACTAATACAAAACTAATAATATCCAAAATAGTTATTTTCTAATACCACTCTATCACATTACCATTCAAGATACCTAAATTATTTTTATACATACATAAGTGAGGTAACTATTCAATTGGTCATATTCCTATTCATAAGGGTAGTATTGCTATTCAAAATTTTCTATTCACTAAAAATTAATTTGATCTTATCAAAATATAAATTTCTTACTTATCACAACTGTTATTTCCATTTTTTAAAATAATTACACATTATTAATTATTTAAAATATAAAAAATATTTTGAAATAATATTGTTTTTAAATTTTCATATATAATATTAAAATTCATATAAAAAACTAAAAATTCATACTACATTTATTTTGACATTTAAATTTTAAAAATAATGGTTATTTTATCATATTAAGAAATAATAATTTTATTTATACAAAAGGATTAATAAAAGTAACTATGGTCACATAATATATCCCCTTATAACCCATTTATATGACCTAAGAGTATGGTGTGTAATGGAGATAGAATATTGGGGTGGCTTGGACAACATTTTCTGAGTGGTGATTTCTAACAACTTGAACTTCTCCCGTAGGTGATTACATTCATGTATAACATATTGAAGCTTGGAATGGGATCGGTCCATAGTAAATCCTAGTGATGGTACCTCTTGCTCAAGCTCTGACAGATGGGAATTTTACGACTCGAGGTTACTGGATGAGGCTATTGACACTTCTTTCAACACTCATTATCATTAATTACTTCTATTTTAATCAACAATTACAATGTTAAAAATTATTATCATTTTCAACTATCATATTGACTCATGGTCATATAACAGAAAAAACCCGATGGTCACATTTCATTTATAATTACATATTTTTATTTATTATTAAATTTTAACACATACATTGTAAGGAATGAAAATATTATTCAAAATTTCAGGTCATTAAATTCTCCCCCATTAAAAAATTTTGTCGCCAAAATTTAAACTCATACCTTCAGATGAGAAAAGGTGTGGGTACTTGTAGATCCTAGAGTCCTCTAGTTCCCACATGACTTCTTCATATTTTTTATTCCTCCACAACACATTAACACGGAGGGTAGTCATGTTGCATAGAAATTTTCCTCTACAATAAAATATATCCACCCAATTCTCCTCATAAGAGAGGTCATGTTCCAGTTATACCACCTCTCAATTTACTACATGTGAAGGGCCAGGTATGTATTTCCTCAAGAGGGATACATGGAAGACATCATAAACTTGTGATAGATTTGGAGGATGTGCATGTTCATAGGCCACTAATTCTACACGATCAAGGATTTTATAGGGGCCAATGTGCCTTGGTATGAGCTTCACTTTCTTCCCAAACATGATGACTCTCTTCCATGGTAATATTCAATGAATGAATTGGTCACCAAAATCAAACTCCATGTCCCTTTGACAGTTGTCAGTATAGCTCTATTTCTGATTATGAGTAGCCTTAATGTGTATCTGGATGGAATAAAACCTTTCTATCATCTCTTGATCATGAACAGGCTGAAGAATATTTTTCTCACCAGATTCATCCCAAAAAGTAAGAGTTATAAATCACTTATTATATAGATATTCTTAGGGTTCTTTATGAATGCCCAAGTAAAAAATATTTAGTAAGAGAACTCTACTAATGGGAGATGTTGATCCCATCCACCTTTAAATTCTACTGGGTATGTTCTTCGCATTTTATCGTGTTTTTGAATAGTCCTTTCCGATTGGACATCAGTTATGGGGTGATAGGCTGAACTGAAATTCAATTTAGTACACATAGAATGTGAAATACTTTTCCCAAATTTGGATGTAAACCTTAGATCGTGATCAAATATGATTGTAAGTGGAACTCCAGGAATCCTTACTAGATCCTTCATGTAAATATTGGAAAGTTGATTAAAAGGGAAATCATTCTAAATAGAGATAAAATGGAAAACCATGGTGTGATAGTCCACTATAACCCATATCACATTGTTTCCTTTGGAAGTTATCTGGAGACTAGTGACAGAGTCCACAGTGATATTGTCCCACTTCCATGCTGGTATGGGTAGTGGTTGTAATACTCCATTAGGATGTTTTCTCTTTGCATTCACTTTCTGAAATATAAAGCATCTTGAATTATTTTCAGCAATCACCCTTGTCATATTATCCCACCAATAATGATCAGGAAGGTCCCTATACGTTTTTGTGCTTCGATGATATATAGAGAAAGTAGAGCTATGAGATTCAACCATTAGATCCTTCTTCTTTTCTCATAATAGATGGAAGACGTAGTATTGTATGAAATTTCATTACACCTATTTGATCAATATTGAACCCATGAATCTTCCCATTCTTCACAACCATAAACTTCTTCATTTACAGAGGATCTTCTTTCTGAGCTTTCTTGATGTTATCTAGTAATGATCATTGATATATCATTTGTGATAGGTTTCATGATGTCTCTGTCCTTACAATTCCCATGTCCAGTTTCACTAGTTCTTTGGTCAAGGGATCTCCATGGATCCACATAATTGCTAGAACAATAGGGTCTTTCCTACATAATGCATCATAGACCTTTATTTATCTTATGGGATGATAATGAATTGAACAATCAAATTCTTTAAGAATATCCAACCATCTTCTCTATCTCATGTTCTATTCCTTTTGTGTGAAAATACACTTAGAATATTGATGGTCTGTGTTTATATCACACTTCTCTCCCTAAATATAGTTCCTCCATATCATTAAAGAAAAACAACTACAGCTAGCTACAGATCATGTGTAGGATAATTATTCTCATGAGTCTTCAACTATCAAGATGCATAAGAAATAACCACTTCATTTTTCATAAGGATGCTCCCAGTACATTTCATATATGAATGAAAAAAATAACAAATCCTTATCCGCTTGAGGGTAAAGTTACCATGGGTTCAATAGCCAATCTTTTCTTCAGCTCTTGGAAACATTCCACACACATCATTTTCTAGATGAAATTAACCCATTTATAAGTTAATATGGTTAGTAGATTAAAAAATCATGAAATGTTTTTCAAAAAACTAAATTCATATCCCTAAAATCTAAGAAATCATAAAATGTCAATTATATTTGTTGGATAAGGCGACTCCTCTAAAACCTTTATAATGATGATTCAACTATGATTCGTTCTTTGGTTACAATGTTCCATAAGAAAGAATATTTTTGTAACCAAAAATAACACTTTCTAAACATTCGAAAAATCCTCTCCATTCATAGTGTTTTCAAAAGAACCCTTATATGATCTCCATGATCCTCAAAAAATTTAGTATATATCAAAATATCATCAATAAGAACTACAAAAAATTATCAAGTTAGTCCTTGTATAATCTACTCTTATAATCCATAAAAATATCTAGTGCATTAGTTAATCCTAAGGGAATAACAACAAACTCATAATGAAAATATCTTGATCCAAAGTTGATTTTTGGAATATATTCACTCCTCACCCTCAAATAATGATAACCATATCAAATTCCAATCTTGGACTCGAATTGAGACACATGAAGTTGGTCAAATAAGTTATCAATTATTAGAAGAGGGAATTTCTTCTTCACTGTGATCCCATTCAGTTATCTATAATTAATGAATAGCCACATTGATCGATCCTTATTCTTAAAAAATCCAATAGGTTCTCCCCAAGGGGACACACTCAGTCAGATAAACCCCTTCTCCAAAAGATCTTGGAGTTTCCACTTTAATTCCTCAAGATCCAAATTTTCCATCTTATATGGGGTGTTTGATATCAGATGAGATCCATGCATTAGTTCAATAGAAAACACTACCTCTCCTTTTGGGGGAGTTCTGGGTAACTCCTTCGGAAATATGTCAATGTATTTCTGGTTAATGGGGAAATTTTCTGTCCTTATACATTAATTTCCATCTTCTTCCTTGATCAACTCCATAAAAAAGATTGTTGGAAGTTATTCTAGATAATGATCATGTCCAGATATTGATCGTTGGAAGATATCTGTAGGTCCTGCAAGACTACTGAGACTTCCTTTCATCAACATTTGATATTATAATTATACCTTAAGAGTCAGTCCATCCCTATTATTATGTAAAATTCCTAAATATAACTAACTTCTAGATTTGAGATAATATTGTGATATCTAATAGAAATACTAGAGTTTCAAAACATATATGATTCTTGGATAATACCCCCAGGATTCTTGATTTATAACTCTAATTTAGTAATTCTAGGGTCGATTCAAAATTCTTGGTAGACTTAAAGGAAATAAGGGAATCCTTAGAACTAGAATCAAACAAAGTACTTAATATATTTTAGAGACCAAAAAGAGTACCTTCCACCACATCATTTTGAGATTAAACATCAGTTGTCGTGATAGAAAAAACATGACCTTCCTCCCTCAGCCTTCGGTGATGTTAATGGTGACCCCTCCACTGTCCTTGAATTTTTAACGTGATTGGAAAAGTGACTAAGTTGTCCAAACATGATGAATTGGACTTCATCCAGGGCATGTACAATCTTACTTTTATCATTAGGGTTGGGATGTTGAGGCTTCACCCCACTACGACAATTCAACGTTATATGGCCATCTCTTCCACAGTTGTATCACTTCCATCTCCCAAGTAGAATATTCCCCAAATGCTTCTTCACACACATATTACATGTGGGAAGTTCCACTTTCTTTCCTCATCTTCCCTAATCAATGATCCTCCCCACTGTTGTATCCATTGATCTCTTATTGTAATTGTAATTATGAGACCGCTACATCTCATTGAAATCCAGTTTTACTTTCATAGAACTCCGCATGATCTCTTCATAACTATCATAGAATTGATTTTCTAGATTCTTATACATATGCGGTATTATTCCACCAAAAATCTTTCAACCTTATTCATTGGATCCATTACAAAGATTTAGGTGTAACATGAAATTATTGTGATGTTCATCTCATAGCTTCCAACAGATTTATTATCCTTCTCCATCAGCTTGAGAAACTCTTACTCAATTTTTTTCTCATTAGACGAGGGAAGTACATATTGAAGAAGATCCTTATAAACTCCTTCCACTCCATAGAATCAACCTCTGATCTTGGCCTCATGTTTTTAATCAGTTCCCACCAGTGACTAACTTCTCCCATTAAGGGGTGAATAACTAGGGGCCTTCTATTGATCTGAACATCGGAGCCAAAATTTGTTTTTTGATAGAGATCATCTACTATTCAGAATCAATGGGTTAGTAAATCCACTAAAGGTTAGTGTTCCTTGATTCATAAAAGATTCAACAGAATGTTGTTCCCTTCATTGTGAAATCAATCTCTCAAATTGATTCAAGTTATTTCCAATAACTTGAGTCAGTTGGTTTATCATTTTAATGAATATTTCCTTTCCGGCTTCCATCAGAGGGTCATAGGCGCATGGTCCATTGTGGTCACTATTTTCAATGTTCCTCTTATTTCCCACATTTTCCTAAAATAATAAAACCTTAGGTGGAAACTTGTTTCATTTATAAAACTTTTATTGGTAATGGATTTTTATTTCTTAAAACATCATGCTTAAACATATTATTCCTTTACGACAATTACAATTCTCTATAAATACATCATAATGATTCATAAAAATCAGGTGACTAACCAAAGATATCACCATGTAGTATCCAACCAAGAGTTCTAAAAGGCCCATTGTCATGCACCCATTCCTATTCGAGTATATCTCAATGTTGTGTCTTTAGGTTTAACACCTAGATATATCTGTGGTAGAGCCACATATACATGTTCGTTTCTAGACAAGGATTTATTTATTAAAAAAATAGTTACATAATATTTTACCAAAATTCCATTAAGTATTCTGATATTTAAAATTTTATATATGTTTATTCCTGAGATTTTCTTATCATAATTTCCACAAATAACTAAACTATTCTTTGATACCAAATATAGTATCTCACCTTTTTGTTGCACAACTTTTCATTACATTTTACAAATAGAGGATCTTTAAAGTCTAGTGTCTTGGAAAAAAGGTACATAATACATGAAAAAAATAACATTCCTTTAATAATATTTAAAGGATTATTGAAATTTCTATCCCATGTTCAATTACTTCGCCTAATTACCTAGGGACATACATCAATGGAATGGGTAAGCGTAAGGCCTAGTAAGGGAAAACTGGGAAAACAGTTTATATGTGAACATGAAAGAATACAATAAGAACATAAGGAAATATCACATAGTCATGAGAATATGAATATAAGGATAAAAAAACTTTAATAACATCTTTAATATGTTTATAGAACATTTAATTTATATATTCCTAAACATATCACCAAGGTCCATCCCCAAGGTGTTATAAAAATTATCAAGGTTATTCACCAATGCATCATAAATTTTTCATATCAAGAGATTAATTTCCTTAACCACTGTATTAGAGTTCTATAAGGGTGAACCCTTAATATGTATTTATTTTCATGTGATCTACATATATTATCTTTATCCATTTCATAAATAACACAATTAGATTAAAGAAGTTGGTTTTGTATCAAAATTGTGAAATTATAAAAAGTGCTTAAAAACATGATCACATTGTCATTCATAACCCACATAGAGGGAATGATGGTTTTATGTAGGTCAATTATAGAATCAGATATATATTTTTTATGTCTTGATGAATACCTCGGGAAATAATATAGTTTTGGGTATTCACAAAAATAAAATAAGAGAATTTATTGAGAAAAAAGAGAGATTTTGAGGCGAAAATTCTACAACATAACTATTATGCAACATGGTTCTAGAAAAAACTAATAAGAGAGGGGACACGGGTCAATCATTCATAAAAAATCATTATATATTTTAGGCATGGAATAAAATTAAAATTATAACATGGTATAGAATCTTAAAATACATAACGCAAATAAGAGAATTGAACGAAATAAAAGATCAGAATTACATTACCTTGAAGTGTAACTAATAAAACTCTTGGATCAGGACCTCGAGGGATTGAGGGAAAATTTGTTGGACTCTTGGGAGGTAAAAAAATTATATCATAGTGGGAAATTAAAAAAATGAAGGAATGCCTTGTTATTTATATTAAAAGAGTGGGAATTGTTTATTAATTTTAAAGGACACCTCATAAATGTTATTTGAAAAACAACGGACTTTCCCAAAGTATTTGACATAGGTTTTGGACACAAGGGAAATATCATATAATATTGTAATAAAAATTACTATACCTGAATTTTAAATGACATATTACATCATTATGATGTCCTAAAAGAAAACAAACTCAAAAACTGTATTTCTAATATTCACCGAAAAATAAGACATTTTATAAAAATCTCATTAATTCACCCTAACCAAATATTGATGTCATAAAATAAAAAATGAACTCCATTTCATGGAAATAAATTTCTATGTCTTGTAAATTTAATTTTTATTTAAAATAACTATTTACCTGAAAAAGTACTAACACTTAATTCATATTTTCTACATGAATTATTTACTTATGCTGTTATATCACATTTCCATTCAAGATGCCAAAATTATATGTATACTTACTAGAGTGATGTTATTATTCCATCGTTCATATTACTAATATTTAGGATAAAATTATTATTCATAATTTAATATTAACTTAAAATCATGTTGATCTTATCATAGACTTAATTTCACACTAATCACAACCATATTTTTCCATTTTTTGATAATCATTACACATTATTAATTATTGAAATTATAAAAAATATTATATAGTACTATTTTTATCAATATTCATCAATAATATGAAAATTCAGAGAGAAAAATATAAATTCATTCTATATTTATTTTGAAATTTGAAATTAAAAAATGATTTTTTACCTTACCATAAAAAGAAATAAAAATTTGATTTTTATGAAAGGATTACACAATTGGAATACCGCCTCATTACATAGTCTCTTATAACACTAGAGTAGAACCTAAGAGTAATGTGTGCAATAAAGATAGAATTATGGGGAAGATTGGAAAAAATTTCTTCATTGGAGATTTCTATCAACTTGATCATCCCCCATAGGCTATTACATTCAAACCCCAAAAGTTGATGCTCATATTAGACATGGTCTATAGAAACTACTAGTGATGCTTTCTCCATCCCAATCTCTGAGATATGGGCTTCCTAAGGCCCAAGTCTTCTGGATGAGGCAATTGACTTTTCTTACCCTCATGTAATGATAACCAGATCGAAGATCAATCTTGGGGAATAATTGATCCCTAAAAGGTTGGTTGAATAATTCATCAATTCACGGAAGAGGTTATTTATTCATCACTACAATCCTATTCAGTTCTCTATAATCTATGCGTATCTGCATTGATTCATCCTTATTCATCCCAAAGAGAATAGGTGCTCCCCAAGAAGACACACTCGGGCAAATAAACCCCTTTATCCCAATAATAGTGGAGTTGCTTCTTTAATTCCTATAGGCCTAAATTTTCCATCCTATACAGGGTATTTGATATCAGTTGAGATCTAAGTACAACTTCAATGGAGAACTCTACCTCTCTTTCTAGGGGAGGTCCAAGTAACTCCTCACCAAATACGTCAATGTATTCCTCGATGATGGGGACATTTTTGTTTCCTATACTTAAATTTTCATCTTATTATTCATTGATCAACTCCATAAGGAAAGATATATGAGGTGATTCTAGATAATGATTAGGTTGATATATCTCTCCTTAGAAGATATCTATAGGTCGTCTATTCATGACTACTGATATTTCCTTTCTTCTGCATTTGATCTTAGCATTATACCTTGAGAGCCAATCCATCCCTAATATAATATAAAATTCCAACCTTATAATGACATATATATTTGAGATAGTAATTTGTAAAATGAAGTAAATAATAGAGTTTCTTAACACTATTGATGCTTGGATAATTCCACCCCAAGTCTTGACTGATAACTCTACTTTTATCAATTTAGGGGATGATTCTAAATTCATTTCAAACATAAGGGAAATAAAAAATGCATAAAAATATAATCAAGCAATTTAATTTATATATTTTAGAGAACAACAATAGAACCTATCACTGCATCATTTGGAACGTCAACAATAGCCATCATGATAGAAAATTCAGGACCTTGATCCTTTTCCTTTGCTGATGCTGATGGTGATCCCCCTCCACTATCCTCAGATTCAGAAAGTGATTGGAAAAGTTTCCAAGCTGTTCACACTTGACTAATTGGACATCATGAAGGGCCTCCAGAATCATCCCATTGTTGTTAGTGTTGGAAATTTTAGGAATCACCTCACTATAATAATTATATGTGACATAGAAATATCTTCCACACATGATTCACATTCTTCTCTCTATCATACAATTCCCCTAATGCTTCTTCCCACACTTATTACAAGTGGGACGTTCCACATTCTTACCTCCTATTCCCTGATCAATGCTCCTCCCCAATCGTGGCTCCACTGATCACTTATTTTCATTGGATTTATAAGACCATGATATCTCACCGAACTCCAGTTCAACTTTCATATCACTCTGCATGATCTCCTCATAGCAATCATAGTTTCAGTTGGAAAGATCCTTGCACAGATAAGGTCTTAGTCCGCCAAAGAATCTATCAACCTTCCCATTATGATTCCTGAAAAAGACAAAGGTGTAACATAAAAGTATTCTGAATTTCATCTCATAGCTTCTAACAGATTCATTATACTTCTTCTTCAGCTCAAGAAACTCCATATAAATATTTTTCTCAAGGAATACGGGAAATAGTTATTAAAGAAGATCTCTATGAAGTATTCCCAATTCATATCTTCAAAATCCAATCTTGGCCTCATATTTTTAATCAATGTCGACCACGGATCAGCTTCCCCCTTTGAAAGGTAAACAGCTAGGGTGACCATATCTTGATCTGAAAACTGGAGGAGAAAAAATATCTTTTCGATAGACATGATCCAATGTTTAGTATCAATGGGTCGGTAGATGAACTAAAGGTTGGTGATCGTTGACACATAAAGAACTCAATAAGAATTTTTTCTCTACATTTTGAAATCAATTTCTCATATATTTTCATGTTATTTTTCATAACATGAGTCAGTTTGTTCGTCATTCCCTGAAAGAATCCATTCGAGCTTACATTGGAGGGTCTTCTACGGATGATCCATTGCGATAACTATTTTCACATTTCCTAAAATTTCCTAAAATTTTCTAAAAGTGTAAAACCTTTTTGAGAAACATATTTCATTAAGGAATATTTTATCTGTAAATGAATTTTATGTCCTAAAATTTCATGCTTAAACATATTATTATTTAACAATAATAACATTTCTCTATAAATCCTTCATAATGTTTCATAAAAACTATGTCATTAAACTAACATATTTTCTAGGAGGGTCAAACCAGGAGTGCAGAAAGGCCTGTTGTCATGCACCAGTTCCCATTCAAGTCTAGATCAAAGTGATGTTTTCATGTTTTACCCCTAGATACATGTGTGCTAGAGCCATATCCAATTTTTCATATCTAGAAATGGATTTGATTTGTGGAGACCACTTAATTAATATTTCACCAATATAATAAGAATATTTCTTATATTTAAACTTCTATATAGTGTTCGTATTATGATTTTCATATCCCAATTTCTATATGTAACTAAACTATCCTTTGATACCAACTATAGTATTCTCCATTTTTATTATATAAATTTTCATTACATTTTTCAAACATAGGATCCTTAAAGTCTAGGGTGGTAGAAAATGTACATAATACATAAAAATATATATTATGATTTTAATCATATTCAATGGATTCATGGAATGTCCACCCTAAGTACAATTACTACATCTCATAACCTAGGAGAATTCATCATTTGAAAGGGTGAGCATAAGGCCTAATAAGGGATAACATGAAAAATAGTTTACATGTGAACATGAAAGAACACAATATGAACATGAACAAATATAATAAAGGAATAAGAATAAGCATTCCATGATTATAAGAACATGAATGATATCTTGAAAATGTGGGAAAAAAATTGAATTTAGACATTAATAATCATATCACCAAGGATAAGGTGTCATAAAAATTACCAAGGTTATTCACCATGGTATCATAGAACTTTTCATATATAGAGATTACGTAATTTACCCAATGAATTGGGGGTTTATCGGGTTGAAACCTTAATATTTTATTATTTCCATGTGATCCACATATATTATAATCAATCATATTATAAATAACCCAAATAGAATAAAATAAATGGGGTTCTCATCAAAATTGTGACGTTTTGAAAAGTTCTTAAAAACATGATTATTAGGTAATTCATAACCCTCATAAAGGGAGTGAGGGTTTTATGTATGTCAATTACAAAATAAAATATTTCATTTTAATGTCTTGATGAATACCCCTAGAAATTAATTAGTTCTGGGTATTCACATAAAGAAAATAAGATAAGTTATTGAGAAACAAGAGAGAGAATGTTTGAGACGAAAAATATACATCATAACTACTATGCAACATGGTTCTAGGAAATATTAAAAATATAGGGGACATGGTTAACCCATTCATAAAAGACTAATAATATAGTATATATACAAAATAAAATAGAAATAATACCATTGTGTTGAAACGTGAAAGAAATACCGCATTGAAGGGAACTAGAATGGAAAAAAAGATGAGTTGAGAATTCAATTATCTTGAAAATTAACTTCCAAAAAATAGGATAGGGACCTTGAGGGCTTGAGGACACATTGGGAGGACTCTATGGGAGGTAAAGCTGTCATATCATCCAGGGTATTTAACGAAAATTAAGTAGTGTTGTGATGTTTATTGTAAAAGAGATGGTGTTATTTTATTAATTTTGAAGGACAACTCATTGGTGGTATTGAAAAAACCATGGGATTTCAGTGGTATTCACCCATGTTTTAGGTCACCTAGGACACCTCATATAAAATTTTAATCCAAATGAGTTTACCATTATTTTAAATTATATATTACATTATCATGATGCCATAAAACACACTCAAAACTCAAAAACTGTATTTGTAATGTTCACTGATTTGTTTATATAAATATCATAAATTCACTCTAACCAAATATTGGTGTTTTGAATTAAAAAATGAAATCCATTACATGAAAATAATTTTATAAATATAATAAATTTAATTTTCAACTGAATCCACTATTTACCTGAAAAAGTTATAAAACATAACTAATAATTTCTAAAAAAGTTATTTACTTTTACTATAATATCACATTACTATTCAAGATGCCTAAATTATATTTATAAATACATAAGATATGTTTCTATTCCATTGGAAATATTACTATTCATAAGGGTGATATTACTATTCATAATTTACTATTCACTAAAAATTACGTTGATCTTATCAGTGCCTAAATTTCTTTCAGATCACAACTCTATATGTCCATTATTTCAAAATCATTACACATAATTGATTACTTAAAGTATAAAGAATATTATAAAATACTCTTTTTTCAATATTCATCAATAATATGAAAATTCTTAATAATAACAAAAAAATCATCATATATTTATATTGACAATTGAAATTTAAAAATGATGGTTATTTTACCATAACAAGAAATAAAAATAATATTTATATAAAATGATTATAAAATGATACTAAGTACTCATTACATAGCCCCTTATAACACCTGCATAAGGCCTAAGAGTAAGGTGTGAAATGGAGATAAAATCTTGGGGCAGCTCAAAGAACATTTCCTGAGTGGTGATTTCTGTCAATTTGATCTTCTCCCATAGGTGATAATGTTCAGGAATATCATTTTTAAGCTCAGTTGGTCTTGGTCCAGTGCAAAGCCCAGTGACACTACCTTCTTCCCAATCTCTGATAGATGGGTTTCATATGACTCAAGTCTACTGGATGTGTCTATTGACTCTTCATTCATCATTAATTATTAATTTTTATTTCTATTTTAAACCACAATTCTTACATTAAAAAATATTATTTTTTCGAACTATCATATTGACCAATGATCAAATAACGGTCAAAACCCAGTGGTCACGTATCATCTATACTTATATTTTTTTGTTGATTATTTCATATTAAGAAATACATTTTCAAGAAACAAAATATTATTCAAAAGTACAGTTCATTATAGTTAGGATGGGAAAGAATCGGTTATCAGGTTGAGAAGCATTGTCATCAATTTTGTTGTATTACCCATACAATTATGTCAAAATGATTCCTAGCATTTGGGAATTATTATATGATTGTATAGTCCACACACAAATGCACATTTCATCCTTTTTTAGTTTTAATAAATTATTTTAATTTATTATTAAAAAGTGGAATTAGTTTCATATGATCCCATATTAAGGGGATCTCAATCACTATTCCCTTTTATTCATTCTATTCTCAACTAATGTGGGATATCATCTGGTTCTAGGATATTCTTTGGGCTACTTTTCATAGGGGGTCTCTGTGGGTTTGGCTTGTCATCCTTTATAATGTACTTTGGTTTTTGTCTATATTATCATTGTTTCCAACTAAAATATCCATTTTAGGAAATTTCTTATGTGTCTTAATTGATTTCTCTTTGGGATGAATCAAACTGTGGAATTCAACGTGAAGGGTCCTACTTATATTCTGTTGGCGGTGCGTAGATGTTTTCATTGTTTATATGAGTTTTTTTGAATCATGTGATTTGAGAAGATGATATAGGGTTAATGAGCCACTAGGATCCTAAAAACATATAATTGTTAGTGTCTTTAATGAGATATCAAAGGGTAATATATTGTGGGTATTAATACAGCTATGGTATATATAGGTTGTACTTGTTTGGGGGATTTTGTGATTATATCAAGAGTTTTTATACATAGTCAAGTAATGATTAATGAATTTTTTCTTGATAAGTTTTCATATAAATATGATTGGTGTAACTTGTGTTTCTATTAGGTGATGTAGATCTATGGAATGATAAATTTTGGTTTCATCAACTACCAATGATACAAATGGATTTTCACTAAGTGTTTGTGATTATAGAATATTATAAATGTCACTCTCTATTAGGGGCCAATTCTGTTTGAGATTATGGAACACAGATAAACTAAGGGGGTGGTTTTAACCATTGGAATACTTATAGTATCCTCCATATATGGGATACTTTGACTCATTATTCTACTCAACAAATGGAAGGTGGTATGGTACAAAGATTTTGAAACATGATTAAGGGGTAATTGTGATCACCATTTTTTAGGAGACTCCGTATATATATGCGTATTCCATGTGGGTTGATGAGACATACATTGTATAGGGATCATGGTTTACTAATAATTAATGTTATAATTAATAGTTTTAATTATTGGTGGGAATTTTAAATAGATTTTTTTAGAGGGATTTGTGATCCTTCAAGTTTATAAAAACCAATGTCACACCATCCTACTCAGGCATAGGATAATGCGAGTATAAATATCACTCATGGATTAATGATAATGAAGAAAAGTGAGATATTTATTTTATAATGTATTTTATATGTTTAACTTCTAATGTATCCATATTTTTATGGATATTATCTAAGGATATCATTGGTGGTCGCCTACTTAGTTTATATGTACACTCTGTATGGGCTCTATGGGACGCATGCTAAATTTATTTTTCAAGACATTAGAAAGGAAATGTTTCCTCCAATTAGAGCATAATAGATAATGCTTACAAGGATGTGATGGGGGTATTAATGTATCAATATTTTGAGATATATTAGGAATTCTGTGGTTCCATGTTAATGTTTTTTTTTCTATTTTTATACATGTTAGAATATTATCATTCAAAGGGTGATAAAGTTAACATTTGTATGACTTGCATGAATGTGATGCTCTTAATATTGTAAATAACATGTTTTATATATTATATATTTTTATTATAATTGTTATACTAATATATATGTCATTATAAGATTAAATTTTTATTTATGTTTCTTATGTTCCTGTTATAGACTTATATATTGAGGGTATAGTCTCCTCAAAATCACATATATACCCTCATAGCTTGTTAATAACATTTGTTTTAAGGATAGTTATTCTTAATGACACATGGTGTGACCTAGATAAAATCTACTTGGGTGATTAGGGATAGTGAGTAATGCAATATTTTTTCCATAACATAAGTGTATAAAACTTGTGATAATAAATTGGTCATATTTTTAGAAGTTAAAATGAAGAATTTTTTTATAAAAACTGTTACAAAATATTTTGTAATAATTGAATGTTTGTGAAAAGAAACTATGTAGTGTATTTTAAAATGTTATTTTATTTTTAGTAAAAAATCATTCAAATTCATACTAGAGAAATAATTTTATTAATGTTAATTTAAAATAAGTTCATGCTTAGTAAAATTCCTTGTTCTATAAATGAATTTAAATTGTTTTTTTTTTTGAAATAATAATTTGTTGATTTGGAAACTATTATGATATGGTAGTGCTTTCAATAAATTTTAATCTAACGGCTAAAAAAGAATTGAAAAAATTAGGTGACTATTATATTAGAGATTACCAATATTTCAGGGGTAGCTAAGTAGTGATATTTTAAGAATTGTAGGTGGGTTAATATATTATTTAGTAATGTGTTTCTCATTATAATGGTGAATCAAAATGGTTTTTTTAGTCATGAATTAGAAAACTGGGGATACATTGGGACGAGTAATGTTATTTTTTAATGGAATTATCATTTGGATTTGTTTTATATTATTGGTGGGAATCCAATTTGGTGATTCTGTAGATTTTCCCATATTTATGGAAATTTGTAAACATAGTATGATGTGTGATCTAGGATATGTATTAATATTTGAGTAGTTGTTTTTAAATAATTATTTTAAAATATTGTGTATTTTAGTTATTTAATGTGAATTTTTGTGTTTTACATATGTTGTGTTGTGGATTACTTAGGTGACTTAATAGGAAACCTAATGTGGACTGACAGTTATATGAGCTCGGGAATTTCAAATTAATGGATATTTATAATTTTTAAGGATTAAATGTGTTATGGTGGGGAGATTTTAATGACCCACTTTTTAGTGTATATAATAAAATGTTAAATTTTGGTAATTTATAAGAATCGGGTAATAATAGTGAGGGATTTGTAATTTTATTTGGTTTTGATTGGAGGGATAGTTTTTTTGGGAGATGATAATGAATTTAAATTATTGAGGACTTTATATTGGGTTATTATGGATGTGGTTTGAGGTTCATTAAGTGATTACAGAGTATAATAAACGTTAAGTGGTGGAATTTCCAACAGTTAATAATGGTAGTTAGCCCTGGGTACCCACTAGGGGGTACCTCGTACTCAATAAATGAGGCAGGGGAATTTTTTAGGATTATACCATGTGAAAATGGAATTTTCAATACATACCTTGTTAGACATGGTTAAATTTTCACATATGAAAAAGCGATTTTTTATTTTTTAACTTCCATGATTTTTACCCCAAAATGTGTTCACTCAAGCCACCCTTCTCTCAGTTGTTCGTAACCCCTTCAAGGTTCCACCATAATCCTGCCTCCCACTCCTCTTATTGCATTTTTAATGTGTTTTAATGAGATATTTTCCACGTTGAATAATATGTAATCCATACCCTCTCATTTCTTATTTTCATTTCCTTATTTTCTTCTATTTTATTTTATAAAGCTTTGTGATTTATGATGTGATTTAAAAAATCATGGTTAAATCGCATCTTTAATTTATTTCTCAAAATATATTTGTTAAAGGACGTTACTATGGGATGATAACCATTTTATATTTATTGTTTCAATATAAACTGATTTAGATATAATTTTTTCTCATGTTTAATGGTTTCTAGACAAAATTGAATGATGTTTAGGTTTTATTAATTGGGGTTTCTATGTTGTAATGATTCTGAGATTTTTTATATTGTTTTTCTCATGTTTTATAATGATTTATTATTATTTTATTAGGATATTTAAATTATTGGGGTCTTCTATTTATATAATTTCTTTAATTATTTTTAGGCCATCGTTGAAGTTTTTTTGTAGATGATTTCCAGATAGTTGAATAGATTAGGATCACATAAGTTTATGAGATGTGGATCTAAACTATTTCCTAAATTTATAATCTATTATTGAGACATTTTCCTACACATTTTTCTAATTTAATAATAATGGTAGATAAATTTTTATATATTTGAGTGAATTTATTTCCAATGATATTTTCATGTTGTAAATTAGTGATTTTTAAAAGAAAAATTTATAAGAATTTATGTACTATATTGTTTCCTTTTTTCAAATGAGACCATAATATCAAACATTTTGGTAGTAATATTTAGAATAGGTTTATTAATTGTATTAATTTTTAACCTTATCACCTAAAATTCATCATATTTCAAATAGTTTTCGTGATTTAAAATACCATAATATTCATGTTTCAATATGGAAAATTATTAGTACATAATGCATGGTCATTCATGATTGACTTCATAAACAAATGAAAAATATTTCTTATATGGGGAATTCAATTTGTGATGCTATATTTGTAGGATTTATAGAATATAATTATACCTATAAATGTAAATTTTATGTAATAAATATCATATTTCTTAAGAATTCAATTCTATTTTCCCATTTACCATCATTAGAAAAGGATATTATTTCCTTAAACCATATCCTAAATGGGTTTTATGTCAATGATCCAAACTAAACCCTAGATAAGAGTATCATTAGTGGTGAGGTAACAACTGATATTTCTCAATGGAAAGAGTTGTTATGGTTCTTATATATATTAGTTTTCTAGAACAAGGTTATTATATAAATTCAACATAATTTTTGACAAAAGAATAAATTTTATATTTCTTATAATGTGTGAAGAATAATTTTATACTATTATAGATTTTAAATTTTTATTTTTTTATAAAATAAATTATTATTTATAAATAGAAATTTAATAAATTTTAATGAAGTGTAGATTCCAACATAAATAATGTATATTTCTTTTGGTGTTGAAATATTTTAAGTGAAAAAATTTTATTCAATATTACCATTGTCTTCATTAAATAATATTTTATATACAAATTATTAATTATATAATCATTTCTTAAGAACCACCATAGATTAATACTAGTGTTACAATTAAACAATTATGACATATTTTCTTCTTTTATTGGACACTTCAAAGAAGTATTGGTTATGAAAAACACTATACATAACCTCTTACCTATTTTATTAATCGGGAAAACTAGATGATATTTACGAAATTAAAATAACCATACCGGTTAGGTCATTAGTGCACCTTAAATTGGTACTCACACTATACATTATGTTTGGTCTGATTTATTATAATAGTGCCATAAAGAACATGTTATTCTTGGAAAGCATGTGATTGGATTAATAATTTCTTACATGTTACTCTCATCATTTAGACTCCATGAATCCAATTTTTACTTTTTAAATGATTATATGAAACAAAAAAGTATACTATATTGATATTATATAATGTGTATAATATATAAGAGTGACTATTTTTACTATTTTAATGATCATTTTGGTTGTTATTATTGACATCAAGATATTTGTTGTTACTGCTTAAAAATGTCAAGATTTTTAAATTTTTTTAGTTCATTAAGTTTGTAATTTTTTTATTTTAATTAATTTATCAAGATTGTACATGATATAATGGGATGAGATCAAAATTACATGACTCCCATATACCTCTTTTTCTCTATACCTGAATGGGACTTGCCGATAGTTCTCTGGATCTTGTATACACATTCCCACTTCAATGGAAAGAAGTTTTTCATCTAAATAAACAATAATAAAAAAAATTATTACATTATTTATATGGGATTTGTATCATGGTTTCTTTGACCTAGTCATCTTAGACTCAGAGTTCTAGGCTCGATGAAATTATATACATGTATTGATCCTCCCGGTATAGAGTTCTCTTATTATAAGTTTAATTTTTTTGTTAGACACATGTTATATATAAATATTTTGTTTTATTTGATTACTAAATATAGTTTTTTTATTTTATATTATTTCAAATGGGTAGAAATGATTCTACACAGACATGGTTCTTCGTTATTGTATTGGGGAACATTAGTTGTGTCCTGCCGAGTATGTGTATTCTCACAACATATATAGACACTCTGTTGGGATTTCAACTTCACTTGTTACATTTTATGTTCGAGATTTAAATGGATAGCTAATATATTTTTCACTTGAAATAAGGGTGTTAGAGTATTTGTTTTGTTCTATCTTAATGAGATATTGGAGTAGAGGAAAATAATTTGAAGGATCGATATTGGAAAATTTTCAACTGTATTGTGTGAAATCAAGCATAATTTATAGTGTATATATTTGAATATATGTGTACATTTGGTTTATTTTATGATTGTTTGAATTAATATTGTTTTGTATTATCTCTTTAGTATTGATATTCTGTTATGGAAGTTTACCTATTTTATTTTTACCTTGGTCATCCAATATGTTAAAAATGTATAATATTCTATCAGAGGAACCTAGTAATGTATTATATATTTGTAAAAGTGAAAAAACCATTCCCAAATGATTGAATTAGGCCCATAGATCTATTCTACAACCGATATGAATTTTGGAAGTCCCTTTGGTCTAGTAAAGGTCTGAATTGGATATTCATGCCAATATTGTTTCAAAATCCTTACTAAATTATATAACAAGTTTCATCCAAAAAGAGGTAGTCTACGAATCCCTCAAGAATAATTTAACATTATATATTATAAGAATGATAATCTAGGTCCCTTATAAATCATAAAATGATATGAATATGAATAATTGGAGTCTCCAAATTCTAGATTCAGCCTAACTTTTAGAGTCTCCAACTTCTTTTTGAATTATATACCCAATTTTATCTAAATAGAAAGAGTCACATATCCCTTAGAAATCATATAACAAGGTACATACTAATAGTGGGTGTCTATATCTATCTATGTAATCATATACCAAGTAGGGTAAAATGGATAATTACAATCCTCTAGAATCTAATCAACTATTAGGAAAGAAGTATTACTTCACATGGACTCCACATTATAGTATAGTCAATAAAAACATAAAAAAGAAATCAGTTTCTATACACAACAAAGTCCAAAACCTCTACTTGCGACAAGCCCATTCCAAATCAGGTCATCTTGAATCGTATGATTGGGGAACAATCATACTAGAATTGGTGTAAAATAATTACCATAGAAACTGAATGTTCATAAGATTATGGGAGAAGAACCTCATATATCAACCTAAAAAACAATTTATGATATGATAAATTACTATGTTTTAATGTCTCACAAGAGGTAAAAAAATACACATTGGACATAATACCATACCCATGTCTCCATCATGATCACTGACCAAGAATGACCACTTCTATGGTAATGTCCCTACAAGTTATATTTACCAATAAAAAATCTAGAACTAAGCAGGTTGTAAATCATTTCACCAAGCTAATTAGTTACCCTACCATTAGGTAGATTCCTAAACTAAATTTACCTAGACATGTAAGGTTTCCTTTTAAGGTTACCTACCTTAATTCTATTCATCTCACTCCATATATCTTAATGAGAACCCAAGGTCCCTAGAACTTATCAATTAATATCTAGATAGTACAAACAAGGTATGTCTTTAAAAGACCCAAAAAATTAGACTACTCTAAACATTTATCTTAATCAAGACATACCAATGCTCATTAGGGAATTCAATCAATGAAAACCCCATACACTCTAAACATCATAAGTATGTGAATTTCAAAATATCATAGGCTATAACCACATTCCCACTAAAAATCATCATGGGAAGTCACTCACCATGAACATATCAAATTATTCACAATGATCATTTAGGATTCCCATAATTAACAAAAACCTTTAGAATTCCACCTTTATAAGAAATTGCATAGTCCAGAATTCAAGTCTCACAAATTTCCATGAAATGCCATGAATGAAAAATTACTAAACCAACCACCATGAATCCTACAATACTATACCTCTATAACCATCACACAAGATCTCATTGGAGACCTATTATCATTTATAACAGAGTAGAAACCATTTTGGGGTATGTTGTTAAAATAATCCCAAAAACCCTTGATAATGAAGTCACTAGAAGATCCTATAATTTTCACACCAAGTAGAAAATGTTCATTTTATTACAAATAAACATGACCAATTTAATATCATGATCTCTCACCCTCTCCAATAACATTTAATCTCCCAAACCTAAATGGTTAAGATCACACACACAAATTATAATATAACCCATAGTTATAAATATTTGGTACCATATACAATATTTTCATAGGATTTATACCCTATCATATCATATCCCATTTAGTATTCATTTTCCTATAATTGAATAACTAGAAAAACAACCAAAATAATGTACTTAGGGATTTTATATTACATAGTGATGAAAATTATGAGAAATTTAATGTATTAGGGTGTGTGTAGTTTCCCTTAATAATTAGATAAAACAACTACAAACAAAATTTGATTTGGATGGAAATTGTATATTATGATATAATAATGTGGGAGGGGAGAAGGGGGATATCCCGCTTAGTCACATACCTATAAAAGAGTTGAGTTTATTGGTATGTGTGAATGGAGGGGTATCTCCACTTTTATAAAAAAAATTAATTATTCAATGTTTTAAATAAAATATAACAAAGTCAACTAATCTCTTCTTATTTTATATCTAGACCAATTTTCCTTCAACATGGTTTTTGGTGTCCTTCCACGTGGTTACTTCTGTCTTGGCCAGTGGAACCCTATCACTGACCTTCCCATTGGTATTTTAGTGTCATTACACTTTGATTTTATCCGATATTCTAAATCCTTGTAAGGTATTTCAAATTAAGCAACCCCCTAAATTTTGATCTCAGTATTTTCTATAAATTCATCCATCCTGAAAACATAACCCTCATTCAAAAATAATTTTATAAAATGGTCAATTTTCAATTTTCATATTTGATCTCTAATTCTCCGTGGATCAATATTTATTAGAGTTTGAACTCTATTAAAGTTTACCAATATATAATGACACATGACATTAAAGGTACCTACATTAATTGTTAACTCCTTCTTACCCTTAAAAAAAGATAAAAATAGTTTTCCATAATCCAAATAATCCTTTTAATTCAATGGCTAGTCACATTACACATCGTCCAATCAAATTAATTTTTCTGAATAAAAATATATGAGATCACATCATCTATTATCCATACATTAATGAAACTCCCAAAAATACATAAATAAGTGCCTCTACATTATCCCCCTAAAAAACGATTAATCATCACAATGTCTAACCATAATAACCAAAGAAAAAAATCACATTCACAAGACATGTTTGTCGTTAATTCATTCCAAAGTTTATTTTTTTTATAACCCCTATCAGAAATTGTATAGTGGTAAAAGGGTGTCAAACCCAAGGGAAGGCTATAAAAGTTATTGTGTAACAAAATTTCTAAAAAGAAACCCACATTGTAAACATTGGGTGAAAATTATTTTATTTCTTCTAATTTATATAAAAAAAATGTTTTGATGTGACATTTATTATTTATTAAACTAGATGAATGGATAGTATGATAAAATAATGATAACATTGAATTTGGAAACAATGATTATGAAAGATGCAAGGAGTAGTGGTGAAGGAAATTTAACTCAAATAGACCTAAATAGAGTTATTCATTCATATATGTTTGTTGAAATCACATCCTCATAAAAGTGTTTGTTTAATATCCCCCTATACAATATTAAACATGAAATTTAATGGTTCGTTAGGTTTTCCACATTCAGAAACATCAAAATGAAATTGAATTTGAAGAATTGAAATTGCAACAAATCTCTTGAAAATATTCCAAAGTTTTTATATTAATGTAAAATAAATAAACCAATGATCAATATTTCCAATTGAAGATGATGTTTTATAATTGGTATGAAAGGTGTGAATTTTTTTAAATGAATCTGAACCTATCATTCCAATTAATTATGAAATAAATAACAGATATGAAGAAGTGCATGGCTTGGTCAATAGAATTATATTTCACAAAGGAAGAAATAATTAGCCACAAATCATATTAAATTCATGAAATAACAAATACATTAATAATGAATAAAAATAATAGGTATAATAATTATACCTAATGAAATGGAAGTGGTCAGTGTTTCTCTACACCTCAGTCTTTGTCCCATAATTTTTGGAATTTTGTCTCCTAGCCTCTCTCTCGGATAATCAAGAGTGTGTGTGATGAATAATGTGCAAGCTCTCAATCTTCTGTAGTTTTCTCTTGAATTTTAAGATGTCCATGGGTTTTTGGTACATCATCGATGCCTTTCCTAGAATCATTTCGATCTTATTTAAGTCACTAATCACGTTTCCTATTCCTCTGCAAACATCATCATTTTATCAAACCTCTTCTAATTAAAAATGAACAACCATAGGTATAAATATGAAAATTGTGAATAAATAAATAAATAATTATTTATTAATAAAAAAATATTATAAATATTTTATTATTATAAGATAATTTTACGAAAATATATATTATTACTGTTATAATTAATAATATAAAAACTTAACACAAAAAATTATAAATATAATTATTATCATATAATTATATATTTATGAATAAATTTATATATTATTTTGATTTATGTTTTAATAAAAATAAGTTACATAATTATAAATAAATAAATAAATTATTATAATTATTATTAAATTAATAAATGTTATTATTTTGTTAAATTTTATTACGTATTTAATTTATTATAGTTACTCTTTTATTTATAAATGAAAAATAAAAAAAATTAATTTAAAGATACTTAATTTATTTATTCTTTACAAGGAATATTAGTATTAGATAACAAATATTAATTATATAATTTTATGTAATTATTATTGTATTTAGTTATTATAGTTAAATTATTTGTTTTCTTTTATTCTTTTTATTTATTTATACCGCTTATTTTTCTTCCATGGTGTAAAAGGTAAGCTCAACCACAACAGTAGCACTATGTAGCTGCATGACGGGCCGACTTCAGCTCAGCGGTCAACTCTCATTTAGATAAAAACTGCAGTAGGTCTGTGAGAGGTGATGATGAATCTTCAGCTCCACTACTTCGGTCATCCCAATGATTCCTAACATAGGAAGAGGTGACTAAGAATTTCAGATCGGTGGGGCATGCAACATAGGGGCTATAGGTAGGTTGATTTTTTGACATCAAATCCAAGAAAAGAGGATCAATATTGATTGTAGCAGTCTACCTCAGCAGAATCCCCTTCTTCATCAATAGTGGTGATGAGATTCTTTAAGCAAGTTCACTAGATGATGGTTTTTTCTAGATCTAGTGGTGGTTTGGATTTGTTCTTCTAATTTAATATTGTGAAATAATAGTGCTTTTTATTGAACGGTGTGGTTTTTCTCTCAGTTGAAGAAATCATTTTTGTTGAAATAAAACGCTATGAACATGTTTGATTAGGTTGACAGTATCACATGTATCAGTGGGTTAAGAAACATTATGTTGATTTGGTGAAGTTATCCTGAAATTTGGTAATTTTTTATTGTGAATTTCCCAAATGGTTCTTCAAGATTATTTTTGTGTAAAAGGTGGTGGTGGTTTGTTTTAGAGACATGATTTTGAGAAAGGACTTATTTTGATGGCAATAGAGGGACCCTCTAGAGGTGAATCTTGTGTAACAGAGGACGAATTAGAAGTAAGTTTCTTCAATGGTTGGTGAAGCCCTCTAATAGTGGGTTCTTGAATTTTTTAGCGGTGGGTCATGTTTTATATTTTCGTGGACAGTAGTAGGGTAATTTTTGGGGAAGTCTGCCAATGGTGGATCTGAAATCACAAGTGATTCATTTCACTACAATAGTATAATACAATAAAAAAAGTAAAAATTATCAATAAAAATAGAAATTTTATATTAATTAAATAAAAACAAAAAAAAAATTATAATTAAAATGTAATTTAATTATATATATTGAAAACAACAATTAGTGATTAAACTAATATAAGTTAAATTTATAATTATAACATGATTAAATAGTAAACTTATAAAAATAGAGTTTAAATAAAAAATAAAAAAATAACTTATAAATTATATAATATTTTAATTTGATAAATAAATAATAATTAATTTTTTAGTTAATTAATAAGAAAAATTAATATTTATATCAAAATTATTATTAATATATTAAAATGAATTTGAAAAAGTTATGTGGAGAAAAAATAAGTAAAACGAAATTAATGAATTTTAAAATTAAAAATACAAAAATTAACCTATAATTGATTAATTCATAAATTAATATATAAATTCACGCCAATGAAAAATATTATAAAAATAATGATAAAGTAATAAATAAAATGATAATAATAACAAATACAAGAAGTGATAAAACTTTCTAATTAAAGGTCACATAAAATTCACCAATACATAATCATTTCTCATCCACAAGAAATTACATTTTATTTTTTCATTAAACAAAAACACAATTTTTAAATTTAGATAAAAAAGATTCATGTTATGAAATTTAAAAATAGAGTAAAAAAATTTGTGCTTAAATCTTTTCAAATGAAATTTTCAAAAAAGGGTTTTCTTAAATTAAAATAACTACTAGGAGATACGGGGAATATAGACTCATTCACTTCTGAAGATGGAAATCCACGTATATGAAGCCTCTTATTTAGGTACTCAAATTAAATTCCACAGTCTAATTCTAAGAGTGATAAAAAATTATATATGATTGGAAATAAAATAATAAGAAAAGGAAATTTCAGCTTCCACTTCAACCAACGTTTGAAAAAAAATCGAGGATAAAAATTTTATATCTCTTTATTGATACAACATAAAAGATATTCATACTAGTTAATTTTCTATTTCATTATCTTGGTTCAAGATTCCCTTCACCTTAATGATCTAATTTTTGACAAAATGGTACTATATATATTGTTTAATTTTTTTAATATTTTACCTACCAATAAAACCTAGGAAAAACACTATGTAGATTCACTTATTTGAAATGTCCTGAGGGATTACACACACACATCCAGTGCCTAATGTATCATATATTCACCATTGGTTCCCATTTTTCCATTTAACTTTAGTTCCAATGGACTTATGAGACTACTATTTCAGTTATCTCCCTAGGGTGCTTACATATTTTTAAACCATATATATGATTCCGTGTTGTCTGAGTTCATGTTTCCCATTTCATAAATTTTTGTTCATAATTACACATATAACTATCCTTATCACTGTCATTATTAGTTACTAAAAAAATATTCATTTAAAATAGTGTGAAACTCCACTCAATAAAAATACTTCCAAAAAAATTTCATATTCAATGAAACTCTCTACAACAAGTAAGTCATTATCCATTATGCCAGAATGAATTTAGGCATATAACGAAGCATAAAGAACCTCTTATTGTGAAATAATTTTTAAAAAAATATGACCCATTTCTTATAAGAAATTCTAGAGGGATTTTATGGGATTTCGTTAAATCAAATATTTTCTTAGAATATGAATACACTCTCCCCCACACCTAAAACCCAGTATTATTAAAAAAAATTGAATAATAATTTGGAAGAAAAAAAATTATTTTTAAATTTCAAAAGATGTTTGAAATTTATATATTTTAATTGAATGTAAAAGGGTCACAATAATGTTAAAATAATATTAATATTACCATAATAAATAATTTTCAACATGTTAAATAAAGTCATACATTATAATTGAATCAAGTGATAAGAATTTTTTAGTTAAGTTCATATTTTATCCTGAAAAATATTTAGCACAAAGAGAATTGGGTGTAAAAAATTATGAAAGTTGTTTAAATTATATTTTCATCATCAATAAAGAAGTGTATTCTAAACACCCAACAAGAAAAAACAATCATTTTCCATTAATTATAGACAAGAAGGGGTAAAACCCCCCAACACAGAATTTCATATTGGGAGAATATTTAAAAGTACTGAATGTGAAATTTCTAGAAATACATTAGCATGAAGAACAGTTCTTGCACAGAGAATGATAAAAACCTACCAGAATAAGTAAAAAATTATGAGATTAAAATAGAGAACTTAGTTGATTAAATTTTATCCAGTGAGGCTTAGGCAAGAAAGTCCATATGATCTAAAGGGAAAAGAGAAAACATTCCATCTGTAAACATCATAGAAGGATCCTTTTTAATGTAAAAACTAACAAGAAGACCAGGAACATATATAATGTACAAACCAAGAATACAAAATAAAACATTAAAGTAGCACACTATTCCAAATAAAACAAAATAAAAAAATGGAAAAAATTTATTCTTAATAAAGAAAAGGTAAACAACAATGAAAGGGAATGGGTTGACTCCAATGATACATTTCATTTAATGTATTTAGTTAGACATTCCTAGTGAATAATTATAGTTACTAGGTGGATGTGTTTTTAAATTCATGAACCACCACATCAATTTTTCTGATTTGTTTTTCGGTGAATGTAAATGTTTATAGGCTATCCGTAATTGAAATAAACTCTCTAATATCTTATTAGTTGATAATTTATCTATGAAACAACCTTTATCTTTAAGGGACTTCCAAAGGTATTCTTCAAGTAGATAGGAAGATTTATCAACCAAGTTCACTTTCTTATTTTTTTCCATATATTATGTTTAGGGGGAAAATAAATAACTTCATTAAGTTATTCAATTAAGCTTTTAAGCACCAAAAAGAGAAGGGATTATCAAAATCACTATTGGAATTTCTGTGTTCCACTTAAATATTAGGTTTATATTTTAATTTTTTTGAATTTTTGGTTAGGCAAAATGGTTTAATAGGTGATCCTAGGGGTGTTTCATTATTTTCATTTCTTTTCACATATTCAATGCAAAAATATTAAATTCATGGGTTTTGTGGATAATTTATAACTAATTTGAACTACAAGGATAAAAATAGTAATATAAACACATTTAGAAACATTAGAACTAAATTGAAACTATAATTATAAACTACTTTAAATATCTAGATGGTATTATAAACCTGATTCAGTTGAATAAGGGGGAAAACTGTAGGGAAAATAATCTGTATGACCATTAGTATATTCGTGTTTGAACAAATTATAAATCTATTGTAAAAAATTATTATCTAAAATCAAGAAATTATCAATATTCTCTTCTATAAAATTAACTATGCTTTAATCATCCAATGCATGCGTGATCTCTCCTTGATGTTTAAATGTAAAAATAACACTCTCTAAATAATCGTTTCTTGAATGTTACATTTTATTTTTAGTGGGATAAATGTTCATTCCAGATTCAATGAATTCATATTCTATAATTTTCAAAATTTAAATAATATTCTCGAGGTTGGTCAGCACTATTTTCCATCGTAGTTTGAAAAGAAATTTAAAAATATATAGTGAAAGGAAAAAAGATATGAAAAATCCCAAATCATTCTTTATAACATATGAAATTCTCTAATCTTTATAATTATACATCATCTCCAATTTTATTTTGATTAATGTTTTAAAAGAGTGAAGAGTTGTTTTCAATCCCAGTTCAATAATTTCAGAAACAATTATATCTATGTTATTGTTATCTTAAAAAATATTCCCAATTTCATGTTCATTTTCATTAATAAAAATCTTAATAAATTTTGGTGAAGATATTTTTACATTTAAATTCTCATTTTCTACATACTTCTCAACCTAGGAAATAACATTTTCAAAAACCCCTAAAATTGTATACTTTTTGAAATCATGTAACAAGTAATGAATGAGATATTCCTCTTCAATATATATTAATTCCCTTACAAAATTTTCCAACTCAACTCTATTTAGGTAATTTATTTTTATATTATTTTTTTATTCATTATCTATAGAGTTGGTTATTTGAAAAGTTAGTTCTTATTCAGATTCATATTAATCCCAAAACTAATTTAGTTTGTCAGTTATATCCTTGTGATACTTCTCAATCCCTTCTTAAAATTTTCCACAATCAATTTCTTCATCACTAAATTAATGTTGTTTTTTATTTTTAATATTTTCATGCAACGTGCATGATCCATTTTCATTTTTTCGATATTTTGTTGTGTATTTTATCAAATTCATAAAATTTTAAAAACATATTTGACAACATTTGTTCTAGTTATGAACAATATTTGGATTTAGAGACATAATATCCACTTTTTTATTCATACAGTTCATGATTTTGTGGCCATATATGGACACACTAGCAAGTAGTGTGCCCATAATTTCCACAAAAGACATAAATAAATTCAATATGTTGAATCCACCCCCTTGATGCTCAATTTTTTAAACAGAAAACAAAAAAAAAGAGGCAAATTTCTCTAAAATCATCGAACTCAGTAGTGAACAACACCACCTAAACAATTCAAATGAAGGCTATTAAACACACACACACATATATTTAAAACTAGTTGAATATTGAAATTCAACTCATATAGAAAATTAATTGGGAAATTTCTTAAATCATAATTTTTAAATTTTCAAATGAATTTATCATAAAAAATGAAATTTTTTATGTTTCAAAATAATTCTCACCTGAGGCATTCCACGAAAATGATGAAAAAAATATAAATGCACTCCATTAATGCATGAAAATTATTAACAATTAAAAACCCTATTATATCTAATATTTTGGTAGTATGGTCTTGATCCCAAGGGCAATCTAAATGTGTTTGTGTGACTACTATTTTTTTAAAAACCAATCCACTGTAAATGGTGGATGAAAATAATATTTGTTTCTTAATATTCCAAATGAAAATTGTTTTGATGAGACTAATATTATTTATAGAACCAGATGACAATAAAATATAATGAGACAATGATAACAAAAAAATGGGATGAAGCAATTAGGACAGAAGAAAGTGTAGCAATTAGGGGAATTAAAAACTGACTAACATAAACAGATCTATTAATTCACTTAAGTTTAATTGAAATAACAACCTTCAAAAAGGGTATCTTTAACCTCCCACTCTAGGATATTAAAAACTAAATTTAATATTTCTTGATGTTTGAAAGTTCATGAAACATAAAATGTAATTGAATTGGAAGAATATTCATTGGAAAAAATCTTAATAAAATATACAATGTTTTTAAAAATAAAGTAATTGTAATAAATTCATGATAAATCTCTCAAATTGAACATAAATTTTTGAAATTTAATATGAGAGTTATGGAAAAATCATAAAACAATCAAATCCCAAGTCTCCAATTGATTTTGAAAGAAAAATTGATCTGAAGAAGTGCATGAATTGGTCAGAAAAATATAAATTTTTGAAGCACAAAAGACAAAGTAACATATCATTTTCAAATCATGAACTACCAAATCAATTTCTCATGGATGAAATAAAATAAGAGGGAGAATATTTATCCCTTAATAAATGGAATTAGTTAGTCTTTATCTTCTCCTAATTCTCCATCCCTGGTGTTTTGGGATTGTATATCCCAATCACACTCCATAACAACCAATAATCTATTTAATGAATAATGTGTAATTTCTCCCTCTATTACAATGTTCCCTAAAATATTAAATCATCCATGGTTTTTTGGTTCATTATCAGTACCTTTCACTAACACAGTTTAGTCTCTAAGTCACCAAACATGTTGCGTCTTCTTCCATAACCCCCTTCCGTTTAGAGAGCCTCTTCTGACTGAAAATGAACATCCATTGGTATAAACATACAAATCCAGATTCAAAAAATAAATCAAAATTTATTAATTTGTTTTATAATTAAATTCTTATTAAAAAAAATTACATAATTATTTATAATTAGTGTTATAATTAATAATATATATATTAAAAACTAAAAATTATAAACAGAATAATTATCATGTAATTTTATATTAATAAATATTTTTATAAATAATTTTAATTAATGTTTAAATATAAAATTTTATATTTAAAAATTAATAAATAAAATATTATTATAATTATAATTATTATTATTATATTATTAAATTTTATTATTTTATTAACTTTTATTACGTGTTTAACTATTAAATTTATTTTTTTATTCATAAATTAAAATGAAAATATTTAAATTAAAATATATTCAATAACATTATTCTTTAAATAAGTTATTATTCTTAGATAAAAATGTATTAATTGTAAAATTAATTTAATTTATTTTTTATTTATTAATTAATTAATTATTTTATTTAATTGTTATCTTTTTATTTATCTACTCCCACATTTTTTTCATAAGTTGAGAAAGAAAATCGTCTATAGCTCCAGCCTTGAGGAGCATCACAGTGAAAAGACATCAGCTAAACAGTCAAGGGTTTAGTTATTGGCTCTCGCCTAGAAGATAGTGGATACTAGGTCTGTGAGAGGTGGTAAGTAATTTTCAAAACCACTGCTTTGGTCTTCACAGTGATTCAGAGCTTAGGTGGTGGCGATTATGACATCCAGATCAGTGGTGTATGCAACAGATGGTACGCGAGTAAACAACTTATTCGACATCAAATACGAGTGGAGAGGATAGTTTTTGGTGTAGCAATTATCCTCAATGACATTCCCTTCCTCATAGATAGTGTTGACGGGCTTCTTCGGGATGGTTTAGTGTATAAGGGGTTCTTTTTCTAGATCATGTGGTGGTTTGGATTAGTTCTTCTTGTTCTATCTAGTGCAATGTTGGGCCATATTCTAGATATATTTCCCTTTGGTCTCAATCAATGAATGTGGTATTATAGAAAGATAAGAAGGATAAATCTTTTGATTCAGCTGATGGTGGTAGAAGAGGCAATAGTTCAAGAACCAATGGTTTATTTGGGGGATAACTCCAAACCGTAGGTCGTTTCGGCAGTGACTCACCCTAACAATGGGTCAAACAGAATAATAGGTGTGAAATGATGGTGGTTTGTTTTAGTTACAAGTGATTTGGGGGAAGTTCTTTTATTTGACGGTAGTTAAGGTACACTCTGGAAGTGACTTGATTAAAATAGAGGAGGGGATGGTGGTTGGTAGCTTCAACAGTGGGTGACGTCTGCTAATGGTGAGTGCCTGAATTTTCTAGAGGGGTGATTTTTTCTATTTTGGTAGAATTTATTGGAGAAATAGTAGGTTAATTCCTCTAATGGTGGATCAAAAAACATCAGTGACTTGTTCCACTATAACAATAAAAAAAGATTAAGAAAAATCAACAATTATCAATAAAACATTAAATGATAAATTAATTCAATAAAAAAAGAATAAAAAATTTATATTAAAAAGTAATACGATTAATTAGATTGAAAAATTGAATTAAATAATAAATTCAAATAAGTATAATGTATAATCATAAACTTATAAAAAATTAAAATTGCAAATTATAATTCAAATAAATTAAAATAAAAAAATAAATGTCTAAAAATCAAAATTAAATATTATTTTAATTAAGTCAATAAATAATAATAAATTTCATAACTAAAAAAATAATATATTTTCATGAAAATTATAATTAAAATTTAAAATGAAATTATAAAATAGAATATAGAGATAAGTAAGTAAAATAATTAATGAATTGAAAAACTAAAAAAATATCATAAAAATATTAATTAATAATTTAAACTATAAATTTTATTCAAGTGAAAATATTACAAATAATGCTGGAATAATTAATTAAATGATGAAAAAGTTAAATAAATAAGTGGTAAGTGTGTAAATTAAAGGTCACATCAGCATACAACTATTATTATCATCAACACCATCCTCATAAATACAATTATATTCACTGTAAAGATATACAAAATGCTATAAATTGGGAGAGAATAAAATAAATCTGGAATCTATAACTTTATAAAGAAATACCACTCTAAAGTACTCTCCTAAACATTAAAATTCCTCCAAACAATAAATAATAAATAAATTAAGTAGAATTATAAAATTATCTCTTGAGGGCCATGAATCTAAATCATGTACTGGAATGTTTAAGCAAACCCATCCAACTCTAATTCACCCCAACAGCTGCACATGAGAAGGATAAAAAACACAATTCTTAAACTATAAAATATAAAACACATATTCATCTTTTACTAACTAATGTGGCAGTGAAAAAAATATTATATGTCTCAGATTCCTTGAAACACCAAAAAATTCTTAATATAACTTAGATAAAACATACTCACACAACCAAACCAATACTTCCCACACCATATCAAAACTCACAAAGAAACATGACCAAAAAACATAAACTCTGACAACCTATTCCCTTAATCTATATAATAATTATTGATACTACTTATTATTCTAATGATATATTGAATCAACTTAATACACTCAAATGGGATATATAATAACTCATGACCTACGATGAATCCAATTTTGATATTTGGAAATTTTTGAGACATATTAATTTATATATATATATATATGGGGTATTATTTACAATTAGGGTAGTGTTACGAGTGTGGGAGGACCAAAAATATATATATAGAAAACATTAAATACATCAAACCATACCAACACATATTCCTATAAATAATAATTTTAAATGATTAGATTTTTAGATGGGAAATCTAAGACTACTGTTAGATCTGAAACATAGGGTTTACCCTTGGTGTGAACTATGTTTTATACGAAATTAGTTTCATGTCATTGAGTAGTTGATGGAGGGTTTATTATGTAAATTAAATTCTAGATAAATCTAATATATTAACTTTTTTAAACAAGAATGAATTCAAATTTAACCCTTATTGTTGATAATCTACAAGGATATCAAAATTACCTTAGTTGAATGAGATATAAAGGAGATGTCACCACGAGGTACCATCGATGATTAACTGAATTAGGATAATTAATAAACAATCATATTTATGCTAGGAATCAAAACATGTTCTTTAGAAAGTTGATACCTAAAATATAACCAATGATGAGGATTCATACATGGTTAAAAAATTGAATATTATGGGGAAATTAATTTTAGATCGATGGAAGACCAAAAAAATGAGATGAAAACATTCCATTCAACAAAAATTTGACTACAAACCATGTATTTTAGAGGAACAAAAACCATGTATCCCAGATTTTTTAAAGGATAGGGTTTCTAATAAAAGTTAATTATCACATGAATATGTTGTGATCACCCACACAAATTGAATACACCAGACTAGCCAAGATTTATACAGAGAGTACACACAAAGGACCCTAAAAACCCCTAAACATAATGTATTTTAACCTTCACATGTCAAGTGTAGATGTAGGGTATGAGAATTAGTGGAATGGAAATTAAACCCATTCCAATCTAACGAATTTAACATTTATTTTTATTTTATGGTTAACCGTCTCATATCCTTTTCTTCATGATTCATATTTGGGACCCCATGTATCCTATTCTAAGAATAAATTAGCATTGGACAAGATGGTGGCCATAAATTTTACATATGATGTGAAAATTAAGGTGATGTGATGAGAATCCACATCAAGAAACTCTTGGATTACAATGGATCTCATTTATGATAATCATAGTGATTCTGAGGTTAGTACTCCCCAGACAATAGGATTTTTCTGGGCATAGGTCCCCATGTTGTATGTACTTGTTGAGTTGACATTTATCAATTTTATTGGTGAATTAATTCTCTATAATGGTTTTAGAAATCCCCCTCCATTGTACTCTAGTGGGGAGAGTTTCATCAACTAGATTTTTTACTCTATTTATAGTAGTATCTATCAGCAAGGTGAGGGTACACTATTATGATTTTTTTGAGGATTCACATACTGCTGGTATATGGTGATGGGATATATGGAGCTGTATATAACCTCATCCTTATTATTTCCTTTTCAATAATGATATTCATCATTCTTTTATTGGGGTTTCTTTATTATCATTCCTAAATTTGGGTTTTCTCCATCATTGATTTTTTGGTTGAGCTAAATATTACATTCGATTACTTCTGATTTGGGTTTTGGTGTGTCCAAATACGTTTTTATTTACTCTCCCATGAATTAAATTTTACCAAAAATATCATGTCTTATGTATATGAAAAATATTTAGATGATTTATTTTATGGTACAGGAGTCACTATATCTTAAAAATACAATGTGATGGTGGTTTTAGGTTGGGGGTTAGTATCAGAGATCATGATTTGAGCCTTACTCCTCATTTTTTGTTAAGTTGAGACACAATTTTATTATTATTCAATGTGAATATTTCTATTTTATAACATATATATATTTATATTTTTGTAAAATGGTTATTTTTTAGGTTATTATATGAATATATATTTTCATAGGTTAGTGCAGTCATTTATGTTGCATGGTTATGATGTACTATGATATGTTTGTATGTGTATAGGTTCATTAGGATAAGGCCTATCATTTTTGATAAATTCTTAGTCAATGATAGTCAACATCCCCTGATTGATTTGATGTTTTCTTTTTGTGACATAGTCATCTTCAGACCAGTCTTGATGGGGCCCTAGTGGTCTAGGTCTTGAAAAAGTGCTATCATAGATGTTATGTCCTAGGGATGGTTTTTTGTATAAGATATGTTTTGAGTATTGGATTGGGATCTTTGGGAAATTATTATAAGGTATTTATGGTTAGAATCTCAGGCCATGTAAAATAATAATGGTTTGATGAATGGTGTATCCACTAACTTGGTCTCTAATAACCTACTTTTTTACTTTACATACTAAGACACCAGTTGCAAGGAAACCAATGGTACATGCATCTTATTGGAACATTTCATTGTATTCAATGTATTTCTTGAGTTTACAACCAAGTTATAATCATTTAACCTTGAAAAAACTTGTTAAATTTTAGGATGCCTAGGTGTTGAAGACCATCTAGTATTTAGGGATAGGGTCATGATGTCGACTAGTCTAGTAATGATGCCTTAGTGAATAGCCCTCTCTAATAGGATTCACCACTTGTAAGGCAAAGGGAGATTCTTAAACATGATAACAGGCTTAGGGATATACCCCTAGTAGTCTGGTATTATGTTCATCTATATGTTTATTACCTGATTATTCTAGTGGGACATGAAAATATTAAGTATAGAATAATAAAATTTCACAAGTTTCATTGACAATTACTACTCAGATTTTCCAGTGATTTAGATCCTCAGGTAGTAGAGGATTGGATTGAGTTGTTGGTTTTGATATTTTTCGATCATACAGAACATTACTGATTATATTATTTCTCTTAAAACATGTATTAACCATTAATTTTTAGGTAGCTAGTGATTTATTGTCACCGAGACACATTATGAGTTGAAACTCTCTTGGGAAGAGTTTCCGTGACTTTTTATAAATTACTACTATTATTGGAAATTATAGTTTGTGTGGATTTAGGAGATCCTATAGTTATAGTAGGGATAAATTACTATTATAGGGTACACATTATGGTCCACCAAGATCACGCTCTGCTCTCTCAACATGGTTGTATATGGATACTTTTGAGAAAAGTTGATTCAGGGAGGCCGCGAAAGGGATATTTGAGCTAACATATTATCTATATTAATTATCACTAATGTAATTGTTCTTGTGATGTATATGGGGATAGATTTATTCATGTAAGAGGAGTGTATGGTAGCCTCAGCTAGATGTGAACACGTATTTATCTTGGATGGATATTCTTATCGGGAGAGAATCCATTATTTCACACATTTTCATATAATGTGAACTGATGCTTGGTGAAGTGATCTTCACGAGGAACATCTTGGTTATTACAACAATTATTTATGAATTTTTATTGGGTATATACTAGATGCATATAGTATGTTCCCATATATACTTCAATAGTTGGAGAGTTTGTTGTGTGGAGAAAAATGTGGAAAGATTCTCTTTTAGTGGTGTGAATTTCTGATTTGTAGGCTGAATGGGGAAAACGAGCAAGAAGTTGCAACATATGTACCATCTATTTAGAGAGATTGCCCCATGTATTAGTAGTGTCTTCATAAATATCTCTTCTAATGGGAGCATAGTAATATATGAAAAACATCCCCAAAGATGTTTTTGAACTACCTCTGATGTGGGATATTTACTACCATCGATCTATACCCCAGTATGACATTGACATCTTATATGGAATATTGGATAAACTTTGATGGACTCTTAGAGATGATGGTGATGTTAGAGAACCATCATGAGAAGGGAATTATCAGGCCAAATGTTTCCCCTCGACTAGCTCTAGTTATATTCACTAAGAAGTTTGACGGGAGATTGATTCATTGAACTGAATATCGATTCCCTAATCTTGTGAAGATAAAAATAAGTAAACCTCAATGAGGATCAATGATCTCTTTAATTGGCTTAAATATTTGAGATGGTTCTTTAAGATTGATCTTGTGTCCAGATACCACCTATTGAGGTTTCATTGTGAAGATATACTAAAAATAATATTATTTTTTCCCTGTAGTATTTATGAGTTCTTAGTGGTTCCCTTTGGTGTGATTAATTCCCCTACTATCTTCAGGGATCATAAGAACTAGGTCATCCAGCCGTTCTTGGATTGGTTCGTGGTTTTATTTATCAATGACATTTTGATTTAATTTTTATTTGATGGGGAACACATAGAATCATTGAGGATGGTCCTATACATATATATATATAAAAAATTACACAATAATCTCTCAAATTATGAGTTATATATTTGAGACTTTAACATTATAGAGAATTCAATCTCTGAACATGTTGTAGCTATAGACCATGTGAATATAGATGTAGTGAGAACTTGGGACCCACTAAGGAATGAATCCGAAGTTTGATGTTTCCTCTATTTGGTTGGGTAATATTATATGTTTTTGGTATAATTTTCTTTGATTTCATCCCTTTTGAGTACATTGACATGGAAAGGGTAGCCACTCACCTAGACTGGGACATTTCATAAGGCCTTCCAAGAAACGAGGTAGAGGTTGACTAGTGATCCTATTTTGACACTACTAAATGATTATATTAGAGTACATAGTTTTCATAGATTTTTCTAGAGCAGGGATCATGTTCATGTTAATGTATAGGTATGTGGCAAGAGATTTCATGTCAGACTAGTAGATACCTCATGAGAAGAACTAAATGAATCTTGAATTATAGATGGGATTAATGGACTTCACTATTAACATGTGCATGAATTTTCTTTTAGATATGAATTTTTTTACTCAAACCACTAGAGTCTCAGGTACATATTTCCCTAGAGAGAACTCATCTAGATAAAAACACATTCTTTAGAGTCCTTAAATGACTATGACTTAAATGTAGTCAATACTACACCAAATGGTAATGTGTTTGAGAGTCCCTTAACATTAAATCCCAATATTTCATGGGGGATGATAATCAATGAAGTTTTTCTTTTTTTAAGCTGAACCTAGTGGAGGAGAGAGGGAAGACATATTTACATTATATGGTAGTGACTCCACTACTTCATCAAAATGTGATAGAGGCTTAGTTGGGAGTCATAAAATTTGATGTTCTATCTGTCCAAATATCATTAGAAGATTCCCTTGATAGATTTTCTGATACAGGGGAGCATGTAATTCTTTACCAAGGAAGGATGACAGTCCCATTCTCGTTGTGTGATATGTTGCTGAGTGATTTCAATAACACTCACTTGGTTGTATATCCTAGAGAAATAGAGAAGTTAAATAACCTTCTAAGACATTTTTAGTTGTTAGTTTTGAGGCATAATGTTAAAAAACTTGTTTCTTGATGCCCCGCATGCTAGAAGATAATGGTAGAAAATCAGGTTATAGCAGGATTTAATCAACCTATTGGGATCCCATAGTGAAAGTGAGATAGAATATAAAAGTATATTGAGATGGGGAAAATATATATAGTGAAGTCTTGTGAGACTATTTGAGTGATTGTTTATCGACATAATATTTTCAATTAGTTTCATTCCATCTAGGATTAGAGCTTAGTTGAGAGTTTTGGATGTTTTTATGAACATGAGATTATCCTGTTTCATTGGGGTACAGTTAATGATTGTATCTAACCATCAATTAAATTTCAAATCATAGTTGTGGAGATCTTTTCAAGAGTCTTTCTAGACCTTTTAAGGGATGATAACAGTGTTCCACCCCCAGATAGATGGTCAGAATGAATGAACCATCCAATTTTTTACTATTTGGGGAAAGGTTACAGTTTTGAATTAATAAAATTTTCGAGGATCTCATTACATTGGTGTAGTTATCTTATAATAAAACTCAACACCATAATTTTTGATTGAAACCATTCAAAGATCTATAAGAGAGACCCTGGATGTCACTCTTGTGATAGATAGACAAAGGTGAGTAATTACTGAGCTGGTTTAAGAAATAACAATGAAAGTCGAAATTATATTTTGGTGAATGATGTATGCTAATATTAAATAGAAATATTATATAGACCGATATTTTAGTCCTTTGGAGTCTGAGAAAAGAGTCCATGTGTTTAGGAATCTCCCACCATAATGTATTTATCGAGCATTGGTAGAGCGATCAACATATCCAAAAGGTTCATAAATCCATTCTAGATACCTCACAGGGTTGGATAAGTTTCTTATTATCAATCCTAGACCTAGTAGTTGGACTAGGATTATGATTTCATCCATTTTTCTATGAAAAGAAGATACATCTATGAACTATTACATGTATTTCATTGGGGAAATATGGAAATAGAGAAAAAATAAATCTTTTCAATGTACCTAGTATTAATTGAGGATTAGAAGGATACGATTCCTCATGGGTTGTATATCTTTCTAGTTTAATTTATATTAAAGCACGCGAACCTTTAGAAGAGATCATGGGAGCATGTGAGAAGATGCGGGCTCAGTACCATCTCCTTTTGAGTAAGTATTTTTGGTTGTAGAAACCCCTAATGATGGGGATAATTTTACCACCAATGTTTTGATGTTTAGAACCATTGTATATTTATATATATATATTAATGATTTTCTTCAAATTTGGCATAGTGTTACGTGTGTCATAAGTCCCCACAATTGATATATAAAAAATACTAAATAAATTAACAAACTCTATAAATATACTTGGAAATAATGATTTTATCAACGATTGAAGTATCATAGTGGAGAAAAAAGATTATCGTTAGATTTGAAATATGTGGTTTACCATAGGCATAACATAATTTTTATAATAAATGGGTTTTAGGACATTGTTCTGTCAGTGGAAGAAGCATTAAAAAATAAAATAATATATTTACCAAATTTATATAATATTTGACCTAGGATGAAAATATATATTAAACATGTTATAGAAAATCAATAGTGTTAACAACATAACCATGGGTGACTGAGATCTAGAGAAGACATCCACATTAATGACTTTTAGTGATGAAATCAATAATGATTTATGATTTATGATAAGACTTCTAATATATTCATCACCTACAATAGAGTTCTTGGATCTTAGTAAAAATGATATATTAGAATTTTTATTCATCAACGATTGATCTAATATCATGTTTTGATTTTTTTTTATTTTCTAATTATTTCCCAATTATTTTAGATTTTTATCATGTACCATTATTTTTCTTTTGATATTTAATTTTTATCCCTCTATTATTTCAGCGCTATGAATTTATAAATTTTACTGTTAGGTTGCAATTTAATAATAATAAAAAATATTCAATATAGTAACCAGTTTTTTTAATGATGTTATTCAATTGAATGCATATTATCTAATTATGGGAATTTAATTTTCTACCACAATTAATCATATTATTCACCAAAAACTCCATTCTGGGTAGTGGTTCAACTATTCCCAGTGTGGTTTGAATGGAGATCGGACACCCAGATTTTTTTATGTGAATGTCGAAAAATATAATGATCAATATTCATTTATACTTTATTTTTGAAAAAAAAAATTAAATGTATATTAAAAATAAGATGGATTTCCCGAATTTTGGGATACAGATAAAGAAGATAATGTTATTGCAAAATATAAACATGTTCTTCAGGAAAGGGATTGATATAATCAAACCATTGAAGAGGATTTATCCTTGATCGACATAAATGGTAAATATTTGTATGATATTCATGGAATATGGATTAATGATTGATTTTAAAGGATGAATAATTACCATTATTTTAAAAATCCACCTACACATCACGTATTCCGATAGAACACAGACAATGAGGTTTCATTTCAGTTTTGGGTAGGGGTTTTAGACTAGGTTAATTATCACACAGATATGTGATAGGACAACATTAAATGTGACGCTACATTGAAAGCCAAGACGTCTACAAGGAGTATAATACCGGGACCCTGAGTTATCCCACATAACATGTGCCTCATTTCACTTACTATATACATGATCCACTACACACTGAGTGGAGTATCTAGACACATGCATGTTTGGACGTGGGATTATGCTCTGTATAGCCAAGAGTATATACCATATACATCACTTAAAAGGTTAAACCTCCTTTATCTTCTACCGAACATATATTTGTGAATAAGTGTTATATTATTTGAATGATTCAATGTATGATGGGATGGTGGCCCTTATTTTGATATATGAGGAATGACCAGAGTTGATTCTAGTGGGATGCTACTTCTAGTAATTATTAGATGTGAAAATGATCAGGTGTCATCATCAAAGTGACGATGGTGTTAGTACTATACTATCATTTAAGGAATATAATGTGTAGATACCCAATATCATATATACTAGAAGAGTCAATAATCCACCAAATTATATGTGTAAATTTCCTCTATTTACATAGTTAATAATACCACATTATCGAGATCTGATGGGGAGTAGTTACTCTACATGATTCAATACTCTATCGGTTATAGTACCAATCAAAGAGGTTTGGTTACTCAATTATAATTCATGTAAGGTTGTGAATAGTGATTGGATTTATAGATGTGATACATGGATCTGAAAACAAAAATCAACACTCTTAGGTACCTGTGAATATTGATATTCTTCTATATTATATTTGGGATTCTTTTATAGAAAAGTTGTTCTTGGGTTTCTTTTCCCTTCCTTAAATTGTGGGGTGAGATGATTGTTAAATTCTTTTTACCCCCTTTGGTTTTTCTAGAATCAGGTTTGGTATGTATATACTCACCCTAAATTATATTTTCCCACATTTTTCATATCTTATGAATTTGACAGACTATTATATTATTACGTTGTTAGGACTACAATATATGTACCTTACCAGTACATGGTGATTGTAGTTAAATGTATGTAGACATTATCAGAGACTCTGAAAATGATTTTTCACCCTATTAGTTGTTTGGTTAAGACTCCGTTTATTTATGGTTTTATCTATATTTTTTCCTTTCATTTTTTTTATATTTATATTGATATAAAATGGTTTTTTAGAGTTTATTACATGTGTATTTTTCCAAATCAGTCAGTGTAATACTTAACCCTACATGGATGCGATGTTCATTTATGTGTTCACGTGAATAGGTTTATTAGGATAAGGATTCAAATTTGGGATATAATTATATTATGAGCTTGTTTCTATCCCTTGGACTATTGGAGTTGGCATTGGTGTGTCAGACTCACCTTACTACCAGTTAATATCAGGTCTTAGTGGGTTGGGTTATGATAAGAACAATCATTGATTCCCAACTACCATCCACCCAACATTAAATACATCTATATGGGATACCATAAAACAATTTCCAAACAATAAAATAATGCTGTAATTTTAATTAAAGAAATTATCCAAAGGTATATTTTCCCCATTATACAATAATATCTAAAATTCATGATAGAATATCCCCAAAAGAATGAATTATTCTAATGGTGTAACCATCTATCTATAGGTAAAATACAATATTAAACCAAAAATTTGGTATTAAGGTATGTCTTAATCCTCTTCATATGCAAGATATAATTTGTATATCACGATCAGATATAATTTAATATGAAACTCTATAAAACATTAACATATTTGAAACATACAACAAGGAAAAAAGAATGATCTAAATACACCTCTATAATGGGTATAAATAGAGTTTAATTTATGAACCAATCCATAATCACTAATATAATGGTAATGAAATTTGGTGAAAGAGGTAACCCATTATAAAATACAGGGATATATACTCAGTCCTATATAGTGTAAAGTCTTAAGGTTATAATGATCCAATAAAAATATTTTTCTCATCCTTTACCAAAATAAATTTGAGGTACATCACAAAAAAATATAACACAATATTCTTCAACCCAGGCCACAATAATTTCTACTAAAATTCTCCGAGCATGTAATACACATCATCATGAATAACCATCAGTTACTGATGAAACTCTTATAAGAACACCTTATTCATATTATAACAATTCAGCAAATTATCCGAAAAATTTTGCTCATACTATGAACCATTATAGGAAACATTAAGTGACGTAAATTGGGTAATATGATGATGGAAAACAAGGGTCTCAGAATTCCCCAACTAGGAGCCAAGAACCTATTCCACCTAAGAATATATCACAAACATTTGATAAAGAAACGTTCGATAATCCTCTATTTCCATATCACAATAAAAATTAGTTAACTCCTCGATCATTCTCCAATAATATTTTAATTTATAAACCAAAACACTATAATATCATTTTTTATATACATGGGATTTAATTTTTGGGATGCTTCTTGAATTTTAAATTCATAAGAAGGCTATTTTTAAAATAATAATCCTAATATAATCATGAGTGTTAAAACACATAGAAGGTATTTGTTGTAATGTATTTTGAGGACTATGATATTAATTATTTGTTTTGAAAAGTTTTGAGAGATTTTGGGTATATAGTTTCATTTTTGATGAAATAGACATGGAGAAATGGTTACCAAAAGATTAGTGATAATCATGAACCCCAACCATACAATGTATTTTATAAAGACAATTTTATATTTAAAACCATGTTAGGTGATCTAACAGACCATGAAACATATATGAAAAATTAAAATGAATGGAACACTAACAAAGTGACATGGTAAGCCTCAAAATGTTTGGGCTACATAGTTGTAGCATATTTTAGAAATATCAACGATCGAGCGGCATGTCTCATTTAATGTGTGAAAATTTCTGTTTCTCCCCCCCTTCCATTAATTAGTTTCAACAATGTTCTATTATTTTCATATAGTATCAACGCCACTCGACCTTCCCTCTAATATCATCTTCCATGGGATTTCTCCTTTGTTCTATGTCTTTTTTGAGTGACATCTCTTGTGTTGGATAGATATTGGAGAGTCTATGAATCCACTATATCCAATTTTGAATTTCATATTTTTTATTTAGGATTTATCTATTTGTTTTTTCTAATATTACCTATTTTTTATGTATTTGTATGGTTTTGTGGTTTCTTACAATTCAGGACAAACTGGATATTGAAAATCAATGTGTGGAATCATATAGGGTTTAGTTTGGTTATACTATTTATATAACACAAAGTATTACATATTTTTCAATTTTATGATTAGTTTAGTAAATAAGGAATAATTTTTCTTAACCTGAAATTAAATTAACAATTTTAAATTGATTTTTTCTTAAATATATTCATTTAATTACTCCATGTGTCTTAGAGTTAGTGATTCTGGGTTATTATCCCTAAGAGAAGATTTGACCTTGGGATTCATTTTAAAATTTTGTGTTATCTTTTGAAAATAAAATTGTATTGGGTAAATGGATTTATGTTGAAATTGTTAAAAAGAAATTTATTTAGAAAATTGAATATTTAGAAATTTAATTTCATGACTATAGATATTGTAATTAGAATTAGAAATTATTTACAGATAAATGGTCTAGTAAATAGATTGGAAAATTTTATAAAATATGATGTAGGTTTATAAATGAAATTTTTTTCATTTAAAATTCCCTTTGGGGAAGTTATGTTATAATTGGTTGGAAAATTACCTATAGGAGGAACTATATTATATGTGTTATTGAAAATTCTTATATGGAATGTTTTTTTTGTGATTCTAAGAAAAATAAATGGGGTGGTTCGAAAAAACATTAAAGAAAAACCCCTATAAGGAAGTCTATGATGAATAAATATAATAATCCCATATTGGATGTTCATAATAACTATTTAATACTTGCTTGGAGGGTGGTCTATGGAAAATATTTAATACAACATTTCTAGGATGTTTCTAAAACATGGTTGGAATTTTAAATGGATGGAAAACACCAGTAGGGGTGGTCTAGGATAACTAAATAATGCTCTATGATTGGAATACTATGATGACTATAGATTTAACACCCCAAGGATTTTAAAATAAATATAGAATGAAATTTTATAATCTATCCATTAAACACAACTTTTCCTCTTCTATGTTTTGAATTTCGAAAAATGGTCCTATAGAGTTGTGTTCAATAAGTCATTTGGAGTCTGATAGAACAAAATTGATTATTGGTGAATTGTAACATATCCATATGAATAGTAATATGAATTTTAATATGAATAGTAATATGACCATTATGAATAGTAAATAATAATATTATTTTATTTTCTTAAGGCAATAAGATAATGAGATCTTAATGAGTTTTTCAATGAGAAATAAAACTAATTGCACTTTAAGATTGTTATTTTCCGAATTTACTATGGCCATATTTAAACATTAAATTAATAATATTTTGAAAATCATTTTTTGAAAATTTATTTCACTTTTGAATTCTACACGTCGAAAAATGGTTAGGGTGAATTTGGGTAATTATTCTGAAATAGTTGATTTTTCAGTGTATATTAAAAAATATAGTCTTTAGTTTCTGTGTGTTTATGACATAATTAATGATGTAATAATGATGTCATAAATCTGGTGGACTTTTGTATAGTTAGGTAATATGTGAGGTGTCCCAAGTGGCTTTAACCATGGGAAAATTCCAAGGGCAAGCCCATGGTTTTTCAAATACCACCCATGAGGTGTCCCTTGGAAATTATTGAAATAATTCCTCACTTTGCCTATAAATACCTACACTTCCCTTCATTTAATTAATTCCCAATTCTTCCTCAATGAATATCTGGACTCATTACCTTCATATTAGTCCTCCCATGATTTCCTCAAGCCCCCAAGGTCCCAACCGTCATGCTCTAAGGGTTACTCTACAAGTTAAGAAAATTTTCAATTTCATTCTTTTTTCCTTTCAACTTATCTTTTATGTGGTGTATCCTTAAAGTGTCCATACCATGTTATTATTTTTATTCTTATTCATGTTCTAATCTATATTATTATTCATTTATGTATAGGTTACCCTTGTCCCCTCTCTTTTTAATATTTTCAAAAACCATGTTGCGTAGCCGTTAGGCTGCCGAATTTATTTCAAAATTATTCATCTATTTTGAGTTCTTTATTTATTCATTCATCATCTATTATTACCCAAGAGGAATTAAATATCCAGAATATTTTATAATATAGATTTTATCATGTTCATGAGAAATTAATCTTCAATCTTCTTCTTTTCCCCCACATGTTAATGTAATTAAAAACATTGACTGTGATGTATCGAATTACCGACATCGTAGATGATGTAATCTCAACATACATTAATTATTTCATGTCTAGTAATGAAACCATTTATATGGTTGAACCAGGTTATAATATATGTGTTATGAATCACCCATGGTTCTGGAATTATTTTTTACTCATGGTTCTAATTTATAAGACAAATTAAGGTTGTTATTATCAAAGAACCATTAAAACGATCTAAACAAACATCATTAATGTTTTAACTAGCGAATAATCATCATCCTATATATCCCAAAATAATTATAAGATCATTTATATATCAATAATTTCATTAATAATATGTATTGATAATTTTGGATGTTTAACCATGTTTCAAATGAACATCCATTCATGGAAACAAGTAAACAAACCATGAAAACCACGGAAGAAAATGTTTCCAAAACATGAAAGTCGAACCAATTAAACCCATAAAAAGGGACATGAATGAACCTAATAAGGTTATACTAAATCAAATACATTTCTAATAGGTTATTAAAATAATTTATTAATAAGTATAATTTCATATTCTAGGAGATTAAGTTCATGATAGGAACATGTATGGAGTTGTGGTAATGGGTTTCTCATCTCACTTTAATTTCTGTTAGATTTTCATTGTTCACCACTTATTTCTTGTATGTGGTATATCTGTACTTACATATTATATATAATAACATGATTCTATTTATATTCATGTTATTAAATGATTCACTTTATGTTCCTTAGGATCTGGTCATTCGATTCGACTGATTACATTGTGGTAAAGAACTTCGTCTCAACTACCTTTTCGTTGTGACTAACTTTGTATTGTGCACCTAATAATCCTTATGTGGTGTACCTACTGCCCATTTGAGGCCACCAATAATTTTGAATGATATTGATAATAAATATCCATAATATCATATCATTTATATGTTGTTCTCTAAACCTTATACTATTTTACATACGGTGTTTATTTTGGAATGTTATTTTAATTATGGAAATAATGATGAATCCGTATACTCTACTCTATAAGGATATTTAAATGGCATATTGATCTTGTTTTTAATAAATTTATAAGTAATTATTTGTACAGGAAGTGGTGGGTAGTGCCTGCTATAGCCCGTCGATGCATCGGTAGGTCTCATGAGACAAAACAGTTTGGCGACAAACCCTTCGAGTTTGTTTCCAAAAATCAGACGGGTTTCTACCCATAGAACTAAACTGTTTTTACAGTATTATGGTTTCATGTTCCAGATACATGAAATAAAATTAATAATAATTCTCTATATTCATTTTTATTTATTATTATTATCCATTAGATTTTCACTATGACAAAATATATGGATGCAGTTTCATTTTTAGTTTGTTAACGGCATTAGTTATTCATTTATTCAATATGCCATCTTGATTATGTCAGATTGTTTGTGAATCACTTATTATTGTACTCATGATTTCGCTATTTGTAACCCTTACTGAGCGTTTGATCTCACCACTTTCATTGTCTACCTTCAATAGGCGATGAAGAGAAGATCTTTTATTGAGTTCCTATGGATGCTGTTTTATGTTATGTATCATATTTTGTAAACATTTTCATTGTAATTTGTGTTACATATATGTATCTAGTTTCTTAAAGACTACTAAACTTATCATTCCTTTGATATTTTCATTCATTCTAATTATTCCAATATCACAAGTAATGCACCAGCTCCAGTCTAGAGGGGTCGGGGTGTTATAGTTGGTATTAGAGGAAGTTTAGTAGAAAACATGGAAACTAGAGTTAGAAATATATAGTAGGGAAGAAATCCATAAGGTAGTATATGAGGATTATCATACAATAACTTCCTAGTATTTTGGTAACGAATAGATTATGTGGATATTTTAAGCAATACGTCCCTGTCTAGATATGAGAAGGTAGAGGTGGCTCCCACATAGATGTATATAGGGGTAAAACATGAAAACACTGCTTTGAGCTAGAATCGAACGGGAACTGGTGCACGACAACGAGCCTTTCTGCACTCTTGGTTATGACACACCCAGAGGGATAGGCTTAGGACAATTCATGTTTTCTTTACAATACATTATGATGGAGTTAATGTAAATATTTCCTTAGTGGAACCATGTTTATAAGATTAGCTATGGATAGAATTTCAATCTTTGTTGAGTGATTTTCTATTTGAGATTCATAAACTAATCTAGTGCATCCCATTATTTAGAAATGGCATCTACTGGAACAATGGGAATCAATACTCATGGTAAATGTAGGGATCTCCCTACTGAGAAAGTCAACACAGTCAACGTTGGAGCAGATCAGATCATGACCATATTGGGACAACATACTCAAGTTGTAACGAATAACCATTAAACACTTGTGTTGGATTGTTTAATGTGTAAGAATCCCCCATTTTTCAGTGGGACTAATAATATTCTGGTTGCTGAGCAATGGATCAAGTCCCTTGAAAAGATATTCATGGCGTTAAGATTCAAGGAAAATGAAAAGGTAGTACTGGTAGTATATTGTCTCAAGGGCGACACTGATCAATGGTGGTCCTATTTTCAAAATACCACAGAGTAAGAAGAGATAGAGGATATGGAATGGAGGACATTTAAGTAAATATTCTACGAAAAATATTTCCCACATGAGCAATGAACTTAAATGAAGAGGAAATTCCTTGGCATGAAACAAATGGAAGAAGTCACCATTGTAGAGTATGAGGATACCTTCACAAGGCTAGCCAGGTATGCCGTGGATTACGTTCGTGACTCAACAGACAAGATTGACCATTTCATTGAAGGTATTAAGACAATTTTTCTAAGGGAATTGGCTTCTTAATCATTTTCATCATATGATAAAATTGTATCAAGTTCCATCAAAACAGAGAAGGAATTTTCTAGATCAAATTTTTTCAACGGAAACCAATATAAAAAGTGGCATTCGGATAAAAAAGGAAAAGGAGAACCTCCATAGAAGATCAAGGGAACCAATAGTTTCCCATTATGCGAGAACTATGGAAAGAATCATCCCATGAAATGCTTGAAAGGCATTGGAGTCTACTCTAACTGGGGAGAAAAGGGTCATTGATCTGAGGAATGAAAGGGGAAGAAACAATTCAATGATATTCAATGCTACAATTTCCGAGAGATGGGACACTATGCAAATGAGTGTCCTAAGCTCCAAGGAAGCATGCCCCAGAAAAATTCAATAGAGAAAGGGAGAGAATATGCGATTACAACCACAAAGGTTGAAGTTCCTAGTGACATGGTGGCAGGAACATTAATTGTTTCTTCAAACATAGCCAACACTTTACTTGATTCTGGATCATCAAATTCATTTATATCCTCTCAGTTTTCCAAGAAAATTAGATATGTACAATTTGATTTAAGAAAGGATTTGTCAGACAAAACTCCCATGGGATGTATCATCGCAACAAAGGCATGTCGACTAGTCCCCCTCCAAACACCAAAACGTGGTTTAGTTTCTAACCTTATCATCATACCAATAATAGAATTTGATATAATTCTTGGTATGGATTGGCTGTCAAATTATGATGTGAGGATTTACTGCAAGAAAAGGAAGATACAATTTTTGAAAATGGTGTAGAATCCATTGTCATTAGGGCAGAAACTTCACCACATGATTCTTATATAGAACCACCTCTAATAGCTCTATTGAATGCAATAAATGGAGAGGAAGATAAAAAAATATCTATTGGAGAGGAAATAAATCTTCAAATTAAATATGTGAATATAGTGAAAGAATACATTGACGTATTTCCAAAGGATTTACCTGGACATCCTCCAGAGAAAGAAGTTGAGTTGTCTATTGATTTAATTCATGATGCAAGACCTATATCAAAGAATCCATAGAGAATATCCACTATAGAATTAGTAGAGATAAAGAAACTACTAGATGTTTGATTGAAAAAGTATTTATTCGACCGAGTGTTTCTCCATGGGGAGCCCCTATCCTCCTGGCCAAGAAGAAATATGGATCCATGAGGGTTTTCATTGATTATAGGGAACTCAATGCTATTACAATAAAGAATAAGTATCCTCTGCCTCAGATTGATGATTTATTTGACCAAATTCATGGATCTTAATAATTTTTAATAATTGAACTTCAATATGGATATCATCAACTGTGTTTGAGGAAGGAAGATATTCCGAAGACAACATTTTGAACTAGGTAAGGGAATTATGATTTTACAGTGATGCCTTTTGGACAGACAAATGAACCCTAAATTTTCATGGATTTAATGAATACTGTTTTCAAGGAATATCTTGACAACTTTGTTGTGGTGTTCATCGATGATATCCTAGTATACTCAAAAAGCTATGAATACCATGTTAATCATTTGCGAACTATTCTGAAAACCCTTAGAAGAAATCAATTATTTGGAAGTTCATCAAGTGCGAATTCTGGACCCAGCCAGTTTCTTTTATAGGCCATATTGTCTCTAAGGATGTTATCTTAGTTGATCATGTAAAGACAAAGGAAATCCAAGAATGGCCCACGCCAACAAACATAACTGAGGTATGCAGTTTTATTGGATTAGCAGGTTATTATAGACGTTTCGTGTAGAATTTTTCCCGACTAGCTATCCCAATAACGAAGTTCACACGTAAAGGGGTTAAATTTGTTTCGAAAAAATATTGTGATGAATGTTTCAAAGAACTGAATAGAATATTATTCAATGATCATATATTGACTCTACCATCGGGGAATGATGGGTTTGTTATTTATAGTGATTCTTCAAAGAAAGGACTTGGTTGTGTTCTTATGCAAAATGATAGGGTTATTGCTTATGCATCACGACAACTAAGATTTCATCAGAAAAACTATCATACTCATGATCTTCAGTTAGCGGCTATAATCTTTGCTTTGAAGATATGGATACATTAGCTCTATGGTGAAAAATGTGAGATTTATACTGATCACAAGAGTTTGAAGTATATTTTCTCACAGAACGAAGTCAACCTGAGGAAAAGGAGATGGCTTTAACTACTCAAGGACTATTATTTCACGATACACTACCACCAGGGGAAGGAAAATAAGGTGACAAATGCTTTGAGAAGAAAAGATCGTGGAGATTTGAATAAGATGAGAGTTGAAAGGGATCCTATTTTCATGGATCTAGTAAAGATGGATATGAGAATAACCATGGAAGGTGAAACATCAATGCTTTTTCAAATGGTTTCCAAACCATCTTTACTAGAAAGGATAAAATGTTCTCAAGCTGATGATGAGGAGTTTCAAAAGAAGATTAAAGCCGTGAGTGATGGGAGATTGAGTGACTTCGTATAAGAAGATGAAATTTTGAAATTTGGGAAGAGACTTTGTGTTCCCAATATACCTGATCTAAAAAGGGAATTGTTGGATGATGCTCATGGTTGAAATTTATCTATACACCATAGTATCACTAAGATGTATATAGATTTGAAGGTTCATTTTTGGTGGGACAAAATGAAGAGGGAGATTTCTGATTTTGTGTCAAGATGTATGGTTTGTCAATAAGTGAAATCTGGAAGCCAACAGTATGGAGGAGTATTGTAACCTCTTCTAATACCTGAGTGGAAATAGGATAATATCACGATGGACTTTTTCATGGGAATACCAAAGACTCCAAGAAGGAACGATGCAATATGGATCATTGTTGATCAGCTTACCAAGTCAGCAAATTTTCTTGCTATAAGATAAGATCTACCACTTGAACATCTAGCAAGACTATATATTAATGAATTTGTGAGACTTCATGGTGTACCCCTATCAATTGTTTCTGATTGTGATCCACGTTTTACATCAAGATTCTGGAAAATTCTTCCGAAGGCCCTAGATACTGATCTTAGTTTGACCACTTCCTACCACCCACAAACTGATGGAAAATCCGAACGGACTATTCAAACATTGGAAGACATGTTGGGGTCTTGATCACTTGATTTTCATGGAATGTGGGATCAGTATTTACCTCTTGTGGAATTGTCCTACAACAATAGCTTCAATTCAAGTATTCAGATGTCACCATATTAAGCATTATATGGGAGGAGATTCCGTACACCAACATGATGGGATGAAGTTGTTGAAAAAAACACGTGGGCCCATAACTGGTTCAAGAAACAACGAATAAGGTGAAGATTATCCAGAACTATATCAAAAATATCTCAATGTAGGCAAAAGAGCTATGAAAATAACCGAAGGAATGATTTGGAGTTTCAAGAAGGTGATCATGTTTTCTTAAAGGAATCTCCACAGAAGGGTATTATAAAATATGGTATGAAGGGAAAGTTAAGTCCCATGTACATCAGACCTTCTGAAATTATGGAACCAATTGGAGCTGTTGCTTACCGTTTGGAAATGACCCCAAATCACTCCAAAGTTCACAATGTGTTCCACGTGTCAATGTTAAGAATGTACAAGATAGACCCAACACATGTACTCAGTTATAAATAAGTAGAACTTGAGCCAGATCTATCATATTGTGAAGAGCCTATCATGATTCTTGATACTAGAGAACAAGTATTGAGAACTCAAACGACTATTCTAGTAAAGGTTCTATGGAGGAACCATAAGATGGAGGAAGAAACATGGGAGCCTGAGGATGAACATCTGGAGTTGATGTAATTTCACATTCTAGTAAAGGTTCTATTGACACTTGATTATGTCTGGTTTAAATAGCGTGTTTTTCCTCTTCTATGTTTTGAATTTCGAAAAATGGACATCTGGAGTTGTGTTCAGTATGTCATTTGGAGTCTGATAGAACAAAAAATTTTTTAGTAAATTGTAACATACCCATATGAATAGAAATATGAATAGTAATATGACCCTTATGAATAGTAAATATTATTATTATTTTATTTTCTTAAGGCAATAAGATAATGAGATCTTAATTAGTTTTTCAATGAGAAATAAAACTAATTGCACTTTAAGATTGTTATTTTTCGAATTAAATATAGCCTTATTTAAAAATAAAACTAATAATATATATAAAATTATTTTTTAAAAATGGATTTCACTTTTTAATTATACAAGTCAAAAAATGGTTAGGGTGAATTTTGGAAATTTTTCTGAAACAGTTGATTTTTCAATGAATAGAAAAAAATACAGTTTTTAGTTTTTGTGTGTTTATGACATCTCTAATGATGTAATAAGGATTTCATAAATCTGGTAGACTTTTTTATAGTTAGATAAGACGTAAGGTGTCCCATGTGGCTTTAACCATGGTAAAATACCATGGGAAAGCCCATGGTTTTTCAAGTACCACCCATGAGGTGTCCCTTGGGAATTATTAAAATAATCCCTCACTTTTCCTATAAATACCAACTCTTCCCTTCATTGAATTCATTCCCAATTCCCCCTCAATGAAGATCTGGCCTCATTACCTTTATATTAGCCCTCCAATTTTTTCCTTAAGCCTCCAAGGTCCCAACCGTCAAGTTCTATGGGTTACTCTACAAGGTAAGAAAATTCTCAATTTCTATCTTTTTGATTTCAAGCTCTCTTTTATGTGGTATATCATTCAAGTTTCCATACCATGTTTGTAACAGCCCAAGATTTTATGAAAAATATTCTTTTTAATTTCACTAATGTCTTGTGTTGTACGCAACACAAAAAGGAGCTTGCACAACACGCATCCTTGACTTGCCTTGCATTACAGGCAATCGCAACCTTCCTCGATAGCGTGTGTAGTACGCAATACTGAGTTTCACGAAACAACGATATGCTATTAAAATATTATTAAAACTAGTCATTATGAATAGTAATAACCAATTTTTAAATTTTAGAAATTTTAGCTCTCAAAATGGACTTTATTTTTGGATTCGGAGTATCGAATTTAGCCTAAGGTGAAATTTTGGTACTTTTTGGATAACTTTCATATTCTGATGAATAGTGAAAATTACTAAATTATAATTAAAAACAACTTTTTTAATCGAAATAATTAATATTGATAAATAATTAATTTGAGTGGTTTTAAAGTATATTTAGAATATATTTTTACAATTTAATACAATGTTGGTCATTGGATGTAATTTCACATTTAAACCAGACATAATCAAGTGTCAATCTTTTGATAGATATTGTTTCTTAAAAACACGCTATTTGTTTTAACAGCGGGATTTAATTATAAAATTAATTAATGTAATTTCTATGTTATGAATTTGGTAAAATAGACTTCATTTTTGAATTCGGAATATGAAATATAGCTTAGGATGAAATTTTGGCATTTTTCTGAAAACATTCAATTTTTGATGAATAGTGAAACCACTAAGTGGTAGGTTAAAAACTGAATTTTGCATAAAACTTAATTTTACCGCTTCTGTGAATGGAATTTCGAAAATCCGACAAACACCGTTAATATCAAGGACTAAAATGTGGTTCAATGAGATAAAAATAATTTTTGGTGAATAGTAACTTTTTACTTTTTTTACCACGGTTAATAGTAAATAGGGTAACTAAGGGTAAATATGATATTAATATTACCCTAACACATGTCCTAATTCTATTGGATAAGTGTAATTCGACCAAAAACAACCTTATGAATATAATATGACCATTTATGTCCACTTGGAATAGATTATGACATTTAATATTATTTTATTTAATGAATAGTTAATATAGTTAAAATCAAAGATTAATAACGAAAACATTTTTAATATGGGGTTATACATAAGATAAATTCGACTCTAAATATTCATTAGAAAGCTAAAAAGATTTCCTATATAAAGATATTTTATTTATAATTTTTAGACTTTAAATAAATTAATTTATTTATGACACAACGATGATGCAGTAATTACCCTTTTAAGGAAATATTAATATAATTGATGTTATAAATGCTCAAATGAATGTAATTTGAGACTTTTTATGAATTCCACTAATTTTCTAGGTTACTATGATATATTAGTGTTTATTTAATCAACTTGGTTTGAACATATAATTCTGTTATGACTTTCAAAAAAATCATATATCAAATAGTGTCAAAATTGAGACAAAATATTTTTTAAATCAAATATTATATTATTAATTGTTATTTTATTCCTAAAAATCTAAGGTTCAGCCAAATGACTTAGATAAGGATATATATATTAATAATAAACAATTTGGGGTTCGTTTGGCATGTTATAGTAAGTGTATTAACCATATAGTGAAAGAAAACAAAAAGACACGGTAAAAGTTAAATTATTTAACTTAGAGTTAAATCTAATTGATAAGGTTAAAATAATACCCTAAACTTGTCTAAATCCTATTGGATGATAGGATTTCGACCCATACCCACTTTAGCTTCGAAATAAGACCCTTTGGAACCATTATAAACTGATTTTTACTTTAATGTAAAATAATATTTTGAGATATTCCTAAGGTGCCCCTCTCCTCCCTTATAAAAGGGTACCTCCTCCCCCTCCTCCTCACACCAATTTGAGCACTTAATCTCGGCCAACCCCTACCAAAATCCCTTCTCCACTTCCCTAGAATAATCTTAGAAGTCCTGGTCTTCTTCAATGACCAATCGTAGTTCCCTAAGTAGAGGATTCAAAGAAGCGTTCCAAAGAAGAGGTAATATCCATTACCGATCTTTTCAATTTCTTTCTTCTTCAACATCTTCTTCTTTAGTTGTTTCATGATAAAGTAATAACATCAGTATTTATTATATACTGATATGTTATTATAAATATTAAACAACTCTAATTAACCTTCTATCCATCCTACGGAAAAAGGAAATCACCGCGCGTGCGTACGTACGGAATACCGTCTCCACGCCGTGGTGTAATCTATTTTCCACCATCACCTTACAAGGATGGGTATAAAGGTGTAATGAGTAACTATATATGATTATTATAAAGTGATATTTATACCTAAATATTATACATACACTTCAACACAATTCCACGACCATGGGAACGATATCATCGCTCGTGCGTACGTACGGACTACCGTCTCCACGACGCGATGAGAATCATTCTCAATGATTAGCCATTCATGAATTATTATAAAGTATATATAATAATTACTAATGAAGTATATGACCTAATAATGATACTGGAATTATTTATATTTATATGTATGTCATCTACTTAATTCCATTCAATTCAATAAGGAAACGAAAACATCGTTCATGTGTACGTACGGACTACCGTCTCCATGAACGGTGTATTTCTTTCCATTTACTGATTTATTATATATGTATATTCTGAATATATATATATATATATATATATATATCATGTTTTATATTCTAGAATGAAGTAATCAGGATCTAAGTAATCATATGAATAATTACAAGTTAAAAACACGAACGACAAATGAGACGATTTTACCCAAAACGCTACTTTAACATGAATTTACAAAAGAACGGGTAATATAAAGTCATAAGTGGACCATATATGATATAATAACAATGAATATGATTCTGGAATAAGTAAATAACATGATTTAAATCATTATACAGGAGGTTCGGACACTTACAAAGCAAGTCGGACCTAAGGTAAGGGAAAATATCACAATCTCATTTTTATCCGAGATTGTTTATACTTTGGTATTTACTGGGGTGTATTTTATCATCCACATACATGTTTCATAAATAATATTATTTCCATCCACCTAAAATTGTTTAAATCCATTTTTACCCTTCGGTGAGTTTTTAGTAAAAGAAATGAAAGGAATCTTTTGTCGTTTTTTGTACGAGGTACTTTTTGACTTTTCCGACAAATGTACGAAGAATGTTTTTTTAACTTATACGGCATGAATGGATTTTTAAAACAATATTTCCAAGAAGCTTCCTTTACAATTTTTCAAGTTTATTTTTAATCATATTCTTTTATTTTAAAGTCGTATGACATGTTATGAAAGGAAAAATGTTTTTGAAGTAGAAAGGATATTTTCCTCAAGAATGGAGTTCAAGTATTTTATCAAAATTATTTTCCATCTAAGATAATAAAAGGGTTCTGTTTTTATCCCTATTATTACATGGATTTGATTATGTTGTGATGGAAATATTTTTATGAATTCCTTTATATTATATGAATTGTTTTATGATGTCATGATGTTTCAAGAATCCCATTTTTGTTACATGTGGTATGCGATGATGTATGATTTATGATTATGTGGCACACATAATAAAGGATTCATTATAAGATGGGTGGGAACTATATCTCCCTCCAATGAATTGGGTAAGGATTTTATATCTCATGAGATAGACATGGCTGGAATGGTAGGTTATACCGGTTCAGTGAAACAGGACTGAAACGAGGGTTACACGATTCAGAAAGGGACTTTGTCCACTAAGATAGTCTTGGCAATGAGTCTTGACTAACAAGAAATGATTCTCTATGAATATGTGTGAATGCCACAAAGTTTCATGTTTTAAGTTATGATTATTGTGATTAAATTTCACTACCATGATTTATCCCATGTTATGAAATTATGCTCTCTTTTGCAGGTTATGATTTCCAAAATGTTATGTTCTTATGAATACGATGTGATTGATATTTCTTTTGTTTAACCTTACTGAGAATTTGAGCTCACCCTTTTATTTTTCTTTTCCCCAGGATATAAAGAAAGGTTTTAGGTAAAAAAAAGGAAGATCTTTATGGGAGATGTTGAAGATCTTTCACCACGATTAGAAGATTTTATTCCGAGTTTCCAAAGACACTAAACTATTACGATCCTTGTGTGTGTGATTTTGTTATGTACTAAGTATTCCGCAAAAGTAATGTAATGTCCATGTATGATAAGCTTCAGGTCTCTACAGTTGGTATCAGAGGAAAGGTTTTGTCAACCTTTGGAAACTAGGATGTGAAAACGTTAGTGAGATCCCTAGAGATATTTCTATTGTATGTCTAGGGATGTCCCTAAGGATAAGTATACGTATAGGATATAATCCTATAACTATGATAACGATCTTATAATTTAACCTAAGATATTAGATATTAAGGGTACTCCCCCTTTACTATGTTGTTTTCCCTAGCATTATTTTGCCTCTCACACTATTCTGTTTGGGTTTTAGAAAATGGCTGGAAACAAGATGATTCACAATAATGGAGGATATGATGGACAATGGAATGATATTCTTCATGAGTAACCAAATGAAATGGGATTTGGATGTCCAAACATCATTATTATGTCGAATCAGCAATCTCATAATATGATCAATAAAGTAAAATTTGGTAAGTTTTCTGACTCGACTAAAAAGAGAAAGATGGAGTTCCATGATGATCATAGAGGAAAGAAAGTTCAATTTCCCCTATGTAAATCATGTGGGAAGAGGCATCAAGGAGAATGTTTCAAGGGAACTGGAAGATGCTTTGGGTGTGGAAAAGAAGGACACAAAGCAAGTAAGTGCAAAGGAAAAGGGTCGGTTAACACCATGGATGAGGATAATGGTATTGCTACGACATCAAAAATGGTTATGTGTTTTAAATGTGGAATGTATGGGAATTATGCAAACAAATTCCCTAAGGGAAAGACTCATGAAGAGAATCAGTATGGTCATATGGGTAGTATTTATGTGGATGATGATGAAGAGACTACAAATGATATGTGAGATGAAAGAATTTTTGAAGCTCGGTCAATGGTTTAAGAATGTAGTGGAATGATTACATTTTTATCATGTGTAATTTTGTATAAGTAATCTCATCCTACTATGGAATAAAGAGACATCTATGGATTGTTACACTGTTGTCTTTCCTTGTGTTTTGAAAGTGTATGATTAATGTTACCAGTATCCATGAAAGGTTATTCAGATATTTTTGGAATGTAGATGATATGAGCATAATGAAGGGATAAGGAGAAAATTAAATGTTTGATAGTATTCATGAGCTCATGATTGATATAAGGACTAAGTGATATCATGGTTTGAGTATATAGAATTTTGAGGATTTTGGTATGTGAAAAGTGTTAACTTTTAACTGCATTCAAGTTTTCACTATGGTTCAATGGGTATTCAAGAGAATACATTATTAAGGACTTTGAATGTTTGGAATGTGACCAACAAAACATATCTTATGATATATGGGGATCGACGATGGTGTTAAATCTCTGGTAATCATTTTCACTATGTTATGAGAGTGGACTGCAGTATTATGAATAAGCCTAAAGATTGGAATGGATTATGTTGGACATAAGTTAGTATTGTTTAAGGATAGAAGTTTTTTTTGATATTATTGATGTGATGTTATAGTATTATAGTTTTAGAAAAAGGACAACCTGCAGGACGGGCGACAGCCCATCTCTTCGGACAAGGCTGTGGGAATCGAACCCACAACCGAAGTGCGACTGGCCTTTATCGCCTACCACTGGCCTACAGGAAGTCCCTGTTTAATAGAAACTAGTTTTATTATATTAAGCAGTATGATATATGAAGTATAAGTCCATTTTAGGAACTATCACTAGTGCAGAAAACGTTTTTTACATCACCATTTTTTACGTCGGTTATATAAAACCGACGTCATAATATGTAAAACGAGGTTTTTTACGTCAGTTATTTAATAACCGACGTAAAAACCTGTGTTTAGTACACCTTTAACGTCTGTTATTTTTATAACCGACGTTATTAATCGCGCGGCTTCGTTTTTTACGTCGGTTAAACATTAACCGCCGTAAAAAACAGAAGCGGGGGGCGTTTTTTACGTCGGTTATTAAATAACCGACGTAAAAAACGCGGTTTTTGAAGGCCTTTTTAGGTCGGTTATTTTATAACCGACGTAAAAAAGGAATCCGCAGATGTTTTTGACGTCGGTTATGGAATAACCGACGTAATAAAACGTGGATTTTGATCCCTTTATAACGTCGGTTATAAAATAACCGATGTAAAAAAAGAATCGGAGGAAGGTTTTTACGTCGGATATTGAATAACAGATGTTATAAATGTTTTTAAAAAAATTATAACGTCGGTTATTGAATAACCAACGTGATAACTCATTTAAAAATTTACCCATACCCGTGGATTGTCATTCGCGAGTTTATCTTCGACAGTCGCGACTCGTCTCTCTCGCGCGTAAACCCGAATCGGCTCGTCCATTTCGTGGGGTTAGATTCGTTTTGCGATCATCGTTTCTCATATTTAATCTCCTCAGATCAATCATCTAAACTCGCAGCACTCAGGTAATCCTCCCACTCATTCGTTTTTTTTTCGCGGATAGTATATATATATATGTGTTGTGATTTTTTTGTTGAAACTAGCTAAGATTCTTCGATTGCGAACCCTTTTAACTCGTTTTGGCACCATAATCTTATTTATCATCCCTAGATCTATTAGTTCGACTTGCAATATTGACTAATTTTATGATTTCACTAATTTTTCATCGTTTTCTATAAATCCCCGAGAGGGTTGGGGCGTGTCCATTTGGATGGGTTTCCCTTTTACAGTTGTTACTACTTTATTCACACACAACCATGGCATAGGTGCATGGATTTGAGATCACATCACCATTTTCACCCCCTGCAAACAAAGTTTCACGAGGAGGACTCGCCAGATTTCCCCTCGGCATGTTAAAAATTTTAGATACCCTCTTTTCAGCAAGTAAAAAATTAACTAGTTTTTTCTTCACTACTTATCCTAAACAAATAAAACCACCATTCTTTCTAGAACCTCTACTAGATCCATTGCATCCATCAACAAACATATTTGGATCTGAAAGCATCCCTTAAGCCTTATGTTCGATGCTAACATCCTTTACTGATCTATAGAAAATATGATGGTCTTCTAAGCTCTCCATTTAAAAGTCAAACCCCACCAATTATTCATCCTCATCATGAGAAAATGGCAGAACATATGAATTTCTGATTCAATCTCTTGGGTCACTAAACAAACATTAACTCCTTCAAATCCACACCTGGAATAGACAACCTAATGTCAAGTTCCTTCTCTATCTATTGAAACTCAGTTCTTCCTCCACACCTAAAAACATTCTTTGAATGGCCCAACTTCTTGTTATGGTAAATTTTCAGTGATTCCAGGGGGTGGGATGGCTATCAAGAGGGTTGGGGGTGTCCAGGGGGGTGTCCAAGGGGGTAGGGTGTGGGGGTGGTGTCCAGGAGGGGTGGGGGGCTATCCAGAGGGGTCGGGGGGTGTCCAGGGGGGTTTACAAGGGGGTGGGTGGGTGTAAGGGGCTGTCCAAGGGTGTGTGTGGGTGTTGGGGGGTGTCCAGGGGGGTGTCCAAGGGGGGTAGGGGGTGGGGGTGGTGTTTAGGAGGGGTGGGGGGGCTGTCCAGAGGGTTGGGGGTGTCCAGGGGGTGTCCAAGCAGGTCGGGGGTGGGGGTTGTGTCCAGGAGGGGTGGGGTTGCTTTCTAGAGGGGTCGGGGGGTGTCCAGGGTGGTGTCCAAGGGGATGGGTGGGTGTGGGGGGCTGTCCAAGGGGGTGGCGGCCTTTCCAGAGGGGTCGGTGGGGTGTCCAGGGGGGTGTCCAAGGGGTTGGATGGGTGTGGGGGGCTGTCCAGAGGGTTGGGGGATGTCCAGGGGGTGTCCAAGGGGGTAGGGGGTGGGGGTGGTGTCCAGGAGGGGCGGGGGGCTGTCCAGAGGGGCCGGGGGTGTCCAGGGGGGTTTACAAGGGGGTGGGTGGGTGTGGGGGGTTGTCCAAGGGTGTGGGTGGGTGTTGGGGGGTGTCCAGGGGGGTGTCCAAGGGGGGTAGGGGGTGGGGGTGGTGTTTAGAAGGGGTTGGGGGCTGTCCAGAGGGTTGGGGGGTGTCCAGGGGGGTGTCCAAGCAGGTCGGGGGTGGGGGGTTGTGTCCAGGAGGGGTGGGTGTGCTTTCTAGAGGGGTCGGGGGCTGTCTAGAGGGGTCGGGGGTGTCCAGGGTGGTGTCCAAGGGGATGGGTGGGTGTGGGGGGCTGTCCAAGGGGGTGGCGGCCTGTCCAGAGGGGTCGGTGGGGTGTCCAGGGGGGTGTCCAAGGGGTTGGATGGGTGTGGGGGGCTGTCCAAGTGGGTGGAGGCCTCTCCAGAGGGTATTTGGGGTTGTCCGGGTGGGTGGGGGGGGGGGGCTGTCCAGAGGGTTCGGGGATGTCCAGGGGGGTGTCCAAGGGGTTAGGGGGTGGGGGGTGGTGTCCAGGAGGGGCGGGGGGCTGTCCAGAGGGGTCGGGGGGTGTCCAGGGGGGTGTCCAAGGGGGTAGGGGGTGGCGGTGGTGTCCAGGGGGGGGTGTTATATCTTACTATATTTTGTTTAAAAAATAATATTCAAGCATATTTTTTAAAATACACATCGATTTGTTTTATATTTCAAAATTGTTTACATTCAAATTAAGATTTTTTTCATATAAACATATATTTGTCTTATCTAAAAAATATATATATTTTTGCTATTTGTTATAGGTAATAATGAGTCGAAGTTGGATTACGACACATCGAATGAGCAATGAATATGAGGAAGGTGTTGATGCCTTTTTGGAATTTGGTAAATGAAATGTTCCAAGTAGTGACATTTTTTTCTGTCCATGCCTGAAATGTCTGAATATGAAGAAGTTGAAAAGTAGAGAGATAAAAGATCATCTGATTTGTCATGGTTTCAATCCGAGTTACAACCCTTGGATTTGGCATGGCAAAACTGGACAGAATGTCACTGATGATAATGAATCGCAAGATGGTAACTCCGATGGAATTGAAGAAATGATTCGTGATATTGTAGCAGAACAAATTGAAATAGAACCGACAGTTGCACGTCTATATGGTGATCCCGAAAAACCATTATATCCGGGTTGTACAGATTTTACGGTTTTGTCGGCGGTGTTAAGATTGATTAACCTGAAGGCGAAACATGGATGGAGTGACAGAAGTTTTACAGAGCTGCTACAATTGATGAAAGACATTCTTCCAAAAGATAACGATCTTCCAGATTCACATTATAAGGACAAAAAAATATTATGCCCGATGGGATTGGGATACAGGAAAATACATGCATGTCCGAATGACTGCATTATATATAGGAAGGAATATGAATTTCTGAAAGAGTGTCCTAAATGTGGGACATCACGGTATAAGGTGAAAAAAAAATCACAAGCTGATGTAGAGATTACAAAGCTCCCTTCAAAGGTATTTTGGTATCTTTCTATAATTCCTCGTTTCAAACGTTTATTTGCTAATTCACATGATGCAAAAAGGTTAAGATGGCATGCTGATGAGCGGGTATGTGATGGAAAAATACGTCATCCAGCTGATTGTCCACAATGGAAGAAAATTGATGCCCAGTACCCTACATTTGGAAATGAAATTAGAAATCTGAGACTAGGCATGTGCACAGATGGAACGAATCCATACCGAACCCTCAGTAGCACACATAGTTCATGGCCTGTTTTATTGGTAATTTACATCCTCTCTCCTGAAGTTTGTATGAAGCGCAAATATGTCATGTTGAGTATCATGATCTCTGGTCCAAATCAACCCGGCAATGATATTGATGTATACTTGTCACCGCTGATTGATGATTTGAAACTGTTATGGGCTGATGGTATTAGGGTGTATGATTCTTATAAAATGGAATATTTTCAACTGCATGCAGTGATTCTATTCACTATAAATGACTTCCCAGCATATGGAAATTTGTCTGGATACAGTGTTAAAGGGCATAAAGAATGTCCAATTTGCGAACAACAGACGTCATATTGTCAATTGCATCATGGGAGGAAAACAGTGTACATGGGTCATCGAAAGTTTTTGCCTATGGATCACCCTTATAGAAGACTAAAAAAGGCATTCAATGGCTCACAAGAATTTGATACTACTCCAAAACCTTTATCCCCAGATTTGTATTTTGAGAGGGTGAAAAACCTTGATGTGACATTGGGAAGGACACAGAAATCTGGTAATGATTGACATATTTGTAAGAAAAGGTCAATATTTTTTGAGCTACCATATTGGAGGTATCATGAAGTCAAACATAATATTGATGTCATGAACGTGGAGAAGAATATCTGTGATTCTTTGATCGGAACATTTCTAGATATTAAAGGAAAGACAAAAGATGGGTTGAATGCAAGGTTAGACCTACTATCAATGGGAATACGTTTGGAGTTAGCTCCCACTCCTAAAGGAAGACAAACATTTCTTCCCCCGGCTTGTCATACATTATCGAAGAGGGAAAAAAGTAGCTTCTGTCAGTGTCTTCATGATATCAAAGTGCCTCAAGGTTATTCTTCAAATGTAAAAAATTTTGTCTCATTGAAAGACTTGAAGTTGATAGGTATGAAATCACATGATTGTCACGTCATGATGCAACAAATTCTACCAGTTGCACTGCGTGGAATATTGCTCATCCGTGTTAGAAAGACTATAATGAGGTTGTGTTATTTTTTCAATTCAATTTGTAACAAGGCGATTGATGTGAATGCTTTGAACATTTTGGAAAAGGATGCAATTTTTATACTTTGTCATTTGGAAATGTATTTTCCTCCAACTTTTTTTGATATGATGGTGTATTTAATGATTCATCTGGTTCGAGAAATAAAGCTCTGTGGACCTGTATATCTTCGTTGGATGTATCCTTTTGAAAGGTATATGAAAATATTAAAGGGATATGTTAAAAATCCATATCGACCTGAAGCCTCCATTATTGAAAAGTATATTTCTGAGGAGGTAGCAGAGTTTTGTACGAGCTACTTGGCTACGGCGCAACACATAGGTTTGCCTCCATCTCGCCATGAACGGGTTAATAATGAGGGAAAGGGGATTCGTGGCTTGAAAGTCAAATCACTGTCAGCTGAACATATGAATAAGTTAGAATCATACATCTTGAATAACATAGCTGATGTTCAACCGTATATCACATTGCATATTAATGAGTTGAAACAATGTCATCCAAAGAAGAAAGAAATGTGGATTTTGAATGAGCACAACAAAACTTTTTTGACATGGTTTAAAAAGACCTTGCTTGGAAGATCAGATGTATCAGAGACATTAAAATGGATAGTGGGTGGTCCATCTTTAAATGTGATAACATGGTCTGCTTATGACATTAATGGCTATACATTTCATACGAAAGCTCAGGACAATAGAAGTGCAGTTCAGAATAGTGGTGTATTGGTGTTTGCAGAAGCAATGCATTTTTCGAGTGCTAAGGACAGAAACCCAATTTCGGCATCAAGTTCATATTATGGAGTGATTGAAGACATATGGGAGGCTGATTACTTTAAAATTAAAGTTCATGTTTTTAACTGTAAATGGTTTATCAGTAAAAACAGTGTCAGACACGATGAATTTGTAATGACACTTGTTAATCTGAATAGATTGGAAGACACAGCTGATTCTTTTATAATGGAAACACATGCCAAACAAATTTTCTATGTAGTAGATCAATCAGATATGCAGTGGGCTATTGTTTTACAAGGGAAAAAACAATATGTTGGTGAGGATGAATTTGATGAAGATGCTGATTTATGTGAGATCCATACTTCCATGGAAAGATTAACAGAACATAATGATGAGTATGTTGAAGACATGGTTTGTGCCATAAGGAACGATCACGACGAAGGAATTTGGGAAAACAATCCAACTGTACATTCCTAAAATTACAGGTAACACATGTTTATTTCTTGTTTACATTTAGTTTTTTCATATAATGTTAGATATTGTAAATTTTTTACTTATTAAAACATGTATCAAACCAAAACGATAAAACAATAAAAACCGTAAAGAGGAGAAGTCCTGGGCGCACCGGCCGGCCGGTGGTGGATCACCGGTTGGCCGGTGGTCCAGAGCAAAGCTCTGTCTGGTCCACCGGCCGGCCGGTGATGAGCCAGCGGCCGGTCGGTGGTCCAGACAGAGAGGAAGGCTCTCTGTCTGGTCCACCGGCCGGCCGGTGGTGATCCAGCGGCCGGCCGGTGGTCCAGACAGGAAGGCTCTGTCTGGTCCAGCGGCCGGCCGGTGGTGAGCCAGCGGCCCGCCGGTGGCACCAGGCAGTGGGCAAGTCTACTTCATGGGTCCTCCGGCTGGCCGGTGAGCTCACACCGGCTGACCGGTGGACTCAGTGAGTCCACTTTTCAGCTTTCTTGGGCCAACTCATTGGCAACCTTTTGCCTGTGTTTACCATGTTTATCATTGTTTAACATGCTTACCATATTACCAATGTTTACTGTTATGTAATTTAGTACACTTTTCTATTTTCTGATTAAGTAGTATTACAATATTTGAATTTGTATATTTTTGAACTAATGTTTGTTTTTTTGATTTGAAGGAAAATGACAGATCAATCAGTTGATCAGCCACATGATTCTGGAGATGAGCATATTGGTCATACATCTGGGGAGGAACATTCACATGCTCCTATTACGAAAAAGAGTTCAAAGGTTGGTAAGCGTGGGTGCACACATTTACCAAAATTATCACTTGCCCGTACGAAGGAGGAGAGGATAGTCGTGGAGTTTGATGATGATGATCTTCCTAGAGGTCCAAATGCTAAAGATTTTAAGGGTTTTGTAGCAACTCAGGCTAAGATCAATGTAAGCATTCTCTATGATGATTGGAGAAGTGTGGATAAGGCGATAATTTCTCAGCTGTGGGAGACCATTTTGGTAAGATCTTTTGCTATTGTTTGACTTTTCTTTAAATGTTTCTAGTATATATAATATTTTTGACCTCTTTTTTATCAGATGACATTTGATATTCCTGACACTGGAGGAGTCAGGAAGAAATGCTTATCGTTGGCTGCTAGGAGATGGAGGGATTTCAAATCAACCCTATCATCTGATTTCATTTATGGTCATAGGAGTCGTGAGAATCCATGTCGTATATATCCTTTTATAGATGAAGACACATGGAGACAATTTTTTGAAAGTATAAGAAAAGAATCATTTTTGGTAAGGGCAATGTAAACTTTTATAAGCTTTCTTATATAAATGAAATTATTATTGTTTTGTTAATGATTACATATTCTTAATTTACAGCAAACAAGGAAATCTCATCAAGAGATCCAATCTAAAAACGTATACCCTCATAGTTTATCTCGGGGAGGGTATGCATTATTGGAAGAACAAATGATGGAAGAAAAATTTCAACAACTAAGAGCTGAGTCTTCAAGCTCTGGAGAGGTGGCCCCTCCATCCCCTCCATCTAGACATGAGAAATGGAAAAGAGCTCGGAAGGGCAAAAAATACAATATCTTTCGGAAGAATCGAGACTTGTAGTTGAGAGGATTGTAAGATATCTATTTTATTTATTTAAGGTTACTATTTTCGTCATATATTTCCAATCATTATAGAAATGTTCAATTAATTATTACAGGACTCTCTTGAGGAGCAGAGTTCACAGGGGACATTTACACCATCTGGGAGGGAAGAAATTTTATCTGTGGCATTGGGAAACCCCGAACATCCTGGCCGTGTAAGAGGATATCCGGCAGGTGTATCGGTAATAAAAGTGTTGCCACGTTCCTCAACTTCTAACGTTGAGGGAGTTTATAAAAAAAATAGAATCCTTGGAGGCTGAAGTCCATAATATTAATGCGACAATGGAGGATAAGATTAGAGCATCGGTGTAGTTTATGTTTGCAGACTTGCAAAGACAATTTCAGGGTGCAGCTCCCACTCCACCTCTCCCAGTAGCTCCCACTCCCCCACCTCAGCCTGCGGACCCCATTTTTGATCCTCCTCCTCTGCCGCAGCTACCTACTTATTGTGAGTTGTATGTTGATGATCCTCAACATCATATAGTTGCATATGGGATGGTATATTGTATAGGAGATATAGTTCATCATCAACAGTTAGAGGTAGAGAATCAGTGGGTCACTGTACAAGATATTATAGATAGATCAGCTCAGATACCATTACCTACAGATGAGGTGACGACAGTTGGACATAGTATCGGCCATTTTTTACTTTGGCCATCCAGACTTCTTCGATTCATTACCGTAGAGGTATGGATGTTATATCTTTTATTTTATATTTTTATTAATGTTTTATTATTTGAAAACTAATATATTTTTCAATTTATTTTTACAGGAATACTTCAAAGGTAAAGAAATACTGTATAGACAACAACAAAGACAGATAGCTATGACATCAGATGCAGATACTAGCAGTCTTGACAAATTGTCAAGATATTCAAATTTGTTGGAAGATCATTATGACTTTACAATGGAAGCTCATGTCTATGGACGTGAACTAAGTGTGGGGATTATGAAAACTGATATCATGGAGTTTGTCACTGGAGATAAGTTGGGCATCAACGTGGTGCAAATTTTTATCATGTAAGTCTTAACACATTTTCCTTGCATTATATTTATTAAAAATGTATACTTATGTCTGCTTTGTATTAGGTATCTCTATAAAATTTGTGAGAGGAATGAGCTGACAGATGTATATGGATTCGTGGACACACAATTGATTTCCCTGAAGCATGTGCATTGGATGAGGAACAAAGAATGCTTTATATTGCTGATAGATTTGAAAAGAATGTAATCACACAGTGTTGGATGATGCCTTTTTGTGATAGGTATGAAACACATCCCTCTCAAAGAGTTAATTATCTTTTAACATAAAAAACCACTAACGTTAAATTTCCTTTTATCAGGGATCATTGGATGTTAGGGGTTTTTTGCCCTAGGGAGAAAACACTTTATTAGATATGCTCTCTCCATGATGATGTGCGAGAAAGTTTTAAGAATATATTGGAAACGTAAGTTTCAATTTCACAATAGTTTTATATATTATAATGAATTTTAAATTTACCCCATTCGTATTATTTTCTAACAGGGCATGGGTCCACTTTCGAAAAACCGCAAAGAAAAGGAATTTCAAGATCAAATATGTACATGCGAAGGTAAATATCCATTTATAATTTGTACATTTTGATTTATTAAATAAAAATAATATATTGAATTTACACTCATTCAAACAGAAATGTCATGAGCAACAAGGCATCATCGAATGCGGATATTACATGTTATGATTTATGTATGAAATAATAACAACTGGGACAGTTCTGAGTTTTGACCTGGTAAGATTTCCTCTTTCTCATAATATTTCAATTTGATTTATTCATTATACACGTTGACTACAATCCTTTTCCTTTGTAGCTTTTTGATGACCCTCAACCCTTTACTGCTGAAGATATCAAACACTTACAAGTGGAGTGGTCAAATTATTTTACAGGTTTGATTGACTTTTAGTTGTTTATAATGTAAAATGTAATTTTGAATATTGTCAATGTAATTGTGTATTTCGCAGTCATTTAGGTTGGATTTAGTTTTTTTTGAAGTTGACAGTGTAAGTTCTGAATGTTATATAAGTGATTGTTTAATTTTTCTCTACTTCTTGTTTTGGTCTACTGTTGATGGTTTTTCTGGTCTGGATTTTGGTATGGGGGGAGAGGTTCCAAGGGGGTGGGTGGGTGTTTGGGGGGTGTCCAAGGGATATGGGAGGGGTGTCCAAGGTGTTTTTGGGGCTATCCTAGGGGTCGGGGGGGTGTAAATGAGGGTGGGGGGGTGTCCAAGGGGTGGGGGTGTCCAAGGGATATTGGAGGGGTGTCCAAGGTGTGTTTGGGGCTGTCCAAGGAGTCGGTTGGGTTTAAATGAGGGTGGGGGGGGGGGCTGTCCAAGGGGTTGGGGGTCTCCAAGTGGTGGGGGGGTGTCCAAGAGATATAGGATGGGTGTCCAAGGGGTGTTTGGGGTTGTCCAAGGGGATGGGGGGGTTTCCAAGGGGTAGGTGGGTTTCCAAGGGGTCGGGGGGGTGTCCAGGGGGTGGGGGGGATGTCCAAGGGGTGGGGGTGTCCAAGGGGTGGGTGGGTGTCCAAGGGATATGGGAGGGGTGTCCAAGGGGTGTTTGGGGCTGTCCTAGTGTTCGGGGGGGGGGGGTGTAAATGAGGGTGGGGGGGCTGTCGAAGGGGTGGGGGGTGTCCAAGGGGTGGGGGTGTCCAAGGGATATGGGAGTGGTGTCCAAGGTGTCTGGGAGTTCTGTCCAAGGGGCCGGTTGGGTGTAAATGAGGGTGGGGGGCTGTCCAAGGGGTGGGGGGTGTCCAAGGGGTGGGGGTGTCCAAGGGATATGGGAGGGGTGTCCAAGGTGTGTTTGGGGCTGTCCTTGGGGTCGGGGGGTGTAAATGAGGGTGGGGGTATCCAAGGGGTGGGGGGTGTCCAAGGGATATGGGAGGGGTGTCCAAGGTGTGTTTGGGGCTGTCCAAGGAGTCGGTTGGGTATAAATGAGGGTGGGGGGGGGCTGTCCAAGGGGTGGGGGGTGTCCAAGTGGTGGGGGGTGTCCAAGGGATATAGGAGGGGTGTCCAAGGGGTGTTTGGGGCTGTCCAAGGGGATGGGGGGTTTCCAAGGGGTAGGGGGGGGTTTCCAAGGGGTCGGGGGGGTGTCTAGGGGGTGGGGGCTGTCCAAGGGGTGGGGGTGTCCAAGGGGTGGGGGGTGTCCAAGGGATATGGGAGGGGTGTCCAAGGGGTGTTTGGGGCTGTCCTAGTGTTCGAGGGGTGTAAATGAGGGTGGGGGGGCTATCGAAGGGGTGGGGGGGTGTCGAAGGGGTGGGGGGGCTGTCGAAGGGCTGTCGAAGGTGTTTGGGGCTGTCCAAGGGCTCGGGGGGTGTCCAGGGGTCGGGGGGGTGTCCAAGGGGTCTGGGAGGGCTGTCAAGGTGTGGGGGGGGGGGGTGTCCAATGGGTGTTTGAGGCTGTACTAGGGGTCTTGGGGGTGTAAATGAGGGTGGGGGCTGTCCAAGGGGTGGGGGGTGTCCAAGGGGTGGGGTGTCCAAGGGATATGGGAGGGGTGTCCAATGGGTGTTTGAGGCTGTACTAGGGGTCGTGGGGGTGTAAATGAGGGTGGGGGGCTGTCCAAGGGGTGGGGGGGTGTCCAAGGGTTATGGTGGGGCTCCAATGTGGTGGGGGAGGGCTGGCCAGGTTGTTAGGTGGGTATAGATGAGGGTGGGGTTCAGTTGGGGCATGTGGGAGGGCTGGCATGGTTATTTTTGTTGTTTGGTTTCTGGTTGCTTTTTGGTGAGAGCAGTGCAATTATTTTAAAAAAAATATATATCGCTTTCACGTCGGTTATTTTATAACCGACGTGGTCAATAAATCGGTAGGGGTTTATCATGTCGGTTTTTTCGAGAACCGACATGCTAAACCATTCCCGGGCCTTTTATCACGTCGGTTCTTAATATAACCGACGTGCTAAAAGGCCTGGGAATCGATTTACCACGTCGGTTATTGGATAACCGACGTGCTAAAACGTTTCCCAGGCCTTTTTATCACGTCGGTTATTTAAGAAACCGACGTGATAATAGGCCCGGGGAAGGGTTAATCACGTCGGTTATGTGATAACCGACGTGATAAACGATATCCCAGGCGTTTTATCACGTCGGTTTAGAAAATAACTGACGTGATAACCCCCCCTCCCCCCCGCGCATATTTATCACGTCGGTTATTATATGAACCGACGTGATAAACACCGTGATGTTAGGGATGTTACGTCGGGTTTTAAATAACCGATGTAAAAAACGTTATTTATAACGTCGTCCGTATTAACGTCGCCTAAAAACCGACGTAAATAATGAAAAATAACCGACGTAAATTTTTTTTTCTCCACTAGTGCATATATGATTAATCTCACTATAGATCGACTTATCTATATAATTTTTTCTAACCTTTTGTTTGAGACGGATGGAATGACCCGTCATTCTATCACATGATCTACTAACACTTCACGAAAAACAAATTCAACTTCATTTATTTAAGAGATGAACTGGAAATTGTTCAAGGCACGAACACTAGTGCGATTGTACCAAAATAAAGTAAGTATTTATTCTAATTCAAATTCTTCAACTTTAGGGAAACGATCTTGAAAACCAAAAAATGTTGTCCTAGTGATCTTATATCTGATTAATCGGATGGTACCTTAGATCGTCACAAATTTATGGATTTGTGATTGTTGGCTTTTCCATAGCCATGTTCTCTACCACTCTCCATCAGAACATGATGGTTAGATTTTTCTTCCATATCCATATTTTCACCTATGTGGAAACCCAGTGATTAGTTTATTTGGGTAACCGTTAAGTTTCATACTTTTGTTTTAAAATATTGGTTTTGGTATTCCTTTTTACCATGTGGGTTTCTATTAAAGAAACTTTCGAATAGTAAACCATTTATAACCCCGACGAATTTCGAGGGCGAAATTCATTTTAAGTGGGGTAGAATGTAACAGCCCAAGATTTTATGAAAAATATTCTTTTTAATTTCACTAATGTCTTGTGTTGTACGCAACACAAAAAGGATCTTTCACAACATGCATCCTTGACTTGCCGTGCATTACACGCAATCGCAACCTTCCTCAATAGCGTGTGTAGTACGCAATACTGATTTTCACGAAACAACGATATGCTATTAAAATATTATTAAAACTAGACATTATGAATAGTAATTGCCACTTTTTAAATTTTAGAAATTTTATCTCTCAAAATGGACTTCATTTTTGGATTCGGAGTATTGAATTTAGCCTAAGGTGAAATTTTGGTACTTTTCGGATAACTTTCATATTCTGATGAATAGTGAAAATTACTAAATTATAATTAAAAACAAATTTTTTAATCGAAATAATTAATAGTGATAAATCATTAATTTGAGTGGTTTTAAAGTATATTTAGAATATATTTTTACAATTTAATACAATGTTGGTCATTGGATGTAATTTCACATTTAAACCAGACATAATCAAGTGTCAATCTTTTGATAGATATTGTTTCTTAAAAACACGCTATTTGTTTTAACAGCGGGATTTAATTATAAAATTAATTAATGAAATTTCTATGTTATGAATTTGGTAAAATATACTTCATTTTTGAATTCGGAATATGAAATATAGCTTAGGATGAAATTTTTGCATTTTTCTGAAAACTTTCAATTTTTGATGAATATTGAAACCACTAAGTGGTAGGTTAAAAACTGAATTTTGCATAAAACATAATTTTACCGCTTCTGTGAATGGAATTTCGAAAATCCGACAGACACGGTTAATATCAAGGACTAAAATGTGGTTCAATGAGATGAAAATAATTTTTGGTGAATAGTAACTTTTTACTTTTTTTACCACGGTTAATAGTAAATAGGGTAACTAAGGGTAAATATGATATTACTATTACCCTAAAACATGTCCTAATTCTATTGGATAAGTGTAATTCGACCAAAAACAACCTTATTAATATAATATGACCATTTAGGTCCACTTGGATTAGATTATGACATTTAATATTATTTTATTTAATGAATAGTTAAAATAGTTAAAATCAAAGTTTAATAACTAAAACATTTTTAATATGGGGTTATCCATAAGATAAATTCGACTATAAATATTCATTAGAAAGATAAAAAGGTTTCCTACATAATGATATTTTATTTATAATTTTTAGACTTTATATAAATTAATTTATTTATGACACAACGATGATGCAATAATTACCCTTTTAAGGAAATATTAACATAATTGATGTTATAAATGCTCAAATGAATGTAATTTGAGACTTTTTATGAATTACACTAATTTTCTAGGTTACTATGATATATTAGTGTTGATTTAATCAACTTGGTTCGAACATATAATTCTGTTATGACTTTCACAAAAATCATATATCAAATAGTGTCAAAATTGAGACAAAATAGTTTTTAAATAAAATATTATATTATTAATTGTTATTTTATTCCTAAAAATCTAAGGATCGGCCAAATGACATAGATAAGGATATATATATTAATAATAAACAATTTGGGGTTTGTTTGGCATGTTATAGTAAGTGTATTAACCATATAGTGAAAGAAAACAAAAAGACACGGTAAAAGTTAAATTATTTAACTTAGAGTTAAATCTAATTGATAAGGTTAAAATAATAACCTAAACTTGTCTAAATACTATTGGATGATATGATTTCGACCCATCCCCACTATAGCTTCAAAATAAGACCCTTTGGAACCATTATAAACTGATTTTGACTTTAATGTAAAATAATATTTTGAGATATTCCTAAGGTGCCCCTCTCCTCCCTTATAAAAGGGTACCTCCTCCCCCTCCTCCTCACACCAATTTGGGCACTCAAGCTCGGCCAACCCCTGCATAAATCCCTTCTCCACTTCCCTAGAATAATCCTAGAGGTTCTGGTCTTCTTCAATGACCAATCTTAGTTCCCTAAGTAGAGGATTCAAAGAAGCGTTCCAAAGAAGAGGTAATATCCATTACCGATCTTTTCAATTTCTTTCTTCTTCAACTTCTTCTTCTTTAGTTGTTTCATGATAAAGTAATAACATCATTATTTCTTATATACTGATATGTTTTTATAAATATTAAACAACTCTAATTAACCTTCTATCCATCCTACGGAAAAAGGAAATCACCGCGCGTGCGTACGTACAGAATACCGTCTCCACACCGTGGTGTAATCTATTTTCCACCATCACCTTACAAGGATGGGTATAAAGGTGTAATGAGTAACTATATATTATTATTATAAAGTGATATTGATACTTAAATAGTATACATACACTTCAACAAAATTCCACGACCATGGGAACGATATCATCGCTCGTGCGTACGTACGGACTACCGTCTCCACGACGCGATGAGATTCATTTTCAATGATTAGCCATTCATGAATGATTATAAAGTATATGTAATAAGTACTAATGAAATATATGACCTAATAATGATACTGGAATTATTTATATTTATATGTATGTCATCTACTTAATTCCATTCAATTCAATAAGGAAACGAAAACAGCGTTCATGCGTACGTACGGACTACCGTCTCCATGAACGGTATTTCTTTCCATTTACTGATTTATTATATATGTATATTCTGAATATATATATATATATATAAATCATGTTTTATATTCTGGAATTAAGTAATCATGATATAAGTAATCATATGAATAATTACAAGTTAAAAACACGAACGACATATGAGACGATTTTACCCAAAACGCTACTTTAACATGAATTTACAAAAGAACGGGTAATATAAAGTCATAAGTGGACCATATATGATATAATAACAATGAATATGATTATGGAATAAGTCAATAACATGATTTAAATCATTATACAGGAGGTTCGGACACTTACAAAGCAAGTCAGACCTAAGGTAAGGGAAAATATCACAATCTCATATTTTTCCGATATTGTTTATACTTTGGTATTTACTGGGGTGTATTTTATCATCCACATCCATGTTTCATAAATAATATTATTTCCATCCACCTACAATTGTTTAAATCTATTTTTACCATTCGGTGAGTTTTTAGTAAAAGAAATGAAAGGAATATTTTGTCGTTTTTCATACGAGGTACTTTTTGACTTTTCCGAAAAAAGTACGAAGAATGTTTTTTTAACTTATACGGCATGAATGGATTTTTAAAAAATTATTTCAAGAAGCCTCCTTCACAAGTTTTCAAGTTTATTTTTAATCATCTTATTTTATTTTAAAGTCGTATGACATGTTATGAAAGGAAAAATGTTTTTGAAGTAGAAATGATATTTTCCTCAAGAATGGAGTTCAAGTATTTTATCAAAATTATTTTCCATATAAGCTAATAAAAGGGTTCTGTTTTTATCCATATTATTACATGGATTTGATTATGTTGTGATGGAAATATTTTTATGAATTCCTTTATCTTATATGACTTGTTTTATGATTTCATGATGTTTCAAGAATCCCATTTTTGTTACATGTGTTATGCGATGATGTATGATTTATGATTATGTGGCACACATAAGAAAGGATTCATTATAAGATGGGTGGGACCTATATCTCCCCCCAATGAATTGGGTAAATATTTTATATCTCATGAGATAGGCATGGCTAGAATGGTAGGTTATAGCGGTTCAGTGAAACAGGACTGAAACGGGGGTTACTCGATTCAGATAGGGACTTTGTCCACTAAGATTGTCTTGGCAATGAGTCTTGACTAACAAGAAATGATTCTCTATGAATATGTGTGAATGCCACAAAGTTTCATGTTTTAATTTATGATTATTGTGATTACATTTCACTACCATGATTTATCCCATGTAATGAAATATGCTCTCTTTTGCAGGTTATGATTTCCAAAATGTTATGTTCTTATGAATACGATGTGATTGATATTTCTTTTGTTTACCCTTACTGAGCATTTGAGCTCACCCTTTTATGTTTTCTTTTCCCCAGGATATAAAGAAAGGTTTTAGGTAAAAAAAAGGAAGATCTTTATTGGAGATGTTGAAGATCTTTCTCCACGATTAGAAGATTTTATTTCAAGTTTCCAAAGACACTAAACTATTACGATCCTTGTGTGTGTGTTTTTGTTATGTTCTAAGTATTCCGCAAAAGTAATGTAATGTCCATGTACGATAAGCTTCGGGTCTCTACAATGTTCTTATTTTTCTTCTTATTCTAGATAAACTCAATATTATGATTCATTTCTGGATAGGTGACCCTTATACCCTCCCTTTTTAATATTTTCTAAAACCATGTTTCGTAGCCGTTAGGCTGCCGAATTTTTGTAATGGATTTCAAAATTATTCTTTTATTTTTAGTTCATTATTTATTAATTATTTGTCTCTTATTACCCAAGAGGAATGAAATCTCCAGAATATTGTATAATATGGATGTTCTCATGGTCATGAAAACTTCATCTTCAATATTCTTCTTTTCCCCCACATGATCATGGAATTAAAAGCATTGTCCACGATGTATCGAATTACCAACATCTTAGATGATGTAATCTCAACTTCCATTAATTATTTCAAGTCTGGTCATGAAACCATTTTTATTTTTTAACCAGGTTATAATATATGTTTTATGACTCACCCATGGTTCTATAATTCTTTATTACTCATGGTTCTAATTTATAAGACAAAATGAGGTTGTTATTATCAAAGAACCATTTAAACGATCTAAAGATACATCATTAATGTTTTAACTAACGAATCATCAACATGGTATATAACCCAAAATAATTAACAGATCATTTATATAACCATAATTTCATTAATAATACGTGTTAACAATTCTGGATGTATAACCACGTTTCAATTGAACTTCCATTCATAGAAACAAGTAAACGAACCATGAAAACCAAGGAAGAAAATGTTTCCAAAACATGAAAATTGAACCAATTGAACCCATAGAAAGGACCATGAATGAACCTAATAAGGTTATATTAAATCAAATACATATCTAATAGTTTCTTAGAATAATTTATTAATAAGTATAATTTCACATTCCAGGAGCTTATTTTTAAGAGAGGAACACGTTCAGAGTTAAGGTAAGGGGTTTCTCATCTCACTTTCATTTCTGTGAGATTTTCATTGTTCACCACTTATTTCTTGTAGGTGGTATATGTGTACTTCCATTTTATATACAATAACATGATTCTATTTATATTAATTTTATTCAATTATTCACTTGATGTTCATTATGTTCTGGTCATTTGATTCGACTGATTACATTGTGGTAAAGGACTTCATCTCAACTGCCTTTTCATTTTGACTAACTTTGTATTGTGCAACTAATAATCCTTATGTGGTGTACCTACTCCCCACATGAGGTCACCATTAATTTAGAATTATATTGATAATAAATATCCATAATCTCATATCATGGATATGTTGTTGTCTAAACCATTTACCATTTTACATACGGTGTTTATTTTTGAAAGTTATTTTAATTATGGAAATATTTATGAATCTATATACTCTACTCTATACGGATATTAAAAAGGAATATTGATCTTGTATTGAATAAATTTATAAATAATAATTTGGACATGAAGTAGTAGGCGGGGCCCACTATAGTCCGTCGATGCATCGGTAGGTCTCATGAGACAAAACAGTTTGGCGACAAACACTTCGTGTTTATTTCCAAAAATAAGACGGGTTTCTACCTGTAGAACTAAACCATTTTTACGGTATTATGGTTTCATGTTCCAGATACCTGACGTCCAATTAATAAGCCTTATCTTTATTCTTTACGAGTTATTATTATTATCCATGATATTTTCACTATGACAAAATCTATGGATGCAGTTTCATTTTTAGTTTATTAATGGCATTAGTTATTCATTTATTCACTATGGAATTTTGATTAGGTCAGATTTTTTGTGAATCACTTATTATTGTACTAATTCTTTCCCTATTTTTAACCCTTACTAAGAATTGTATCTCACCCCTTTAATTTTCTACCTTCAACAGGTGATGAAGAGAAGTTCTTTTATTGAGTTCCTAGGGATTCTTTTTTTTGTATGTATTGAATTTTTAAACTTTTTCAATGTAATTTGTGTTACATACATGTATATAGTTTCTTAAATACTACTAAACATATCATTCCATCGAGATTTTCATTCCTTCTAAATATTCCAATATCATAATTAATGCACCAGATCCTGTCTAGAGGGGTCGGGGAGTTACAGGAGAGTCCCCACAATTGGGGGGAATATGATAACTATTGAATACCCCTTTTTTGATGTTTGTGGAATCTTATGGAAGAATAAATATGATGGATGGTTTTGGATTTTTTTTGTTTGTATAATAACAAAACGTTCATAGAGAAAACACAATATAGGACTAGGAAGGTATGATCGATAATGTTCATAGACCAAGAGATCAATAAAACAAAACTAGACATGGCTTACAAAAAGAACCTAGGAATCAGTGGTTTATTTAATTATTTCATATAATTTTTTTAATTATTAAATTGTTTACCTTGAACAAATTTTCATGAAAATTTAGATCATAATGGTTATTTTAGGGAAACCATTGCAGGTGACCTATTGAGTTATAATCACACCATTATTTGGATTCCATTGATCATGGGTAGCCAAGTAGAAAATTTAACATGAGATAGGTTATAGATTTATGGAAGGGCCTCACATAGATGTCTGTTTTCCTAACTTGATAGAACTGGTATGGATTATTGGATTAGGTAAGACCAAGGACAAGTTTCATTTAGTTGTAGTGAAGTTAAAATTAATTTTTAATTTATCTTTTCATTCCTACATATGATCTTACATGTGGTGTCCTTGAAATTCATTTAATACATATTTTTATAGAATTATTTTAATTAAATTAATACTGGTACATACCTGCATTATTTACATATTCATATTTTTTTATAAATATATTTTTATTTCCATAGCCATAACTACACTAATGTTGAGGGAATAATATCAACAGGGTATTCTCAGAAGACCCAACTAATCATTGGTAGCTAGTGACATATAGGGAATCTTACCTAAGGTATATAACATCTGTGGTTTGGGAACCATTTAGTTACTCAGGGTGGGAGAACATTACAATGTGATATTATATATTTTTTTGTATTACTATTTTGTAATAGTAGAAAAGAGATTAGGAATGTTTTGGGGATTTTAAATGAGATTGTTCCTAGGAGTGATGAACCCATGCATGTGGGAAAACACTCATTTTTGGTGATGAGACTTTTTGATCATGGATATTGCTTATTACAGTTGTACTAGTTTTTCACCATGAGTGTGGGAGTTGATTTTTGATGTGATGATATATGGGTTTTAAGTACTTCTCTCAGTATAGAAAGATGGTCTGGGGGTATTAATGTATCATTTCAGATATATAGTGTTTCAAATGACATGTATCCCACTAGGGATAAGGTTATAGAAGTTGATTTCATTCTATTTGTAATTAGTATTGGCTTGTGATTCATGTTAGGATGTGTTTATTCTTATCTATTTATAAGAGTCTAATTATGTTCTGACTATTGTCTATGTTTACTGGTAAAAAGGGGGTTGGTATTTCAAATTTCTACAACATCGTATATGTTTGTTTCTATATAAAAATATGGTGTAATTTTACTTGATCATTTCCCATGATAATCTCTTTAAGGATAGAGGTATATAAATTGATATATGACTATAATGGTTAGATAAAGTGTCATGATACAACCTATAATGTTTTCAATAGATATCTAGTGTATGATATTCAATTTCACCGATCCTTGATATTTGATTAACTCTGTATCTTATAAAACATATAGAATTTAAATATTATGAGCCTTGGATTTTTTAAAATGTGAATCATTTTAAAATGTTTATTTTAAAACAATTGAATTAGAATGTTTTAAACTTTTTCAATTGAGCTGAAAAAATATGTGAATACTATTAAAATATTAGACCAATGAATGAAATAATGGTGTAATAATTCTATTTATATGGTACATAGAGGCCTTATGTGTTTGGAATGACCATGGCATCGATAGTTGGGAAAATTTCAGTGCTTGAGTTACAAGACTATGAGGTATGATAGTGGTATGGACCTTATATATATGATTTCGATATTGACCTTGCACTTCAATAGTTGGGGATAGAGTAAAATTATGGTTTATGATAACCTTGGGATAAGTATTTGTTATGTTAAATGTCTTGAGAACTTGATGTGTGGTCTAGTCCTGTGAGCTATGGAATTGGAGGAAACAGGGTTTTAATGGCTAGGTGGTAGGACTACATGACCCTTGAGAGAGACTCTAGTTTAGTGAGTCTATACCATGTGACCATCAAGGGTGACTTGTGGGAGGGATTGAACCAGTACTATTAGAAGGGTAAGTTTTGATGAAGATGAGTGTTAGTGACTTATGTCTAGGATAGTTCGAAAATGCCAGGGTTGTTCAAATGCTTCACCCTTACAGTGATGGTTTCAAATATTTTAATACCATAAATCCATTAGACTTGAAATGACGGTAATTTTACTACTTTGGTAGAAAAATAGTGGGATCCCATCCCGAATAATAGAATAGTTTAGTAGTTTTGGGATACTAGATACAAAAATGATTCTCACATTACTCACAAAAACATGAAATATAATTTTATATTTATTATGATAGAATTATATTTTCTTATAATAAATCTCAAAATTCTTTTATATATCCTCTCTTGGTATCCTATGGAAAGGGATATCCATTAAAGTGTGATTAGAGATTCTTATTAAGGGAAAGTGTAAAATATAATCTATCATAAAGTAAACATAACATGAATAATATGGTTTTGATAATCTAAAATAAAATATTTCATAAAAAAATTTAATAATATTGGAATAAATCAATGGATTACATATCAAAATATTCACATCTATAATAATACCTAGTTCTATTTGATTGAATGCATAATTTGAGACACCTTAAACATACTGTCATGTTATTTTACTTTGAAATCATGTGTAAACAAGTAATGTGTTTTCCAAATACCCAAAATATTTTGTCTCTTGAGACCTGAATATGAATATAATTTACATAAATGGAACCATCCACCATATAATATGTTCATTTCACTCTTCATATAATAGGGGAGAATAAAAATTCATTAATAATCAACATAAAAATTCTTATTGAAAAGGGAACATAAAAAATGTTAATATTTTCCCAAATAAATAAATATTACATCATAATAAGACACCCATGTTAATATTATGGATGGTCCCAAAATATTATATCCCTAGTAAAAAATAATATTTACCGAAGAATTTTTAAATAGATGAAAATACATCATAATTATCACAAGAATTATTCTTGTGGAAAACACCCTTTTAATTTTGAAATCATTAATATTAAAATATTAATATTTATAAAAACATTCGTAGAAAATAACCATAAAAAATTATAATATAATCATCAATTTATAGATTATATAAGATGGCGGGAAACGTTGTTGTTGTAGTCAATGTTGAAAAAATATTGTGTTTACAAATTTTGTAAAATGAGTGCATGGTACGGAAAACAACATGAAGATTCATTAAAACCATTTTATTTAACATAATTATGGGTAAAAATATATTTAAAAAATTATTTTATAATATAGAAAACATTCAATAAAACATGTTAAATAATGTATGTACATGAAATAAAAATATTCCCAATCAAATAGAAAAATAATGTTGGGTTTCCCTAAATATGCTATTTTGATATTCTTGAGTGACTAAGATTGTAAAAATAGAAAAATATATAAAAATAAATAAATAAACATAATAAAATAAAATTTAATTGATTTGCGATAAAAATATAATAATTGTCCTTCAATGGAATCTTAGACATAAACTATCGCAAATAAAGTTATGATATTGAGATAAACACTTACCCCATGTATGAATTTCTTTTAATGTTATATTATTATGCTATATAATAAATTTAAATTTATTGTTATTATATAAAATAACCATATATATACTTATATTATCATATAATATCAACTTAAAACATTATAATACTAATTTATTTCTAATTATTTATTAAAATTCTTGGTTCAAAGTGTTAACTATTTGGTTTGTTAGGTATGTTTTGGTTTCATAGTATTGGTCCTTGTATATTTTTCATGTTTACATAATATTATGAATTCTAATGATTATATAAATTTAATATTTATCATTTATTTAAATTATTATAATATTTATTGAAATGGACACATGGAAAACTAATCCCATCACTTTGTGGATGTGATAGTTCACAAATACACATGAACGATATTATCATTTTTAAAGTGTAAGGGTAGGAAGGTAAATGAATTATTATATTTAAATAATAATATTTATATCATAAGTAATATATATATTCATTATTACTATATTTATAACCATCTATGTAAAGTGGTGATGAAAAATTAATTACACCACAATGTGGTGACGGTAAGCTATATGCACACATAAGCAATGTTTTTAGTTTTAGTAGGATGGAAAAGAGATAAAAATGGTTATAAAAAATCATAATAAAATATTAGTCTATTTATGATATTTTATTTTTTATTTTACTATGATTAAAATACAATTAATGGAACTATAATTTGAAATAAATTTTAAATAGCTATAAAAATGATTACCTCTTCTTAAGTAATATTACATTAAATACTTTTATAAGGACCCTTGTAAAAGATGTTTAAGAATATAAAACATATAATTATACTCTAGGTAAGTTTATATGGAATTTTTTGAGGTTTTTAAAGATATTTTTCTCTAGGTGGTGCAAAAAATAGAGGATAGTGGTGTCGTTCTATAATTGGGGGGCTATTGAAATTTATGAAATATTATGATATATTCTATGTATAAATCAAGTGAAATGGTTCAAAAACAACATGGATTAAAATATAAGTATTATATTATATTAATATATTCATAAAATCAAATTTAAAAATATTTATATATCATTTTAAATTATATCATTTGGTTTAACCCCTTGGTTAATATTTTTTAACATTTATTGCAGTAATGAATCTCTCAACAATAAAGGATTATAATTTTAATTATAAGTTAAAAATTGGCCCATAATTTCTTAAGGGAAAATAATTTTTACCATTGACTTTCCTTATTTTCTTCTTCTAATAGATTTATTATTTCTAAATAATTTAACAAAATATTATTTTAAATTCTTAATTAGATTTTTAATTTTTAACACATCTTTTAAAGTTGACTATATAGACACAAATATATTAATTGATTTAAAAAATAATCTAATTTACTGTAAATACTTCATTATTATTAACAAAAAAATTTCTTACTAATAAATCACCCTAAATAAATTACTTCTAATCTTTAAAAAAAAATTAATGTTACATTTCCACTTACTAAAAAATCATTACGTCTTCATTATTTACAATTTAGAGGTACTTATATAGTCAATAAAATCATCAATAAATTACCATAATAATATAAATTTAATTATGAAAAAAAATAAAAATTAATATTTGTTAACAAACTATTTTATCCCCATGTGATCATATTAAGAAATTTATAAATAAAGAGAGTGATAGTTTGTATTTTTCTTTGCTTAAATTATTATATTAGTAATTTTAATGGAATAGTGCCCTATAAAAAGATAAATATCAATAAAAAGGTGAAAATTTTAGAAATAAATTCATCCAATAATCATTTATATAAAAAATATGACCTTATCACTTAGTTTTAAACTATGTTATCTCGATTTACCTTATTGTCGTAGTCATTTTTTAGTATTTTATTATACATTATGACCAGAATTTAAGTTGATGTTACAAAATAATATACATTATAATGATTAATAATATTGAATCTTTTTCTACCAAATTTAATTTCTATAATTTTAATAAACTCTTTTTATAAAAATCTCAAGAAATTTGATGAGAAATGTTTTTTTGAAAACAATTCTTTTTTAATTATAAAGGAATTTTTTATTACAAGATCATGTATAATGATAATTAATATATAATTAATTAAATTATATAGAATTTAAATTCACTTATGATACATTAATATAAAATTCAAAACATAATATGAATTTTAAATTAATTTATTTAATAAAATAAAAATTTATTTAAAAAAAAGGAATTTTCAATATTCGCTGAAAAATTCATCTTCTTTAGAAAATATTAAAAATTATTCTAGTGATAGTATTGACATAATGAGTTAACAAATAATATCCATTTCATAAAAGATAATTAATAAATAAAAATAAAAATAAATTTAATTATTCTACAAAAAATAAATTAAAAAACAATATCTTGAAGAAATCATATTTTTGAAGAATAAAATGGCATAACTGAAAATTGAGAACTTACTTATTATTAATTAATAAATTTTTAAAACAATTATACATATTTTTCACAATTTTCTTACTCCTATTAAAACCGTAAATTTAACATCATGTAAGACAGATTGGATTTAATTATTACAGTTTGTATATTATATGGTCATACCATTTGTTTATGAGGAATATATTTTTAGTGCATAGTACAATTTTAGAATGGATATTCATCCTAGTATACAAAAAATGTATAATGTTTTTAATTTTTATTGGGATTGCATGTTATGGGTCTCTATAGTTAATTACATGAGATTCAACACCTACCAACATGTCAAGGTATAGAACCAATGACTAAATGGTATGTTACAATCATTAATGATTCCTAACATTAATGTGATTAGATAGACATGATTTTTATAATAGTTCAACCATGTATTGTTTTAAAATCTATTTAGAACATCCTTGGAATAGTGTTGATTATGAGAATTAATTATCATCCTTAAATGGATGGATAGTCTATAGGGAATGTAGAATTATTGGAAGATATTATTTGGGTGTGTATGAGGGATTTTGGATTATCATAGGATGAGAAAAAACATTTAGTGAAGATATAATACAATAAATACTATCATACCTCAATTGAAATGTCTTATTTTGAATCATTGTATGATTTTATTTGTTACTGTCTAATTTTTTGGGTGGAAGAAAGTGATAAATAATTGATTGGACCCATCATTGTTCAAGGGGAAAAGAATAATTTGATAAAAAAGGTAATAGAGACAGATCATCATCATCAAAAATCATATGTGGTTCATCATAAAAGACTTTTTTATGGGAGGTGACTGATATTAGAATTTTTAGAGTCACTATATGGCATGTTAATTTTAATTATGGTATGTAGAAATTTTTTCCCCTCTAACATAGGCCCTTTTGAGTTACATTAATGAGTTGGTGTGGTGCAATATTGGATTTATTTTACACTAGGTTTTAGTTAAATGCACAATGTGTTTCATGTATGCCAGTAGAAAAATTACAATAGTACTGATGACAAAGTGTTTTGATAGGATAACATTGACCTAGGGTTATATGATACATTAAATCATGAAGTAGTACAAATTATGAAGAAGAAATAGAAGATCTTGTGTGAGAAAGGAGTAATTCTAGTGTGGGTGTTAGGGAAACATCTACAGATTCAAGAATAATGGTGGGATCCTGACATTGAAGTGTTAAATCCATGTATGAACTCATCCCAAACAACATGGAATTTGTAGTTTCATGGAATATAAATTTAAATTATGGAGAGAATTTAGATCCCTCAGTATTAGGTATATGGCGTTTTTTTTACTTCGAGTTTATAATTCTTAGGATGAGTTTCAAGAAGTTCTGTGGGGATTTGGAATGTTTTGGAGGTACTTAGGGTGGTGTATGGTCAATGAATGGTTAGTAGATACTATAAACCTTATATAGGTAATCATGTAAGGGATGATAATGGATTCTATGTAGGTTCATAGTTGGTACAGGGTTCGGATAAACCATTAATGGGCATAGGGGGAAAATGAATTCCTCAAATAGTTCAGTAAAAATGTTTATATCATGGAATTTCTAATTGTTCAATACAAACATGTGATCAGTTAGCCTAATATAGTATCACCATATGGTTTCTGAACTATTTTACAAATTATGTGTCCTAACCGCGAAGCATATACTTAGAAACCCTAAATATGTGTAGCTAATTTGAATTTACTCTGAAAATATTTTTTAGTCATATAATCCTCTAATAACCTGAATTTCATTTTCTAAATATTCCAGGAAGATGATTCCCCTCATTAAAGAAATTATTCCTTGGCGAAAAAAGGGTTTTGGAGGCCCAAATTCATCAGAAAGTCATTATTCTTCATCTTTCTTCTCGGATCTAGATTTCACCCCTCTCTAAGAATATTTAGCCTAATCCATAGTGGATATACTCACATTCCTTTATTGAAATGTTTATGATTTGTCATATTATTGTTTTAATTAATGGAGATCCAATACCAAAAATATAGTTTCATTATACCATTCATTTCTTTCACCAAACATTGATAGGTATGTGAATTCTCTATCATCTCGAAATGGCTTAAAACTAAGATTCTTAGATTTTTGTAAAATGTTTCCCTGAAATGGTTGTGAAATCATTGTGTAACTCTCTATGAAAACAAATTTTGGTTATGACAATTGCATTTGTATGAAATTGTAGGATTTTTGGGAAAACCACTTTGTTTTATAATTTTATAATTTTTTTTAAATTATAGTGATTTTAATGCATGTAAACTATTTGCATAAAATATTTAATGAAGGAAATTTTTTTTCAATTGTTTTATATTTATTTTTTGATATATGGTTAGTGTGATTATATTCATAGCATTAACTCGATGGGAGGGTCGTGTGCCATTCAGGAACCTAAAATTGGAAACCCTAAGATGGATATAGAGATCTATAAGAGACCTATAATGAGTATAGAAATATTATTTTAGAATTCATGGGTTTGTGTGGAGACAAGGTTTTGGGTAGAAAAAATGATTTTAATTTTTTTTTATTTCATTGTCTTATTCTAAAGAAAATGTTATATAGATTTTATGTAAAATGTTTTTTACTAGTTATAATTTTTATATAATATATATTAATTAGTTTTTTCCAAGTGGAATAAGTTGGGAATTCATTGGGGAAAATACTACTTTGTTTATATTCTCACTCTACCTAGGGAATGTTGTTCATTTTTATAATTCACCTATTGAGATACATGTAAATGTAAGGTAAATCAGTTAATTAGTAATTCTTCTTTATACTGTGGGAATACATAGTTGAGTAAGATCATGGATATTATATGGGTGTTTCACGAGATTATTCTGGTTGGGTGCATTTGATCATGGAGCCAATTTTCACTTTTATGGTTATTATCATTTTTTCCTTCTTATACATTGATATGGTTTTTTGGATTTTTATATATTCTTGGTATGTTTTGAGTTTGATATTATACTCATGCAACATATTAAGAATTAGATGTATTTTATTTACGTAAATTTTATGTTTTATTATTAAAATGGAAATTTACCACCCAAATGTCCCTTATGACCTGGTCATTTATTTATAGATTTTTCTATTTTGGGATATATCCTAAGGCATAACAGCATACCCACCAAATCCCATGATAATGATAAGGGGTGATATGCTACAACGTCTTAGGGTACCTATAGTAATGTTTTTAATTCTTATAATATGTTTTCATTTATGCTATTATTTTTAAAAGGTATGATAATTTGATATGTTTAAAAAAATGATTTAACCCCTTTTATCAGTGAAATGTATATTTTTATGAATGTTTTTTCAGAAGTATTAAATTTTAAACCTAAAATGTCATGCTTATAATTTTTTCAATTATTTTATCTTATGAAATATTTTATAATGTTTTTTATATAATTTTTTTATGAGTATGTAAATTACTATTTTTAAGTCACATTTAATTATAATAAATAAATTTTTTTATGGTATTTCATGATTTGCAAAATGAATGAACATGTTTCATTATTTATCCCTTATTGTGTTTTTTTATCATACAACATTTTCCAATATTTCATCTCGCACTTAATGATGACTATGAAACTATATAATGGTCTATTATTCCACTATATGAATTTATCTTCATAGAAGATATCGTTTTTGAATAAAACATGATTTTAATTTAAAATTATTATTTTTCTAGAAAAAAACGTATTGAGTGGCAGGGTCCAACTTGTATTATAATATAGATATATGAAATAATTTTCTATAATTATCATAAATTATCGACCTAAAATATATATATAATGTAATAATTTTAAAACATGGTATTAAAGTCATAAATATAGTTTCTTAATGTAAGATGTCAGTATAGTTGGTTACACAGGAAGGTTTTATATAATTATGGAGGTTTGGATTACACAGATTAAGATTTTTTAAAGTTTTAGGCATGACCACGACTTAAAAATTATAAACATGATCATCATTTTAAATTCAATGAATCCCTATTATGGTTTTACATGATTAGAGTTTAAGATATCAATGAATTTTTTTAGGGAAACTTATTTAGTTTTACGGTGAATACAAAATTTAAGTACATGTACCCCTTAAGTTTATCATGTGTTTTTCTATGAAGGATATTTCTTTGGAATATTATTAGATTTGGGTTGAATGTTAAATAAAAGAATTTGTGTGAATATATTATTTAATGTTGTGATTATTATGGTCAATAGTGAGAAATTTTTATATTATTTCTGGGAAAATTATATGATTAGGATGAATGGAAACATTTAGTCTAGTTTGTGAATTTAATAAATGATAAAAGATTAGGGAATATTTTTGTAAGAATTTATTAGTTTATTATAGAAAATATTACAATATTTGAGAGATTGTCTGTTTTATGAATATAAGTTTTTATGTCACCATAAAAGTGATTGATATTTTTTATTGATAAATGTAAAGTATATCTAATAAAAATATTTAATCAAATATTAATAATTTTTTTATTATAAATTTGTTGTGAATTATTTTAAGAGAATTAATCATAGTTATTTAAAGAATTAGTAAAGATGAAATTAGTTTTTTAATGATGAAGATGTTGAGATGAACATAGAATTTATTCAAATGAAGGTTTATTCATATTGGATATTAGTTTATCATATTTTATCAATTATTGGTTTTTGGATAATGGAAATATATTATAGAAATATCTTCTCACCCAATTATGGATCCAGTGATCTATTAAAATTCAACTAAATTTACCCAAGACTAAATAATTAACCAGGATTATTTATCTTTATGAATATGAGATGAACTAAGGTTAGGAAATATCATGAAACATAATAGATTAATAAAATTATTCTTATGATATGGAATAAAATCCATAAGGTCATTTTTTCTCTTTTTATATGTCTTGATTGAAAAAATAATTACTCAATTCAAGAAAAAGGAAGATTAATATATCAATCCTATCATTCAAATATGAATAAAAAATAATAGTAAGCTTTTGGAAAAACCATTTATAGAATGAATCATTATATTAAATGAACATTTGGATAATAACTAGGAAATTATACGATTCCTTTTATATACCTACACACCATGTCCTCTTCAAAAAGAAATATAATCAACATGAATTAAATATTATTTCTTCCCACTTATTTTTATTCATCAAACACATAATTGAATTGATTTTATATTTTTAAACCATTTTATAACATGTGGTAATTGTAATAACAATGATATTTCAATTTGAGGATAGATTATAACATGCAATTATTTTAGTTTATATTCACTAAAAATAATACTACATTTGATAGATGTACCAGATGCAATACCGAGCATAAATGAACTATGATATAATATTTAAATATTATTGTTTAAATATGACAATTTTAATCGGGCCATTAGATTGTCATGTATGAATATAAGTTACCATATTAGGAACAATATATGACAATTATTCCACAAAAAAATATACAAATGAATTCCAATGAAATTGGAGGATAATTATTAAATAAAAAATTATTGAATATAATTTTCAAAAAATTAATTTATTTTAACAAATCATTTTCATTAATATTTTAGAGATGTTTATAAATAAATAATTTAATAAAATAAATTAACATTCAACTAATGGTATAGAATTTTAATTAAATGAGTATAAGTTAATATTAAACTTCCAAAAATTTATTTCTACAGAAAATTGTTTTTATTAAATTTTGGACAGGAATATATGATTAATTTTTGATACTTTTAGAAAATATATTTCTTAAAAAATAAGAAAAATTAATTTATAATATTAAAGTGGCCTTAATATAATAATATGTGATTTTTAGGAAATGGTTTACTATTGTGTGAATATTGAAGTATTCTGATTTTGAAAAAACTATCAATTATTATTTTTTGTAAGAAAATTAATATAAAGGTTCTATTTGGTATTTATTCTTTATTTACAATTACATTAATTTTATTTAGTGTAAATAAAAAATATTAATGAATAAAAAAATGAGTTTGGTATAAAATTATATCTATTCTTGAACGAGTTTATTTCTAAAAGAATATATTGTTCATTTTGTTGTAATATATGAAAACTAATTTCATCAAGTTCTAGAAAATGAAGCTCGAAAATATGATTAAATATTTGGAATCATGATTTTTAAATATTTTAATATTTTTAATTTCATTATTCATCATAATAAATTATAATAGTGATAAAATGATATCCCTGTGGTAAGGAGTAAAACAAGATAATTAAGGGTAAAAAATATTTATAAGTTCAAAATATACCATATTAACAACTTGTGGAAGAGGGTATTTAAATACATATAATGTTATACTAAAAAATATGGAAAATTAGTTCTAATTTCAATTTCTTATGGCCAATATATCGCTTTATATAAATAATAATTAGAAAATTTTAATATATTCATTTAAATATATATAATGTATGATTATCATGATAAAAATAAGTAATGCGTGGTTGTATTTTTTTATTTTCTATTTTAATAAATAAATTTCTTAATATAAAATAATTTATTATTTTTAGTTATAGAATAATAACTTTATAATATTATACAATGCTTATGAGTCAATTTTTCAAGAAATAGATATATCAATTATATAAAATTAGAAACATTAAAAGTAATAAGTTTTCATTAAAATATGGTTTTATAAGAATTTAAAATATTATTTAGAATAAAAAATCATAATGAATATTTTTAGATTCAAATTTCATTATTATATTAGTAACATTAATGTAATGATATGTGAAATGTTAATAAAATTACTCTAAATGATATTTAATGCTTAGAAATTAATTTTAAATCATTATCAATTGATAAAAATCCTATCTCAAAACAATTTGTTGGGAAATCTCAAATTCTGTCAAAAATGGTTTATTGTATTAGCCAATGTTTATTTTCCAAATTTCATTCATGAAACATAATTATTGGTAAATTATGGTAATGTAATTTTTTCCATTAAAAATTCACATATTAAATCCATTCCAAAAAAAAGTTCTATTTTATCTAATAAAGTGTAACAAAATCCTTCTCTAAAAAACCATTAAAACAACATCAATACTATATAGTGACCATAAACCTCTCCATATATATATATTTAATCTCAATTTAAAGGGGGATATTGATTGAGGGTGTATAAGTATTAACCTATATATATTATGTTTATATCATGTTATACCCCAAAAACCAACCATAACATTTCTTATATGATAAATTTAGTTTCAAAAATATAAACAAATTATGATTTTTATAGTAAAAAAAATATCATTTTCATTCCCATAATTAACATCACGAAATATAGATGGGATTTCAATGTTATATTTTATATATTATATGTTCATACCATTTTCTTATGAGGAATGTCTTATTAGTTCATAACACAATTTTAGATGGGATATTCTTCCTAGGGTATAGAAAATGTATAATGATTTGAAGGTATAGTTTTTTTGTGTTGGCATGAAAAGGATATTTGTACTGTATTTCCTAAGATTCATCACCTATAAACATGTCAAGTTAATGAATCAATGACCAGATAGTATGTTGTTGTCTGTAATGATTCCTAACTATAAATTGTATTAGATAGCCATGATTTTTATAATATTTCAATCGTGTATGGTTATAAAATCCATTTTGAAAGTCCTAGGAACAATGTTGTCTATGAGAAATAATTGTCATCCTCAAATGCAAGGACATTATAAATGGAAAGAAAAATCATTGAAGGATATTATTTGGGTTTGTATAATGGATTTTAGATTCTCATCGGTTGATAATAAACCATTAGTGAAGATATCATACAATAAAAACTATCAAGCATCAATTTAAATGTCTTATTCTGGATCATTGTTTGATTTAATTTGGAATTGACTATTTTTTTGGGCGGTATCAAGTGATAAATAACTGACTGGACCTATCATTGTTCAAGGTAAAAATAATCTTTTGATCAAAAAGGCGATGGATACAGATTATTGTCATCAGAAATCATATGTGGGTCATCATTAAAGACTTTTTTCATGTGAGGTGACTGATATTGTGTTTTTTAAAATCACTCCAAGTCATTAAGAATTTTCAATTTTTTATGTAGAAAAATATTTTCCCCTCTTACATAGGCCCGTTTGAGATACGTTAATGAGTTGGTGTGGTGTAATATTTGTTGTATTTTCCACCAGGTTTTTGATAAATGCACAATATGTTTCATGTAACCTAGAAGAATAATTACAGTAGTGATAATGTCTAAGAATTTAGATAGGATCACATTAATCTAGAGTTATATGATACAATAAATCATACAAATGTACAAAATTTGAATCATATATATAAGATCTTGTATGGGAATGGAATAATTATAGTGTGGGAATTAGGGAAACATGTTCAGATTCAAGAATAATGGTGGGAGCATGACATTGAAGCGTTAGAGCCATGGACCAAACTCATCCAAGACAACATTGGATTTCTAGTTTCATGAAAAAATTGAAATTGTGGAGAGAATTGAGAATCCTCAGTATTTGGTATATGACACTTTTATTATGTACATTGAGTCTAAAATTATGAAAACATGTTTCAGGAAGTTTTTTGTGGTTTCAGAATGTTTTGGAGGCCATTCGGGTGGTGGATTTTTAATGAATGGTTAGTAGATACCATGAGCCTTCTCTAGGAAATCATATAAGGGAAGATAATGGATTATAGGTAGGTTCATAGTTGGTATAGGGTTTCAATAAACCATTAATGTGCTTAGGGGGAAATTTATTGTTGAAATATTTGAACAATCATGTTTGGATCGTGGGTTTTATAATAGTTCGATCCAAACATGACATGGGTTGGCCTAATATTGTATCACCATATGTTTGGGGAATGGTTCTCGAAATAATGTGGCCTAACCGTGAAGCATTCACTTAGAAACCCTAAATTTGTGGATATAATAGGAATTTACTATTAAAATATTATTTATTCATCTATTCATTTAATAACATGAATGTAATTTTTGCAATATTCTAGAGAGATGATTCCCCTCAACAATGAAGCGATTCCTTGGAGAATTAAAGTTGTTTTGGAGGCATAGATTTATGATCAAGTCATTGTTCTTCATCATTCTATTCGAATCTAGAATTCAATCCTCTCTATAAATATTTGGCATAATCCATTGTGGGTATATTTGCATTATTTTATTGGAATTTTTATGATTTATCACAAGATTGGTGGAATAAACGGAGATCTAATGCCAAAAAATATAGTTTCATTATTCTGTTCATTTCTTTCACCAACCATTGATAGGTAGGTGAATTCTCTATCATCTCCAAATGTCTTAGAACAGAGAGTATTAGTTTTTCATAATTTTTTTTCCATAAAATGGTTATAAAATCCTTGAGTATTTATCTATGGAAAAATATTTTGGTTATGACATTCGAATTTTTAAGAAATTCTTTTCTTTTGTGGAATACCACTTCATTTTATAATTTTAAAATTTTGATTTTTAAATTATTTTTACTTTAATTCATGGATACTAATGGAATAAAATATTTAATGAAGGAATGGTGTTTGGAATTGTTTTATATGTATTTTCTCATACATGGTCATGTGATTACATTTATAGCATTAACATGATGGAAGGGTTGTGTTCCATTTGGTCCCCTTGTGTTAAACACATTGAGATGTCTATATGGATCAATAAGAGACCTATAATTAGTATAGAAAAATCACATTAGAATTTATGGATTTTTGTGAAGACATAGTTTTGAGTAAGAAATTTTTTCTTTAATTTTTTTATTTTTCATTAGTCATTTTCCAAGGAATATTTTCTATGGTTTTGATGTAATTTTTTTTACTAATTAAAAATATTTTATAAAAAATATAATTACTAGTTTTTTCCCTAGTTGAATGAGGTGGGAATTCATTGTGGAAATACTACTATGTTTAAAATCTCATACTAAATGGGAACTATTGTTCATTTTTATAAATCATCTATCAAGATACAAGTAAATGTAAGGTATATCAGTTCTTTAGTAATGCTTCATTATACCGCAGGAATACATAATAGAGTTAGATCACAGATATTGTCTGAGTTTTCATGAGATTATTCATGTTTTGTGTCTTTGATCATGGAGCCTTTTTTCAATATTATGGTTATTATCCTATTTCCTTCTTATACACTAATATGTGTTTTTTTGGTTTGGTACATATTCTTGGTAAGTTTTTTGTTTAATCTTGTACTTATTCATCATATAGAGGATTAGATATAAAAAATTTATGTAAATTGTATGTTTTATTATTAAAATGGAATATAACCACCCCAATGTTCTTTAGGTGATGGTTATTTATTTACAGATTTTTCTATTTGGGTATGTCACTAAGGCATAAAATCACATCCATCACTTCTACGGATAATGATAATTGGTGATATGTTACAATGTCCCAGGGTACCTATATGAAATTTTTAATCCTTATAATAAGTTTTCATAGATGTTATTTATTTCAAAAGGTATGATAGTTAGAGATGTTTAACAATATGATTTTACCCCTTTAATCAGTTAAACATATGTTTTTGATTAAAATGTTTTCATGAGTATTAAATTTTCTACAAAAATGTCAAGAATATAATTTTATATGCTTTTTCTTATGAGATGTTTTATAAAGTTATTTTTTAATTAATTTTTTTCATGAGTGTGTAAATTATGATTTTGAGGTCATGGTTAATTATAAAAAAGGATATTTTATGTAGTATTTCAATATTTTCAAAATGGATGAACATGTATCATTATTTATCCTTTATCGGGATATTTTTAATCATACTGTATTTACCAATATTATATATTGTGATTAAGGATGACTATGAATCTCTATCATGGTCAATTATTCCACTATAGGTATTTATCTTCATATAAGATAATTTCTATGAATAAAATATGATATTAATTTTAAAATGATATTTTTTTTGGAAAACAGATATTTAGTCGAAGGGTCTAATATGTATTATAATGTATTGATATGTAATAATGATTCATAATTATCTTAAAACCTCAAACAAAAATATATATAAATGAAAAAAATTATATTAAACCCATAAAAATGGGGTTTTAAGGGAATATTTCAGTGTAGTTGGTTTCATAGGAAGGGTTTATATAATCATGGAGGTTTGGATTAATCATATAATTATTTTTTAGAGTTTTTGATACCATATTTCTTGAATAATTCTAGACATGATAAAAATTTTAAATTTATTAAAACCCTATTGTAGTTTTAGGTGATGGGAGATTAAGATATTAATGAAATATTTTGAGGGACAGTTATTTATTTTTAGGAATAAACACCATTAATATTTATTTACCCCCAAAATTATTTCATTTATTATCTATGAAGGATATTTCATAAGAATATTATTTTATATTGGTATAAAGTTATATATAATCATTGTTGTTAATACATTCTTAATTGTTGTGATTGTTTTGGTCAGTTCGGAGAAATTTCTATACTATTTTTGGGAAAATTATATAATTAGGAAGAATGGAAAACTTATTCTAGTTTGTGAATTTAATAAATGAATAAAGAAAATGGAATAATTTTCTTATGAATTTATTTGTTTATTATAGAAATCATTACGATATTTTAGAGATTATATTTTTTATGAATGTAAATTTTTTACGTCACCTTATGAGTGATAGATCATGTTTAGAGATAAATTTAATATAGATATCAAAATAATATTTAATAAAATAATAATATTTTTTTGTTTTGAATTAGTTGTGGAATGATTTTAAGAGAATTAATCTTAGTTATTTATGGAATTAGTAAAGATGAAATTAATTCTTTATTGATGAGGACGTATAGATTACCATATTATTTCCTCATATAAAGGTTTATTAATATTGGATATTATTTTATATCATGCTCACAATTATTTGTGTCTGTTTAATGTAATTATATTGGAGAAATATCTTCTAATCCAATAATAGATCATGTGATATACCAAAATTCACCAAAACTTTTCCAATAATAAATAATTCACCATGTTATTTATCTTATATAATATGAGACGAAATAATGGTGGAAAATATCATGATACATAATCTAACAATGAAATTGTTCTTATGAAATAGAATAATGAAATGTAAGTTCATAATTTTCTCTTAATATATTTCTTTATGGAAAAAAATTCATCAATTCAAAAAAAGAAAGATCTATATATTGAGTCATTTACGGAAAATACTAATAAACTACAATTGTATAATTTTTGAAACACCATTTCTTGAATGAATCTAATTATAATAAATGAATGTTTTGAAATTAATTAATAAATTTTATGATTCCGTGTGTAAACCTACACACTAATGTCCTCTTCAAAAGGAAATATAATCAACATGATTTAAACTTTATTTCTTTCCACTTATTTTTATCCATCAAGCACATCATGGAATTGATTTTACTTTTTTTAAACCATTTTTTCGTATGAGGGAATGCTAAAAATAATTAAATTTCAATATGAGGGTAGATTATAACACCCTAATATTTTAGTTTATATTCCCTGAAAATAATACAATGTTTCATTGTGTGTACCACATGAAATATCTATCATAAAATGACTTATGATAAAATATTACAATATTATTATTTATAGAAGATTATATTAATCAAGACATTATATTTTCATGTATGAATATAAGAAACCATATTAGGAAACATATATTAAAAATTTTTCCTTAAAAAATATACCGAGGAATTCTAAAGAAATTGAAAAATAATTTTTAAATAAAACATTATTGATTATAATTTTCGAAAAATTAATTTATGTAAAAAATGAATTTTCTCAAATATTTTGGTGATGTATATATATGAATAAAATTAATAAAATAAATTAACAGTCATCTCATGGTTTTTTATTGTAACTAAATTAATATAAATTCATTTGAAACTTCCAAAAATTCATTTCCATCAAAAATGGATTTTATTAAATTTTATCCACTAATATAATGATTAATTTATAACCCATTTAGAAATTTTCTTTTTTAAAAAGTAAACAAAAAATTAATTTACAATGTAAAAATGACCTTAATATAATTCTATGTGGCTTTTTTGAAAAGGATTATTTTTTTGTGAATATTAAAGAATTCTGATTTTGAAAAAATAGTCACTTCATATTTTTGTAAGAAAAGTAATTTCAATTTCCATTTGGTATTGTTTTTTAAATTAAAATTATATTAATTTTATTTTATATTATTAAAAGCTTTTTTAATCAATAATAAAAATGATTTTGGAATAAAATTATATCCATTTTTCAACGAGTATTTTTCTAAAAGAATATATTTTCCATTTTACTAGCATATATGATAACTAATTTTTATCAAGATCTAGCAAATGATGCTTGAAAATTTGATATAATATTTCGAATAAATATTTTTAAATATTTTAATATGTTTTATATCATTATCGGTCATAATAAATAGTAACCGTGATAAAATTTTATCTCTATAGTAAGGAGTAAAAAAAGATAATTATGGGTAAAAACATCCATAAGATTAAAATATATCATATTAATAAAAATTAGAAGAGGGTGTTTAAATAAATATAATCTTATATTAAAAAAATATGGGAATTGGTTTCCAAGTTCAATTTATTATGCGAATATATTATTTTACATAATGAATAATTAAAAAATAATAATATATTTCTTTAAATATCTGTACTGTATTTTTATCATGATAAAAATAAGTAATGAATGGTTATATATTTTTATATTGAATTTTATTGTATAATTTTTTACATGGAAAATAATTTATTGTGTTAAGTGGTGGAATAATAACCTTATACTCTTATGTAATGCATATTAATCACCTTTTCAATCTATAAGAATATCCGTTATATTATATTAAAAACATTAAAATTAATATTTTTTTATTGAAATATGGTTTTATAATATTTTAAAGGATTATTGAAAATAAAAAATGATTATGATTATTTTTAGATTTGAATATACATTGTTATATTAGTAGCATTAATGTCACGATTTTTGAAATGTTAATAAAATTACTCTAAATTATTTTAAGGCATAAAAATTAATTTTAAATTGTTATTAATTGATTAAAATCATATCTCAAAACTAGATGATGGGAAATTTGAAATTCTATCATGAATGGTTTATGTATTGGTCAATATTTATTTCAAAAATTATATTCAAGACACATAATTGATGAAAAATTATGAACATTTATTTTTTTTTCATTCAAAAATTCAAACATGGAATCCTTTCCAAAAAATGTATGTTTAATTTTATTTGAGAAAATGTAAAAATATCCTTCTCTAAACAATCATTACCTCTACATAAATACTACATAGTGACTATAAAGATCTCCATATATGTTCTTAATCAAAATTTAAAGGGGGATATATAATTATGAGGTATAATTATAAACATATTTATTTTATGTTTATATCACGTTCTACACCCATAAAACTAACCATAACCATTCTTATAAGATAAATTTAGTTTCTAAAATATAAAAGAAATTATGATTTGTATTGTAAAAAAATTATCATATTCATTCCCATAACATGGTAAATAAAAACATTGTATCACCTAATGAGTTTATTGTGTTTTTCTTTTAAAATAATATTTTTCTCTTTGATATCTTTTGTTGGAGGCAGATATGATATTTAAATAGAACATTATTTTCGACAGCACATACAACACACAATAACAAGATTCAATAAACAGTGAACTGTAATTTTAAATATGAACATTGTAACCCAATAGTTAAATTGGTGAATTTTAATAGTATTAAATAAACTATAATATATATATATAGTAAACACTTTATTTAAATTTATTTATTAATTCTTATGAAATAAATCTAAAATTTTGTAATGTAACTTTTTGTTCAAAAATACGTTCTCTTCAAGAATGTTTTTTGAAATAAAGTATAATTAAAATAATGAATGTATAATAATTATATTTGATAAATAGAATATCATTTTTAAATATTCATATTGAAATAATATTAGGTTAAGATTTTTAAATTCTTATGGGAAAATTAATTTTCTTAAGAATAGTAAAAAAATATAGATTTTTATGAAAAACAATATTTTTCTTTTCACTATTTTTAATGTTATATTTTATTTGTAATTCAGGTAAAAGTGTAATTGTATATATTATATTATTAAAAAACTAGTTGCGATCTTTATAAAAAATGTAATTGGTTAATTTGGTATAAAAATACTTTTTTATTCAAAAGGGTATTTTTTCATAAAACAAATTTTTGTTTCATTTTTTTAATTTAATTTGAAATTAAATTATACCATTTTTTAGTTCCTATAAATGGATTTATTATTGGGATTCGTGATATTTATGTTTAGTAAATTATTACATTTTATTTTTGGTCAGTGTGAATAATAATATTTGTAATATTTGTTACATTAGTAAGTGTTAATCTTGCAATTAAAGATATAAATAAAATTAAAAAGACTAATAAATGATCCTAAAACTTGTATTAATCATATATTCTGAATAAATTTCATCCAATCAAATCTAATATTTTTTCCGAAAAATCTTTCCCAGTTGGATGAGGTTATGAAAATTCTTGTACTTTATTTCAAGAAAATTTAAATATTTCAGACATCAATATTGAGTAATAATAATATTTTAATTTTGGTGTTAGTTGTATGATATTTCTATGTATTAATAATATTTTAAAATATAGAATAATTTTATTAATTAAGGTAATTTTATTACATTATTAGTTAATAAATAATTAATTTTAACGGTCACACAACATAAATGATGTAATTGATAAATTAATGAAAAATTAAATAAATGACATTTAAAATAATTAAAGTAATTTTATTTATGAGAAATAAGTTAATTAAAAAATTTTAAACATTAACATTACAAATTATTGAAATAATGGAATATTTATTTCTATTTATATTTTTTTGTAATATTAATAAATTTAATGTAATGAATAGTTTAAAATTTTCCATTATTGATATTTTATAATAACTAAAATTTGATTAAATGATATTAAATAACTAATAATATAGACTCTATAAAATTAATGAGACATGGAAAACTACATCTTCTATGGTCCATTTACCATAATTTTTTGATTTTATAGTAAAATTATTGACCTTTAGATGGTAAAAAATTTAATAGTACGATTATTTTAAAAAGGGTTAACAAGAGGATAAAAACTAAAAGACATGGGATAAACGATATCCAAAACCTTTCAATTTTTTGAAAATTTTTATATGTATATTTACATTGTATTTTAATTATGTCAATTTTTACACAATTTTATGATGGAAATATATCATATTAATTTATATTGTAATAAATTCAATGAATTCCCCTCAGAACAGTTATTAAAGGGACCAACATTATTCACATATTTACACTATTTTGATGCTCATAGCTAGAGTAACCATAACAATTTTTCTTTAAAACACAGTTTTCCATGTTATTATGGATTTAGATCTTATAAAATATCAAGGCTTGGTCTATTAATAAGATATATACATAGAGTCAACCAAAGTAGTGGTAATACTATGTATCAACTATTAGAAGTTTTTTTCATCATCTAATTGATCTTTATTTCTCAGTCACAACATAAAATTATAAATCAAGTATAATAAATGTAATGAGATGTTATTATTGTTATTATTATTGTAAATGTGTATTCCATATTTTTTCATTCTTTGAAAAGAAGAAACATCAATCAAGGATATGTATGAATTACCATCTCCATGTAACAATGTAATTATTTATTCATAAACACTTTACTTGTCTGATTATAAATATGGAATTATTGAATATATATGATATATAATTCGTAATAATGATTATTAAGATTTTAATTATTATTTTCCATTATTTATTTCCACTAATCAAAAAAATTTAAACAATGTCCATGTGTTTATACGACATACAATCTCCACGAATGGTATAATTAAATTTCATATCTATATATTTTTGGGATTTTTATATATATTTATATATATTTACATTTAATATTAATTATATTTATAAAATTAAAAATATTTTATTTATTATGGAACCATAAAAAAAATATAGGGACATTAATTCCTGATTCAAAGAAATTTGAAAAACAATATAGTCAACAAACAAAATAATTACAATAGTAAAATTATAGTTAAAAATGTAATAAGATGTTATAAATAGATCCTATATGAAAATTTTAAAATTTTTATTTAAGTATTATAAATATAAATATATATATATATTATATAGGTGGTTAAAATAACATACACAGAATATATGAAATTAGTTAAGGGTTTCTCTTATCACTTTTACTTCTTTGAGACATATTCAATAATCCATACTTATTTCTTTTGTGTGGATTATTTACACCCTCTTTGAAATATTATATCATTAATATCTCTCCTGTAATGTTATTTAATTTTTAATTTTATTATATTTATTCATTAGGGATTATGAATAAAAAAACCATGCTGTAATAGTTTGTCATTTCACTTTTACTTTTGTGAGACATATTATATATTCACCACATATTTTTGTTGTGAGGTGTATATACTACCCATTTGATATATTGTATCTTGAATATTTTTTTCATTATTGAATTTTTTGTTTAATTTTATGATATTTGTATCTTTGTGCTTACGATTAAAAAAACAATGTTGTAAAGGTCTATTTCATAATATCATCATTATTTTAAATTTTTTATATATTAGCTAAGGAATATTTCACACCCATGTAAATGGTTTCTTGAAATTTTTTCAAATATATTTTTAATATTCTAAAATTATTTATAATGATATTTTACTTTTTTGACTATTTACAAATTGTTTTAAGAGGAATATTCCATTATTTTCTAAATAATATTTTTTCCATTCAAATTCATGAAAGGAATGACTTTTATCATATAATAAATTAGAGACATTTAACACTATTATGATACCTAAATTATCTGAAATATAATATATATGTTTAAATCATTATTTTTGTGGAAAAAGGTTCTTTTATTATGTGTGTGGTTTCACGATTTTAGAAATTAGTTTCAATATGAAAAACGTATTTTCCTCAAGAAATATTATAGAACTATATTTAATGTATTTTCATCTATGTTAAAATAATTTATGAAATATTTTGCTGAGGATGTTCTAAAATGATACCACTCAACCTATTTATTTGGATGTTTTGTGATCAGTTTGAATAGGGAATTCTTTGATATTTTGTATCACTAGTTCATCAAATATTGAAAATAATTGACATTGTGAAGTAATATTGATTCAGTTGTGTTGTTTTTTCATATGAGGAAAGAATTTTACTTCATATGTAATAGGAGGGGACTCTTATATCCCATCAAATAATCTATAGGCATAGTATATTGGGTTTTGGCTGAGGACATATCCATTTATTCAGTAGAAATGGTACAAGCCCTTAATGATATTTTCAGATGTCTTGGATGAGGCCTCGATAAATTTTTTCAATTGTACGACATTATGAATTCCATCATTATTAAATCAGTTATTGTTATACATGTCATTACATGAGTAGTTATAAAACCTATGTATATGTTTCAAGATCACGTTATTGTTTATATATATTATTTGGTAGTGCTTAATCCTTATGATGTTATGATTATGTTATTGTTGAAAATGTATGTGTTTCTGTAATTTAACTATCTATATTTTTTTATTCGAAATTCTTAATGATAAATTTCATTCTGCACAATCCCTTACTATGAATAAAATCTCACCCCTTATGATTTATTTTCTCTAGGATTCCACGATTTTATTTATGAATATTGTACAAAGATATACTTTGTAGAAAAAATGAGACCTCAAATAAAAAAACGTATTTTTATTTTATATTTCATTAAAATGTAACTTGAATCTCACACATGAATTATGTTTTCCAATAATAGTAAAATATTAAGTCGTTTGGGATTTTATTTATTTTATCTAGTGACGCTATAATAATGTAACCACCATATCTATGATATTAGGGTCTAGGTCCTTACAATTGGTATCATAGGGTAATTTAGTAGAAAACTTGTCATTTAAATATAGAAAAAAATAGTATAGAGAAAAGAAATATGTAAAATATTTTGGTAATATTCACAATGAAAACAACGTTAGGAATTTGATATTAGTTATATCTACAAAATTTATTTACGTAAATTGTATAACTAGTTACGAAATTATTAAAAATGTTTTATAATGTAATGATCTATTCCCATGTACACCATTTTTATTAATAGGTGTTGAGATGAAATAATTTAATTTATATATGAATGTAACCCTTTTGTATATTTACCTCATATGAATGATAATGATGCTTGAGAAAAATCTATAGCTAGAGATGAACAAGTTATAAATATATTGGGTGTGCTAACTCTGGTTTTGAGAAATAACCTTAACAATATTGAGTATCGTAATGATCCATTAAATGGCATGACAATTCCATATTACTTCATGTATTAAAAACCACCATCATTCAATGAAATTGGAATCCATTTGTTACTAGGAAATTGATATTTTCCATAGAGAGTACATTTCTCCCATTACGGAGTAATGATTTTGAGAAGGTTTTATGGGTAGTTTATCATCAATCAGGGGATGTATATTAATTATGGACATTTATTACAAATTATAAGGATGTATAATAAATAGAATTCACATAATGGAATGATTTTAAGGTATTTTTTGGGTATTTGTTCCTCGAGAATGATGAGATTATTTCCATAGTTAATTATTATTTTTGAGAAAAATGGATGAGGACAATGTTTCAATGTATACAAATAACATTTAATCATTATCTAGAAATCCCACATGCACATATAAAATCCAAAGGGTATGATAGCCCTTTAATTTTATGGGATTAATTCGATCATATGGGGGGAACTAATCTTTCAAACATTATTTTTATACGAGGATATAGTATTTTAGACTATAAATAATGATAAATAATTTTCCATATGTTATGGTTTTGAAGGATACAAATAGAAGAATAAGAAAGAAATATAAATATATATATAACGGTAATAAAAGAAATAATTATTATCCCACGTGTAATAATTGTGGAATTAAATAACCTGGTAATTTGTTGATGTTTTGTGAGTTTCGTATTAGTGTTAAGATAAACCACACAAGGATCCTGTTTAAATAGGAAATAAATTATATTCCAATTTTCAATGATTCTATAGTAAGGATATGGGGAACTATACATATTAATTTCTAGAGAATAAATGGAATATATATGAGAATATGTAAAGGGACAAAGTTCATGAAAGTGGTACTACTACACTCGAAGTACATTAATAAATTCGTTAGATTCAAGAAATAAATTTTAGAATTATTTTATCAAATATGTTATGTTTATAAGAATCATGAAACATTTAAATATAAATATATAATATTTTTCATATGGATTTGAATTCATATATTGTGTGGTACCAATAACCATCAAAAGGGAGATATCGTAAGTTATGTTTTTATAATACTTGTGAAATGGATAGATAAAAAAATGTGTTCCTGATGTTATGATTGATGTAAATGGGATTAGATATGTGACATTGAAAATGGTAAGATATTTAAGGAAAAAGTAATTCTTGGTGAATTTTACTATATTATTTAATTTTTATTTCATTATATGAGATTTTATTTAATGAATATTGAGAGAATTAATTTTGGGAAGCATGAATGTTTTTATTTTGTATTTATAATGATTCAACATAGTACCATATATTTTAAAAACATCAAATCAAGGTATTTACATGGGATATTGAGAACTGATTTTTGGGGGAATACATATAAGATTATATTCGATATTTATTGACCATATTACTAAATTTTTGGATTTTAGTTTGACATTGGTCAAATATATATTGGAGGATCACTATGAATGAGTACATAAAGAATGTATTAAAATTAATAGTATATAATATCTTTTATGTTAATGTATGATTAATTATTTTAGACAAAATATGCTAACCATTTTGCTTTTGGTAAATGCTTAGAGTTCTGAGGAAGAACGTATGGATCATTTGATTCATTGAAATTGATTTTGGAATACAAAAAATTTATCTTAAATATCTACATTCTAAATTAATAGATAATATTTAAAAGGATATAAGCTCCAACAATAGATATGAATTATTCTTATGAAATCAAGTTGGATAAACTATAATTATTTCCTTGAGAGAATAATCTAAATACTAAAATAATCCCTTGATAGAAGGAAAATCCCAAAAAATGAAAAAATATTTTCTATTTACTTTTATTACTTATAGATAAATGGACTTATAAAACAACTGAAATTTATGGCCTTTTAGTGGTCAACATTATCATAAATTTGGGATGTTTTAGAAGTCCATTAAACTATCAATATTTTTTAATCCTTGGGTGTTAATTTTCAATTCCATATCAATATTTTAAATTCCTTCTAATGTTATTTATTTTGGAGTCCTAGCTTTGTGGTTACAGTCCCACTTCTCATTCCTTATTTTTATGAGAATGTATTATTAATCTATTTTTATGATGTTGTTTTACCACTGAGTAATTTTCAAATTTCTAAAACATGACTTCCATGAAGAAGTTTGAATCATGAATGCATAATTTAATGATGAGGGGGGATGTAACACCCCAAGGTTTTATAGCATTTTTTTAAAAAAAATATCTTTAATATTTTTTGGTTCATAAAACCTTAATATTTTAAATGAACACCATGTTTGATAGTATTACAATATAAAACACCAAGGTTCAAAAAACTATGAAATATAATATAAATATGACCATTATAACCTAGGTGTTAAATTAGAGTGTATGAGTGTTAGGTATTAAATTATTAAGTATATATATATATATATATATATTAAGTACTTACTGAAGAGAATTTCATTGATTAATGAGTATGACATAATTAATAAATTTTCTGAAAATTTATTTATGCTTTAAAAATATATTTTCTTAAAAAAAATTAATTATAAGAATATAAGAATTAAATTATGGATTATATCTATATTTTACCTCATAAAAAATCATTTTTTGAAATCATAATATCAAAATTATATTATTGTAAAATTTCCATATTTTTTTATAAAAGATTTCATTTCCAATAAATATTCCAAAACAATTAATTTTATTTTAAAATATATATTTAGTTCAAAAATATGTAAATTGAAATTTTATTTTGAAATTATTAAATATAAAATTATTTAAATAATATTATGAATAATTAAATTAAGATTATTTGAATACATTTTATTCGTATATTTGGAAAGAATTTTTCTATACTCCAAAATTGTATTTTTCTAAAATAGTATATTTTATAGTGTTTTTACGGTATAATTTAAATATAAATTTTGAAGCATCAATTTATTTAATTTATAATTATTTTAATTATTTATATTTATGATGTTTAAATTTATTAAATTTCCCCCACTAATGTTTGGTGAATGTTTATACTAACATGAGTAATTTTTTTTCCTTGGTGAAGTGGAAATCAGTTCACAAAAGTAAAACATAAAATGCTAATTATTAGAAAATGACACCAAAATCAGACTTAATCTTATAGGATGGTTTAATTTCATACACTATAATATATTATTCTAGTTTATATAATTGTTTGGGTGTTTAGATGATATTTTAACTTTATATTATTTTATTTCATGAAAAGAAAAACATATCACACTATTATTTTAAATAACATTAATATTTTTAATATCATGTTTTCTTTATGATATGATCTACCTTAAATAATGTTTTTAAACCTAAAATATTTATCTTAATATATGAAATTTTATATGAATTTTTAGTAAATAGATAATTACCATATATTATTACAGAACACTAACAACGTAATTATTCAATTAATTAGAAAATGTGATTAATGATATTTCAAATATTAAATATTATATAATTTGTGATATTTTATGTGATCAAAAAAATTAAACATTAAAATTACATGTTTTGGATATAATAAAATCATTTTTTTTCTAATCATATCAATTTTTTATATGATTAAATTATGTCATTAAGAGTTCTTAAAACTGTCATTATTGATATTTTATAGGAAATAAAATTTAATTAAATAAATTAAAATTCCTAAAAATATTCTATTTTCCCAAGTTAAGGGGATATGGATTAATAAACATTCCATGGTTCATTTTTTGGACTTTTTTAAAAAAAATTATTTAAATTATTGACCCTTAGATTATAGAAAATATTAATAGTTCGACAATTTCCATAATCATTAACAATGGTTAAAATAGATTTATAAGGGTTAATTCATATACAAACCATGTATAAAATTATTTTATGAAACTATTGTGACATATAATTACCTTATATTTGAATTATTCTAAGTTTTATCAATTTCTACTTGAGAAATAATTCATATTAGTTTTATATTTTAAGAAATTCCAAAAAAGTACCTCCCCTCAATTATACAATGGATCCCCATGATTCACATATTTACCAAACAATACACCATATATATTGATTAATACACTCCCATTCCACTTATTAAAATAATTATACATGTTTTATAGTTTCTATACCTTCCAAATTATCAATCGGGGGTCCCTTAAAAAGGGATCTAATGGGTGTTGACTGAAGAGTATGTCATTATATATTCCAACTCGTTCATGTTAATTTCAACCTATCCATGATTTTCACATTTGGAAAACATTTTAAAATAAAAATTAAATTATAATAAATATAATAAGATGTTATAATTATTATTATATATCCATATTTTTTTTCATTTACACCCAATGAAAATGAAAACATCACTTGTGAGTATATATGGATTATAGTCATTATATAGTATTTTAATTTTTTTTCATCACAAAATTACTCAGATGGTCATAAATTATGAACTAGTAAATATATATGATATATATACCATAATATTTATTCTGGAAATATTAGTTACTCTTTACCTTTAATTCTTTTAATCCATAAAAAAATAAAAATAGTGTTCAGGTGTTAGAAGAGGCTACCATCTCCATGAGTGGTGTAATTCGATTTCATATTTATATTTTTTATAAATAAATCTTGATATCAAATATTTAATATATATATATATATATATTATTTTTATAATATTTATAATATTTTGAGATAATGGAACCGTAATATATTTTAAAATGACTAGAGCTACCAAATTAAAAATTACTGAAAAAGGAAGCAGCTAACACCTAAAGTCATGATAATAGAAAGAATACCTTTAAAAGATACGTATTAAAAAGATATAAAAGGATCATATATGATGTTATATATATTTTTATAGAATAATAATAAATATTTATTAGTTATACAAGATTTTAAAGTCACTTATATGGTAATTCAGACTTGAGGTAAGGGTTTCACATCTTGCATTTACTTTATAAGACATATTCCATATTCACCACTTATTTATTATGTGTGGTTTATATAATACCAATTTTATAAATTATATTACTAATTTATTGTTATTAATTTTATTTTTTATTCATTATAATTTATTTTTTCATGGGTCTTCAAAAATCATAAGAATCCCAACAGGGGATGGTTTCTTTTCCTAAATTGACCTCTGTGAGACATATAACATATTCTCCACTTACTTATTTTATGTGGTGTATATAGTCCTCCTTAGATATAAAATATAAGGAATATATTTTTATTCATTTTAATAAATTTCTAATTTGATGTTAATTTTTCATGTGGGTTAAGTTTCTAAAAAATCCCCTCTGTTTAGGTTTTATTTCAGAATATCATCATTATTCTAGATTTTTTATATTTAAGTGTCATCTAAGTAATATTTGTCTTCCATGTCTATGATTTCATAAGATATTTTCAAAAATATTTGTAATATTATCTAATGAATTTTAAATGTCATTTTTAACTTTTTTACATTTTAGAAAATGTTTTAAAAAGAAATATTCATGTCATTTTGTTAATATGGTGCATTTTTTCGTACAAAAGTGTGAAAGGGTTTTTTACATTATACTGTATGAATATAATTACCATCCTCCATAAAACATAAATTATTTGAAGATTCCAATAAATGTTCAAAATATTCTTTTCAAATATAAGTATTTCATTATTACATGTATTGTTTTTTCAAAAACGTATTTTCAAAGTCCTAAAGGTTATTTTTGTGATGAAATATTCCATTTATATCTTTAATTTATTTTCATATATTTATAATTACATTTTGGAATCCTATATTGAGTATGTACTCCCATGATACAATTAAATATATTTATTTAGTCAGTTTCTGATCAGTTGTGTTGGGGAATGTATTGATATTCCATATAACTAATTCTTCCAATTAAGACAATTATTGATTTTGTTAAGTCATATTGATTCAATTGTATGATTTATTCCCATAATGAATTAATTGGACATAGATTGTTGCATGTGGCACTGTTATAGCCTATTGATGCTTTGTTAGGTATCATGAGATAAAATATCCAAGGTTTTGGCCGAGGCATCACTAATTTATTCAGATGCCTTTATAAAAAGCCTTGATGGTTTTTTGAGTGGTATGGCTGAGGAATTGATGATATGTTCCGGATGTCCCACATTATACATCAAATAATTATAAAATTATTTACTAATGTCCACATGATTATTTTATTATTCTTAATATCAATGGATATGTTTCAGGATCACGATATTATTTATATGGATTGGTTTATCACCCATTATTACATCCATATTGTGGTCTATGTATTGTTTTAATTACATGTGTTTAAGTTTTATACATTTCAATATTGTTTATTCTTTATATTTTCATGATATATTTTACTATAAGAATACCCTTATTGAGAATCTATGATCACTCCTTTTAATATTTAATATCATTATAGATATGAGGATATTTATTTTGATTGATATAAAGTGATATGATATGTAGAATAATGGAATTCTCAAAGTGTACACATTGTGTCTTCTTTTTAAATTTATATCAATTTAAATAGATTAAAAAAAATATGAATAAATTTTTATGTAATTTAATATATCTTTATAAAATTTAGTAACGTAATAAATATATTTGGGATGCTATTATTGGGGTGTTTATAAACATTTCTTATACATACATGTGAGCTAGCACATCCAATAAGCGATGAGTTTCATTATTCATCACTACCTCAAATGGACTATTTCAAAGTTTAATTTAATATATATATATATATATATATATATTCTCTTTTTGAAATAATTATCATTATTTTAATATTAGCTATTAGTTACCTTCATAGAATCCCATTTGGTGGATGGTGATAATGTCCCTCGTGTATACATACAGACAACCACCTTTTTGAAGACTAATTATTCTCTTTTTTTATTCGTCATTTTTATGGATCATTATAAAACTATAAAAATATATATAAAAATGATAACTATATAATTATTAATATTTTTGAGATTTTGTAAAAATAAAAATTTCGATCTTTTTTGTTCTAAAAATATTATTTTGGGATTATGAACTGAACATCCTCATAATGTTTTGATATTATCATAACTAATTTTGTAACTATATAAGATATGTTAATAAATTAAATAAAATTATTAATGACAGAGGCATAAGAAAAAATATATCTTAATTAGTTATGTAATTTGTTTATGTCTATTATAATTTAATGAAATAATGTAAATTGTTAGTGGGAGTCTAGGTATGGTATTTCTTATCATAATTTCAATTCCTTAAGTCTAATTACATTTAAAAAAATGATTTTTTAGAATATTATATCAGAATGGATAATTTCATAATTCGTACATATATAATTAAATTAATTTAAAAATAATTTTCATGTTATCCCCATCAATGTTTTCAAGATTAAAATGGTACTAATTTATTAAGGGATTTTTATTCAAAATATTGTTATAAATTTTATAAACTATTTCTTCAATGAAAATGTTCTTCAAATTGTTTTTTAGATGTTTTATCTATACTAAAATTTTTGATAATGGTACAACCCACAATATTTTCAACTCGTAAAAATGATTAAAATAATTGTTTTCAAGAAAATTCTATATATTTTTCAATTAAATCATTTATTCAAAGTGAAAATATATATTTTGACATTTAACACATGACACACTCTTCCTATCATTACAACTGTTAATCACTATAATGTGTCCTATAGATATTTTTTATATATTAAAATAATATATAATTTACCCTGATTCATGTATTTTTAATAATATTTCAATGAAAAATTATTTTATAACTACTTATAATGGTTCCCATGAATGTTTTTCATTATATGTAATAAACAAAAAATATGTGATTTTATTATTGAAATGAAATATTCCATGCATTTCACGTACATTATGGTCATTGTATTTCTATTATGTTTCCGAGAAAGACTAATACTGATATCTAATGCATTGTGTAAATATTTATTTCCATATAATTATGCTGTAATAATATTAGTTGGTTATTCTATTTAAAACATTTCTTACAAATGTGATTTTAAGTGTAATATAAAGAAAATTTTCCAAGGTACGTACATGATTTTTTTATTCTTCAGAATTATTTTTTCTAGTAGTCACTAATCTCATAAGGAAATATAGTGATATCGTGTTTAATGTAATGTGTATGAACCTTTTTTGGACTAAAATTATGATTTTCATGAAAATGTTTTCATGGGTACTCATTTTATATTAGAAACCATAAGGATTATGATTTTTCCATATAATTTTTTATAATATTTCTTTTCAAAATATTTTTAATGTAATGTTGAATTCTTGATTATGGTAGTGATTATTTTTAGTTTATGGATATCTTTGTAAAAGGATAAATTTATTTGGAATTTAATGATTTTTAAATTGTACTAACATGTTTAATTTAATTTTTCTCACTATGATTGTCATTTTCATCCCATATTATCAAATGGTTTACACTAGGTATGAAGATATGTAAGAAATTATTTAATGGCATATCATTCCTCTATGGAGAATCATCATAAATAATTATAACTAGTTTTGAATGAACGAGATATTGAAATATAAGAATCATATTTTTGGGGGAAAATTGGCATTGAGTAAAAGTGAACACTATTTATTATAATGGTTTTATATGTATGACGTTTTCCCAATTATTTAAAACTTGAAGCCTAAAAAATCATTGGAATTTATCAAAATTTAAATACATTAAATTATAATAATTAATGGTTATTAATGACTTAGGTCAAAATAAAAAATCCACACATGAGTATAACAATGAATCAAGAATGAATAGACTATAGAGTTTACAATGTTTGTCCTAAAATCCATACTCCCTTTCAAGATTGGAATGTTTCTCTACCAACAAGGTATTCTTTTTAGACACAAGTGGTTTCACTAGAGATCTCAATTTTCCATCAATATAGAGTCCCACTACGCATCTTCTTAATATTAAAACTAAAAAACAAAACATACCAAAACATTAACATCCCCCTAGAGTCATTGAATGATTCTTCCTTCAAATCACTGAGTCAGAATTTGACTATGCCTTTTTATTAGGGTAGAAGAATTACAACCATTATCTTTTTTATCATTTTTTTCTCAATAGTATTCTCCATTATATTTTAATATAATGGGGAAAAAGGATCCATATTATCTCAGTTTAATTTTTATATCCAACATAGGTGAAGAATAATTGGATTCCACCACATTTTAAGGAATTATCCATCCCAATATATGATGACCCTTTCGCACAAAAAACTCATATATTAAATATCTGAATTATCCTCAATCTTTTGACATATATAATCTTCATTGATGAAAATGATCAATTCCATGATTTTAAATAACTAATACATTATACTCAATTTACTGTATTTATATTTTCCATAATTTTGTGAATAGTTTTTAATGGCATATAGATACTCATAAAAAAATTCAAAAATATTATGTCCATATATTTTTTAATTCAATCAATAAAATATGTTAACTTATTTTCACATAGAAACTCATTTTAATCATGGGAATGACATAACATTTAAATCTCCAAAAGGCTCAATTTTTGTTTCTCCATGAATTATTGGTAGAATATATAGATTTAAATATATATTTTTAATTACTTTTGTCTCTTCCACATGTTAATGAATCCCTAAATTATAAAATGAAATTTTGGTTGGTGGTGTGGAAATCATCTAATTGCAAGATCATTGATTAATTTTCAATCATACATTGGGTCAAAATTTAGTGGAATTAATTTTTATGTTTATTCATGGAAGATCATTGAATGGATAATACTAATTAATTATAATTTATGTTGAATAAATTACCATTTAAATTATAAATATGGAAGGGTTTTTTATCTTTTTTATATCAATTTACACCGAAGAATGGATGCCAATTAAATTCTAAGACACATTGCTAGTTTATATAGATTTGATGAAATTTATAGACATTATTAGGGTTGATTTAACTCATGAATGTATCCATACAATTATGTGATGTTTAATATAAACCCTATAGTCCCCAGAAAACTGATTTTAGAAGTTCAACACCATGAATATTCACTCAATGATGTCTATTCATGAGAACAACTCAATTTATAGGAAAAATTTTATATTCCCAATAAACCATAAAAATTCCTACATATGGTTCATATATTTTACAAAATATGACATTTCAATATATTTTTAATCATCATTACATTTCTGTAATCAATTTCATTCGATTGGAATCATATGATAAGAAAATCTATAAAGTCTATAGGTTTCATGAATTTGGAAAATTAATCATTAGTATTTCATATACAAATCTTTTTAAAATTCTAAATTAACCTCATTAAAATATTCTAATAAATTTTGTTTATAAAAACACAGGTATTATCATAAAAAATTATTTTCTCATCATATTAATAATAATTATTTATATTGTGTTGAATTATATTCATTATAATGATATTATGTAATTTATTTCTAAAGGAAAAGAATAATTACTTCTAACAAAATTATACTTTTAGTAATTATAAGAAATTGTTTAAAAGAAATATTTGAAGATTATAAATTTAATTTTTTGAAATAAAACATAATTTTCAAATTCATCATGAAAATAATATCATTGGATGTTTTTTATGATTTTTTTTTGAAAATTATTATTCATCAATGTGTTTTTGAAAATACAGATATTTATTAACATATTTATTTTCGTTACAAGAAATTATTTATTTACATGTTTTTAAAAAAATTAAAGGAAAATTTAGTAATTTATGTTATTTATATTCCAATTAAATCATTTTGAATCAATATTACACTTTATTTTGTCATGAAAATATTTTTATACAAAAAATCCTTTTATCTAAACAATGGTTTTCATGATTTATTTTTAATTAAATTTAACAAATTCAATGAATTGAGTTTTATAAAATCTATAACATATTTCTACATTGTATAATTAAAATAGATTAATACGGTTAACATAATTTTAGGTCTTAATTAATAGTAAATTTAGTAAAAACATATTACCACAGTTGTGGATGAAATAAGATAACCAGGGGTTAAGCTAATGAGATAAGTGTCACAATTTCCTAAAAAATTGAAAATATTAGATTTAATAGATATATTTCAATCCTATATCATATGATATTGTAAAATTGTCCATTGTAAACCAGTTTTCTAAAAGAAGATATCTATATCATTATATCCTTTTCAAAATTCCAAGTCTGTCATCTTCCCGGACTATGAACAGAATCCCTTCTCTTATCATGCAACAACTTGAAGAATGTTCAATTTTTACAAATTTTTATCAAAATACCTTCTAAAAACCACTACCCAAGCCAAAGAGTAAATTGTTTAATCATAAATATATCATAGGAAGCCTTTATGTCTAAATCTAAAGAAGTTGTCTGAAGAAGGGTTATTATACGTAACAAATATTTTTCATTTTATTTATTATTTTTCCTCCTTTAAATATTATTAAAATATTACAAAATATTAGAAAATGTATGTACTATATACATACATGCATTAATTTTCATGAAATATGATATATCAATATCATCTTTTTGAAATTCTTTTATAAATTATCATTTGTGTTTACGGTGGAGTATTATCTTCAAAACAGATGTAATTTATCTTTCATCACCACCTCTAATGTATGGTAATAATGATAGATCTAATATATATATATATATATATATTAATGAAATATTTTACATTAAATAAATATCATATATCATCTTTTATTAATATCATTACATCCTTTAAAAAATCAGAATGTTGTTTGAGTGTAAATGTGGATTACAACCCCTAGGACATGATACGATTTATTTTTCATGAAAACATAACATGTTTGATAAATTTAATATTAATTAATGATAGAATATTATATTATTTATGTAATTAAAATTTTCTTTATATAAAATTATACTTAAATTCATTCTCTAATTCTTTCTGAAAATTAAAAATGATACTCAAGAGTATGTACAACCTACCATCTACATGATTTCTACATAAATCAATTTTCATTAGCTTATTTCATGGATTATTTAAGAAGTAAAAATAATATAAATAAAATTATCGTTTTTCAATGATAATTATTCTATATATGACATTATAATGACCTCATTGACCATAGTAATGTTTCTAAACACTTTTTGGACAAGAGCTGAATATCATCCAATATCCACGGTGATCACTAATGATAAATTAATTGATGTTAATTTTAAATTAAGTCAAAATGGTATAATAAAAATGAAATAGTTCATTAAAAAAGTAAATAATTAACAAATGTTTATTATTTAGGTTGTTACAGAATACACATGATGATTACAACATGAGGTAAGTGAAAGTTAAACATAAAAACTAATTTTAAATTATTTAATTATTAATTTGGTAACAATTTTCCTTCAATATACATATTATTAAAAATATTTTATATAAATATATATATATTATAATTAACATTTAATATCTTTTTAAAATTAATAAAAAAAGGGGTTCATTTAATGTAACTTATATGGATCATTTTGAATTTATTTGGAAAAAGTAAAAAACGAATATTCTAATTTAATATATTTGGTGTTAATTCCTTTTCCCACTCCTAAAAAAATAATTTGACATTTTCCATTCATTACAAGATTCCATGTTTTCTTTAATGAAAAATTAATCTTACCTTTTTAAAAAATATTTATTAATGGAAAAAAATTAAATGGAAATTGTATTTTGATATTTAAATATGTTTTTCAAGTGGGTGGACAAGAGTTTTTCAAGGGTTTAATTATAAAAGGTGGCATGTATAAAATGTTTAATTAATGATATGGTGCTTATGAAATATATATGGTTATAGGCTATGTCGATAAATCTTATTTGATTTGTGTGATTGATATATCTTATATAAAGGGTGAAGCTCATATATCATATACAATATGTGAGCAACATATGGATCTCCAACACATTATGAAATGTTTCTTTTATTTAAAGGAGGGGGGAGAAAACCATGGAGGTTTCTACTATTCATTTAACTTGGACCCTTTAATTTTAAACAAAACATATAAATATAATCATCTAGGATCTCTAAAATGGGTTTTATTTTTGTTATATAGGGTTATAATGGTTTTATTTGATAATTGTTTTTCATGTGGTTATGATTTATTTTATACACTGAAAAAACTTTATGATAAAGTGTAAACTATTATGTGTTTTCATATTTTTCACTATGACTATTTATTTCTTACTCATATATAAATTATGAACACATTTTAATAAGAGTTATGACCATATTATCAAAATATATAAAGATAAATGATATTTAGGAATGAATGGTGATGAATTATTATTTAAAGAAGTAAGATTATTTATTTTTTTAATAATTGGAAATTATAATATTCATTATAGTATAGTATAATTTAAATTTATAGGATTGGATTATGTTCATAGAATATGCTTGAGAGATTCATGTTTATGTTTACAATGATTTAGAATTTTATGATTACTATGTTGGTTCACCAAATCTATTTTTATTCCGATTTTTTTCAAATGAGTAAATATTGAGATAAATAAAGAATTTAAAAATAGATTAATTTCATTCAAGATTAGTATACATTATTGGTTATAATTATAACTAAGAATGTTTTTTTAGAAATCCCTCATTTTTCAAAGGATATATATGTTGGTGGAATCCATGTTAGAGAGAAACAAAAATTATCATAGAGGAACATGTCTATATTTGAGAATTTTATAAGTCAACACCCTCTAACATTTTGTGGAGCATTTTTTAGTGGTATAAGAAATTTGGATTAATGAATTATAATTTATATTCAATGTCATATGGTATTGATAATATTATAAGGTAGTAATTTGTTTTTTGTTATTAATATGCTGAAGTTTATTGATGTTGGTTATTGGTAAAGAATACCATAGATAGTAGATATTAATACCATGTAATAGAATACATTAATGATTATTTTCATAGAGAAATATTTTTCATAAATTTATTTGACTCATGTTGGAGAAAATAATTTTATAATTGATGCATGGGTTGATTAAATTGCATTATATAGAGAAAAATCTAAAATATTGTCATGGAACGTATAAAATTTTAATTGGAAATATGATAGTGTTGTTTAATGAATCAATAAAATATTAAAACTATTATTACAAATAGCATTGGCCTTGTGATAATAAACAGGTTATGAGGAAATTATTCATTGTAATGGGAATTTAAGGAATGAGTATACTAACATTTAGGTTCCATGTGATGATAAGAGTAAAAAGTGATCATTATAGAAATAAATAGTAAAGTAATCAACTAAGAAATGTATAGATAAGACACCAATATATTCCAAGTGTGGTAAAAATAATTTAAAGGAATGTTTGAAATGATCTAGAATGTTTTATTTGTTTTTATGATTATTCATAGGGAACATGACAACAATGAAAATAGTCTCAAATAATACAAGAATGTGTTAACATATATAATGAAAATTGTTATATTTTATACTTTTAATGATTTAGGAATTATGAAAATATGTGTCCAAACATACTTACTTAGTGTGAAATTAGTCATGATCCAATGAAAAATGGCATAGTTAAATAATTTTTTACAACAATGGTTTTTGTGAGTCAATATAATGTAGCGGTGACTAGTACGATACATGTTTATTCAAATTATGTTATCTCTCTACATAACTTTGTATCATCACATTTCTTAATTTTATATAAATTGGGAATTAAAATAGGAATAAAACATCATGAAAAAAATGTATAACTTTTTTTAGAACACCTAATTGATGTTTTTATGCAACAAATATTTTTATTAATCTTCTTATTTCTATAATTAGAGAGTTATTTTATGAAAATTCGGTTGAACATACCTTGAAATAATTTGATAATATGGGTTATAATTATTATTTTTTCATGCCAATATATATTCTATATTTGATGATGCATTATTTAATGATTTCTTACCTCTTATAACATATCAAAAAGATGAGAAATTTATTATAGTTGGATGTGAATTTTATCTAAGTCATGTAATAAAAATGAATGTAATTTGTACAGATTAATCATGTTCCCATTGTGAATGAATATACTAATTCATTTGCTAATTATTTTCTTTATGTTATTCTACATTGAGAGGATGAGTTTACTATTTACATACATCCTAATGTAATGAAAATTTCAAAAAAACTCCAATTGAGTTGGTCATGTTGATTTATTGAATTGAAAAAGTAATTGCAAGAGTTTGTAGAGAAAAAATTCATTCATTTCGGGAGAGAAAAATATTATTTATCAATGAATATAGTTCAATGATAATTTTAATTTATTATTTATCCATGAATAAAAAAACTATTGAGAACATGTATCTGTTTTAAAATATCAATGTGTTTTATCATATTGGGTGAGAACAATACTTTTTTTAATTTTGATCCCATGTCAGGATATGAAAAATTGAGGGATAAAGAGGAATATATTCCAAGGAAGTCATGTCAAACTTTATATAGGGATTTTTACATTGTGTATATTCAATTTGTATTATTTTTTAAAAAATATTTTTAATTAATATAATATATGAATATTGTTTTCCATTACTATTTAGATAAATTTTTTGTTAGTTTTATTGAAGATATTTTGATATATTACAAAATTTATTAGGATCTTGAAATGTAATTAAGGAATATCAATCGATATGGATAATTTAGTATTTCAAAAGAATGGTTGCATCAAATTCCTTTCCCCGTGAATATTTTTTCACATGATGGATTACCTATCGACCATGAAAACAATTAAATATTATGAACAATGTCCAAGACGAGAAATATTACAGAGATTCATATATTATTTGTATTAGTGGGTTACAACCATAGGTTATTCATAATGTTTTATTTATTATAAATTCAACTACTTAGTTTATCATGAAAATGAAATAAATTTATTTAGATGAAAGAGTTTGATGGATGTTTCCAGTAACTGTTGAGAATATTGGTGATTTCATTAGTTTTGGATTTCCCTCTAGATTTTGGGAATATTATATCAACAATGAAGAATTATTATTATACTAGGATGTGTTATAATGAATAATAATTAGGTAATTTCTTATACTTAATGTTAACTAATACCTCATTAGTAAAATTATTAACTAGTAGATCTTGAATTACCAGTAACACATCTCTTGTGTAACTATTTATAATAATTACTTGTATGGTGAAAATTGTGAAATGTAAAATTAAAATAAAATTTTTTAGTATATCTTCATTCAAAAAGAGTTGAACATGAGGCATAAAAAATGGTTGGAACTAATCTATTAATTGACTACATGATTCATTAACATCATGAAAAAAATTAGACTATGCTTTGAGTTAGAAAGATAATGATATATTAACCATGTTATTTTTGTAATATAAACCTTTGGTTGTCATTTATATAAATTTAAGAATTTAATATTTTTTTTAAAGTCCCAAAAATCCCGTGGAATTTGTTTTAATACATGCGAATTTCAGGAGTTCGTACAAATTTACGGTGCTTGTTTCTGAGGCCCGGTGTGTCCGGAATCAATTTCTGAAGTTTTGTCCAGGTACGTTCAGTCAACGTACATGTTGGTTTTTATAACATTTGAACTGGTGCTCGAAACTGAAATTTGAGGACACAGTTGAACTCGTAGAAATGGTATTCACTTAATAATACATTGACTTTGACGGTAGTGAGTCAAGTATAGAAGTTAGTTTGTTGGTTTTGTAAAAAAAATAATAAAATAAAGTGCCATACACTTTATTATATTTTAGCCTCTGTTTCATGTGTGGTGGTTAAAACCTCCTCAAGGAGGTTGGTGGTGGAGCCCTTCCTAACTCAACCTCCCAAGAAAAGTTATTATTGTGGGTTCCACCCGAACACAACCTCCCATGAGAGGGTTAATGTGGTGGGGACCACCCGGGCTCTTAACTCCTTAATCTCCCCATTAAATTGAAGAAACTCTGAAGCTCCATTTAATATGGGGGAGCCTCTTTAACTTCCCCTTATTAATTTGTGACAATTCTCATAAATTAATTAGGTTGATCCTATCTAATTAATTATTTCTCTATTTGAATTCGTGCCAACAACTAAAACAATAGACAATCTATTATTTCTTTTGGGTCAGCATATTTCCTTTGGAGGAAGTTGGGAAGAGGAGAGCTCCGGAGAAAAGCTCCCAATGAATAATGAAGAATGCTCCACCTATGACGAACGTCGGTCCACTTCGACTTCTTCCCCGGATACCTACAGTCATGGAGCGTCTTCCACGAGTCGACGCAACTCGGGTTTGGAAGTACATTGCGGATGCGACGAATGATGATCCTCTTCATCTTCTTCCCACAAGTCCGTCAATGAACAACGAATAGGGAGGAAATGTAGCAGTACTATAGTAGTGCAGGCACTATTGCAGGGACTGTAGCGGTGGCAGTACTGTAGCAGGTACAATAGCATCGCTGGTACTGTAGCAGTACGATTCACTGAGTGGCTATTTGGGCAAAAAAATGGGCTTTCAAGCCTAATTTTCAGGTCACTTGGACTTGGGCCTTCAGGCTATGTAATGGGTCTCCCTCTACCCAGTCTAAAGAGGTATTTTCATTAATAATAAAACAAGGCTTTGGCCCCAAACTTTAAAAAAATGAACAGTCAACAAATGAAGGGGAATTACATTCTTTTGTGTACCTTTCTCTTCCCTCCTTTTTGGATAATGAATGTTGTTGATCTCGTTCTTATGAACCATTTTCTATCACCATAAACACAGAGGATATGAGCCAACCTAACATGGCCCAACATCCTTATTTGAATTTCCTTCATGTGGCGTTCTTCGGCAAGACGACGTAACAATGATGAGGCGATGAAGTTGGCGATGACAAAGGCCGCACTACCCACGGCCTCCGCGAACCGCACCGCCCCCACGGCACACTGGTGCTCCCGACTGAACCCCCCCGACCCGTGCCGGGCTGAGCCACACTGAACTGGCCTGCCCGGAGGCCACCCGGCCGCCGGCCCGCCTGCCCGCAACCTCCCTCCGGCCTACCCGTGGCCTACCCGACACCCCATGCGGCTTGCCCGGCACCCCACTCGGCCTGCCCGCGACATGTTGGCACCCCACGCGGCCTGGCCACGCCATGCCTATCGCCCCGCACACCCTGCCACGACCTGCCCGGCACTCTACTGTCTTGCCTGTGGCCCACGCTGCCTGCCAGCGTCCCCCCGTACGGCCTGTCCGGCTTCCCCCGGCTTCACGGCCTCCAAAGCCATCCGGTGGCATCCCTTGCGGTGTCGCTGGCCAAACCGACTCAGCCTTCCTGCCCGAGCCGTCTGAGCCATGCCCCATGCAGTGCTGGCTGAACCGAGCCCGACCTCCGGGCCGAACCACCCTGCAGTCCACTGGCCCGGGCCCAGTGGACCAGGAAAAACCTAGCGGGCTGACCCACCCAATGGGCTGGCTTAGACCCAGTAGGTCTAACCTTGTCGACCCAGACCGGGTCGGCCCGGACTCGGTGAGGCCGAGTGGGTCCGAACGGGTCGGACCGAACCCATGCCCACTACTAACCATTTACTTCCTTTGGTCATATCTTTGGCACCGGTCTTTGGATTGACGATATGCCAGTGATGCTAGAAATCTTGGAGCATAGCAGTCCCTTTGAGTATACCCCATGGGAGTTCGAGGTTTAGTTGAGATACAGTCATGTTGGATCATACACAAATCCAATCGGGCCCCCAGGACTAAAAGGCTAATAATTCACAAATTGGGTGTCCGATTGACATGCCGCCTTTTGCGTTGAGGCCCTTATGAAGAGGCAGACCTTTGATATATTTTTTTACTGGGACGTTGTGTTATTTGAATTTTGAACTGCATATCGTGTTGCAGATCCTCTCGAAGACGAGTGACAATAGTGCAGAGACCTAGTAGCTGGTTGAGACCTGACGACTGCTGACCGATTCGACTCGGAGTGACTCGACTAGCCCGGTGGGGAGTGCCTAGGTGTCGCGGAAGACCCAAAGTGGGGAGCGCCTCTATGTGATCCGGCAGACCCATGGTACTTGACACGTGGAGTATCTCAGTAGGCTACGAGGGGGAGCGCCTTTGTGTGACGCGACAGACCCACGGTGGGGAGTGCCTCTATGTGATGCGGCAAACCCACGGTACTCGACAGGAGGAGTACCCCAGCAGTCCAAGGATAGTGGAATGTTCCTCTGTGTGACGCGACAATCCCAAAGTACTCAATAGATGAGGAGTACTATAGCAGCCGAGGATTCGACAATGTGACTGGGAAGTTACTTGATACTACCCCAAGAATAAAATCCCGGTTTGAGCTGAGTTAGAAACTTTTTAGTTTACCTCATGATTGATATGGATTACTAGATAAATTAGGTATATTTATGGGTATATACCTAAGTGGGGTTATCTGTAGATTTCATACTTTTTGGTTTATCCATGTTGGATTTTGCTGAGGCCACAAGGGTCTCGGGGTCCCTACTGAGTATTGTTATACTCACTCATGCATGGGCTTTGCCCGAATCTCGTTGTATTGGATACACACGACATACAACGCTGATCAAGGCTGATTGGACATAACTAGATGGTACTCGTAGGTGGACCACATGGAGGAGACAAATAGACGTTGAGTGTTTTGGAGGCTTCCCGTCCTACCCTTTAGGTAGGACTCCCTGGTAGACGATCCGGTAGCGGTTTACCTTTCTTCAGTTCTACATGTTTTCACTTTCCTTGTACTTTACAGTGGGGCTTGTATTTCCTACTCCTTTAAATTTTCAGCACTCTTTTTGTATATAGTTTTACTTAGTGTTTTTCTTCCAGCATACTCTGTTGTGTGTGTTTATAGTTTTTCAAGGCAATGCCTTTCCGATTTTAAGGATTTACGCCTTCGATGCTAGTTTTCAGCCCATGGACTATGGAAGGAGGGCTTTGGGTAGTCACGCCACGGGCCCCGGGGTATGAGTTGTGACAAATTGGTATCAAAGGAGTCAGTGCTACCGTAGAACGTAGGACTATGGTCATTCTTTTTTGATAATCAATAGTGTTAAAAGTACTAAGTGTGGTTTTTAGTTCAGGGATTCCAATGTTGGTTCAGAGTCCAGCATATCCAAACACCAGGTCCATGGCTTCTGATTCCCAACTCAGTGCACGAAAACACTGATTGCGTGTGTGTTTTCAATGTTTTCTTTAAGTCAGCTCAACCGAGTCAGCTCACTAGGTATAATTTTTTGACTGTGTCGCATCAGTTTCTTTCAGGATGCCTCCCCGCGGATGACCAGCTAGATCCCCAGGATCTGTATGTATAGATATCCCATGGAGTGATGAGGAATCAGTACATGGCCCTCTTCCAGTGGATGCACTAGTTGTACCACTCCCCATTGGGGCACTGTTGCAACCAACCCCAACAGAAGAAGATGCATTTCACTTGAGCGCATTTCATTAGTTCCCTCGCCAGAGGCCACCCAGGTTCAGTGGAGAGACAGACCCATATTTGGATGAGGATTGGATGGAGACTGTGGTGAGAGTCTTCAGACTGGAAGGGACACCAGCATACCTTATGGTGATCCTTGTCGTGAGTCTCCTTTAGGCAATGGTAGGTAGATGGTTGAGCCTGATGCTCCAGGTGCATGATGAGATGATGCTACTATAGACAGACATTGAGATCCTTTTTCGGGTGGAGATTGTCCCAGCCACCCTTCGTGTTGTGTGGGTACAGGAGATAATTCATCTACAGCAGGGTAGCATGAAGGTAGCTCAGTACTCAATGAGGTTAACCGACCTCTCACACTACTATAAATATATAGTACAAGACCCATTCTTCAGGGCCCAGACCTTCGAGCAGGGGATCATGCGAGAGATCAGGGCTTTGATGATCTCACTCAGCATCCTAATGCAGGAGGGGGTGCTAGAGAGAACCCTCCTGGGGGAGAGCTTCCTTGGTGAGAAGTCTCCCACAGCAAGACCCACCACTAGTCGACATGCATCGAAGTCATCTGTATCTTGTATTAGATAGATAAATAGAGGTCCAAGAAGACCAGACCCATATGTGGACAACCGCATGACTTAGGATCTGATGTGCAAGCACCTGGGGCAGTGACTTACATGCTAGGAGCAGGCAGTGTTACTCATCCGGCGGATAGGGTTACATGGCTTGTGACTATTCGACCCGACATTTGAATTATCAGAAGAGAGTTGAGGGACCTCCTAGGTAGAGGTAGAGGTTTTATCGAGGCGGTCTGCAGGGAGGAGGCAGATGTGGTAGAGGAGTTGGTGATACAGCTGGCGGTGGACGACGTTTTGAGGTGTTACCTCCACTACCACTATGAGGTTCACCCCGACTGCAGGGTGTAGGTGGAAAGGGGAGAGCTCAGCTCTAGGCAGCTGGGGCCTATGATCATGGCACTCCGGAGTTGATTCGAGGTATGATCTATGTGTACTCCACCATAGTTGCAGTTCATATAGACACAAGTGTCAGTCACTCTTTCATTCCCACTGCCCCCATTCAGAGCTCGGAGATTCCGAAGGAGCCGTTGGCTCGATCCTTACGGCTAGAGGCTCCTACGAAGTCAGACTCGATGATAACATACTGGTGCTGATAGTGTTAGCTTACTCTAGGAGGCGAGAGATTTGGATGGGATCTCCTCATAGAGGTGTCGATGCCTTACAACTTTGTCTTGGGTATGGACTGGTTATCTACAGTCCATGCTCAAATCGACTGTATTAGGCCCAATGTGTGGTGTGTCTGCAGGGATGGGACAAGGTTCACCTTCACAATTTATATGGGAGCCCTTATAACAAAGGACGAACATACCAGGAGGAGGGTATAGTAGATCACTCATCAGTTGGCCTGCCTTACCCTCAGAGCAGTTAACGTGGAGATTCAGACTTATCTTATAGTGGTGGACTAGTACGTTGATGTTTTCCCTGATGATTTCCCAGGTCTACCTCCTCACATAGAGGTGGACTTCTACATTGACATGTACCCTGGGACAACACCTATATCTACACCAGCGTATCGGATGGCTCCCATGGAGCTTCACAAGCTGTGGGTATTGCTGGAGGACTTGTAGGGAAAGTGATTCATCCGGCCCAATGTCTCTCCCTGGGCAGCCCTGATTCTATTCTCCAAAAAGGTGGATATGAGCTAGAGGATCTGTGTTGACTATTGTTGCCTGAACCAAGAGACCATGAAGAACAAGTAACCATTCCTGAGGATTGACAACCTCTTTGATCAGCTAAATGGAGCTCGATGATTCTCGAAGATAGACCTCAGATCAGGCGACCACCAGCTCAGAGTTCAAGATGAGGATGTGCTGAAGACGACCTTCAGGTGTCGGTATGACCACTACGAGTTATTTTATATGCCCTTCGGTGTAACCAATGCTCCAGTAGTGCTCATGGGACTCATGAACAGGATATTCCATCCATACCTCGATCGCTTTGTCATATTCTTCATCGAAGACATTCTGATATACACGACTACTGAGGAAGAGCATGCCTACCATTTGCGGGTAGTACTAGACACACTCCGAGAGCACGATCCTTATGGTAAGTAATCGAAGTGCCAGTTCTGTATCTGAGAGGTTCACTTTATGGGTCATGTTATCTTGGAGGCTGGATTTTCAGGGGATCCAGCGAAGATTGAGGTGGTACTTTCTTGGGAGCCACCCAGGAGTGTGACGATGGTATGAAGTTTCCTCCGTTTGGCAGGTTATTACTAGAGTTTGTACAAGACTTCTCCAGAGTTGTAGCACCACTATTAGCGTTGAAAAAGAATTTATAACCCTTCGTGTGGTTGGAGAAATTCCATTAGAGCTTTTTGTAGCTGAGGTAGAGGCTGAAAAGTGCCCCCATGTTGAGGCTTCCAAAGGAAGGCGTAGGGTACGTAGTTTACTGCGACACATCAACGACCAGACTCAGGTGTGTCCTGATGTAGGATCGAGTAGTGATCTTGTATGGTTCCCTATATCTGACACTACATGAGAAAAACTATGCTACCCATGACCTGGAGTTAGTAGCAGTGGTCTTCGCCTTAAAGATGTGGTCACACTATCTGATGGGTGAATATTTTATCGTGTGCTCTGATCACAATATTTTCACGTATATCTTCTCTCAGAAGGACATGAAACTGAGACATCGATGTTGGTTTGAGTTACTCCAGGACTATGAATTTGAGATAGTCTATTTTTTTGGTAAGGGGAACGTTGTTTGAGATGCACTCCGCTCGAGAACTAGTATATTGCTTCTAGGAAAGGCAACATAGTAGCCGACTGCCTTACAGATATCCTTTGTGGATTGATATGGAGAGGAATTTCTACAGTCTCTTACAGTCACTCCCCCACTTCTTCAGTGTGTCGCGGAGGCACAATGTGGAGACACTGACTGCGAGACACGAAGTGCTCAGATATCCACAGGGTAGACACCTGATGGATTCTCTGATGGTGGGGAGCACGTCATACTCTTTAGAGGACATACTATGGTACCAGTGTCACTTCAGTAGGAAGTGTTGAGAGAGATCCACACATCCCCTCTATCGGTACATCCTGGTGTGGTGAATATATATCAAGACCTTAGATGACAACACTGGTGGCCTGGTATGAAGTAGGCGGTAGCGGAGTTTGTCTCTCGATGCCTTACTTGTGAGAAAGTGAAGTTGGAGCACCAGGTACAAGCAGGTTGATCCAGCTATTAGAGGTCCCAAAGTGGATGTGGGATAACATATCCATGGAATTTGTGATGGGTCTTCCACTTACATCCAGGGGACACAACTCGATTTCGGTCATCGTTGGCCAACTCACCATGTTAACCCACTTCCTATCGATCAGAGACCAGGGTTCAGAAGAGAGCTTGGGATTCCTCTGCGTGTAAGAGATTTTGTGGCCACATAGAGTACATTATTCTATTATCTTCGATCATGATGCACAATTTACTTCTCGGCTATGGATGGGGTTATAGGAGGATTTAGGGATGCAGCTTCGTCTTAGCACCGCCTACCATCCTCAGACAGATGATCAGAATGAATAGACCATTCAGACCCTCGAGGACATATTGCGTGCTTGTGTCCTTGACTTTGGTCATAGCTGGGAGGATCACTTTCCTTTGGTGGAGTTTTCATACAACAACATCTATCACTCCACCATCGTGATGACACATTTTGAGGCCTTGTATGGTCGACCTTGCAGATCGCCACATTGCTGGAAAGACCGAGGGGAGTCAACACTAGTGGGACAAGAGAAGGTATGGGCTACCACAGAGAAGGTATAGGTCATCCAGGAGCGTATGAGGACTACATGGAGTATACAGAACTCATATTCTTCCATGAGACCTAGACCTCTAGAGTTCGAGGATAGTGACCACATCTTTCTACGGGTCTCACCCCGATGAGGTTTACAGAGATTTGGTTGAGGTGACAAGTTATCTATGTGATTCATCGGACCTTTCCATATCCTTAGTAGAGTAGGCGATGTGTCTTACCACTTGTCTCTTCCACCTCAGTTGCACCGGGTGCATGAAGTCTTCCATGATTTTTAGCTGAGGAGATATGTGCACGAACCTTCTCACATCATCGACCATGGAGAGTTGGAAGTTGACAATGGGGAGACCATCACAGAGGTTCCAGTGCAGATCGATGATCGATAAGAGTGTGTCCTACATGGATGGTCGATACCTCTGGTGCACGTTCGCTGGCAGCACGAGAATCTCTAAGAGAGCACATGGGAGCGGGATGCTCAAATGCGTGCTCAGTACCCCCACATGTTCCCTTAGTTCGAGTTTTAGCTTACAGGGATGTAAATCCCTGAGGTGGGGAGAATGTAAAGACCCAAATATCTTGTGGATATTTTTTTATTTTAATACATGGGAATTTTACGACTCTGTGGTAGTTTATAGTGCTTGATTACAAGGCTCGGTGTGCCAGGAAACAATTTCTGATGTTTTTTTGGTACGTTCAGTAAAAGTACGAGCGGGTTTTTATAACTTTTGAACCGATGCTTGACACTGAAATCTGAGGACACCATTGAACTTGCAACACCAGTATTCGCTTAAGAAAAAATTCAATTCGACAACAGTGAGTCGAGGATACATGTTAGTTTTTGGGTTTTCTTAAAAAAATAATAATATAAAGTGCCCTACACATTATATTATTTGAGCCCCCGTTTGTTGTGTGGTGGTTAAAAAATCTTCATGGATATTGGTGGTGGGACCTCTACACCTTATCCTCCCATGAGTGGTTATGGTGGTAGGGGCCACTCGAACTCAACCTCCCATGAGAGGATTAATGTGGTGGGGACCACATGGGCTCTTAACCCCTAAAAATCCCCAATTAAATTGGAGAAACCCTCAAGCTCCAATTAATATGGGCATGCATTTTCAAATACCCTTTATTAATTTGTGATAACTCTCATCAATTAATTAGATGGAGCCTATCAAATTAATTAATTCTCCACTTGAATTCATGCCGAAAACTAAAATAATAGACAATATATTCTTTCATTTGGGTTAGCATCTTTCATTTGGGGGAACATGGGAAGAGGAGAGCTATGGAGAAATTCTCCCAACGAAGAATGAAAAACACTCCACCGACGAAGAACGCTGATCCTCTTCGACTTCTTCCCCGGACACCTAACAATGTGGAGCATCCTCCCTAAGCCGACACAACTCGGGTTTGGACGTGCTTGGCGGACGCAACGAACGACGATCCTCTTTGTCTTTTTCCTGCAACACCGTCAACGAATGATGAACGACCAACAAATGTAGGGGGAATTAAATTCTTCTGAGTGCCTAGTTCATCCCTACAATTTCGATAATGAAGGTTGTTGAGCTCGTTCTTATGAACCATTTTCTATCACCATAAACGCAGAGGATATGGGACAACCTAACATGGCCCGACATCCTTCGTCGAATTTCCTACATTTGGCATTCTTCAGCGTGGCGACGTAACAACGATGAGGTGACGAAGACAGGAGATGACAAAGGCTGCGCTACATGCGGACTCCGTTAACCACACTGCCCCCGCGATGCACCGGTGCTCCCGGCCGAACACTTCCAACCCACATCGGCCCGAGCCACACCAAACCGACCTACCCGGCCATTACCCAGCCACCAACCCGCCTGCCTGCGGCCTGCACGTTGCCCCACGCGGCCTGCCCGGTGCCCTAGGCGGCCTGCTCGACGCCCCACACGGCCCGCCTGCGGCCTGCTGGCGCCCTGTGCGACCTACCTGCACTCTGTACACCCTTCCGCGGCCTCCCCGGCGCCCTGACGGCCAGCCCGTGGCCTCCCGCGCAACCTGTTCGGTTGCCCCCAGCATTCTGGCCTCCCGAACCAGCCTGCGACATCCCTCGCAGTGTCGCTGGCCAAACCGGCATGGCCATCCGGCCCAAGCCGCCCGAACCATGCCCCGAACGGTGCTGGTTGAACCGAGCCCGACCTCCGGGATGAACCGCCCCACTGTCTGCTGTTCCAGGCCCAACAGACCAGGATGAACCAATTAGGATGACCTTCCAAATGTGTCGGGTCCACCCAGACTGGGTCAACCCAGACTAGGTTGCGCCGACTTGGTCCGACCGGGTCGGACTGGACTCGGGCCCACTACAGACCCTTTACTTCCTTTGGCCATATCTTTGGCACCAGAATTTCGATTGGCGATCCGCTAGAGGTGATAGAAATCTTGGACCATATTCTTCCCTTTGAGTATAACCCACGGGAGTTTGGGGTTTAGTTGAGATACAGTCATGTTGGATCGTACACGAATCCAACCGCGCCCCTGGGACTAAAAGGCTAACAACTCACAGATCGTGTGTCCGACTGACGCTCTATCTATTGCGTTGAGACACTTATGACTAGACTGGCATTTTAGATACTTCTACATGGGAATTAATGATAGTTGGAGTATCGACATGCAGATCGTGGAGCAGATCCTCTCGCAGACGAGCGAGCATAGTGCATAGACCTAATAGCTGGTTGTGACCTAGTGACTGCTGACATATTCGACTTGGAGGGACTCGGCTAGCACTGTGGGGAGTGCCTTGGTGTCGCGGAATAACCATGGTGGGGAACACCTCTGTGTAATAGGGCAGACCCGTGGTACTCGACAAGTGGAGTACCTCAGCTGGCTACGAGGGGGAGTGCCTCTGTGTGACACCGCAGACCCACGGTGGGGAGCGCCGATGTGTGATGCAGCAAACCCACAGTATTTGACCGGAGGAGTACCTGAGTAGTCCAAGTATAGTGTGAAGCACCTCTATGTGACACAGAAGGCCCACATTACTTGATAGTGGAGGAGTACTCTAGCAGCTGAGGTTTCGACAGTGTTACTGGGATGTTACATGATACTACCCCTAGAATAAAATCCTGGTTTGATCTGAGTTATTAACATTTGTGTTTACCTCGTGATTGAGATGTATTACATGATAACTTAGGTATATGTATGGGATATACCTAAGTGGGGTTATCTGTTGATTTTATACTTTGTGGTTTATCTTTGTTGGATTTTGGTGAGGCCATGAGGGTCTCGAGGTCCCTACTATGTATCGTTATACTCACCCATGCACGGGATTTTCCCGCACCTTGTTGTGTTGGATAAAGACGATGGACAGTGCTGACCATGGTTGAGTAGACAGGACTAGACTGTACCCGATGGTGGACCACACGGAGGATACAGAAGGACGTCGAGTGCTGTGGTGGCCTTTTGTCCTACCCTTCAGGTAGGACTCGCCGGTGTACAATCCAATAGCGGTTTACCTTTCATCAGTTGTACTTGTTTTTAGTTTCCTTGTACATTAAAGTTGGCCTTGTATTTATGGACCCTTTACTTTTTCAGCACTAATTTTTTATACAGTTTTACCTAGTATTTTACTTCCAGCATACTCTGTTGTGTGTGTTTATAGTTTTTAATACCAATGACTTCCTGGTTTTAGGGATTTTCCCCTTTGGTGCTAGTCGCCAGCCCCTGTCCTATGGAAGGTGGGCTTGGGGTAGCCATCACATGGGCCTCAGGGGACCGGTCGTGATACTTTTTATACAGGAACATCCCCTATTTTTTCTTGTGTGAAGAAAAAGGAATTTTCCCTAAATAATTCGAAAATTTTAAAAGAGGATCATGCCTTATATGAAAATGAAGAATATTTTAAGGAGGGTAAGTGTCTATAATATGATTTTAATGATGATGGTGTTATAATATTTGTAAATTTATTGTTATTTAATTATAATTCAACATATAAGAGTGGATTCTAAATGAATTTTACACTAACTTATTTTTTTCCATCATGGAAGCACTAGGAAGTACATAGACTGTAGGTAGTATTACTAGTGGGATGGAATCAAATTCGATATTTTTGATGTTTGATGTAATTTTTTTAGTTTTAAACATGTTAATGAATAATGTAAATTTAAATAATGGATTCTACAACCTTTTCTAGTTCAATAGTGGAATATGAAAAAATATCGACTGATTTTATTTTGGGATTTCTAAATATATCCCAATGTAATAATTCAATTTTTTCTATTCATAATCGACTAAGTAAATCACTATATTTTCACCCTATTAATGATAATAATAAATTATATTATATTTATTGACTACATCTCAAATAGATTAGTAGGATAAACTGATTTATTCTCTCCATTGTATGAAACTATAATCTCTTGGTATCAACAAATTTTTGTAAAGTTCTCCAAAAGTTATTTCTAACCAAATTAAATTTAAATATATATTTTAATTATTAATCTCACAGATAGTCTGAGTGAACTATTAAATCCATTGAATATATAATTATTGCTTTTCAAAGTATTATCATGGATTTTGGGATAAAAATCATGTATTAGTATTTTTTTATTATAATAGCTTGAATTCTAGTATACAAAGGAATCCTTTGTAGGGATTAAATAGATTGCAGTGTTAGACTATATCATGTTTGATTGAACTTAGTGAAATAATGATATTTGTATTATAGTTGGAATAATTAATGGTTTATAAGGTGAATATGATTAAAAAATATATGATAATATCTTAGAGTAATCAAAAATGATGTTCACATAACCATAGAAAATATCTTTCTTTCGATGAAGGTGTATATATTTTCCTTAAACTATTTCAATAGGAAATAGATAAGTTATTCGGTAAAAAATGGGATGATATGTTCATGATTTATTATACCATATGAAATAATCTATTATTTTGGATAGTTTATTATCATGTGGAATTTATATTGTGTTTATCCCATGCATATGAACATTTTTTATTCATTTTAATGAATAAATGTGTTTTATGATTCTCATTTTTTGATCACTAAAGTAGCCTAGTTAAATGAAAAGCAATCATATTATGAGGATCCAATATATATTATTAAATTTTTATAACCAATGTTGTGTTATAATTAAATTTATAATTGTTATATATTTTGGGAAATCCATATGGGTGAAGAAGAACTTTTGAATCGTAAAATTATATAGAAACATTATCCCAATTGATTTGGAAAAGAATAAAATGGCGGGGATGCAATTAACAAATAGGGAGAATATGGAAAAACTATTTAATTTGAATATATGTGAAATTAAATCCTTATTAATACCCCTTAATCTTATTTCATAGATTTTTATTCATTTTAATAATATTAGTTACTTTTTTCAGTCAAAAGGCTAAAAAATTTATTCTCCAACCAAGTTGTGATTTCTGGCATTGTATTTATTTACATAAAAGATTTATTTCAATGATATATAATAACTATTTTAAAATTTTAAATTGGTTTATGAATTCATCATTTCAATACTATATTAGGATTGGTTTTATAGAATTTTGTAAATGTTTTCTTTTTCAATGAAGAGGTAAAAAACAGATTTTAATTAAAAAACATTCTTCAATTCATGCATTTTTATTAGTGAAAAGTTGTTTTAAAATGTTTTATATGTAAAATTAGACAAAAATTATTATTCATAATACAATTAATTCCCCAAAAATAAATATTATAATTATAATTTTATATTACAACTTTTTTATACTTATTAATCATTAATGTGAAACCACGTTTTACTTGATTAATTTTAAATTAAATTCTATAATGTCTTTAAATTGAATTTGAAAAAAAATCATAATGTTAATTTTTGAAATTAATATTAAGTAATATGTCCAATATATTTCTCACTCAAAAATAATATTTTAAGGACTATAAATCGGTTACCATGGTCATGGTTAAATTGAGTTTACTAGGGATTAAATAACATAAAAACATAAATTAATTCTATTTTATTACCATATTTAAATTATATATAATATAATATTACGAAATGCCTATTTTGGATCCATTTAACATCAGTAATACATTAATATTTTATAATATTTCAAAAAAATTATGGAGTGTCCTCTAGTCCACAGATAACATGACACACCCTATACTATTTTATACACAATAATAGATCTTTTTAGTTAAGAAAATACCAACCAAACACATTCCTAAAATACTGGAATAAGTATTAATATCATATGGTTTATAAAAAAATCCATCTAATGAAGGATTTATAGATAAACATAAAGAGGTTTTCTAAAAAATTTGTATTGTTCTCAACAAGGATTTTTCATTTAATATCGTATTCAACCTCCATAAAATATTATTTAATCATATTAATATAATAATTAAACTATATAAAATTAAATTATATTGGTGTATGTTTATTTTATAATCTATATCAATCTTCTCTTCCATAAAATGATAAACTATACTAGCGTTCATGTGTACGATGTCTTTCCACCTCCCAAATTGAAGGAATTGATTTTCCCATCACCACCTCTCATAGATACAAATAATGATTGATTATATATATATATATAAATTATTGAAAAATATTTAATTTATAGAATAATAATATATCATATATTTTTCACCTTTCTGTCGATAAAAATATATAATTTTGTTCATCCATTCGTGTGGATTACCACCTTTATGAAGCGATGTGATTCATTTTTAATCACTACATCAGATGGATCATATATTTAAGAGTATTAAATGATATTTCATGACATATATTATATATTATTCATTATTTAAAGGAAAAATTTTACATAACTTATTTACATTATTCTATAATAAAACATAAAATGTTACTCATGTATATATATGACTTACCCTATCTATGAGAGCAACATAATTAATTTTTCAAAACCATATTTCATGGATGGTGTTAAAAGTGAATATTTTGTATATAAATTGTAATTATTTCAAGATTATTATTACTGGGATGATTTAATAAAGACCACTTATACCATTTTCATCCTACCAAAGAAATTTTGTGCTAATTAACTGTATATCATCAAAATGTCTTACATGAACATAAATTATCAAACAATTGAACATGGAATTTAAATAAAAATAATTTAAATAATAATAAACATAAAAAATTAATGTATTTATATAGTCATAAATTAATTTATATAAATTATGTGTCTGTAATTAATTTTATATAAATATTTTCAGATGAAATATATTTAGGTATTTTATAAGAAATTTTTTGATTTAAATTACCAAAGGAAAAAAAGGAATATTATATTTTAATGATTATAACGTTAATTTATTTTCTTGATTTTAATGAAATTATTTAATTTTTCAATTCCATTAAAAGATTTCATGTTTTCTTTAAAAAACCATACTTCACTTTATTCAAGGAATTTCTTATTGGAATTGGTTTTTAAAAAGAAATAATATTTAATTATTTAAAAATATACATAAATTGGATAAATTTTTTTAAGGGTTTTATTACAAAAATTTTCACTGTAAAATGTTTTATTTATGATATGGAACTAGTTAATTTAAGATTTTGATGGTAGATCATGATATAGTTTATATGATGGGTGATCTCGATATATATTATACAATAGGTGAGCCTTATATATCTCTCAAATTCATTGGGAAATGTTTTTTATCATCAAATGAAACATAAACAGAGTTAAATATCAAGGATTATCATTTTTATATAATAGGGATCCAATTATGAATGAAATTTGTTTTTTATATAATTCTATAAGCTTCCTAAAAGGTTTTTTATATTATTTATATTGGGATTTGTGGTTTTATTTGAGACAATAGTAAATTTTTTTCCGCAGTTGCGATTTATCTCAGAAAGTCAAAAACATTATGATAACAGTAAACATTTTATGTGGTTTTATGTTTTTCATTAGACTAATGGATTCTAAACAATGATGTTCCTTACCTATACTTTTATGTTAATCCTATAGTTTAAATTTTTTCACAAGGATTATGGATGAGAATGAAGAAAAAATAAATCAATATTTCTCTTATTAAATATTTTCATGAAAAGCAAAAATATTTAAAATTAAAGTTTATATATTATCTAAAAATGGATATTGGGTAGGAGTTTACACTATGTAATTTATGGGTTGTTGTGTAAGAGTTATAACTTAATTATCTAAAACTATAAAAATAAATTATAATGTTGATTAGAAGAAAGTGGAAAATATTGTAAATAGAAAATATTATGTAATGTTTAGGGATGATTATATTTAATTAGTCACCCATGTACATTGAAATCAACTATTAAAAAATTATCCATCTATATAAATAGTTGCAACCTGTATGCATGGTGCTGAATGAATGGTTTCTTTATACCTTTTTGTAGATCATCCTTTAGTATATAATTTGTAATCCTCCAAAATGTGGATTCATCAAAAGTTAATATAAAGATATTTTAATATTTTTTTCTACATTTAGAACATGGGTTTTACATGTCAATCAACTCACCATCCATCATATATAAAATTTCTGCATGAATAAATCCATCCAATGTCATCTTGTATAAACCAAAAATTAATTTTACATTTATAATGGAATTATCTTTCTCATTTACCTCTGTCATGTCTACATTACTTCTCAAATACTTATTGACCAAAAATAAAAATAATTATTTGAATATAATTGGTAAATTCAATATACCCCTTTGGATTCATCATCTACAATTAACATAAATTTAAAATTTAAAATTTTATTTTAACCATTAATTAATATTAAATAAAAATAGATATAATAGTAGAGAATTCATAGCTCGCCATCATGATTCATTAATATTTCTCAAAACAAGATTATTCTCGCTATTTAGTATATAATTATTTCCCAACATCCATATTTATCGAATGATTTAATTCCACATAAAATATATAAGATCGTATTTTTATTATAATCTATTTTTACATTTAGCTGAGACGGTGTGGTAAACAAGATTGAATAACCAAGGTGACAAATTTTTTCTATAAACATCCTTGTATGTGATTCCATACTAAGTTTTCGCATGTTTAGGGTCTTCCAAATATATTTATGAATACTAATTTACGTCATGAACTCTTCTGTAGAAAAGTATCATAAATTTAATATTCATGAAGTAAAAAAATCAATCTATTATAACATCAACTATCACTTCACTTTACATATAATATTGATATGATTAATATAGGGATGACAAGAACGGGTTTTATAACTCAATATCTAGTATTATAAAGATATTAATCAATTTGAGATATTTTTAAAAATTATGTTTTAAAATAAATTATTTATAATTCACTAGATAAATGGGTGTACACATTTCAAAAATATCAAGGTAGTTACTAAAATTTCAAATGGGATCCTTATTTGTTGTTTTGATATTAAACCATTTTTAACACCTTCATTGCATTACTACATTAATTCTGAACATGTATGTGAAAACAAAAAATATTATAAGATAAAATGGAGAGGTCACATAATTTAATTGTGGAAATAGAAAGAATGATATCTTCCTCTAAACGTAGAACCGTTTTTTCAATCGAAAATATTCATGGGATGAAATATTTATACATATTTTAAGTATACCCATGGTCATACAACCATAGCCTCTAGATTCCATAGAATTTATAAATTCTCTTATTTCATTGTGTAATCATTTTAAAATCTTAAATCCCATAATGGGGAGTGATGATTATCACCTAGGCCTAAAGAGAGAGGTGTGATCAAACCCTTTTTATGATTATTTTTCCATATTGGACAGGTGTAAGGGGTATAGTGGGAGAAAAAAATGAAAGAAGGATACCCAATGTGTACAGAGTCATAAAACACATGAGAACATCTGGATGGATCAAACAATTATTGAATTGGTATAAAAAATGAAAATTCTTCAAATACATTCTTATTTTTGAGAGGGATAATTTTATATCCCTGGTTGTGTAGTTATCCATTACGAATTGAAGATAGGGACTAAGAGCCACTCTATAATGGTTTTAATTTTTACCTCATTATGATCCCAACATTAGGTCATATGCATGATTGAATTTAAATTAAGTGAAATTAGTGATCCAAAGAGTAAAAATGAAGTGTCATGTGGGTGGGAGATCCAAAGTTGAATGTAGTTTTCCAATTGAGGGAGCACTTGGAGCCTATTATGGTTTGATTTTATTTATTATCCGGAATTTTTTTAAGAGATGTCAACATGATGTGAAGAATAATATTATTTATGGATATAAGATTAATTAAAATGTTTATATGATTATAAAATATATTTGATATAATTTTATGAATAATATAAGTAACATACACTGATATAGGCAATCATTTAATCCCCATGATTTTTTATATAACTTCAATGCATTTAAAAATATATTTTCTTCACCAATCCTCCATGAGTGTAAGTAAATATAATCGGCATGTGTAGAATGGAAATTCTGGTAGAATGTATTAAGAAACTCTTTGATGATTTGAATTGAGAATAAAACTTCTATGAGTGAAGAAGGATTGTTTGTGACTGAATAAGTAGTGAAAATGCTTCTTATGATAGGTACATATCCCATAAATTGAATCAACTATATGGTTTTGGATAGATATACCATAGAAGCTAAGGATTGTTAAATTCAACAAAGAACAGTTGTTGTTTCTAGGTTGAAGAGAAGATAATGATCTATGTTAACATGATCATTCATACATTTTTGATGTTATTGTGAAAAAATGGTAGATATTTTATTTAGAATATGATAAGTTAATTATTCTACTAAGGATAAAATTATATGGTATAGTGTATCCTCGTTATTTCTATAAATTTTATAAACGAATAATGATATAATGAAAATGTTAAGAATAATGAAAAATAAAATGTTTGGAATGTGTTTTAAATAATAGAATAACTGTATATATGTATTTGCATACCTGATCCATGCATGGAATGCTCTATATGATGTTTTTCCTTGTTTTGGTGATTCTACATTCCCAAATTCCATGCTAAATATGTGTATTGGTCAAGTATGAAAACTATACATGTAGGGGAATTTTAGTAACTAATTATGCTATTGAATATCATAATCTATGGAATAATATCATGATGTACTTGAAATCACCATGTAAGTGAATTGATCGACATATTAAAATCCACACAGATGCATGTATGAAAATTGTTACCAAAAACAATTTTCCAAATAGGTAAATTTTCTAGGATTTTGTATTTACATATATGAATGGATAAATGTTACAAAATGATTCACATATAAAATTTTTATGGAAATAAATATTCTTTGAGGGAATGCATATATGAATTAAAATAGATGTGAATTAGTCACATATAAAAATTTAATCACACATTTAAAGAGGTTCTCAATAGAGTTGGAAGATAAAACATAAGATATGTTCATGGTTAACCGCACTAATTTGATGAGAAAACTTGAGATAATGAAAAATTCAACATTCATCTGTGACACTTATATTATGATAAGGTAATAAATATTATTTAAAAAAATATAACTGAAGGAGAATAATGGAAATGGAATATGAAGATGTATGGATGGTGTTGATCAGTGTAGCATGTTAATGTTGGTCATAAGTCATTGACCAAGAGTACAGGCCTTCATGAATTTGAATTTTTGAGATTATTAAAGAGATTCTGTATATCATGATATCTGTATGGAATGTAATTAGAGATTCTATACATATGGATATTTCAAATATTTTAAACTGGCACAATATAAAGGGACATATTTTATATGATTAATCAAATATTGTTGAAGAATTAAAAGATCGATTCTATAGGAATTAATAACTATAACATGTGTGATGCATAGTATTGGACACAGGTCTGCAACTAATGTATATTTAAATATGAATATGTATAAATATTATTGATATATGGATTCTACATAGAGATAAGTGAATTATACATCAATGAATCATAGAAAATAAAAAATCGAAGAGTCTAATTCTTTCTAGATTTCAAAAGAGGATGATATATAATTCATAAAATAAAGATATTAGTTATTTCTAATTAATGAAAATCCTTGTGATCCAAAATTATATGTATATATATATTGGAGTAAATACTAGATCAAAAAATATATAATGGAAAAAATGAACTAAAATTGGAATGTATCATAATATATATATATATATATGTATAAGAAATTAAATTGAGGTCATTTGACAATATCATTTTAAGAGTAAATGTTTTTTCACGTTTCGAAAAAGATATTCTTAATCCATTATATTCGACATGATTTTCTTGAGATGAAGATAAGTAATAACCCATGGATATTATATAAAGTAAAAAAATATCGAGAATAGAATAAGGATTAAGGGAGGAGAAGAAAATAGATTGTTGGTCATAACATTGTTCATAGTAAAAAGAACAATAAGCGTTAGAAAATTTGACTATGAGGTTCGAAAGAATATGAAAGTTGTTCGTCTAAGTATGAAGCCTTAAACATTACATAATCTTGAGTTAAATCAATAATTCACATTGATAATATCTTCAGGTTTAGAGTTTTAGATAATTAGGCCATAACTATTACATATCATCTTGAATATTACATGTAGACACTACTACTCAATATCCATTTTTTCATAAAATAGAAACCCTTAAGAAGAAACATGTCTAGTTCCATGTTTTAGACATCACGATTTTTTCATGATCCCATTCCTGTCCCTATTCGACCTCATGTCCTTTGAAAATTATTCCAAAAACATGGAATGAGCAAAAATTTCAGTAAGGGATTCACAATGAAGGGAACCTACTAGTTTTTCAAAACAACAAGTAAACCATGAATAATTTATCATAAGTAATACTTTTCACCTTTATGAAATAATAAATAATCTTCCTTGAATAAATGATAATTTCATACCATTTTTTAGAGAAATATTCCCATTAAACCCATAGAAAGCACAAATAACATATATTGGTAACATGGGACATAAATGTACTTAAATGGAATAATCATGCGGTCTACTTCCAAGCATATAACTAAATGGAATATCCATTTGGCCGACTACCATACCCAATGTATTGGAGGTTATAACGCAACCACCCTTCCTGGTTTATCACGACACCACCCATCATTTTGTTTATCACGTAACCACCTATCAAATTTCCATCTACCAATATAAATCACAACAAATAAAACAAGAATGAAGTAAAGATAATATTTCCACATTTTAATCTCAATATATCATTTCAATATATTGACGTAATCAATTCTTTACCAAATCCATTTTCAAAACCATTTAAAACATTTAATAAAATGAATTTTAAATCAATGTTTCCCATATCACTTTAAAAATTGTAAAGTTGTTAACATTTTAAAACATTAATTTCCATATAAATAAATCCTCAAACCCATTTTTAAAATATGGACATTAATGATAAATATTTATAAGAATAAATATCTAAAAAATATTTTAGTTAAGGAGTTATTAACTAAATGAGAGATGCTTGAATACATATAATTTAGGAATAACATTTAATAAAAACCATATAATATCATGAGAATAAAGGTATTCATGATATAATATTCCAAAGGATAGTATATACACTATATAAAATTTAATTGGTGCATAACAACAAATAAGTCTCAATGTAATGAAAATTGAAATGAAATACCTTATAAAGACCGTATCCATAGATTAAGGATAAATCAAAGACATTATTATGTGTCAAAAATAAGAATACACCCAATATAATTGGATTTTATGTGTAAAATAATCATTGTTAATTCACACATATTCATAGTATGATATAATCAATATGTATTAGTTTAATACAATGAATTGAAACTATTTTAAAAAGTTCTCTTATAGAAATTTGATTGCATAACGACGTCACTTTAAAATTCTGAAACTGTGTTTGTGAGAAATTAATGGGTATCTAATCATTCGGACATAAGATTTACAGTAATGAGGATATATAAGAACATATCCCGACAAAATAATATGTAAATTAAAATACATAACTAAAAAAATTCTTTTAAAAAAAAGGAGGGTGAAAAGTTCCCTTACCGATTGGTTAATACAGAAAACATACACCAAATGAAAGAAGGATCATACTATGAAGATGAAAATACCCATAAATAAAAGTATATTACACAAAGTGTACAATTATGGTAATTCCATACACCACCCAATGTAAATAGTGACAAATATATCATGAATATCACAAGAATAAAGAGTTTGATGAAAACCCATTACCGCGTTGTAATCAATTGAGTCGTATGAAAAAAAAATTAATCACCAAAAAATGAGTCACAGAATATCGTGAATATAAATATAATCATGATAGTTTATATCAAATGGCAGTACACAATATATCGCATACAATAAATATGTGGTGAAAATGGAAATCTCATGGTATTAAAAGTGAGATAAGAAACCCCTTACATCATGTCTGACTTGACTTGTTTGTTCCTCGTTCTTCTTGAATAATAAACCTATGTTAATTTATAATTTATTGAGAACATTTTTTAGGTTTATTATACCCTTTATATCACTTTTTACCTTGCTATAACAATTATTTAATTATTTGAGTTCATATTTGTCATTTTGCTGATATTCGGAACATGAGTAGAAAATGAACTTGTTATAATTACAAATTGTCCATGTGGTCCAAATTCCATTATATCTAGAATAATATTCATGATTTAGATATCATATATATAATATATATCCATTATATATAAGTATTTATAATAGTACATAACATTTTGAGATAAGAATTTAATTGCAATATTCATAAAGATGGTAAGGCGTACGTACGCATGAACACTACTGTCATTTATATTTCATATTTAATGGAATGTTAAAAAAATTATACATATTTATATTATAATTCTTGTATTATATCATAATCTATATATGTTTGTGTTATATAATTTAATAATGTCATCCTTTATACGTTCCATGTATATCCTGAACGAATCATATCACCTTGAGGGGGCGGTAGTCCATACTTCCCCAAATGAAATTATCATGTTTACATATATTAGAAAGAATAAAAAAAAATTCATAAAATAAAAAATAATAGGATAATAGTGAAAAAATAAAAATAATATATATCATATATAAATATATTTCCATTATAATGGCCTCCAGGACATGTGGTAGGAGAATATTTAACAATCATCATTTCTTGAGGCAGTAGTTCTCCGTCCATAAACATTGTATTTTCTTTACCAATTGGATGGAGATGTGTGTAAGTTTAGTTCTAATACATCTCATAACAACATCATAAAATTTTGAGGATACTGGTTTTGTTATAAAAGAAAGGAATAAAAAGTGTTTTGGGGGTTGGAGAAGTAAAATAAAATAAAAGAACTTAAGAAAAGATGTTACCTTTAAATAAGGAAACTCTCATTGTTTTGAACCAAAAGGATTTCTTGAATTGACTTATTACTAAGTTAAGGATTATAGGTGGAATAAAGGGATTTATAGAGCTTAATTTGGCAGAGTTTGGGCATTCCATGGGGCTTGAGAGGTATGAGTAATGGGTTAGAGGTGATGGCTTTTTATAAGGGCGAGGAGGGAATCATTAGAAAAGTTTGAAAATATTATTTTATTATATATTGATATTCGGTTTATAAAGGTCCAAAACTTATTAAAGTTGAAGATTAGATGGATCATGTTTGAAATAAAATCATTCCATATGAATTGGATAGGTTTTGGATATTGTTTTAATTTTATTAATCTTATTTATTTAAATCATTCATTAATGAGGTAAATAATGCATCATTATTGTGTCATAAATAATACTATTTATTTTATTTTTAAAAATAATAATAAAATACCATGATGTAGTTAATCTATTCATAATTACAATGAATAATTATAATCGAATAGGTATCTTTTATAACCACATTAAAAAATGATTTACTAAAAGATATATGTTTTTATCATTTTTTCCTTACTTTAAATTAACTAATATAAAGTGTAATTTACACTCTTATGTGGCTCTATGGGGTCCCAAAATCTACTCAATGAAGTCCATGGTCAGAAATGTATCAACCAATAGTTTTAGGAAACATATTAGGGAAATTTAATTTTACGATAATATTATTTTTACCTTGAATTACCCTATTTACCTTTAACCGCGGTAAATAAAAGTAAAAAGTTACAAGGCAACAAAATTTATTTTCATCTTATTAAATAACATTTTAATTACTTATAATAACCATGTGTGTCTTATTTTCAAATTTCAATTCATAGAATCGGTATAATTTCATTTAAATTAAAATGTTTCTTTTTTTGACTACTACTCAGTGTTTTAACTATTCATCATAAATTGAATTTTTTCAAAAAAGTACCAAAAATTAAGCCTAAGATACATTTTATTTTATGAATTCAAAAATGAAGTATATTTTACCAAATTCAAAACTTATAAGCTGCATTAATTAATTTGATATTAATTCTCGTTGTCAAAACAAAAAATGTGTTTTTAAGAAATAATAACTATCAAAAGATTGACACTTGTTTATGTATAATTTCAAAGTTAAATTACTTACAATGACGAAAGTTGGATTAAATGGTAAAAATATTAACTAATTAAACTTTAAAACCAACTAAAAAGATAATATTAATATATAAATAAATTATAATAAATGGCAGTTTTGAATTAAAATACATAATTTTTCACATGTTCATTAAATAAACAATTTTATCCAAAAAATAGAAACAAAAATCCCAAAGTAAATTGTGATATCCCAATTATATATAAGAATTTTATTTTTTCAAATACAATATATAAAAGTTACCAAAAATATATTTAAAGAGGGTTCTCCATCAAAAGGTGGTAAATTGACATTTTAATTAATATTAGAGTATTTATGCTTAAAATTAGATTCATTAACATTTTAAGACTATATATTTTATTGGATAAATGTAAAAAACATATAAAAACATGTATAATCATATTAAAGATAGTTCAGTTCATTCACACCGTTACAATGACTAGGAATTAACTACCTTTTAAAATAATTGTATATTATTATTTTCCAGTATGACTCGCCGTTGTGTGGAATATAAGACTTTGGAGATACCCATTTTTCCATGTCAGGTGAGACATTGAATATATCATCCCCATTAAAATAAAACTAGTATTTAATTCAAAAATATTAATAATTATAAAAATGTCATATTCTTTATTTTCTTGGGATGTTACATCCTTCCCCCTTTTGGAAAGTGCATCATCTCAATTTTAATATTGGTCTTGGAAACTTCATTAAAAGTCCCACATAAGAAAAAGAGTCAGTAACAATGTCACATAAAAAGAATGAAATGGAAGTACAAAGGTCACCTAATGATATAGATAAAAATAATTCCATGAAAACATGGATATGGAGGAGAAAAAACCATCATGTTCTGATGGATAGTGATAGAAAACATGATTATGAGAAAGTTTACCACCAAAAAATCACAAACTTGTGATGGGTTAAACAATATTTGATTCCCTAGTAAAAAAAGTTAACCGACAATGTTTTTGTTTTATGTTACATTTCCTACAGTTGAAGAATTTCTTTATGAGATTAACTAATAACACAATGAAATATACTTACTTGTCATAAAGACTTTCATTCATTACTAAATTTCTACCACAAAATCACCTTTTCTCAAAATGATGAATATTCAAACTGAATTGGTCACATTAAAATCACTAGAATTGACTTCTATAGTATCATGTAATCCACAAAAGATGAACTATATATTTCTAGTGTCTTTAGGCATAAAAAATAACCAAAATGGTTAGTATGAGATCAGATAATCACCAAAAAGGATAATCCTTTATAAAAATAAAAACATCTATTAATATCCCAAATATGAAAAAAAGTACCCAATGTTCAATAAATATCATTAAAAATACAGTTGTACCTAAAATTCATCAAAATAATACAAACTAAGATTGCAACCCAAAACTCATAAGGATATAATCACATAGTCTTCCATGATAAATCTTAAAATTTATATCCAAATAACATCGACTACTCTTAAAGTCTCACAATGAAGTTTAATTAACATAATCACATATTATCTATGACAGGTTAATAATTTCTATAGATAACCCAAAGTCAACTGATTCATGATTCATAAAATAATCTAACTGAAAATAATTATTCATACTAACCAGGGACTTCATGTAGTCCAATGGTAGGTGATAAATACCAATCGCACTTTGGGTGTGGGTTTGATTCCCATAACATTGTTCGGCATGATGGGTTGTCACACGGTCTACATATTGCCCTTTTAAAAAAACAATATAATTTTATAACATTCCCAAAAATGAGATAAATTCATCAAAAATATTCATAACATATTTTAACCACAATGGTTTTTTAACAACTTTCATTTTTCATCCCAAAATGTAATAAACTGTAATTGCCCGAAATTCAAGGATCATATAAACTCAAATATTTCTTTATAACTATATCCACAAAAGAAAAGATAATTCTTCATTGAATAAAATTTTCACATATCAAAAGTTACGGTTACACATAATAGAAAATGTTTCCAAACCAATCACATCATTAATACATTAAAACATATCATTATTCCTAACTCTTCAATTCCTAAAATGTAGACATCTTAATCATCGATCATCCTTCTTAATCCTTTATCCATGTTTTTTCATCATATTATTTTATACATATTTTCTAAAAAAAATAATGTTTTATCATTTTGTTAATTTAAAAACATGATCTAAAAAATAGTCCATAACTTTCATAGGTCATTTATACATTCCTCATCTTTAATTGGAATGGAATTTGGAATCAGTAAATGTATATTTGTATGATCCACCTGATCCCTTTCCCAAAACTTCTTCACAGGGAATCTATTTGTGTAGTGACCATGCACACCACATTTAAAACATTCAATTGATGTCACGAACCAACCAGGGTCAACCCTGAACCGGTCACCCGAGCCGGTCCGCGACATGACCCGAGAGGCGTTCCCGATCCTCCCGGGCTGGCGACAAGCGCCAGGGCATCAACAGTGAGCAAGTGGGAACGATTTCGCCCAGTAAAAAATAAATAATTAAAGCAGCAGAAAATAAACAGAGCAGCGCAAAATAAATAAAGTAAAGTAACTAACAAGAACAAAAGAAATCAAAACTAACCGAAAGAGACAACCACTATCCCCATGTGACCTTGCAGGTCACTCTCCAACTCACGACCAAACATCACCCAAGGCGAACGCACCCAAGCTGTATCCTGCACAAACACTAAAAATAGAAAAGAACTATAGGCGTGAGTATTAAAACTCAGTAGGCTAGCCCGATATCTATTCCCAATGCACTACCTTTAAATAAAGAAATTTACTAATTCCAGGTTTGAACTAAATATACAAAAAATATTGGTTTTCACACACACACACACTTTAATTTCTAAAACAAGTATCATTCCATTGCCCTTTTTAATTTTAAAACAAGTTTAATGTTTGAAAGGAATAAGTACATTTCATTTTTAAAACATTTTTTTCTACGAACAATTTAGAAATCTAGACTTTAGTTATTAACCAAAAAGGAAAACCACACATAGCACACATAACACACAACACATACCAAGGGCAATGGGAAAAGTGGCGCACATAGGCCAGCAACCGAACTTGACCTCTCGATCGTCCGCCACACACAAATACACAATAATGAAAACATGGGTCAAACCTAGGAGATCGTGAAAAATCCAGAACGTACTATACATCTGACTCATCCTGAAGGCATGCCCTAACTCGATGACGTCATAACGCCCTAACGCCCGGCATAGCCCTGCATGGCCTAACCGAGGGGCCCAATCCCCATAGCAGCAATAACTCAGTATTCCCCTGCTATGGGGCCACTAGCCAGTGCGTAATCTAAACTAGTGCAGCAATCGTTCTCGGAAAATTCACTCAATATGCCAGGTTCCCATGTCATCACAAGCAATAAAAAGGGGGTGCGGCCACAATGTAAATTAAGCAGTCACGATGCAAAAACATCACATAAAGCTCACACAATAAACACACACCAAAAGTCACCCCTGAGTGGGTTTTCCAAAATATTTTATTTTATTAAAGTGCCAAACGGGCCTTCACAAATTTTAACGCAAAACCTCATTTTTCAAGAAAGCCCACAACACTTTCTCATATGAAATCATTTATCATTAAAACTAAAGGTACTTTTGAAACTTCGTGAATTATGTTTAAAGGCCAAACGGGCATTCTTTCAATAATGGGTGTCCGCTCGTCAAGAAAATATTTCAAGAGACGTGTATAAAATAAACAGATCTTTTTTACATTGAACAATCATTTAAAAATTAATTATCTTATATTATTTATCATTCATTAAAATTAATAAAACGACAAGCAATTAATAAATTCTCAATTTAAAAGTAAGTGCAGTGGGGGACCTACCTCAAGACCAAGGCGCGACGACGACGCAAGCTCGGAAACCAGGAGCGACGACGGCGCTCACGTGGAAACAAGTGCGACGACGGCGCTCACTAGGAAGCAGGCGAGACGACGACGCAAGCTCGGAAACCAGGCGCGACGTCGACGCAACCTCAGAAACAAACCGCGGCGATGGCGCTCACTCAGAAACGCCCCGCGCGTGTCCTAGAACGTCAAGCCAACACAAATAAAAATTAATTAATAAAATCTCTAATCAACCCAAGGCATATATATATATATATTTCAAATATAAATATCAAACGGGCATAAAATAATAGGGTATACCCATCGGGGGGTTGCGACAAGAAAATGACCGCCGGAGGGCATCGCACTGGAACAGCGGAAGGCGCGCAGCTGGACGCGGTCTGACCAGGGGCTGCGGCAAGGGTCGCCGGACATCAGCAATGCGAGGCGGACGATGGGAAGGGTTTGCGACCAGTCAGAGGGCACGCGACGGGTCGAAAGGCACACGACAGGAGGGTACGAGCTGATCGGAGTTGTGCGACGGCTGAGAAGAGGTCCCGCCAGTCAGAGACGGCGGTCGAAGGGTGCGGGGTAGCCCAAGGCGGACATCGGCTGGTGAGGACATAATAGGAGGGCTGCGGCAATCGGAAGTGGAGGGTTGCTGGCTGCCGATTGGCTGGAGCAGGGAGGTCCAAGGAGGGCAGGTCATCGGCGGGCTGCTCGAACGCAGCAAGGGGACGGGTAGTGGGTGAGAAGGACGCATAAGCGGGGGGTTACAGAGGGCGCACAACGGGGTGACTAGCGGAGCGGGCAGGCTGCAAGCACGGAGGCCGGACAGCGGTTCGGAGGCGAAGCCGCGGAGGTCGGATAGCCGCAACGAGGAGGAGGGGGCTTCAGGTTGCTGCAGGTGAGCGAAGCAGGGGCACCGGGCAGCGGCGGTGCGAGGGAAAGGCGGCGAGTACCAGAGACAACAGGGGGTGCATGATCTTGTGCGGAATGCAGCAAGATCATGGGGGGCCAGGTGAGATCGGCCAGGGCGCTGCAATGGGAGGTGGCTAGATGGTGGAGGCATGAACAGGAAGGGCATCCGGCGTGAGGTGGAGCAGCAAGGCAGATGGTGCGCATGGCATGCAGGCCGGACCCGAGTGGAAGGAGGGTGGCGTGCCGGCTAGGGAGGTGCTGACGGAGACGCGACTAGGGTGAGGTTGGCAGCAGGGAGGGTGCGGGGATGGAGATGGATGTACCAAATAGTTAGGGGCGGCGAGGCGACACCAGAGCAGGAGGCGGGAGGCGCAGCGCTGGATTGTCGGGTCACTGAAGGGTGGCCCCGGACAAGAGCGTTGCGAGAGGTGCTGGTGGAGGAGCTGCTGCTCAGCAGGGAGGGCGCCGGAGTGGGGCGCTGCAGAGGCCGGGCTGCTGGTGCGCGGCTGGGGAGCAGGGGGTGCTGGCGGAGCAGCCAGGCTGCAGGCGCGGAGGCCGGGATGCGGGCTGATGTGCGGGGAAGTAGCGTCCAAGGAGGGCGACGGGGCTGCTGCAGCGGAAGGGCGACGGGGCTGCTGGGTGCTGCTGCGTGAAGAAGAGAGGGAGCAGGGAGCGGGTCGCGCGCAGGACCGGGAGACAAGGGGACAACGCGTGGAGGAAAAAAAAGAAAGAAGAAAAAAAAGAAAGAAGAAAAAAAAGAAAGAGGGAAAAGAAAAAAAATAAAGAATAAATAAAAGTGAAATAAAATAAAATAAATAAAAGTAAATAAATAAAAATAACAATAATACTAATATTATTATTAGTACTTAACAATAATATTAATAATAATAATAATAATCCAACAATAATAATAATAATAATAACAATAATAATAATAATAATAACAATATTATAAATTATTATTATTATTAAACATTTAATAAAATTCTTTTCAATATAATTTATTCTTTTACTTTTATTATTTATCTAAACAGTTGGGCAACTGCGCACTCACCGGGTCCGAACGCACGACCGCCGCTAGCGGTGCGGTGACCACGCACCCACCCGGACCGAATGCGCAGTGATCGCTAGCAGTGCGGTGACTGCGCTCTAGCCCGAAACCCACAGAAAACATCAACGCTTCAACGAAAATTCCAACCTGGACCCACCGCAACTCTTCCCAAAGTCGCGGGACCGAGAAGATAGTAAAAACATGGGTATCCGTAGTCGGGGTGTGACAATTCTCCCCACCACAGACAATTTCTTCCCCCAGAAAGTCACCAAGCTAACAGTTGACACAACTTGTGTTCATTCCCAGACAATGTCATAGAGGACCGAGAGATTCGGGGTAACCATTCCCAACAAACGTCACACCTGACCAAATCAAGAAAAAACCACCACCCGAGATTGATGGGAGAACGTGTGGGGGTTCTCCCCACCACAAAAATTCACTAATACAAAAACCCTTGAAACTCGAACAAACCATCCCTTGGGGGGGCAACACGGGAACTCCCAAACCGAACTCATTCATTTTCCCCACATGTACCGAACAACACACCTGAGATTTGACCAAAAGTTTGTTACGGAACAATCCGACAACTTGCGGATGATAAATTAACTCAACACCTCCCATCAACTTTACAAAAAGAACATTACCCTATGGAACACATCTAGGACCAACTCAAAGACAGAACATGTCCATTTATTCATGGACCCACACCATTCAAAGAGACCAAACGACTTAAAAAAACCACACTGAGGGTTGACAAGATCGCTTGGATTGTGTGGAAAAGAGGTCATCATGCCACCGCGACAAGGATAAGATTACGACAGTGATGAGAATAGAAGAAGGAAACTTTGGATATTTCCCCATTCTGAAGACGAAGACATTATCTGGACCGAGGTTCCACACACCCTCAGCAATTCCTGACTGCGCGCGAGCTTCACCCCGAGACCTGTGGTTGGGGCCCTGATGGCTGAAGCATCTCCTACCTCGCAGTCAGGCATTTTCATCTCCTGGTTTCTAACTCCTTCTGTTCGATGATTCCAACAACCACGATGGTCGTATATTTTCAAAGGTATGCAACAGGATGACTTAGAATGTCCGGGCAGGCCATACTGGTGGCGCACAAGAGAGCGGTCCGACGAACTAGGAGTCGGTACTGACGATGATAGTTTCTTGGGGACAGGTTTCACCGGCCCGCACTCCTTTCCAGATTAGGAACCTTCGTGGAAGCTGACTACCGTTAATCACACCCAAAACTCTAATGATGATGAGACATTTCATCCCTAATAACCCAGAACTGAACCCTAAAACAACTCTAGGGCGGTACGAACCTCAACTACCCTGGGAGTTCCCAACAACCTGAAGACACACTATCTTTCAGAACTATACAACTACCTCTAATAGACTTCGACTACCACGATAAGCAAGAAACACACAAAAGGAACTGAGAACTGAGAATAACTTATTGACAACTTTGGGAGGCTTTCTGGGCGGCATACTCATGACAACACGAAAAACACCATCGAAACCGGCATCAAGACAAAACTCAATCAAATCAACAGCATGAGCTAAGGGCAATAGGCCCATAATCCAGACATATACAACACAAAGAGAAATCACTTTTCCAAAACCGTTATTTCTTTAAAATTTTCAAAACTCACCTATGGCACTTTATGAACCGTCACACGTGCGTTCATTCAATCCCGCTCACATCATCTGTGAACAAGTGCCCCCACACACCTTCCATAAATACCCACGCACGTGTGACCCTCCATAAGGAGTACCAAGGTTCAAACACTTCTTTTCCTTACCAAATCCAAACACATACCAAGTTCTTTCCAAACTGATACACCTTCTCTTTAAAAACCCACTTTAGTAATTTCAAAAACAATTTGGAGGAAAACCCCTTTTTTTCATTTCAAAATCACTTTCATTTTTCAACACACACACACATCAACCGAGTTCAAAACGAAACACAACCAACAACAAAACACCGGAACGAGGAACTAGGGCATATGCCTAACTCGGCGACATGGTGGTGAGCCATGCCCCAGGTAAAGCATAACACTAAGAGGACCTTGAGCCGGACACTTGGACTCCACATGGGTCACCACCCCATGTGAGTCCGCAAAGTGAACCGATTCGCCTCCATTGTCATCCCTCAATCCAAAGCAACCAAAGAAAAAAGACTCAAATCACGGACTAACCATGGTGACTCAGGTCTCGTCACGAGTGGTGGTGATCAGGCACCAACCCGAAACCTACCTCCTGAGCCCCGACAGTCCTAATCTCCTTCTATCGGACATCCCAAATAACAAAGGGCGCTCTGAAAAGCGAGGTCCACTAAGAGATGACCTCCTCTGATACCATTTTGTCACGAACCAACCAGGGTCAACCCTGAACCGGTCACCCGAGCCGGTCCGCGACATGACCCGAGAGGCGTTCCCGATCCTCCCGGGCTGGCGACAAGCGCCAGGGCATCAACAGTGAGCAAGTGGGAACAATTTCGCCCAATAAAAAATAAATAATTAAAGAAGCAGAAAATAAACAGAGCAGCGCAAAATAAATAAAGTAAAGTAACTAACAAGAACAAAAGAAATCAAAACTAACCGAAAGAGACAACCACTATCCCCATGTGACCTTGCAGGTCACTCTCCAACTCACGACCAAACATCACCCAAGGCGAACGCACCCAAGCTGTATCCTGCACAAACCCTAAAAACAGAAAAGAACTATAGGCGTGAGTATTAAAACTCAGTAGGCTAGCCCGATATCTATTCCCAATTCACTACCTTTAAATAAAGAAATTTACTAATTCCAGGTTTGAACTAAATATACATAAAATATTGGTTTTCACACACACACACACTTTAATTTCTAAAACAAGTATCAGTCCATTTCCCTTTTTAATTTTAAAACAAGTTTAATGTTTGAAAGGAATAAGTACATTTCATTTTTAAAACATTTTTTTCTACGAACAATTTAGAAATCTAGACTTTAGTTATTAACCAAAAAGGAAAACCACACATAGCACACATAACACACAACACATACCAAGGGCAATGGGAAAAGTGGCGTACATAGGCCAGCAACCGAACTTGACCTCTCGATCGTCCGCCACACACAAATACACAATAATGAAAACATGGGTCAAACCTAGGAGATCGTGAAAAATCCAGAACGTACTATACATCTGACTCATCCTGAAGGCATGCCCTAACTCGATGACGTCATAACGCCCTAACGCCCGGCATAGCCCTGCATGGCCTAACCGAGGGGCCCAATCCCCATAGCAGCAATAACTCAGTATTCCCCTGCTATGGGGCCACTAGCCAGTGCGTAATCTAAACTAGTGCAGCAATCGTTCTCGGAAAATTCACTCAATATGCCAGGTTCCCATGTCATCACAAGCAATAAAAAGGGGGTGCGTCCACAATGTAAATTAAGCAGTCACGATGCAAAAACATCACATAAAGCTCACACAATAAACACACACCAAAAGTCACCCCTGAGTGGGTTTTCCAACATATTTTATTTTATTAAAGTGCCAAACGGGCCTTCACATCTTTTAACGCAAAACCTCATTTTTCAAGAAAGCCCACAACACTTTCTCATATGAAATCATTTATCATTAAAACTAAAGGTACTTTTGAAACTCCGTGAATTATGTTTAAAGGCCAAACGGGCATTCTTTCAATAATGGGTGTCCGCTCGTCAAGAAAATATTTCAAGAGACGTGTATAAAATAAACAGATCTTTTTTACATTGAACAATCATTTAAAAATTAATTATCTTATATTATTTATCATTCATTAAAATTAATAAAACGACAAGCAATTAATAAATTCTCAATTTAAAAGTAAGTGCAGTGGGGGACCTACCTCAAGACCAAGGCGCGACGACGACGCAAGCTCGGAAACCAGGCGCGACGACAGCGCTCACGTGGAAACAAGTGCGACGACGGCGCTCACTAGGAAGCAGGCGAGACGACGACGCAAGCTCGGAAACCAGGCGCGACGTCGACGCAACCTCAGAAACAAACCGCGGCGATGGCGCTCACTCAGAAACGCCCCGCGCGGGTCCTAGAACGTCAAGCCAACACAAATAAAATTTAATTAATAAAATCTCTAATCAACCCAAGGCATATATATATATATTTCAAATATAAATATCAAACAGGCATAAAATAATAGGGTATACCCATCGGGGGGTTGCGACAAGAAAATGACCGCCGGAGGGCGTCGCACTGGAACAGCGGAAGGCGCGCAGCTGGACGCGGTCTGACCAGGGGCTGCGGCAAGGGTCGCCGGACATCAGCAATGCGAGGCGGACGATGGGAAGGGTTTGCGACCAGTCAGAGGGAACGCGACGGGTCGAAAGGCACACGACAGGAGGGTACGAGCTGATCGGAGTTGTGCGACGGCTGAGAAGAGGTCCCGCCAGTCAGAGACGGCGGTCGAAGGGTGCGGGGTAGCCCAAGGCGGACATCGGCTGGTGAGGACATAATAGGAGGGCTGCGGCAATCGGAAGTGGAGGGTTGCTGGCTGCCGATTGGCTGGAGCAGGGAGGTCCAAGGAGGGCAGGTCATCGGCGGGCTGCTCGAACGCAGCAAGGGGACGGGTAGTGGGTGAGAAGGACGCATAAGCGGGGGGTTACAGAGGGCGCACAACGGGGCGACTAGCGGAGCGGGCAGGCTCCAAGCACGGAGGCCGGACAGCGGTTCGGAGGCGAAGCCGCAGAGGTCGGATAGCCGCAACGAGGAGGAGGGGGCTTCTGGTTGCTGCAGGTGAGCGAAGCAGGGGCACCGGGCAGCGGCGGTGCGAGGCAAAGGCGGTGAGTACCAGAGACAACAGGGGGTGCATGATCTTGTGCGGAATGCAGCAAGATCATGGGGGGCCAGGTGAGATCGGCCAGGGCGCTGCAATGGGAGGTGGCTAGATGGTGGAGGCATGAACAGGAAGGGCATCCGGAGCGAGGTGGAGCAGCAAGGCAGATGGTGCGCAGGGCATGCAGGCCGGACCCGAGTGGAAGGAGGGTGGCGTGCCGGCTAGGGAGGTGCTGACGGAGACGCGACTAGGGTGAGGTTGGCAGCAGGGAGGGTGCGGGGATGGAGATGGATGTACAAAATAGGTAGGGGCGGCGAGGCGACACCAGAGCAGGAGGCGGGAGGCGCAGCGCTGGATTGTCGGGTCACTGAAGGGTGGCCCCGGACAAGAGCGTTGCGAGAGGTGATGGTGGAGGAGCTGCTGCTCAGCAGGGAGGGCGCCGGAGCGGGGCGCTGCAGAGGCCGGGCTGCTGGTGCGCGGCTGGGGAGCAGGGGGTGCTGGCGGAGCGGCCAGGATGCAGGCGCGGAGGCCGGGATGCGGGCTGATGTGCGGGGAAGTAGCGTCCAAGGAGGGCGACGGGGCTGCTGCAGCGGAAGGGCGACGGGGCTGCTGGGAGCTGCTGCGTGAAGAAGAGAGGGAGCAGGGAGCGGGTCGCGCGCAGGACTGGGAGACAAGGGGACAACGCGTGGAGGAAAAAAAAAGAAAGAAGAAAAAAAAGAAAGAAGAAAAAAAAGAAAGAGGGAAAAGAAAAAAAATAAAGAATAAATAAAAGTGAAATAAAATAAAATAAATAAAAGTAAATAAATAAAAATAACAATAATACTAATATTATTATTAGTACTTAACAATAATATTAATAATAATAATAATAATCCAACAATAATAATAATAATAATAATAACAATAATAATAATAATAATAATAACAATATTATAAATTATTATTATTATTATTATTATTAAACATTTAATAAAATTCTTTTCAATATAATTTATTCTTTTACTTTTATTATTTATCTAAACAGTTGGGCAACTGCGCACTCACCGGGTCCGAACGCACGACCGCCGCTAGCGGTGCGGTGACCACGCACCCACCCGGACCGAATGCGCAGTGATCGCTAGCAGTGCGGTGACTGCGCTCTAGCCCGAAACCCACAGAAAACATCAACGCTTCAACGAAAATTCCAACCTGGACCCACCGCAACTCTTCCCAAAGTCGCGGGACCGAGAAGATAGTAAAAACATGGGTATCCGTAGTCGGGGTGTGACAATTGACCCCATAGAAATAATTTATTTCCTTTTCCTAGAGTCTACTTGATTCTTCCTCTTTCCATGGAAGGTTATTGCTTCATGACCTTAATTATCACATCTGAAACATCTTCCCATCTATTTGAATCATTTTCCAATGTGTTTATTTTCACATCCATGACAAATAATTTTTTGAATATACTTACCTTTATGATTATTACCTGAACATTTTTAGTGATTTGTTTCTCACATATACGATTCCTTATAAAAATCACCAAGGTTCATGTGGTCAATCATGACTCTAGAGAGTTGATTAAGAATAACCACAAGACATATCATTATAGATCCCATTTAATTTAGTTGCTCATTTAGAAAACCATCACTATTTTCTTCACATCTACTGTTACTTTGGTGCCTGCTAGATCCATCCATTTACTAAAATGAAAAAGGTCGGTGTGAGTATATCTGTATAATCATCATATAATATCTTATAAGAAGGGTAAATAAAAAGATATAATTATTCATATTATCTTAAACTCATTCAAATTATCTAAAATAACTATGACACTTTTTAAAATCCTAACCATTATGGTTATGTCACTCATTATTAAAGAACACCCTACCCTCTAATGTTATCTAAACCGACCATTAATACCAACTATAAGGACCCAAAATTAAACATTACATAATCTATAGTAAAATCAATAATTCACATTTAATATCTTTTCAAGATTAGAGTTTTAGAGAATTAGGCCATAACTATCAAATATCATCTTGAATATTAAATTTAAACACTACTACTCAGTATCCATTTTTTTCATAACATATAAGCTCTTAAAAAGAAACATGTCTAGTTCCATGATCTATACATCATGATTTTACTTGACCCCATCCTTGTCCCTATTCCACTTCATGTACTGTGAAAAACATTTTAAAAACATTTTATGAGAAAAAAGCTCAGTAAGAGATAGACAAAGAAGGAAAAAAATTAGTTTTTAAAAACAACGAATAAAACATGAATACTTTATTATAAGTAATACTTTTCAACTTTAAGAAGTTGTAAATAATCTTCTCTGAATAAAATTTCATTTCTTATACATTAATAACCAAAATATTACCATAAAACATATAGAAATCACACATATCATATATAGGTAACAAGAGACATAAATGTACTTAAATGGAATAACCATGCGGTCAACTTCCACTCATTTTACTAAATGGAATAGCCATATGGCTGGCTTCTATACCCAATGTATTAGATGTTATAATGTAACCACCCATCCTAGTTTATCATGGAACCACCCATGATTTGGTTTATCACAAAACCTCCTGTCAAATGTCCATATTGCATTATTAGTCATAACACATTAAACCAACATGAAGGAAAGATAACATTTCAACATTACAATCACAATATATCATTTCACGACATTGACATAATCAATGGTTTACCAAAACCATTTTCAAAACCATTTAAAACAATTAATAAAGAGATTTTTGAATCAAATTTTCCCATAAAACTTTGAAAATTTTATAGGTGTCAACATTTTAAAACATTAATTTCCATATAATGAAATCCTAAAATCCATTTTGAATAGAAGGAAATTAATGAGAAATATTTATAAGAATAAATATTTAAAAACAAAATTTCAGTTAAGTAGTTCTAAACCAAATGATCGATGATTAAATACAAATAATTTAGGAATAACATTTAATCAAAACCTTATAATATCAGGAGAATAAAGGTATTCATGAAATAATATTCCAAAGGAATGTATATACACTATATAAAATTGAATTGGAGTATAATAAAAAATAATTCTCAATGAAATATAAATTGAGATGAAATACCGTATAAAGACTATATCCATAGATTAAGGATAATCAATGAAATAATTATGTTTGACAAATACAAATACAGCCAATATAAGTGGATATTAAATGTAAAACAATCATAGTTCTTTCACACATATTCATAGAACTATATAATCAAGATGTATACATTTAACTCAATGAATTGAAATTGGGTTAAGAATTTCTATTACGGAAATTATAAGGCCCCAACATTAAAATATTACACAATATTGAATTAAATAAATAATTCACATTGAGGATCTTTTCAGGTTTATAGTTTTAGAGAATTAGGACATAACTATTACATCTCACATAATTACAAAGTAGAAACTTCTACTCACTTTCCATTTTCTTCATAAAATAAAAACTCTTAAAATGAAACATGTATAGTTCCATGTTTTAGATAGCATGTATTTCATTGATCCCATCCTCGACCATATTCATCATTAAGTCCTCTGGAAAACATTTCAAAAACTTGGTATGAGCATAAAAAGTTCAGTAAGGGATATAAAAATATGGAAAGAAAACATCAGTCCATGTATACATAAGAATCAATGAAATCATACTTTTCTCACAAAACATAAGCACTTTAACATACCTCATGAAATCATAAGATTTATGAATAACTCATAGAAATCATAAGATGTAAAGGTAACTTGAGGCATTCATAACATTCTTATCTAGGGAGAAACCCTCATGGTTACGTTTGTAATACCCATCACAGTATTTTCCCTAAATTTATTCGGAGAAACCTTAGCGTTTAACTCATTCGTGTTACCCATTGCATTGGAGAGATATATCAGGCTCACCTGCCATTTGTTTATCACAGAACCACCCATATTCATAAACAATGCCCATAAACCATAACATAATCGTATCACATAAAACATGCATAAAGGATACATAAAAATTCAACATTTTATTCACAAAAATATCAATAAAACACAATGATATAATCAAAACATTATCAAAACCATTTTAAATACCAAAATACATAAAATATTATATGGTATTTATTTTCCCTTTAAAAACATTACGACTTGTTAAGGAAGCCAAAGATCAAATAATACTCGTTGCATCGGAAAGGTCGTTGTCACCGCGTATGTTAAAAAAACATACTTTTTGTCATATAGTAAACAAATTGGTAGAGAAAAGATTCCTTTTGAATATAGGTAAAATTCGAAGGGGTTTATACACCGTATAAAAGAAAGTTGTTTATTAAACAAAATATACCGCAATTAAAGGATATTGAGACGAAGTCTCGTACAAAGACGTCATCCTTAGGTTAAGTATAAATCAATTAAATAATTATGTGTGAAAAATATAAATACACCCAATATAAGTGGATATTAATTTTAAAACAATCAGATTCATTCACACGTATTCATAGAATGAAATATTCAAGGAGTACAAGTTTAACCCAAAGAATTGAAATTGAGTTAAGAAGTTCCCTTGCAAAAATTTGACACCCTAACAACATCACTTTAGAATTCAGAAAATGAGTTGATGAGAGAGAAAATGGTATCGCATCACTTGGACATAAAATTTACATCAATAAGGATATAGAAGAATATATCCCAATATAATAAGATGTAAATTAAAATCCATAACAAAAGAAGTCTTTTAAAAAGAGGATGGTGAAAGGTTACCTTACTGATTTGGGAAACTTTTAAAATGTACACCCCATGAAAGAAGGACTATACAATTTTATTGTTAATAACCATATACGAAAGTATATTACAAAAAGAGTATAATAATTTACAGTACATACACCACTCCAAGGAGATCGTGACAAATATAGCATGAATCTCATGGGAATGAAAAGTAAAATAAAAAAACCCTTACCTCATTGTAATCAATCGAGTCGTATGACCAAAAGATAATAAAAACAATATGAATCATAGAATAACATGAATATAAATATAATCATGATAATATATATAAAATGGAAGTACACAATACACCACATGAAATAATTAAGTTGTGAACAATGGAAATCTCCTGGAATTAAATGTGAGAAAAGAAATCCCCTTATGAAATTTCGGCAGCCTAACAGCGCCACATAAAACTTACAAAAATAGATTGATGAGATAAAATAGGTTATATCATCATATGAACATAAAAATTATAGTAAGGGGAATATAAAATAACCTCCCCCAACATAATAAATAGGATCTCAAAAGGAATGACATAAAATAGAGTACTTAAAAAGAAAGAGAGAGGTAGGATCCCTTACCTCAAGTTTGACTTGTCTTGTTTGTTTCTTTATATTCCGGAATAATAAACATTGGTAAATTTATAAATTATTAAGGAACTCCTTTAATTTTTATTATTAAATTCATATCACATATTATAATGTTATAATAATTAGTTAAATATGTCTGTTCATATCAGACGTTTCTGTCGATGTTCGGTACATGAGTCAAAAATGAACTTGTTTGAAACGAATTGTCCATGTAGTTATAAGTAAATCATCTACAGAATAGTATTAATGATTTATATATCATATATATTAATTATATATTCATTTTATACTATTCCATAACATTTGGAGATAAAAAATGAAATGCACTGTCCATGGAGACGGTAGGTCGTACGTAGGCATGAACGCTGCATTCATTTCTTGGTCATATTAATGGAATTAAAAATAAATGAGAGATGCATATATATTATAATTACAGTATAATATATATGTTATATAGGTCACATAAGTTCATTATTTTTATTCTTTATGCATTCCATGTATTTCATGAACGAGTCACATCACTTGAGGGGGTGGTAGTCCACACTTCCTCAAATGAAATTATCGCATTTGCACAACATGAAAAGCATAAAGGTATGTTTTAAATATAAAATAAAGAAGGATATAGAGGACATAAATATAATATATACCATATATAAAATACAGTGACATTATAATGGCCACCCTGATAGGCGGTAGGAGATAATTGAACAATCATCATTTTGTGATGCAGTAGTTCACCATCCACGGAAACAGTATGTTCTTCACCCATTATATGGAGGTGTGTGTAAGTGTAGCTCAGGAATTTATTATAACATCATACTATAATACATAAGATACTGGTTTTGTTACAAAATAAAGTAATAAAAATAGTTTAGGGGGTTGGATAAGCAAAATAAAACAAAATCACATAAGAGAAGACATTAACTTTAAATCGGGTAACTCCTCTTGGTTTGAACCAAAAGTGTTTCTTGAAGAGGTTTAATCCTAATGTAATGAATCTAGGATGAATAGAAGTATATTGGGAGATTATTTTAGTAGAGTTTGGATGATCCAAAGGTCTTGAGAAGTGTGACAGATGGGTAGGAAGTGGGGTGTTTTATAAGGGAGAGGAAGTTCTCTTTTGGAAAGCATGAAACTATTATTTTATTATACAATGATTTTCAGTTTCTAAAGGTCCCAAAATCATTAATGTAGAATATATGGTGTCCCTTTTTCAAAATAAAATCATCCAATAACAGTTGGACAAGTTTTGGATATTATGTTAAACATTATCTTCCTATTTATTTAAATCATTCATTAATAACGTAAACACTATATCATCATTGTGTCATAAATAATTTTATTTATATGACTTATAAAAATTATTAAAAAAAATTCATGTTGTAAGAAATATTTTTAGATTTCTAATGAATATTTATACTATAAAATATAACATTTTTAACCCCTTGTAAAAGTTGTATTAGTAAAACAATACATGTTTGTGACATTTTTATTTATACATTAAATAAAAGGTATTAATGTCATTATCTTACCCAAGTGGCTCCATGCGGTCCCAAAAATTTACTCATGGATTTTATTGGTCGACCATGACTCAACCAATAAGGGTAGGACAAGTCTAAAGGTAATTTCATATTATTTTAGCATTATATTTACCTTAAATTACAATAATAACATTTAATCGTGATTAATAAAACTTAAATGTTACTATTCAAAACAATTATCTTCATCCCATTGAACAAAATTTTACATACAAATGAAAACCATGTATGTCGGATTTTTGAAATTCAATTCACATATGCGGTAAGGTTTCGTTTAACGAAAAATTCAGTTTTTTAACTACCACTTAGTGGTTTCACTACTCATCAAAAAATGAAGTTTTTCAGAAAAATACCAAATATTTACCTTTAGATATATCTGATATTACGAATTCAAAAGTAACTTATATTTTAAAAAATTCAAAACATATAAGTTTCATTAATTAATTTTATAAATAATTCCTGTTTTCAAAACAATTAATGTGTTTTTAAGAAACAATATCTAACAAACGATTGACAATTGTTTATGACCAATTTCAAAGTGAAATTTATTCAAATGACCACAATTTGATTAAATGGTAAAAATATATTATAATTACACTTTAAACCCAATTATAAAGATAGTATAACCATATAAATATATTATATTAAAAGTAGGTTTTGAATTAAAATACAACACTATTCACTATTCATTAAAAATTGAACTTTATCAGAAAAATAATAAATACATACACAAAGTAAATTTTGATGTGCCGATTCTAAAGAAGTATTTTATTTGGTCCAAAATAATGTATAAGAGTGACCAAAACTATTTTTAATGAGGTTTTGCCATCAAAAGGTGATAAATCAACCTTTTAGTGAATATTAGAGTATTTATGCCTAAAATAGGATTCATCCACATTTTAAGCCTCTATCATTTATTGAATAATTGTTAAAATATTTAACAAAAATATATAATCATTTTTAGTTAGTTCTATTCATTCCCGCCATTACAACGACTAGGAGTTAACTACCATTTAGAATAATATTTTTATATTATTAGTGTGCAACATAAGATTTCAAAGAAACTCATTGTTGTGTATTGGGTATGCCATTGAACATAGCATTCCCTTAAAGTAATATTAACTTTTTATCCAAAAATATTAATAAATATGAAAAATGTCATATTTTTTATTTTCATGGGATGTTACATCCTTCCCCCTCTTTTGGGAATTGCGTCCTCGCAATTTTAAAATTGGGCTCAGAAACTTCATTGAAATCCCCACATCGGAAAAGGAGTCAATAAAACTATCAATTTAAAAGAAAGAGAAGTACAAAGGTCACCCAAGACAATATAGACTAGTATTCCATGAAAACATGGATATGGAGGAGGAAAAAAACCATCATGTTCTGATGGAGAGTGATAGAAAACATTTTTAGGAGAAATTTAACCATAAGAAAACCACAAAATTGTGATGGATTAAACTATATTTGATTCCCCAGTAGGAAAAGTTAACAGACAATGTTTTTGTTTTAAGTTATTTTTCATTGATGAATTTTTTTATGATATTAACTAAAACATAAGGAAACATACTTACTTGTCATGTAGACTTTCATCTTTTACTAGATTTCTAAAAGAAACTCATATTTTGTCCAAAAGATGAGTATTTAGGATGACTTGTTCTCATTAAGAGGGCTATAACCAACTTCATGAGAATGGCCTAATCCAAAAAAGAGAACTATATATTTCCCATGTCTTTAGACATTATCCAAAAACAAAAAGGATAGTACAAGATCAGATAATCCCCAAAAAGGATAATCTTTTATAAAATGAAAAACTACTCTTAATCTCCAAAATTTGTCAAGAAAAACCAAAAGTTCATTAAAGACCATTCAATAAATAGTTATCCATAAATTTCATCAAAGTAATCCAAACTAATATTGAAACCCAAATATCTGAAGGATTTAATCACAAAGTCTTCCAAGGTAAATCTTAACATTTATCTCTAAATAACATCAGTTACTCTTAAAGTCTAATATTGAAAAGTAATTAACATAATCACATATCTTCCATGATAGGTTAATCATTTCAATAGATAACCTAAAATCAACTTATTCCTGATTTGTAAGATCATCTAACTAAAAATAATTAGTCAATCTAATCAGGGACTTCACATAGCCCAGTGGTAGTCGATAAATATCAGTCGCACTTTGGTTGTGGGTTTGATTCCTGCAGCTTCGTCCGACGAGACTGGTTATCACAAGGTCTGCGTGTTTCCCTTTTTCCAAAACTATATAATTCTTAAAACATTCCCCCAAAAGAGATAAAATCTTCTAAAATAACCATAACATAATTTTACCGCAATTTTATCTCATGCCTTTCATTTTCCATCATAATATATATTAACCCATAATTACCTCAAAAGTAAGGATCATATAAACCCTAATGGTTACCTTTATAATTATAACATGAACTTTCACATCAAGTTGGTTCTCTCATACATAATGCATTAGAGAATTCACCAAGGGTCAAGTGGTTAATTATGAATCATGATAGTTAGTTTAGAATAGCCACAAGATTTCTCATTGAATCCCCCATTTCATCCAGTCTCTTAATCCGAGAACCACCACAGTTTCCTTCAAACCCATTGTATCTTTGGTGCCTACTAGATCCATCCATTTTCTAAAAAAAATGTCAATGTGAGTATATCAACGAAATCATCATTTACTAATGAGGAAGATAAACACTAAGATATACTTATCCAATTTATCTCAAACTCATTACAACTTTCAAAAATAATAATGACTCCATCTAATATACTAACCATTGTAGTTATACACAACTTGTCACTTAATCTTAAACAACACTCTAACCTCTAAAGTTATCTAAACTGACCTCTGATACCAACTATAAGACCCTAGCCTTAAAACATTAAATAATATTGAATTAAATGAATAATTCACATTGAGGATCTTTTCATGTTTACTGTTTTAGAGAATTAGGGCATAACTATTACATCTCACAAGACTAAAAAGTAGACACTTCTACTCAGTTTCCATTTTTTTCATAAAATAAAAACTCCTAAAAAGAAACATGTCTAGTTCCATGTTTTAGATATCATGTCTTTCCTTGATCCCATCCTTGACCCTATTCATCTTTAAGTCCTATGGAAAACATTTCAAAAACTTGGGATGAGCATAAAAAGCTTAGTAAGGGATATAAAAATACGGAAAGAAAACATTATTCCATGTATACATAAGAATAAATGAAATCATACATTACATATAATACCGTATCAATTTAACATACCTCAGGAAATCATATTATTTATGAATAATTCATATAAATCATAAGATGTAAATGTAACTTGAGGCATTCATAACATTATTACATAGGGAGAAACCCTCATGGTTACGTTTGGAATACCCATCCTAGTATATTCTCTAAATATCTTCAGAGAAACCATAGAGTTTAACTCCTTTGCATTAACCAATGAATCAGAGAGCTATCTCGAGCTCACCCACCCTTAGTTTATCACGAACCACCCGTCTTCATAAACAATTCCCAAGAACCATAACATAATCGTATCACATAAAACATGCATAATGGAAACATAACATTTCCACATTTTAATCACAAGATATCAATACAACACATTGATATAATCAATATATTATCAAAACCATTTTCAATACAAAAATACAAAAAATAATATATGGTATTTATTTTCCCTTTAAAAACATTACGGCTTGTTAAGAAAGCCAAATATCAAATAACACTCGCGGCGTCGAAAAGGTCGTTATCACCACGTACGTTAGAAAGAAACATACTTTTTGTCATTTAGTAATAAGATTTGTAGAGAAAACATTCATTTTGAATAGAAGTAAATGTGAAAGGGGATTATACACTATATAAATGAAGGTTGTGTATAAAAATATATACCTCAATGAAAGGAGATTGAGACAAAGTCACATACAAAGACGATATCCTAAGGTTAAGGATAAATTAATTACATAATTATTTGTGACAAATATAAATACACCCAATATAATTGGATATTAAGTGTAAAACAACCAGAGACATTCAAACATATTAATATAATTACATATTCAAGGATTACAAGTTTAAACCAATGAATTGAAATTGAGTTAAGAAGTTCCTGTTCAAAAATTCGAAAGCCTAAAAATGTCCCTTTAAAATTCAGAAAATGAGTTGATGAGAGAGAAAATGATATCTCATCACTTGGAAATAAAATTTACATAAATAAGTATATATAAGAACATATCCCAACATAATAAGATGTAAATTAAAAGACATAACAAAATAAGTCTTTTAAAATGAGGAGGGTGAAAGTTTCCCTTACCGATTTCGGTAACTTTCAAAACGTACACCCCATGAAAGAAAGACAATACAATATTGATGTAAGTACACATAAATGAAAGTATATTACAAAAATAGTAGAATATTGGTAATTACATACACTACTATAAGAATATCGTTACAAATATAGCATGAATCTCACGGGAATAAAAAGTTAGATAAAAACCCCCTTACCTCATTGTAGTCAATCGAGTCGTATGAAAAAAAGCAAATAAACACAATATGAATCACAGAATACCATGAATATAAATATGATCATTATAATATATATCAAATTTATGTACACAATAAACCACATGAAATAATAAAGTGGCGAACAATGGAAATCTCATGGAATTAAATGTGAGATAATAAATCCCATTACGAAATTTTGGCAGCCAAACAACGCCACTAAAAAATTAAAAAAATGGATTGATGAGATAAAATAGGGTATCTCACCATATGAACATAAAAATTACATTAAGATTAATATAAAATAACATCCCACAACATAAGAAATATTAGCTTAAAAATAATGACATAAAAGAGAGTACTTGAAAAGAAAGAGAGAGGTAGGATCCCTTACCTCAAGTCCGACTTATCTTTTTCGTTTCTTTATATTCCTGATTAATAAACATTGGTTAATTTAAAATTGCATAAGGAACTCTTTTATATTTTATTATTCAATTAATATCACATATTATAATGTTATAATAATTAGTTAAATATGTGAGTTCATATAAGACGTTTTTGTCGATGTTCGGTACATGAGTCAAAAATGAACTTATTAGAAAATAATTTTCCATGTTTTTATAAGTAGATCATCTCCAGAATAGTATTAATTATTTAAATTTCATATACATCCAGTATTTATTAATTTTATTCTATTCCATAACATTTGACGATAAAAAATGAAATTCATCATTCATGGAGACGGTAGGCCGTACGTACGCATGAACTCTACTTTCATTTATTTTTCATATTAATGAAATTAAAACTAAACGAGAGATATATATATTATAATTACAGTATAATATATATTTTATATAGGTGAAATAAGTTCATTAATTTCATTCTTTAAACATTCCATGTATTTCATGAACGAGTCACATCACTTGAGGGGATGGTAGTCCACACATCCACAAATGAAATTATCGCATTTACACAACAAGAAAAGCATAAAGGTATGTTTTAAATATAAAATAAAGAATAATATAGAGGAAATAAATATAATATATAAAATATATAAAATACAGTGACATCATAATGGCCACCATGAGAGGCGGTAGAAGATAATTGAACAATCATCGTTTCGTGAGGCAGTAGTTCACCATCCATAGAAACAGTATGTTCTTCACCCATTAGATGGAGGTGTGTGTAAGTGTATCTAGGATAATTCTTATAAAATCATCCTAGTATATTTTAGATACTGTTTTTGTTACAAAGTAAAGGAATAAAAAGAGTTTAGGGGTTTGGAGAAGCAAAATAAAGCAAAAGAACATAAGAGAAGACATTCCCTTTAAATCGGGTAACTCCTCTTGATTTGAACCAAAATGGTTTCTTGAAGAGATTTCTGCATAAAGTAAGGAATCTCAGATGAGTAGAGGGATATTGGGAGATTATTTGATTAGATTTTGGATGATCTAAATGTCTTGAGAAGTGTGAGAGAAGTGTAGGAAGTGGGGACTTTTATAAGGGAGAGGGGGGCTCTTTTGGGAAGCATGAAACTATTATTTTATTATATAATGATTTTCGGTTTCTAATGGTACCAAAATCATTAAAGTAGAATATAATGTGGCCCATGTTCAAAATAAAATCATCCAATAAGAATTGGACAAGTTTTGGATATTATTTTAAACATTATCTTATTATTTATTTAAATCATTCCTTAATGACGTAAACACGACATCATCATTGTGTCATAAATAATTTTATTTATATGATGTATAAAAATTATAAAAAAATTACCATTTTGTAGGAAAAATTTTTATCTTTATAATTAATATTTATAGTAAAAAATATAACATTTATAACCCCTTGTAAAAATTGATTTATTAAAATAATACATGTTTGTAACATTTTTATTTTTACTTTAAATAAAAGGTATTAATGTCATTATCTTACCCAAGTGGCTCCATGGTGTCCCTAAAACTGACCCATGGATTGTATTGGTCTTCCATGACTCAAAAAATAAGGGTAGGACAAGTGTAAAGGTAATTTCATATTATTTCAGCATTATATTTACATTTAATTACATTAATTACCTTTAATCACGATTAATAAAACATAAAAGTTACTATTCACAAAAAAATTATCTTAATCCAATTTAACCAAATATTACTTACTAATGACAACCATGTATGTTGGATTTTTGAAAATTCAATTCACAGAAGCAGTAAAGTTTCATTTAACGAAAAATTCCATTTTTAACTACCACTTAGTGGTTTCACTATTCATCAAAAAATAATGTTTTTTAGAAAAATAGCAAAAATTTACCTTAAGATATATTTAATATTCCGAATTAGAAAATGATTTATATTTTAAAAAATTCAAAACATATAAGTTTCATTAACTCGTTTTATAGTTATTTCCCATTGTCTAAATAATTAGCATGTTTTTAAGAAACATTATCTATCAAAAGATTGACAATTGTTTATGTCCAATTTCAAAGTAAAACTGATTCAAATGACCACCATTTGATTAAATGGTGAAAATATATTCTAATTACACATTAAATACAACTAAAAAGATAATATAAACACATAAATAAATTAGCTTAAATGGAGGTTTTTAATTAAATTACAACATTTTTCAATATTCATTAAAAATTGAACTTTATTGGAAAAATAACAAAAACATACACAAAGTAAATTTTTATGTCCTGATTATAAAGAAGAATTTTATATTGTACAAAAGAATGTATAAGAGTGACCAGAACTATTTTTAAAGAGGTTTCGCCATCAAAAGGTGATAAATCGTCCTTTTAGTGAATATTAGAGTATTTATGCCTAAAATTGGATTCATCCACATTTTAGGAATCTATAATTTTTTGGGTAATTGTTAAAATATTTAACAACCATATATAATCATTTTGTATTTTGTTTTTTTCATTCCTGCCATTACAACGGCTAGGCGTTAACTACCATTTAAAATAATATTATTATATTATTAGTGTGCAACGTAAGATTTCAAAGAAACTCGTTGTTGTGTATTGGATACGCCATCGAACATAGAATTACCTTAAATTAATAATAACATTTTTTCCACAAATATTAATAAATATGAAATTTTCATATTCTTTATTTACCTGGGATGTCACAGAAATTTGAAAACCTAACAACGTCACATTAAAACTCAGAAATTGAGTTTATGAGAGAGAAAGGGGTGTCTCAAAATATGGAAAAAAAATTATAGCAATAAAGATATAGATTAACATATCTCACCATTATAAGATTTAAATTTAAAGACTTAACAAAAATAAGTCTTCTAAAAAGAGGAGGGTGAAACGTTCCCTTACCGATTTGGAAACATACAAAACATACACCACATGAAATAAGGATCATACGATGAAGATTTAAATGCCCCTAAATGAAAGTATATTATAGATTGAGTACAATCATGGGAAGTGCATACACCACACAAAGTAAATAGTGACAAATATTGCATGAATCTAACGGAATAAGGAGTGAGATGAAAACCCCTTACCACATTGTAATCAATTGAGTCGTATGACCAAAATTTAATAACCTCCAAATGAATCACACAATAACATGATTATAAAGTGAACCATGATAATTTATATCAAATTTAAGTACACAAAAAACAACATTCAGTAAATAAGTGGTGACCAATGGAAATATCAAGGGATTAAAATTGAGATAAGAAACCCCTTACCCCGTGTCCGACTTGACTCATTTGTTCCTTATTCTTCTTCAATAATAAAATTATGTTAATTTATACTTCTTTAAGAACCATTTTCATTTTTATTATTCCTTTTATATTACTTTATACTTTACTATAAAAATATGTTAATCATTTAATTTCATATTGGACATATTGTCAATGTTCGGAACATAAGTCAAAAATGAAGTTGTTATAATTTCAAATTGACTATGTGGTAAAAATTATGTTATCTACATAATAATATTCATGATTTAGATATAATATATATATATTATATCTATTATATATATTTATTTATAATATTACATTACATTTTGAGATAATAAATGAAATTCACCTTTCATGGAGACGGTAAGTCGTACGTATGCATGAACACTACTTTCATTTCTATTTCATATTTAATGGAATGAGAAGATAATGATACATAGTTATATTATAATTCCTGTATAATATCATAATATATATATATATTTGTGTGGGGGGGTTAAATAATTTAAAAACACCATCCTTTATACATTCCGTGTATGTCATGAACAAATCATATCACCTTGAGGGGGCGGTAATCTTCACTTCCTCAAATTAAATTATTGTGCTTACACATATTGGAAAGAATAAATGTATGTTTGAAAAATAAAAAATCAATGAATAATAGAGAAAAAAATAAACATAATATATATTATATATAAATATTGTTCAATTATAATGGCCACTATGAGAGGTTGTAGGAGAAAATTGAGCAATCATCATTTTGTGAGGCAGTAGTTCGCCGTTCACAGAAACAGTATGTTCTTTACCCATTTGATGGAGGTGTGTGGAAGTGAAATTCAAATACATATAATAACAAAATCCTAGTATATTTAGGATACTGATTTTATTATAAATGAAAAATATAAAAAAGATTTTAGAGTGTTGGAGAAGTAAAATAAAAAAAACTTAAGAGAAGACGTTACCTTTAAATCGGGTAACTCCCTTTGGTTTGAACCAAAAGGATTTCTTGAAGTGCATTATGCATAAGGTAAGGATTCTAGGTTGAATAATGGGATGTAGGGAGATTTATTGGGTTAATTTTGGATGATCCAAGGTTCTTTATTACTGTGAGTGATGGGTTAGAGGTGGTAGATTTTTTTTAGGTGGAAGAGGGGCTCTTTAAGAATGTTTTAAAATATTTTTTATTATATAATGATGTTCAGTTTCAAGAGGTCCAAAACTCATTAATGTAGAAGATAAGATGACCCATTTAAGAAATACAGTCATCAAATAATAATTGGACAGGTTTTTAATATTTTTTTAATTTTAATAATCTTATTTATTTAAATCAATCATTAATGAGGTAAACGCTGCATCATTATTGTGTCATAAATAATTTTATTTATATGATGTCTAAAAATTATAAAAAAAACATGAGGTAGAAACTATATTCAGATTTCAAATTAATATTTATATTCTAAGAGATAAATTAAAAAACCACATTAAAAATTGATTAACGAAAAGATATATGTTTATGTCATTTTTTGTCTTTACTTTAAATTAATTTATATAAAGTATAATTTTCACGCTTATGTGGCTATATGGGGTCCAAAAATCTACACAAGGATGCCCATGGTCGAAAATGAATCAAACAATAGGATTTGGGCACATTTTAGGGTAATTTATTATTAATATAATATTATTTTTACATTCAATTACCATATTTATATTCAACCGCTGTAAATAAAAGTAAAAAGTTACTATTCACTAAAATTTATTTTCATCTTATTGAACCACGTTTTACTTAATTATAACAACCATGTATGTCTGATTTTTGAAATTAATTCATTGAATTGGTAAATTTTCATTTAAATGTAAAATTCAGTTTTATTAACTACTACTCAATGTTTTCACTATTCATGAAAAATTGATGTTTTTCAGAAAAGTACCAAAAATTAAGCCTGAATATATTTGATATTCCAAATTCAAAAATTAATTATATTTGACAAAATTCAGTACATATAAGTTTCATTAATAAATTTAAAATTAATTCACGGTGTTAAAACAAAAATCATACATTAAAGATATATTAACTATCAAAAGATTGACACTTGTTTACGTCCAATTTCAATGTTAAATTACTTCTAATGATCAAAATTGTATTAAATAGCAAAAATATAATCTATTTACACTTTAAAACCAATTAAAAATAAAATCTAACCCTATACGTAAATTACATTAAAAGGCAGTTTTGAATTAAAATACAATATTTTCACTAATTCATTAAAAATGACTTTATTCCGAAAAATACAATACATTTACCCAAATTTTATTTTGATATCCCAATTCTAAAGAGGAATTTTATTTTTTCAAATAGAATATATAAATTTAAACAAAAATATATTTAAAGAGTTTTCTACATCAAGAGGTAGTAAGTCGACCATTTAATGAATATTAGAATATTTATGCTTAAAATTAGATTGATTCACATTTCTAACCACTAACTTTTATTGGGTAAATGTAAAAAAATTTAAAAAAACATTTATAATCATATTAAAGTATGTTCTATTCATTCTCCCCATTACAATGGCTAGGTGTTAACTACCATTTAAAATAATAATAATATATTATTTTCTAGTATGACTCAGCATTGTGTGCAACATAATACTTTGGAGAAACCCAATGTTTCATGTTAGATACAACATTGAATATAGAATCCCCATTAAAATACAATTAATATGTAATTCAATAATTTTAAAAATTATGAAAATGTCATATTCTTTATTTTCCTGGGATGTTGCAGTTCATTTCTATGTTCACAATATTAACTAATTGAAAGATAATCATAGACAATTTTATTTGTAAAGAGTGTGTACACTATTGTTAATAAGATACATGATTAAGTATTTCATTCATTCTATAGTCAAAGTAAAATAATTATGATGAAAAGGGATAAGAAAACACTGAGATAATCAATATAAGTGTCAATTGGGGGAGTAATTTCTTAGTTTTGTAATGTAATAAAATAAATTAGACAGTTTATATATTATATGCATAATGATCCAGTGAGGAGAAGTAAACAGACCAGGTTACCAGTAGTTTAGAAACTGCAGATTAAATTTTTTTCCCTCATAATGGTGTAATGGATGTTATTAGGATTATATCTATACCAAGCCATAGTAATTGAAACCTCATTATAGTGGAGAATCAATGTGTTGGTCACAATGGTAAAAATCATGGACAAGAATCTCTTATTGGGTAGTTAACAGTATACAATCATAATTTACTATCATTTAGTTGTTTTAATATACCATTATATGAAAATAATGATAAAAATGGATTCAAAATCCCAAAAAAATCTCAAAGGAAAAGGGTTAGAAAAATTTAATTGATACAAATGTCCCGAACAATGAGTTTCCCCTCCCTCAATATAGTGTATATCCAAATGTGGGCCTCAAAATTTCTTTAAGGGGTAGGTTAAATTTTTTATAATTATCATGTTAGTATATTGTTTTCTTAGAAGGATTTGTTTTTCTTTCATGATTTATAATTAAGTAAAAACATTAAGAATACTAATATATTTCGGATCTGAATTCAATTTCAGAAAAGTCTACGTTGAACATGAAATGGAATAAGGGAATAATAGTGATGAATATATTTGTATTTTATAGATAATATGATGTCTTAGTTTTCTTGTTATATATAAATAAACAAGATTTTTTGGGATTGTAATATGAATAATATGTGGTTCAAATGACCACTATGGTGAATGACAACACATCTTCCTCAACTAGATGAAGGTTGTCATGTGATCATGAAGAATGTGAATATTTGTATAAAAAATGCCTTAAAAATAACCAAGAATTAGTGGGAATGGTCATATGATATTATATTTTTCAATTATCTTATTACTTTACTTGATATATTATTTTCCAAAAGAAACAATTTCTTTAATTTGTATTATTTTTTAATGAATGTAGGGATAAATCATGTATATTGAAGGTGATGCATTAACTCTTGACAATACATTGTAAGAAAATGTTTTATAATATATAAGGATCCAAAAATGTCTACGAAATAGATGATAAGAATATGTAAATTGAATAAATATGCAATATTTTTTTAAATCAGTTGTGGGTCAAGCCCCCTTTATTGAAAAGAAAAAACAAAGGCCTCTCTTAACGACTAGGAAAAGTGGGAATTCCTTAAATTCTCATAGGAAATGTCCTTAACAAATCATGACACAAGGGTCATAATTGTATATATTTCCCATGGGAAGTAAAAAAAAGAAGATAAAATATTGATAGAGTCTCATCTCCACCCATCCGTATTAAAAAATAATGAAACCGGTCATTAATGATGTGCCACACCCTTATCCAAGATGTTGTGTCATTCTGGACCAAAAAATTGTTACATAGAACCCCTCCTACCCTCAACAACATGTGGATAGGGTACCAGATGATATGTTACATTACACATATCCCTATATAGATCCACACTTCTGATAATGATTATGAGGAACTCACCACACTATCATCTAAATTAAACATAAAATCTGATAGGAATCATTGTCAAAAATTAGTGCCAGGGGACTCATTAATCCAATAATATGCAGACTGATGGCTAAATGATGATTGTTAGAACACCCATTCTTCAATATATTCCACACACCCAGTGGTACCTATTATAATTTCTACCTCTATCTAAAGGAAAAAGGACAAAATCCAATTCTCGTAAGATTTCTAGGACCCAATTGAACGAATAATCCCAAAATTAGTAGAGATTCTTACTAAACTGCAATTAAAACCCTAGATTTATATCTTTATTAATTGACCAATACATCAAATTTTACCTTCCTCTAATACTCAATAGACTACAAGACCACCATTGACATTGTTCACATCCATCATCCACCAAAACCCACTTTTTCTTTCATCAAGACCGCCAAAACAATACCGTATACTACTTGACCATATAACATTGATTCCAAAAGGAATAAAAGACCCTACCTGACCTTAAAACATCATTTCTTGGGAAATACCCCACAATGTAACTTTCGAAGGAGAATCCACTAACATAAATCAAAACCACACCCTCTTTATAAATTCATTGACCATGAAACGAATGTTAATTTAATCTGGTTGATCAAAGATCTGAAATAGATCCCCATATAAGGCATGTTTTGGGGGATTAAATGTATGAAAAGAAGATGAAATTCCCTTGAATAAATAATATAATAAATTGAAGTGGGAATTTCATAATTGAATAATTTTGAAATAGATATGATGGAAATAGAATATAGATTAGTGTTTGTAGAAGATGAAAAATAAATTATTAAAATAAAATTCTTATATTTTGATATTAAAAATGTAATTTGAATAAAATTCATATTGAATTATCAGAATAAATGGATCAAATAAGTTATATAAACACAATATGTCATATATCAAATTATATTGATAAAATACCTCCATCAAATTTCTACAGGATCATTACATCACTTGATTCTCTATCTTAAAATGTTGTGAAAGAAAGTTTAGCATACATACAAACTTTAAATGATTTACCCAAATAATTTTAATGGGAACCATAGGTTTGTGAAATATTATATATACTTATGGCTAATGAATATTGAGGAAAACCCAACCACCATGTCCATGGTGAATAGAATAATTAGTGTTGAAGATGGTTCCTTAGGATTAGTTCAATGAGTAATGATAGAAATCATAAAAAACATGATAAAAAATTTGGAATGCATGAAATCTATTGGAAATTTTCATGACGTGTTCATTATTTTTGGATTAATAAAAGAAATATTAATTTTGTTATATATATATATTTATAATCCACTAAATACTAAAGAAAAATATAATCCCATTTCAAAGGGGAGTAAACCTAAGATATTGAAAAACCATTTACATATTAAGAAAATAATATACATTTAAAATGGACATAAATCTATATGAAAATATTTGTGTTTTATGGAATTCTGGTTATAGATTAAAATGTCCATGTTGATATAATCATGTATCAAAATAATCTATGAAAATAATACCAAATATTTTAGCCAAGAATTAAAATGAATCTTTATGATGTGGGAAAAAATATATTGACCCAAAATTCTAACAAGATGGTCTAGAAGAATATGATGTCATCCACAAACATAAAAATAAAATAATGTAATATTCAAATAAATTCCAATAATTCAAATTTTATTTTTACATATAAATGCATTTATGGGAAAAATAACTATCACATATTTCTATGTGTACACTGTAAAATTGATTGTAATATTTATAATGATGGTCTAGTAATATATCAATTATATTTTGGGGAAAATATAACAACTAAGGTAAATTTAAGAAAAAATTAATTTAAAGTATTAGTAATATTATTTAATATCGTTTATTGTTTCATAATTAGAAAATTATTTTAATTGAATTATGAAATTGAAAATTAAGTAGTTTTATTTGGACTAAAATAATTACAATGTATTATATAGTTTTATTTGAACATTTTATTTATAAATTTTAGAAATTATATTTGATAAAATTCACATATTTTTTTAAATCATCATATAAACTATATATTAGGGTAAATATTTTGGAATTTTCAGGAATGTTTAACATTTGAATGAATATTAAAAAATTACAATTTCTGAAAAATTAAAAAATTTATTATTTAAATGATATATATTAAAATTATAATTTTATTTTTAATATTATTTCATTGTATCATAATATAATTTTTATTAAATATAATATAAATCATTTTATGAATAATCTTTATATTTTGTTTTGGTGTAAAATAATTTTTTTTAAATGCAATTTTATTAAAAAATATTTTTCATTAAATTTTTCCCACCTATATTAGATATAATTTAATAAAGTTTATTAAATTATGCCATTAAAAATTGAATCTATTTTTGTAATCATGTGGTAATTGTTTATTAATTTGTAAAATATCATTTTTCATTATTAATATTAACAATCGTAACAACAAGTCACCTTGGTAATGGGTAAATCTAGTTATTTAAGGTTAATTATGTTTGAAAAGTTCATAGAATTTCACATTATATCCTATATAATTATGATTATTTGATCCTTATTATATTATATTATATATTTAATAGTTTTTATTCAAATTACGTATATTAATATATTTATAATGTTTAAATATTTAGAAATATTACAAGTGTTCCCCTTCCATTAAATATAAAAGGCCACCTACTCCACTCTCTCCCTCAAATGTTTTTAGCTCTCTAGAGAATAATATTAATAAGTAATAATCATTAAAATATCTTTACCCAAAAATAATATATCATGTTCTTATAAAAATATATCAACCAAAAAATGCAGAAGGTGTAAGCCATGATAGTTTTTCTAAAGAAGATATATAATTCATTATGGAGTGTTTCGTGTTTATTTTTTACTCTACCCATTAAAATAGTAATTAACCTATATGAAATTATAATATAAATATATTCCTTATAAAAAATTTATTATGATTTTGTGACAACCCATTTTAATGTAATTTTCTAGCCAATGGGAAATTAAAACATCTCTCATGCATACATGTGGATTACAACATCTACGAAGAGATGTGTTTAATTAAAAATCACCACCATAAAATTATTTTTGTTTTGATTTATTTAATTAATATATGTGATATTAAAGAAATTATTTTAATTATATAATTATAATATGTTTCTTACCTATTTACCCTTTTATTCATTGGAGACTGATAATATTTCTAGTGTGTACATGTGGACTTCCACCTCTATGAAGGGATGTGATTCATTTTTTATCTTCGACTCCCAATAATGGTCATATAGTATTATTTAATTTATGAAATTAATAATAAATTAATTATTAATATTATATAGATAATGGAATAATGGACCTTTTGACCATGGTCATCCCACTATTGTTGTTTTAATATTGGAAACCGAACAACCTTAAAACATCCGATAAATACATAATTGATTTATTTACTGTATAAAAATGGTCATTAATAATATTGAAGGCATAGAAATAATATAATAAATATCTAAAATTTTCTTATGAAATTATAAAATTAATATATTTTTATTATATAAAAGTCAACGTATTTAAATGGTGAGTCAGACTCGATGTAATTGATTTTTCCATAAACCCATATTTTAAAAGTTAAAACAATTGTATAATTTTATTCATAAATAACTATGTTCATTAAAATGTATTCGGTATGTTAATTGTATACTTTAATTAATGAAAAATTCATTTTTTTCTATATTAAATTTTCTTTATGATTTCTTTACCAGAAGACATTCTAAAATTTTTTAAATTGGTTTTTATGATATTTTTATAGAAGTGTGAAATGAATATTATATTTAACATACACAACATGAGATGAATTTCCCAACATCATAACCATTACTATTTATGATGATTGCTCTATAAGGTTTTATTTATTTCAAAAGAATATTTTATTTCTTGTTCTGTAATGAATTTTTGTTTAATAACTTATCAAAGAAATATGATTTCTATCCATATTATTAGATAAATCCCAAATGTGATTTTCAAGATGTGGATAATGGAATAATTTCTAATATTGTATGATTTAAATGAAGTAGTCTAATGTATATATATATTATATAGTGTTTTTTATATTTTTCATTATTATGGGTGAGCCCGATGTTGATATACAATGTACTGTGTGAGGATTATGTTCTCTTTAGTATTAATCTAATATGTTATTTCATTTGTCAGAGCCCTTATAATATGGATATAAAGAGTATGTCCCATGTAATCAACGTTAATTTTCTAATATTAAAGAGGAGTTTTCATGGATGTATTTTTTATTACAAGGTAATATAATGAGATTATGTTTAAAAGATTTTTCATGCCCCATTCAAGGTTAAAATTTATGTTTCTTAGTAAAATGTATTTTATAGAATGCATGTTTTACATGAAAACCTCATGATTATGATTACATAATTTATTGATTGTTATTATTTTTTTATCAAACTATTTAGTAAATTAATTTTATTACGTGAGTAGAAAATTAATATAGGATTTAAAAGAATAATAAGTAACAAGAGAAAACATTCTTATGGGATTACATGAATATAGAAAGGGGCTAACTATTTTTTTATCCATAAATAAGTTATTTGTCCTTATACCATGATTTAATTTTTTTTATTTGGTATATGTATGAGTAGAAAATTACTGGAATGGATAACATTCTTCAACGAGGAATCAAAATTAAATAGGTGTAGTTGTTTTTACAAAAACCATATTTTAAATTTAAATATCATATTTTTTTAGAAAAATGGTCATTTAGTGAATGTGTTCACTTTATTTTTAAAGGGTTTTAGATTCATGAATATTTCCATATTCTCTAAAACTCTAAATTAAAATGATATCTAACAGATAATAATTTACACCCTTATTATAAATCATGTAATTATGGGTTATTAATGCTTTTGGATGTAGTAATTGGTATTAAAAGCAAGGATCAGATTAAGCTATAGGTTAATATGTTATTTATAAAGGATATATAAGAGATATTAACCTATGTATTATATTATTATGAAAATCATTAAAGGGTTTAAATTATTTTATCTAATCTCAGAGTATTCTAGAATGATGTTCCACAGAAGAAAACATCTCAAAAAAGTGGGAATTGATAAGGAGAATAATGTCCTTTGGATTCATCAAACCATGATTATGGAATTGAACTAGAGTATTGTGTATATATGTTTAATTGGTTATAATAATCTATTAATAGTGGTACCCATCACATAGTGTTATTATACTGTCTATAGAGGATCATGTCTATAGTCTATCATTTTATGAAACAACACCCTATGATATTTTGTTGAATCCTGAATCTAGTGAGAGCATGGGATGTATCAACGCTATGGGAAATATATTCATGGGTTTGGATTGTTTTTAACATAAATAGTTTATTATTTAAATTTATCATTTTAAATATGATATGAATCTGTGGTGGTATATGATTAAGAATAGTAAGAATAAAGACATGATTTATTAAATGGATTTGATATTATTAAAAAATAAATTAATTGAGTTGTATTTTCATAATGTTACTCAAATTGATTGCAAGGATTTTATTTTGATTTTATGAAAACCAATAGAGGATCATGTTGCTGCCTAAAACGCTAATTTTACTAGATTATCTAGACATGCACTAAATTTCAATATAGGCCTTTATAGATAAATTTAATGTAATTTCATTAGATTGAATCCATTTTTTTGAATATAACTCACCTAATAGTATTTACGAATTACAAAAAAGGATTTGATATGGTTTATTTCATTTTCTAATAATAAATACAAGATATGTTAAACTTGGAAAAAATTAGAATGTGTACACTAATGAAATTTTATGTTATGTTGTTTAAATGGTCATCTTGTGATAAGTGTGCTAAGTTGAATCCCAGGGAGTGTGTTATGAAATATTGAAAATATTATCGTTATGGTATTCTGGAGCATTGTTCTAAAAATTTCATATAAAATGACCAGGTTAATGGTTATAATAAATATGATTAGTAGAGTGTTATATGTTTTATATAGAGTGATATGGTCTGTTATACTGATGTGTTCCCAATGAAAAAAAAGAATTATGGGATTCATCATGAATTAAAGTATAAGGCATTGAAAATATATTCATGACCACCTGAGAAAATGAAGGAGTATCAAATGATATGGCGATACTTACATTTTATGTTTACACATATTATTCCAATGTTTTTTTATATATGGTTTTGTAATTACTTTACTTAGAGGAATTTTCATGATAAATTGAAATATTACCAACATAAATAGAGAAATCACATTAATAATCTCGAGGAAAGGATTAATGAAAAATATATTTAATTATTATTTCTCAAAATAGTTGTGGAATTATTTTTCATAAAAATATTGTTTCCTTGAACATACATGGGATTGATATCATCCTTGTTAGGGATTTGATTATTGTTTATGAAGACAATATTGATGGTAAATATACTGAATTTATACTAAATTTCTATAGTGAGATTTCATTTTTATATAAAACTAATTTCATACCTATGATAACATATCAATATATTGATAAAATAAGTTAATATGTTTGGGAATGTTATCCTGATAATATCCACATAAATGGGAATTTGTTTAGATTTTTGATGTACTAATAGTAAATGAAAATGTGGACATATTTTTTGGATGATTTTTCTTGTGTTTTTCCTATCTGATATATTGATTTTATTATAAAAATAGTTATAAAGTTAAAAAAATTGGAAAACTGATTTATTAAATGACCCCATTAAAGCCATTGTAATTGATTAATGAGTAGATAAAATTGATTGAAAAGGGTTGTATTTATCCAAGCACTTTACCACGGGTGGTCCAATTTTATTTTATAAAAATAATGTTTTAACGAGGAATTATATTAATTATATATTTATACATAATAGTAATGTTAAGAAAAATTATACATTTCCTAATATAAATTACTTTTTTGATTAGTTTGATAGAGTACTATATTTGTAAATAATTGTTATTAGTTTTTAATATCATTAGTTGAATGTGAAGGATAATGTTATTAGAAAGATAGTGTTTCACAGAACATATTCACATTATAAGTTTTTTGTTACTCCCATTTGAATGACTAATATGCCAATTGTATTCATATATTAGATACCTATAGTTATACTTCAATATTATGATATTTCTTCTCTATTCTTAATAATTAAATTAAATATTATATTTATTATTTTGAGTAACTAGATTGACTCAAAAATATTTCTCTTTATTATTTAAAATAAAAAAAAATTGTATATAAAATTCATTAAATTATATTTTTCCTAATAATAGATTTGTTTCCCTTGAGATTTTATCTTGAAATATAGAATAACAGTTAATCCTATCAAAACTAATGTGGTGTGCGAGTGGAAAGTAGTTTTTAATATAACATTTATATAAAGTTTTCATTGATTTGTGGGTTACTAACAATTTTTTGTTGAAAACCAAGTTGACTTTTCCTTAAAACAATATATGATAACTCTTAAATAAGTTAATTTCATCTAAAAAAATGTAACTTAAATGTTTAATGAATTATATATTTACAATCGATTAATTTTGGAAAAAATTTCTCAGTTATCTAGAACACTATCAATATTAAATTGAATCATTTTCTTATTCATCTAGACAATGGAATATGTTGAATTTCTTTCAATAAATGAAAATATTGTCTATTCATTCGTATGTGTTTTCCATTCCATATTGAAATAGTTATTTTTATCTTAAATAAATATTTTTTGTATTGACATGGTTGGGTCTTGATGCATGAAGATTGAATAATTTAATATGAATTACCATAACTGGAAATTAATGAATAGAATTACCCCACAGAAGATCCATAACTGGTTGTAGTAGTTTTTTTATTGGAAAATATAGATAAATCATTTTATTAGGATGAAATGTGGAATATATACTAACCATAATATTTTAAAATATATATTTACTAAACAAGAGATAAAAATGAGATAGTGAAGTTGGATGGAACTGAAAAAGGATTTTACATACATAATTCACTATCATCCATGTAAATAATACATGGATGGTAACATGTTGAGATGAAAATATAAAGCATTAAAAGTAATATTATTTTTATAATTTAATCCATTGATTAATTATTTAGTGGATGGATGTGAATAAATTTGTAGTAAAATAACTCCCACTATTTTGGTCAATGTATTAGTATTATCATCATTGACAGGGGAATCAAATAGGTTTCAATGTAATATCTATCATTTCATGAAAGTGTATTCGTGGTGAAGACAAATAAGTTTCCCAAATTATATTTAGATAAATAAGGATTTATATTATTTATAAAAGGTTGTGTGTTATAAGTGTTAACCAGTTGAAGAGGGAACTATTAATAAAAGTTCATTACTAGCTTTCTTCATTTATTACTGGAAACACTTTGATATAACGGTATCTTCAAAATAATTAATGGTGTGATGGAATAAAGGGTTGTTATAATAAATTTACCAAGAAAAATTTTACATTATGATTTTTTAAATAAGATAAATAACTACTGAAGGGGGTGATTTATCCTTTCCAAGTGCATGAATGTAAAAAAGGAAAATATATCCCTATATTTAATGATTGTATTAGTAATAAAATCCCAAGGTAATACTGAAATTTATGTTATCATTAATTATTTGACTAAATATTTTCATTTTATACATATTTCAAATAATACATCGTTAGTTCATTTTTTATAAAATATCACTATGATATGTTGAGATAAAACATAGTCTCTCTCATTTATATTTAACCATGAACTTAGATTTACATCATATTTCATGAACAGATGCTATAATTCATTAGTTACTAAATTAAATTTAATTTTATCTTTTCCTCACAAATCTAACTGATAGTTAGAGTGATTGGATAATAATATCGAGTAAATTCTTATGGATTTTTCGTTGGATTACTAGGGTAGTAGGGATCAACATCTTGGTTTACAGTAATATTTTTATGATAAAATTTTTTATACTAGTATAAATATGTTCCCTTTGGAGTAATTATATAGAAAGTAGTATTAGAAATCTAGTGTATCTAGTTTATTTTTGTGAATGAATATTGGTTTCAGCATATCTAGAAGATTAAATTGAATTTAAGAAAGGATTATTCACCGACACATGAGGGTAGCTTAGATCGTGAGTGGGAGTTATACATATAATAAATGGAAATACCTTTTATTTGAGGTAGGTGATCATGGATTTATTAAAATATCTTCTGAAAAAGTGTTATGTGTTGTAGGAAGGAAAATATTTATGCAAAGAATTTATTATTCTTTATGAAATTTATGAAAATGGGGGATTATTTTCTTACCGAGTTGGTTTTCCTCTATGATTACCTTAAGTAGGTGACATTTTTTAATTTTCATTTTGAAATAAATATATAGTTGATTTATCTAAAATTTTAAACTCTATGGTAGCATTGTTTGAAGAAAGTATTTATTATCAGAAAAGGGTAGAGTTGATTCTTTATCACAAAGAGAATGTGTTGTTGAATAATGAAACACAGCTAGTTTTAATTTTTTTGGAAACACATGATTGATGAAACTAAATAGGACCCTAAGAAGGCTATGATGAAAAAATTTCCCTACCTATTTAAATAATGAATAAAATTTTTAGGATAAAATTTCATTAAAAGTGGAAAAATTTGACACCCTATGTATTGATAAAAAATAAAAATCTTCATGAAATATTAATATTCATAATAAGATTTTATGGGTTGATAATCACAATAATAATTTCATGTAATTTTTCTATATGAAAACAAAATATTTTCCACTAAATAATATGTTTTCTATGTAATATATGTTTTTATTTGAATGATTTATTTTTAAAATAACTAAAAGTATTTTCTTTTCAATATCATAATATAAAATATATAATCGAGTAATTTTTTTTGAGTTTCAAGAGTAGAATTATTTTAAATGAAATTTGAAAATGTCTTTCCTTTCCAAAAAATTATTTTATTTTCAAATAAATATGTTATTTAAAAGGTCCATTATATATTATATTTTTAATGTAAAACAAAATCCATTTTTTGAAAAATAAACATAATATTTTCCTAGGATTAAATATAATATTTTACAATGGTATTAATTTATTTTTATGATTTAAAACATAATTTTAGAATGAAAAATTTTTCGTTGCACTTTTCACACATAAATTAAAAGTAATTTATATCACCTCTAAAAATAAAAAATAAAAAATTGATTAATTTTTAAATATTGGTGATAAATTTTTTTAAGTAGGATAGTTACATTTGTTGTCATTATGTATAGAAATCATGGTAAAAATATGTCCCCCTGATAGAGGGTGAATTTGGAAACTTATGGTAAATACATTGTGTTTGGGTCACAAAAATTTATTCTAAATTATTTTTGGATGATATTATTTTAATCTCTATCAACTTATATTATAATTTTTTTTTACACATTACTATGATAATTTCATTTATAATATTTTTAATATTAGATAAATTTTATGTGTACCACACCCATAACTTATAAAACCAAGCATTATGTCCTCAATTTATAAAATATTTGTTTCCCTCTATATCAGTTAATAAATTCATAAATATACCCAAAACATGTCTCCTCTTGTTCTATAGGTTCTTTTCATACTAAAACCCAACCCAATGATGCAAAATGTGAAAGCTAGGTGAGCGTTTTCAATGAATAGGTATAATTCATTAAGGAGTGCTACATGTTTATTTATTCGTCTAACTCTATTAAATATCACATAATCATGACTAAATAATGAAATCATAATATTTTATATATTTAAATTTTATTATTATTATTATCTAACAACCATCTTTCATACCTTTTTTTATCACATTATAAATGAAAATATTGATCATTCAAATATGCGGATTACCATGTAAATGAAGGATTGTGTTTTATTTTTCATTTCCACCTCTAAAGGTTGGTCATAATAATGGATTTAATGAAAATATATAATTTTCATTACATAATTATATTTTTGGAAATATAATATATTATTTACCCTCTACCCCTTCTAATCAATGGAAAATGATTATGTCACTTTTGTGTACGTTTAGACTTCTACCTCTATAGAATTAATAAATTATTTTTTAATCTAACCCATTCATGGATGATAATAATTATTTTTTTCATGTATAAAAAAATTATTGTGTTATTATTATTATTTTGGATAATATGTAACCATTAAATATATTGACGTTGGTATACCGAATGATTTTTTGTGATTATAAACTAATCATTCCCAGAATGTCTGAGATGATTTTAACCCATTTAATAACTATATAATGATAGTTAATAAATGATATTTACTAGAAAATATTAATTGAATACATATTAAAATAGTTCATATGTGAGTATAATATAAATATATGTTTATTTTTCCAGTGTTAATGTATGTATGTAGTTATCTGGGGTCAAGGTAAGATATATTTTATTAAAACATTATTTAGAATGTGTTTTGATTCTATATCCATATTCACTCAATAAATAATTTTCAAATTATATAAAATATGTTATTAGTAGAATTTAATTTTTTACCCAATTCATTTTAAACAATGTTATATTATATTTATGAAGGATTTAAAAGAAGACTTTATAATTTATTCAAATATTTTTTTTTAATTTTTAAATAAGTGAAGAAGGAACTTTTTTATTTGATTTTCCTTGATATTGATTTTACACCCTTATTACCATTTTTAATTTAGTGTGTATATATATATATATATTAGTTCTTGGTTGTTGAAATTATATCTTATTTTTCCTATTATTGAAAGATTTATAATTATATAATTATTTTAATGAAAATTTATTGTTATCCCAGTTTTTTTTGCGATGCATGAAAGTGATTAAGCATATTTATTTAATGGTATAATTTATGAGATTTTTCGATTAAAATGAAATAATATACGTGTTTTTTGTATTTTATGCTACATATAAATTATGAATTATGATGGGTGAGATAGATAGAGCTCCCCAATTCATTGACAATGATTATGTTCTTTAAGAAATTGTTTTGGAATTAACTAAGGTGTTATTCTATTTATTATATTTATTGAAATAATGACTAAAAGAGTGATATGAATATGATGACCCAATGTTCCAACATGAATTTAATATTCATGAAAATTACTTATTGTGGAATTATTTTAATTTCATAATGACATCTAGTAATAATATTTAACAATAATGTCTTTTCCCCTTTAAATGGTGAGAATATTTTCTTTAATGTATTATAATAAACCCTCATGATTAGGGAAATTTCATCAATATATCAACTGTGATGTTTTATAAAATTATATCAACAATGATTATTATTTCATGGGAAAAAATATACATGTGGTCAAAGATTATTTTGTAAAAGGGAAAATTTCATTGTGGATAAAATGATTTCCAAAAATAAATAACATGTTTCTTTCATTTTTGGGTTTCTTACAATGTAATTTTTTATCATAAAAAATTTTCAAAAAAAATCATTGGGGATGGGTAATGTTATGAAAATATAGAAATGTTTAAATATCCTTATGTGTATTAAACCTTAATTATTTGATCATTATTTTATAGAATTGGGAGCATGAATTTACATATATATCTTTATAAGGAATATAACAACTGAGTGGATGTTTCGACATTTTTTTGTATGGTTTTGTGATGCAAGTGGTTTCGCAATTTATATAAAACATAAAAGAAATAATATAATTAAAATGTATGATGTTAAATAATTATTATAAATCATGTAATTATGTGTTTTTCAGTTTATAAGTAGTTATAAAATGAAATTGGAATGGGCATAAGAAATGGCTATATAAAAGGAGAAAGGAATTTTCCAAAAAATATTTTAAATTCCATGAGATGTTTAAAAAAATAAACTACTACGTTAAATAATAACAATTAGAGGGTTTCAAAAAAAATGACATAATAAAAATAGTTTTCTAACCAAAATGATAGAACATGAAAAACATACATAAAATTAATAATAATTCATTATCTATGAAGGATATTAAGAAAAAAAAATTGATGCATATAATATGTGAGGACTATAAATAACATAAAAAATATAAAATAGTATCTCAATTCATGATTTGGAAGCATGAAGATAGGAGAAACATGGACAAGAAAAAATATCATCCTCATTTTTCACATTGAATAACATTATGAGACACCTCATTCCCTTATCATTATTGTATTATATAATTTCTTATAATATAGGTAATTGATTGTGAAGAATTATAATAGTGGGATAAGATGAGGTAGTTGGGGGGCTGTAAACATTGGAAATCAATCATCAATGTAGTTACAATCCAAAAACAATTCCTAAATTTTTATTCTATAAAATATACTGAAAGAATATTCCTTAATGAAGTTGATTCTCTTAATGTCAACATATGATACAATTACAAATAATATCCCATCTAAGAATAATATTACATATAAAATTAAATAGTTTTGAATTGAATAAGATTAAACATGGTGAAGGTAGGGAAATTTTCATATCCAGGTATCCATATGAAGAATATCGGATTTTTTGTATCGCCTATATGACCAATCATATGAATAAATTTTATGAGATGTATGGTTATAAAATTTAGGATGAGTGTCTCTATGAGGGGATTATAAGTGGATAATATAACAACCTATGATATGATATATTTCGCTTCAAATAACGTTAATTTATTTAACATCTTATGAAAAATGAAATATAAAGACAAAATGAACCATAATATAGTATACCATTATAAATAGAAAATTAAATTGGTATAGGGAATATGAATAAATAATCTTTTTAAAAAAATATGCATAATGTTTTTAGATAAATCATATATATTGCTAAATATGTTCTTAATTTTTTAGAATTGTTAGTCTATGATATAAAAATATCTTTTTCCACAAAATCGGTTTATATTTCATTTTATGAAAAAATAATATAATAAATTTCTTCAACTATAATAAATTTTACTGGAAAAAATAAAATACATTTTTAAATAACCATTTCAAAATACTCAAAAAGTGAATATTTGACAATTTTCTAAAAAATGGTTCTTATATAAATAGTAAAAAAATACTAATTTAAATTTGAAATTGTCTTTTTTGTTTCATGAATATACAATGAACATTTAAAAAAAACTGCATTAAAAAAAGTAATTTAGTAAAATTTATAATAATCCCATTAAGTTCATTGGAATAAATTTTATGATGTAGTTTGGTATAATTATTATTATATATCATAAAAAAATTGTTTAATAATTTATTATCATCGATCTTTATAGATTTAATTTTAAATTTATTTCATCCACTTTTTTGAATTGTATCTAAAAAAATCAATACATATATGGAATTCAGAGGTAAAAGTATTTTAAATATTTCACCTTACTTTGTCAATATGAATAGTAATCATGGAAAATATGTGTCTCCCCTGTAAGGGTAAAATTTGAAATAAAAGATTAAAAAATGGGATATGTTCCCAAAAATATCCCAAAACAAGACATAATCTCATTGTAAGGGATAAATTTGATCATATACATCCAAAATATCAAGACCCTTCCCCCGGGGCTCGTTCCGTTACTACCCCAAGCCTGTGTCATGAAGGACAGAGGTTAGAGAAAAGAACATAAGGTGTTAACCTATAAGTGGAAGACATTTTCCAAAGTACCTGTATACACACACATGCCCAACCATGCCCCACATAGTAAAAAAGGAAACAAGTATCACTAAAATATAGTAGAGTACATGTAAAACTAATACAAGTGGGCCAAAATACAAACCCAAAAAAGAACTGAAAACAAAAAAGTAAAAAAAGGAAACTATGATGGCCATCTATAGAAAAGCGCACATAATAATGAGAGTAGGGCAGTTATTTGAATCCGAAATTTAATTTCATGTCCACCTAATCCTACCAGGCCTCACTTCGTCCTAGGCCACAAATTCCACCATCGTAGTGTCTGTCGGTCTTGTCTACCAAAGAACCTTTGGTTATAGGTCCACCAAAGTCCTTATTGAAACGTTTATCACCTGCATGGGTTAAGAAATGAGTGGGAGGAGCCTGTGCATGGGTGAGTGACGCGATGCTCAGTAGAGACCACCAAAAAATGAAATACCACACATCAATCCTCATTGTATAACACAATGCACAAGACTGCTCACACCATGTATATATTTGGGGTTGTGATAGAAGAATCATCAGTCACGTCATCGAGCACCTCGACTACTAGAGAACTCATCCTCTATGGAGTATAGTGGGCCAACCAATTCACACATAAGTGCTTCACAATAACCTTGGACAGCTTAGGTGCATCTCATCACATATTGTGGGACTGAAAAGTCACAGAGAAGTGCATCTCACTAATCATTGCTTACATAGGTACACCCCATAATCATGTACCATGGGGCTACAATGTCCCACAAGATTGATTCCCAAAAAGGCCCAATAAACTCACATTGAAGTGATTCCCACCATGGAACTGTACAATCACATAGAAGTGCTTCCTACTGAGCCATAATCGAAAGTCCACAGTCTTCAAGTTTCAGCCAACCGTAGGGTTCCGTTCATAGCATTCCTGAAAGAAACTCCCCTAAAGAATTTTTTTTTGCATCTCAACATCCATGAATGCCTCCTCATGGTATGAGAAAATATCTTCCACGTCAAGAAGGTCACATCTCCACAAACCGTTCATCAAATAGACATCAAGCATGAATGTTATTAGCATTTTAGTAAATAGGGTCTTGATGCGTCTGTGTCCAGTCTGGCCAAGTTGGAAAGACCTAACCAACAAAGACCATGGGTCCCACATACTATGGTTTAATTTGAACGACTTGACCAAAACTAGTTTGGGACTGGTTTGTTCCGGTCTAGCCAGGCCAATGGGCCATGCCCAGTGGGCTTCGCTGGACCTGGATCGGTTTGGCTGAGGGTCCTTCCGACCGGGTCACCTGACGACCCGGTCTAGTCCAGCCCGACTCGAAGGGTGTGAGTTTGGCCTTCTGGTTTGGGTCTAGCCAGCTAGGAATGGGTTCGGCCCATCAGTGCAGGTCTAGCATGCTAGGCCACAAGTCCAACCTACTAGTCCGGGTTCATCCCACTGATGTAGGTTCGACCTGCCAGTGCGGGACTAGCCCGACTCGGAGGCTGGGGACTCGAACTGCATGGCTGGGTGCGTAACACGCCACCCTAAAGAATGACTGTGTGAGTGGCCTATGGGGGACTCCTGGGATGCAAAAACCGCCGCCTCGGGTTTTCCCACCTGCCCTACAGACGCACGAGGCTCATGGATCCATGGTTGAGCGATCGCGGCACGCTAACCAATCAGGCGGCCCAGACGTGGGCCACCCCTCGACAGGGCACCCACCTATTTCCACATCACTATTTTACTATGGACTCCTACAATCGTGGTGGGCCAACGTACATTCCGCTATCCTCCTCTAGTGGTAGCCACCACAAACCATCGTCGACCACCATTGGCCACTGCCGCCAGCGCTGGCACGCCGATAGTTCATTCCGCAGGCCACTAGAATTGTTTTGGTGGTCTGTTTTCAAATCTATCTACGCCTATGCGCCTCCCGGGTCACCACAAACCCAGCATTGGCCACAAATTCATCTTTACACCACATTGAGGATATGACCACAATGAACACACATGGAAGAGGTGCTCGGGTATTGTTCATGTCAGCTCATGAGCTCTATGTTAGAGGATTAAAAATAGGGGAGTTCTATGGATTTCAGTTCAATCAATGTATGATAATATCATCCATGGTTAAGGAATATCCCAAAATAGTTACCCTCCCACATAAAAAGATTATTCTTGGATCAACCTCTTCGTGGGTTGATCTGCGTTCGTTGTTTCTAGAATTACAACAGGGATGAACATGCAAAAATTAAAACCCTACCTTTTTAACAATCGATGCCACAACATTACGTCCTAGAAGAGTCAATATTTTGATGTCGTTCATCACTTCAAACTCTGTTCTTCGAGGTGCATAGATGATGTTTGATATTCCTAGGTGTTTGTCATAAATTATTGGAGAGGAAGTTCATCGGAGGTTCGTAAGATAATCCTTGGAGTTTAATTCCTCAATCAACCAATGCGTAATCCAAAATTAAAGAAAAAAACATCGCGTCATTTTTGATACACTACGATGTCACATCGTTACAAAGTTACATGTTATTAAAGAATCATTATGTTGTGAGTTAACGATCCCTTAATGAGACTCATCAATGTGCCTCGACACTGTACCACAGCATCACCATCCACTGCTCAAAGGATAAGAAAAGAAAAGAAAATAAATTTTTAATGTTATTTTATTATTTTCCAAAAGATCCAAAAAATTACATTTCTGTTCGGTCCTTGTGAATGAAGTTATGTCCTTTTTATGCGAATCACGAAATTTTGAGTTCAAAGATGCCCTCATATTTTTTTTTTCTGAGCACCGGTTAAAAAGCTAGAAAATATCGCTCGTGTGTTTACTGAACATACCATAAAAAAGTTCAAAATTCTATTTTTTCCTTGTAATGGCATGGACCTCTCTGGTCCATTCTTTTTCAAAATTAGGTGTCTGAGGTGTTTTGGGAGGTCAAAGTGACTAATCCCCAATACTTTTCCAAATTTCCAGTTCTGTGAAAAGTGCAACGTTAAACTTCTATGAACAGTGCAGTGGTAGCCTTATGTAAATAGTGTCATCAGTAGCCATATGTGAATTGTGAAAAGGTAGCATTATGTGAACAGTGTCATAGGTAGGCTTATGTGAACAGTGCAATGGTAACCTTATGTGAACAGTGTCATCAGTATGCTTATGTGAACATTGCAATTATTACCTTATCTGAATGGTGTTTCTAGAATGGTGAGGTTCAATAGTATCCTATTTTTCTTTTGCCAAATTTTGAGTTCCTGAATAGTGTTTCCAGATTGGTGAGATCTAATGGTAGCCCATATTTCCTTTTCCAAATTTTGAGTTCAGGAATATTGTTTCTAGAATGGTGAGGTCAAAGATAGCTTCTATTTCCTTTTCCAAATTATCAGTTCACGAAAAATATTTCTAGAACACTAATGTCCAACAGTAGCCTCTATTTCCTTTGCCAAACTTTGATTTCATGAATAGTGATTCTAGAACCGGGAGGTCCAATGGTATCCTCTATTTCCTTTTCAAAATTTTGAGTTTATGAATAGTGTTTCAAGAATGGTGAGGTCAAATGGTATCCTCTATCTCCATTACCAAATTTTTAGTTCATGAATAGTGTTTTCAGGACGGTGAGGTCCAACGGTAGCCTCAATTTCATTTTTTAAATTTTCAGTTCATGAATAGAGTTTTGACAATGGTGTGGTCCAACTGTAGCCTTTTTTTCCTTTACCAAATTTTGAGTTCGTGAACTGTGTTTCCAACTTCCTACAGTTTTCCACTTTGACGTTTCATTTGATGTAAAAAGCATTTGAAGCCTTTTCATTAAGGACTCTAAGGCTAATTCAAAGGCTATAACTCCTATGTTAATTTTTCCAAAGGCTCAGGATTCTTTTACATGGTCAACCCATGTGGTTTAATGTGATCTGATTTTAATGTAAAATCTAGTGTATCCTAAATCACTGGTCGGTTAAATCTTCTAAAGGGGCAAGATATATTCCCCCTAGTTCTTCCTCCTTGTTCTCGGGTGTGAGAAGTTCAAACCTTCCATTCCATTCTCGTAGGAGTTTCAAAATCAATCATTCCTCCTTGGATTGGATCCCCTCTATTTTTTATGCAACCAAGAAGTATTGATCAATCTTCAATATAGGGAATGATATTTCTTCATTATTTTGAGTTCATATACTTCTATTTCTCCTTTCCCTTTTATGGAATTTTATATCCATGTTCCTAAGGGGATTTTCATGGGTGTTTACTGGTGTGGTGGTGTCTCTACATCCTTGGGTGGATACAGTTATCACATAGGGAGGATATCGTAACTCATTGTGTTTCTCGTTCTCTTATAAGGAATGTCAAGAACCCTTTGAGGTAGGGGATTTTTTTCTTCTCTTTTCTATAATGTATAGCTGTAGAGTTATCATGTTATATCCTAATAAATCATAATGGAATTGACATGATAAATATTTGAACCAGATAAATAAATTGATATCGATCATATGTTATTGCCTCCTGTTTTTCTAGATAGTGTGAGATCTATGATTTCTTTGTTTATCTTTTCGTTCTTGATGGAAATTGGTAATGAACATAAGTCCAAAATTTATTTGATAATTTTTTGGCAAAAGATAAAGAGGCACGTGAATGAATCTTATTGTTTTTGTAATTTGATACTAATGAAATTGATATAGTAAGCATGTTTAATCAATTGGTGATAGCTTACTCTATAGGTTTCCTATACTTAGAACCTATGAATAATAAATCAGTTAATACAAGATTGATTAAAGAAACTGGTTATTTGATAAATAATAATTCCGTACAGGGTTCTGAGTTACCCTCTTACTTATTTAATGGCCAAGATCACAATTGATTTGACGTTTGTTTTCCCACTGGTTGTGTTGTGATGTGAGCCTGGATGGATATTGTGATATGTGGGGGGAATGTAGGCCTATTGTTTATGGAATTAGTTGATTCCTAGAGTGGTGAGACACATTATTTTATGCTTGTGGGTGTCAGGGGTGGCCACTAGGGATGATGAAACGGGTTGGATATAAATGCTTGGATGATTGATGATTCGTGTTGGTTGTTTATCCTCTTTACATTCCCCACTACTTTAAGAAGCTATTTTACTTAACCTCCTTCAAAAAGGGACAAACAACCACGGGGTATGCCACCTGCTTTCCATGTTTTACTTCTTGAGGGAGGATGGGTCTATTCTCTTGCAATAGGTGGAAAAGACTTGACGGGTAGTTCATCTACTCATTGATTTGAGCCCCCTTGTGTTTAGTAGCATTGAATTTTTTCTAGAATGCATTGGAATATGAAAAATTAATAATGTAAATAATAAATTATTTAATAAATGGCATTAACCCAAGGGGTGGGTGCTTACTGGGAAGCAATTCCGATGTTATAATTTTATAGGGACAGAGGACTTTGGGTGTGATGATAATGAAATATAAAGTGGAATTTTTAATGGTATATTAATGATTAAATTATAAATTAATATAAATTGAAAATTATTAAAAGAAATTGATGTAATTTAATAAATTTCTTTAAATAGTTTTGTGCTTAAAGGATATATAGTCTTAGATGTAAAATCTGGGAGTCTAAGAAACATTAGTTGAAGTTGAATCTAATTCTAGGTTATTCCCATAGTGAGGTTGTGAGCTATACTATATTCTGATCTTTTTGTGTTTTTATACACTAATCCACCTTGTCAGTTAAGGAAACTAACACCCCAGGGATTTTGAGCCCAGGGGGCGGGGGTGTTTTCCACGAAGATTCTTGTGGGAGGATGGATGGCTGACTACCCCCTTTGGCCCCACTCTCTTCTGTTGGTGGTTACTTGTGATGGTAGGCACAATGGTTAGTTTTCCCCATATATGTGTGTAGAGGGATGTAATGGCTTGTGGTTATTCACACACATATATTTTGGATATAGATTCATATGGACTACTATAGGTTTAACGTGTATAGGATATGATGGCTTTAGGATCCGTACTCGGTGTATGGTCTATAATGGATTGAGGTTTAATACCCGACGTATAATACATGTTATGTGAGCTGTGGTGGCTCCCAGAAACTACCAGGTTACTTTTCTTATGTGGACATGATGGTTTTGTTGCATTAGGTTCATGTTGTGGTGCATCACCCAAGTGACTGGGGGTAAGCCTTTTTAGAGAGGGATGCTTAGGACGTGCGACGTTGGGGATAAGTGGAAAACCCGTGAAGAATTAGTAGCATGTTACCCTTGATATTCATTATTATATTATATACTCTTGTATTCAATACTTGGTGAGAGTAGTTGAGGTGTGGCTCAAAACATACTATACCTATTTAGGTGACGAGTTAGTTTCACTTGTTTTTCACGGTGCTTTATCATGCTTTCCTTTCTTTTTCATGAGAGGCTTTAGGTATGATACTATTGAGTATATTTTTTATTAATCTAATTTATATATAAACTATTTTCTTTTCACTTCTAGGAGGTTGGAGATCAGGCTAGTTTCTACTAGTTTTGGTTTTCAAGAGCTGTTTGTGCTTCGTGGATGATGCGGTTTTTACTTTCCTTTGGCACTAGCAGTTTTCCCCTTTATGTTGTAGTAGTTTTTCATGACATTACATATGTGTACTTTGGATTTCTTTTATACTATTTTCCGAGTTAGAGTTGGTTGGTGTTTGTCTTATCTCTCTCTTTTGCATGTGTTCTCTTAGAGGGAAATGCCCCCATCTATGTGTCTATTATACCCTTAGTGCTAGTTTTAAACCCGAGGCCTACTGGAGGCGGGACTCAGGGGTCATTATCTCCCTTCTCATATTGTAGGCCCAGGAGAAGTATACCTTGTGGGAAGGGGGTTGTGACACAGTGTTATTAGATGGAGGTTGAGGGACATGATGTAGTTTTTTGTTAGGAATAGGTGAGGTTGGATGGGTTTGTAGGGAAATAGTTTCCATCATGTCTTAAATGTGATGCATACACTAGAGACCGGATGACACATAGGCATTTAGGATCTCTATGATATGATGCGCGGACCGTTATGTTTACAATTTCTATAAACAGGGTGATACTAGTTGCAAAGTAGATACCTAAGAAAGGATCAAGTATCCTTTTTCTTTGTGTAGGTGTTTGAATGGGTAGACATTGGGATAGGTTAATTGAAAATGAATGAATGAAAAAAAATAATTAATAAATGCAGAGTCTTTTATATACTAGGTTTAGGAGATCAAACTATTTTTTATTTTTGTAGGTATGGCCCTAGGTCGACGTCCTCATCAAGATCTCATAGAAGTTGTCCAACAGTTTGTGTTAGTAGATCTCTTCCTAGTAGTGATTGACGATGAAGACACTTGTAGGAGGACACTCTTATAGTTTTAGTTCCAGATTCTATAGAAGAATAAGGGATCTATTTCATATGCAGTCACAAAAGACTAATTAGAGGAGGTCGTGGAAGGCTTCAGTTCGATTTGTGCTCAAAAGGAGCATTGGGTGTCCTTGGTTGTGATGATGTTGCGTGGAGTAGGAAGGCAGTGGAGGTTCTTGTTCCTCGGGGATTGTGAGGAGTCGGTGATATCCTGGGAGAAGTTTCGATTCATGTTTAGAGTCGAGTTTCATTATTCAACTGTGAAGGCATCCATTATCCAGGATCTTCTTACACTTTGATAGGGTAGATTCAATGTGAAAGAGTTTGGAATCCATTTTAAGAACATTTTAAAATATGTTTCAGAGCTGTATCCAGATGATTAGGCTAGGGAGATGCATTTTGAAGAGGCTTTGCATCTAGAGATCCAGCGCCAAGTCACCCCGTTTATGATCATGACATATCTTGAGGTGATGGAAAAGGTAGAGGTCATTGGGAGGACATTGGATAGAACTGGATCTCCACGAGAGTGGAGTCTTTATGATTCCTCATGAAGCAGAGCTATGGTTTGGGGTTCTTTATTTTTAGGGAAGAAGAGTTTATGTTTGGCCGGGGGTAGGTCCCAGCCCTCAACATCTCAATTCTCTAAGGGTAGTGGATCTTATGCCCATGCCATGGGATCATGTTCCTTTATTTCATTTAGGGTTTTCGGTCATCAGTAGTAAGAGTTCCCAACCTTTTAGAGAAGTCATCATGCACCATGTGTTCTACTCTAGGTTCCACCATTGAGGATGTTCCAGCTGAGGGAGTAGCTGCAGGTTGCAACTTCTTTAGATAAGAATAGGGTAGATTGAGTAAGTAGAGTATAGCCCCATGATGTTCCCCGTTCTCAGAGAGTATAGTGAGAGCATGGTGGTGGTCTTCATTAGTGTTATAGTGGCTATGAAGGAGGTCTTATTCAATATCATGCTTTAAAGTTGCTATCTCCAGGCAAGCCAAACATCATTATAGGTACCCTTTTATTGTTTTTTTACCTTGGTGTATGTCTTGTTTGATTCATGAGTGACACCATCCTTTATATCACCTACCCTTTTCCATGCTTTGGGACTTGAGGTAGAGAGGCTTCCAGTTCCCTTGGTGTTGACTAATCTAGTTAGAAGTCAAGATGAATTTTTTGAAGAATGTAGAGACTGTGATCTAGTTTTTGGACATCACCTCACTTGAGAAGATTTCCTATTTTTATGAATACAAATATATGATGTCATCCTCGATGTGGATTGGTTGTATTCAATGTACAAAATCCGGGATTGATTCAGGAGGCAGGTTGTGTTCTTTGATTCAGATGGAGATCCAGTGGTGTTTGATAGCGAGAGAGACGCATCATATGGGTCATGTGTGTGTTTCTTCCTTATCGTCCATGGTGGATGAGCTGATGTTGAGTTATTCAGAGGTTCAACAGTTGGAATTTCCTAGGGTTTTATAAGATTACCCTGATGTCTTTCTAGAAGAGGTTGTATCATTACCCCCTCGATGAGAGATTGATTTTGGGATCGAGCTACAACCAGGAGCATCTCCTATCACAATGTCTCCATATAGGATGGACCCTACTATGTTCTGAGAGATTGTTATACGTCTTGATGAACTATTACTGTGCGGGTTTTTTTAGCCGAGCATGTCGACGTGGGGTGTACCTGTTTTTTTTCATGAAGAAGGCTGATAGAAATTTGTAATTGTGTGTCGATTATCGTCGCCTAAACAATGTGACAGTGATGAATTGCTATCCTATTCCATATATTTATGATTTATTCGATCAACTGATGGGTTAAAGTTAGTTCTCAATGATCGTCTTGCGGTCAGGATATCATCAGATGCATGTGATTGATGAGGATATCCCAAAGACTGCTTTCTGTTGTCATCAAGGGCATTATGAGTTCATTGTAATGCCTTTCTACATGATGAATGCTTCAGATGTGTTCATGGGAATGATGAATACTATGTTCCATGAGTTCCTAGACATGTTTTTGGTGGGTTTCATCAATGACATCATTGTCTACTCCACGTCCGAGGATGACCATAGATAGCATCTACATGCCGTTTTGGGAGTTCTTCGTCAACATCATTTGTCTGGGAAGAAGTAAAACTGTGAGTTTTGGGCTTGAGAATTCCATTTCATGGGGCATGCTATTTACTAGTATAGATTATATATGGATCCATAGATGATAGAAGCTTTTGTGTCTTGGAATTTCCCCAAGACAGTGTCAGAGGTGCAGAGTTTCCTTTCTCTCACAGTCTACTACATGAGGTTCATAAGCGATTTCTCTCAAGTTGTGACTCTTATGAAAGCTTTGACTAGGAAGGATCAAGCGTTCATATTGGATGATCAGTGTCAGGAAGCTTTCAAGTATCTAAAGGATATGTTAGTAAGGGCTCCAGTTTTTTTCTTCCCACAGAGGGAGTTCAGTTTGATGATTTCTGCGATGCTTCACATCTGGGGTTAGGTTGTGTTCTGATGCATCAGAGATTAGATGTTTCTTTTAGTTATGAAAAGTTTCATCCCCATGAATGTAACTATGACACCCATGATCATAATTTGTAATCTATGAGGTTTTATCTAAATTTTTGGAGACATTACCTCATTGGAGAGCACTTTTTGGTTTTAACTGATCATAAGAGTTTGAGGTATGTTTTCTCCCAACATGACATAAACTTATGACAGTTTAGGTGTATGGAGTTCTTCATGGAATACAAAATCTAAATATCGTATACACCTAGAAAGGGGAATTTTGTAGCTGATGCCCTAAGTTGGAAGTCATGTAGTGATGTAGTGTGTGAATCTAGTGATTTATTGAGAGTTATCGAATATCTCTAAGCATTAAATCTTGATATTGGAGATGATGGGGGAAGATGTTTTCTATTTCAGATGACGGTGTAGTAATATCTATTGTAGCAGGTGGAATATTCCCTTCTGGGGGGTCTTGAGGTGGAGTTCTAGAGAGACCGAGTTGTTTGTGGAAAGGCCCCTGATGTTTGGTTTGAGGATGAACAACCCTGAGTGTTGTATCATGAAAGGATTTTTGTTCCTTTGTCCATGTGAAGACGGTTCACAGAGAGTTCCATAATTTGACTTTAGAAGTGAATCCTGGTGTGAAAAAGTTGTTCCGATCATTGAAGAGTTAGTTCTTGTGGCCTGGGCTAAAGTGTGTGGTTGTAGAGTTTGTGTCTTGATGCTTGGACTGCCAGAAGGTGAATGCCGAACACCGTGTTACTGGTGGTCTGATCCAGCTGTTAGATGTTCCTCAGTGGGAGTGGGAGGACATGTGAATGGAATTTTTTACCGGTATACCTCGATCTTAGGGTGGAGATAAAGTTGTTTTGGGTGGCAGTGGATAATTTAACAAAATCATCCCACTTAATATCAATCAATGTGTCCAGATCAGTGGACGTTTTGTTGAGGTTGTATATGGAGAAGGTGGTGAGACTTCATGGAGTCCCTTGGAAAATAAATTCTAATTGAGGTCCTCATTTCTCTTCTAGGGTGCGGAGAGGTTTCCATCATTCTTTCAGTTATTAGATATGACTTAGCACTTATTTTCATCCTAAAACAGATGGTCAGAAAGAGAAAACCATCCAAACTCTTAAAGACATGTGTAAGAACATGGATCTTCGTTTCAGGTATTCCTTTCCTTTTTCTGGAGTTTTTAAGAAAAATGGAGTTCCGGAAAATTTCAAAGTACATGTTGTGTACTCTTCTCCGGCTCGAAGCCGTGTGTTGGTCGTGCCCGGGCCACACACACGGTGTGTAGGGGTGACATGAAGGCTGATTTTGGCGGAGTACGGAAAAAACCTAGTACACGCCGTGTACTCTAAAAGTACATGTCGTGTATTATTTTTTTCACTAAATGCACCGGGGTCGCGCCTGACTGACAGAACACACCCCTTCTTCAGGTTTTTCATCTGAGAGCGACCCGTATGGCCAGATCTTCCCCGATCCCCCACCCTCTTTTTGTTCTTCGATTTGAGCACGGTCGATTGCGTTGGAAGCGCAGTAGTGAGTCTCCCTTCTAATTGTGCCTTGTTTTACAATTATTCCTCCTTCTCAAGTTAATTAAGGTTGAACGTTTTGTGCATTTTCTCAGATCTACGATGTTCTATAGAGAATCAGTCATTTTGGTTCATGTATATCGATCCTCTAGCATCAAGGTAGTTGGTTTGTGCCTTTCTGTAGAAAGTCGATGATAATTTTTTTGCAAATTCCACCAATACCCTTGAATGGGGTATTGTGTGTTCTTGTTTTTTCCCTCTTGTTTTCCTGCTTTACTTGATTGATTGAGTAGATGTATTCGCCTATGTATATGATAGTTTTTACTGTACTCTGGATGTTTTACATGCTTGTTTTGTTTGTTTGGAATTTTTCTGGTTGCCATGCCTAGTTGTAGGATAGTGGAACTATTGCTTTATTATGCTGTTGGGCCTTATAATGATATCCAAGTATCTTTGAGGTTTACTTGGACGTTATACGTGTGCTGAGCATGTTAGTTTCACAGAGGACTGTGAGAACCTAGTGTTGTAGACCACATGGAGAATAGACATAAGGGATTCTCTAGAGTGTCTTTTAATACGATGTGAGACCACATGGGTAATTGACAATGAGTTATTTCTCAGATATTCTATACTTCCTCTATGCGGGCCACAGGGGGAATGATACGTTGATTGATTCCCCAGAGAGCCTTTACACGATACGAGACTAAAGGGGGAATTGACTATGAGTGCTTCATTAGAGAGTATATTATTAGCTAAACCAGAGGGGTGAGACTATGTGACCTCCTAGAGGGTTGCTATTAATTGTAGGTTGAACCATAGGGGTTAAGCTGTGAGAGCTACCCAGAGGGTTACCTGTTTTCTAATTGTTGTTGGTTGTTTACTTGTGTTCTTTATATGCTTGAATTGTGGATTGTAGCTGCTGTGTGATTTTCTGTTTACTGCTTTCCGCACATTTACTTTCCTTGTATTCATTTACTGTTAGGCACATATATTTGGGTGATTTCCTACTGGGATTGTATCTCACACCCTGTTTGGGCCATGCTTTTGGGCCCAATCAGACTATGTTGTTTCAGGTATAGATAAGGGAAAACACAATTCAACATCAGGTTCCTAATTGCACTGGAGTTAGAGAGCATGGGACCGAGCCATGGCATTTGATGCTAAGGAGTTTACTTTGTTTTCTACTACACTTTGTTTTTCAGTTGTACTTCAACATGTTGGTTTGTTTACTTCTTTCCATAGACATATGTACCATGTTTCATCATTATTATTTTATACTGTTCTTCCGCTATTAAGTTCAGTTGTTGTATGTTTTTTATTGTTTCCGTTATTATGGATGGGTTTTCTTCCACTATATACTTTACCAAATGAGGGCATAGTTTCCCCACTGACTCACCAAGGCCCTCGCTGCTAGTCATCAGCCTCTGGCTTTTGGGGAGCCGCGCTTGAGGTCATGTGGCGAACCAGGTATGGGGAACCACTGGAGGGGATCTGGATTCGGGTCATTACAAAGTGGTATCAAAAGATTTATTTTCTCTTGCTTTACTTTTTGGAGACTTTATCTAGGGATAGGACAGATTCGGTACTTGTTATTAAGTTGTGCTCGGTAGTAGCTAACTCGTGTATTGGGAAAAACCAAACTACCTCGTTAATTGTAGTTTGATGGTTTTGAGATTTTACGGTTGATATGATTTCACCTAGAGTGATTCACATGCTTTGTTTTATTATTTCCATAATGATTGCGGTTATATTTCTGTCACAACCCGATGAGATGAGGGTATTCCATCTCATGAATCATATAGGCACTTGTAGAAATCACATGCCATGCATTATTTCCATGCCATCTAGGGTGCATTAGCTACTGTATGCTGTTGTGATAGACTTTGTGTAGATTATTCATTCTATTGTGATATATGCTTGATAGAATAACTGCTACCTTGTTAGATGATTGTTTCTTTCATACTTTTCTTAAATAAACTCCAAATTTTGATTCATGAGGTGTTATATGCCCTCACGAATCGAAAATTGGCACCTTATTTCCTTGTTTTCTGTGCTTTCTGGGCTTCTGTGCAGTTTCTGAGTTACATCCCAGAAAAACCCAGAATACACGGAGTGTACTTTTTGACTACATGTCGTGTAGTGTTTAGACCATGTCACTGACCATGTGAGCAGGGACATGCTGTTGTTGAAATAACTTCAGGAACACGCCTTGCATGGTAGGTACACGCCGTGTAGTTCGGAGCCGTATACCCGGTAATGTCACTAACAATACGGGTCGAGGATGATCAATTAGAACATTCCGTGTTATAAAGTAACACGTCGTGTAGTCTTGTCTAGGTACCCAGCCATGTCACGAAGAACACAGGTCGGCGTTACCTTTTCTTATACACGCCATGTGTTATCGGAACATGCTGTGTAGTCTTGTTCAGGTACCCGGTCGTGTCACGAACAACACAGCATGGTGCCACCTTCACCTATACATGTCGTGTTTGTTCGGAACACGCCGTGTAGGGTTCATCCATGTAGATGTTTTTGTGTTTAACAACACATACCGCCAAAGCTGTGTCTAGTACAGACCGTGTGTGTTCAAAACACGCCGTGTAGTCTCGGGTTAAGTCGGGTTGTGTGGGTTAGCCGTGTAAAGAGACTTAGGAAGGGGAATAGTTTTCAAGTACACGCCGTGTGTGGGGTCAAAATGCCGTGTGGTTGAGGTGTTACACGACCTGTATGGCAGGGGTACACGCCGATGTCAGTGGTTTAAAAAGAAACATTGTGTAGTTTTATACACGCCATGTAGTCTTGTTTTTTAAAATTATATGTTTTCTTTCCCCTATTCCCATTTTGTACTATCGTGTTCTCTGTCCTTGTTTTTATGATCTAAGGTTTACTTTTGAACTTTCATAGTTATGCCTTCAAGACGTCCTCTGGTTGTACGTCTGTCGTCAGGCAGTGATCAGACGCCAGATATGGCTAAACAGGGACTTCTTGCCGATCCTCCAGTCGGGCCAGCCTTGGCACCGACTGTCATACCAGTTGCAGGCGTTGATGTGCAGTTCATGGAAGGTTTTATGACGATGATCCAGACCCTTCTGGGTGTACCGCCTCCTACCACGACTATGGAAGACTTGACCCGGGTTTTCCAGCAGCAGCATCCTCCTACTTTCTCAGGGGAAGGAGGACCTCAGGCTGCAGAGTCATGGCTAGAAGCCATGATGACTATCTTCAAGAATTTGGAGACACCTCCAGAGATGCGGGTCAAGCTCACCACCTACATGCTCTGAGACTCCGCCAAGAGGTGGTGGGATGTGATCTCCCAGGTGGGTCACCAGCATGTTATGTCTTGGAAGGAGTTTCAGTATGTCTTTTATGACTACATCTACCCAGAGACCCTGAGGGCTGATCGAGACCAGGAGTTCATGAGCTTAGAGCAGGGTACACTTTCTGTCATGGAGTATTCCTCTCGTTTCACTGAGCTATATCATTTCACACCCCTCCGGGATGGGAGTGGGATGTTCTTGGAAAGGATGTTCGAGGATGGTCTTAGGCGGGAGATCCTCTTGCAGGTGAACATCTTTCAGTTGACTTCCATCACATCCATCGTGAACTAGGAACTGATTGTAGAGCACAATCTGAGAGACTCCAGAGTTGAGAGCTAGGGAGTTTCTGCTTCTAGAGCTAGTTTCCATCTAGATGATAGCAATAAGTGCCATACGGAGTCTACGTGTGGTGATCTGATGAAGCGAGATGCATCATCAGGCAGCCAGGTGGTATGCTACCAGTGTGGCCGGTCTGGGCACATGAGGCCGCAGTGCCATAGAGACATCATGGAGTGCCGATCTTGTGACAATATCGGTCACATTTAGCATTTATTCCAGGTTTTCTCACAAGCATCTGGTGACTGTTGTTCTTCCGTAACTCCTCGTTCAGGAGCAACACCACCTGTTTCTCACCAGTCGGGGAATTGGAGTTCTTCCGGCCGTTTGGGCTGAGGTGGAGGTCGAGGTTGTGGTAGTCAGCCACCAGTCCCCCAGCACCAGTAAGGTGGATCAGCTTAGAGTGGTCATCCAGGGGCACAGTGCCGCGGTGCAGGTCAGTATTTCACCATGGAGTAGACCTATCAGGAGCAGGATCTCGGCCCTTCTACAGTTCGAGTTACAATTTTATTATCCTTAGTTTTATCTTCAGCTCTTTTCAATACTGGTTTTACGCATAGTTTCATCTTTGTTTCTGTCATGGAGAGCCTTGGGCTCTACATATTTTCTTATAATGACTCATTGACACTAGACACACCTTTGGGGACGAGGACATTTAGTGTACGCCAGTGTAGAGAGTTCCCTCTTGAGGTTGCATGGTATCGTTTCATATGGGATATCTATGTCCTAGAGATTATAGGCTATGATGTCATCCTCGGGATGGACCAGTTGGTTCCCTTCCAGGCAGTCATCGACTGTTATCACTGCAGAGTGATTTTTGTTTCACGAGAGGGTGAATCTTTGCTTCATAGGGGTGAATGGGATGTTTAGGAAAGTCGAGAAGGACTCGAGCATCATGGGCTAAGAAGAGTGATGGCCCAGATTGCTAGTCTTTATCTGGATGATCAGGGGACATCGCAGTTGGACTTTTCTCTAGTGGTGGATCGTTTCTGGGATGTATTTCTAGAGGACTTTTCAGGTCTGCCTCCGGAGCGTGACATATACTTCTCGATTGAGCTCATGCTAGGAGCGGCACCGGTGTCCATTCCTCCTTTTAAGATGGCTACACCTGAGTTGCAGGAGCGTAAGAAGTAGTTGTTGGAGTTACAGACAAAGGGTTTCATCTGACCCAGTACTTCTCTTTAGGGTTCATCTGTTCTGTTTGTGAATAAGGCATACGGTACCCTTCGGCTTTGCATGGATTATCGAAAGCTGAACCAGTTGATGGACAAGAACCGATATCCCTTACCGAGAATCGATGTCCTCTTTGATCAGCTTAGAGGATCCTGGGTGTTCTTGAAGACCGACTTGTGGTCTGGTTATCATCATTTGTGCATTAGACCATCAGATATACCTCTGACAGCCTCCAGGATCAGGTATGGTTTATATGAGTATACAATCATGTCGTTCGGTCTCACGATCGCACCTGTAGTTTTCATGGAACTGATGAACCAAGTGTTTCATCCTTACTTGGACTCCTTTTTCATGGTCTTCGTGGTTGATATCTTGGTGTACTCTCACACTCGAAATGACCATGCCACACATCTTGAGATCTTTTTGAGTACACTGAGGGAGCATTGACTTTATGCTAAACTCTCAAAGTGCCTCTTTTGGATGGATCAGATTCACTTCTTGGGTCATGTAATCTCAGAGGAAGGAGTATTTGTGGACCCAGAGAAAGTGAGAGCTGTAGTTTCCTGGGAGCAACCGTAGAATGTTTTTGAGGTACGATGTTTCCTAGGGCTGGCTAGATACTACAGACTCTTCATTTAGGACTTCTCACGCCTAGCAGCACCTTTTACCAGACTGACCAAGAAGGAGGTGATGTTCTTATGGTCAGATTCTTGTGAGTCAGACTTTCATGAGCTGAATGGAAGGTTGACATCGGCACTGATACTAGTCTTTCCAGATCCAGGAAAAAGATACACTGTTTGTTATGATGATTCAGGTATCGGACTAGGTGGTGTGATTATGCAGGGAGATGGAGTCATTGCGTACGGGTCCCGGCAATTGAGGCCACATGAGAGGAACTACCCTACTCATGATTTGGAGTGCACAGCTGTTGTTCCTGCCTTATGTCGTTGGAGACATTATATTCTGGGCGAGTACATAGTGGTCTTCACCAACCACAATATTCTTAAGTATATCTTCACTCAGCATGATCTGAATCTGAGGCAGCGCAGGTGGGTCGAGTATCTTCAGTATTTCGATTTTGGGATTGCCTATATGCTGGGAGAGGGAAACACAGTGGCAGATGCATTGAGCAGGAGAACTCAGATTCAAGCAGTTCAGGAGGCCAGTAGTGAGTTTCCGCTTATGGCTCTGTTCTCTGAGATGCATATGGAGGTCCACGACAGACAGGGACAGACTTTCCTATCCTCTGTAGTTTTTACCTCCACACTACTTGATCGGGTACGTATGAGGCAGCTATCAGACACAGAAGGCTTATTCTTGTGGGAAAGTGTGTCAGGAGAGGACCCTCTTCCTAGATGGACAGTGGGCGAGGATGAGATCTTGCGTTTTTAGGGATGAATATGGGTGCCAGCAGACATACTGGAGGAGATGATGCAGGATTTTCATTCCTTGGTTTGGGAAGTTCATCCTGGCTTCACCAAGTTGTATCAGTATCTTCATCTTCAGTACTGGGGGCCAGGTATGAAGAAGGATGTTGCTGGTTTATTCATGATATGCTCTACTTGTTAGCAGGTGAAGGTAGAGCATCAGTGACCAGCTGGCCTTTTACAACAGTTACCCATTCCGGAGTGGAAGTTGAATGATGTTGCGATGGACTTCGTGATTGGGTTAATGAGGTTGACTCGGGGGAACGATGATGTTTGGGTTGTCGTTGACAGACTAACGAAGGTTTCTCACTTCTTGATGATCAAGGATACCTTAATTGTTGATGATCTGGGACGAATTTACATCTGAGAGATTGTACGTCTTCATGGAGTTCCACACTCCATTATTTCAGTCAGAGATGTGCGCTTTACCTCTCGGTTCTGGTAGGGACTTCATAAGGCCTTGGTTACACAGGTACTTTTGGGTACGACATACCATCCCCAGACTGATGGCTAATCCTGGCACACAATCCAGGTGCTAGAGGATATGCTCAGAGATTGCATCCTGGACATTGTCAGTTCCAGGGAGAAGCATATACCACTTGTAGAGTTCACCTAGAGGAACATTTTTCAGGAGACTATTCAGATGCCACTATAGGAGGCTTTGTATGGTAGGCCATACCGATCACCCTTATGCTGGCTGGAGGTAGGACAGGCAGCTTTGATGGGACCTCGTCTTGTTCAGGAGAATTTGGAGCATATATAGTTGATTCGGAAGAGGATGGATACAACACAATCTCGGCAGAAGTCTTATGCTGATCAGCAGAGACGACCTCTAGAGTTCGAGGTTGGGGATTAGGTTTTCCTGCATGTCGCACCGAGGTTGGGATACAAGAGGATTCAGAGAAAGGGTAAGCTTCCAACGTTGTATGTCGGGCCGTTTGAGGTTTTGGAGAGAGTTGGGCCGGTCGCCTATCGTTTGCAGCTACCCCAGAGGTACTGGTCCATGCATGACGTATTCCACGTCTCTCAACTCTGACGTTACATTCCGGACCCGTCTCATGTCTTTAAGCCTGAAGAAGTTGAGCTTGACGCATATGCATAGTTTAAGGACCATCCCATCCGAATTTTTGATCATAGTGCGAAGGTTCTCCGTGGGTGTTTTGTCCCTCTTGTACATGTGCTATGGAAGCATGGGCGAGTACAGGATGAGACCTGGGAGAGGGAGGCTGATGTATGATCGCAGTTGCCAGATTTGTTCAGGGTTTCTTCTTCCACTCCTCGCTAGGGAAATTCAGGGATGAATTTCTTTAAGGGGGTAAGTTTGTAAGAACCCAGATCTTTGTTTCAGGTACGCCTTTCCTTTTCTAGAGTTTTTAAGAAAAATGGAGTTGTAGAAAATTTCAAAGTACACGCCATGTACATTATGAGTACACACCGTGTACTCTTCTCTAGCTCGAAGCCGTGTGTTGGTCGTGCCTGGGCCACACACACGGTGTGTAGGGGTGACGTGGAGGCTGATTTTGGTAGAGTATGGAAAAAACATAGTACACGCCATGTACTCTAAAAGTACATGCCGTGTACTTTTCTTTTTTTCACTAAATGCACTGGGGTCGCACCTGACGGATAAAACACACCCCTTCGCCAGGTTTTTCATCCGAGAGTGACCCGTATGGCCGAATCTTCCCCGAGCCCCCACCACTCTGCCTGTTCTCCGATTCGAGCACGGTCGATTGCGTTGGAAGCACAGCGGTGAGTTCTCCCTTCTACTTGATCCTTGTTTTCCAATTATTCCTCCTTATCAATTTATCTAAGGTTGAAGGTTTTGTGTGTTTTCTTAGATCTATGATGTTATAGAGAGAATCATTCGTCGTGGATCAAGTATATCGATCCCCTAGAATCAAGGTAGGTGGTTTGTGCCTTTCTGTAGAAAGTCGATGAGTATTTTGTACAAATTCCACCAATACCCTTGAACGGGGTATTGCGTGTTTCTGTTTTCCCCTTTTGTTTGCCTTCTTTTCTTGATTTCTTGAGTACATTTATTCTCTTGTCTATATGGTAGTTTTTATTGTAGTCCAGATGTTTTCCATGCTCGTTTTGTTTGTTTATCATTTTTCCTGTTGCCATGTCTAGTTGTAGGATAGTAGAACTGTTGCATTGTTATGCTGTTGGGCCTTAGAATGATAGCCAGGTAACTTTGAGGTTTACTTGGACATTATATGTGCGCTAAGCATATTAGTTTCACACAGGACTATGAGAACCTTGTGTAGTAGACCATAGAGAGAATAGACGTAAGGGCTTCTCCAAAGTGTCTTTTAATATGATGTGAGACCAGAGGGGGAATTGACGATGATTTCTTCTTTAGAGAGTATGTATTTCCTTGACGTGGGCCAAAGGGGAAATGAGACGTTGAGTGCTTCCCCAAAGAGCCATTAGCACGATACGAGACTATAGGGGGAATTAACGGTGAGTGCTTCCTCAGAGAGTCTATTCTTAGCTGAACAAGAGGGGTGAGACTGTGTGTGTCTCCTAGAGGGTTACTAGTACATGTAGGTTGAACCATAGGGGTTTGGATGTGAGAGCTACCCAGAGGGTTACCTATTTGCTATGTGTTGTTGGTTGTTTACTTGTGTACTTTATATGCTATAATTGTGGATTGTAGTTGCTGTGTGATTTTATGTTTACTACTTTCCGCACTTTTACTTTCCTTGTATTCATTGACTGTTAGGCACAGATCTTTGGGTGATTGCCTACTGGGATTGTATCTCACACCCTTTTTGGGCCATTCTTTTGGGCCCAAGAAGACTATGTTGTTGCAGGTATAGATAAGGGAAAGCGCCCTTCTACTTCAGGTTCTTGATTGCACCGGAGTTTGAGAGCATGGGATCGCACCATGGATTTCGATGCTGAGGAGTTTACTTTGTTTTCTTCTGCACTTTTTTTTCAGTTGTACATCAGCATGTTGGTTTGTTAACTGCTTTCCATAGACATATGTACCATGTTTCATCATTATTATTTTATACTTTGCTTCTTCTGTTCAGTTTAGATGTTGTATGCTATTTATTGTTTTCTTTTATTGTAGCTGGTTGTTCTTCCACTGTGTACTTTACCGAATGAGGGAATAGTTTCCCCCACCAACTCACCAAGGCCTTCACTGCTAGTCGGAAGGCTCTGACATTTGGGGAGCCACGCTTGAGGTCATGTGGCGAACTGGGTACGGTGCACCAGTGGAGGGGCTCTAGATTCGGGTCCTTACAACATGTGGCGATCTTGTGTCTTGGATTTTGGAGGCTCATAGATGAGGCACTACACCTTGGTGGACATAAATTACGACAATATTTTTCACGCCACCATCAGTACAGTGCCTTTTAAAACCCTGTATGTCTGACCTATCCACTCTCCATTATGCTGGACTGGGGTCAGAGAGTCATTAATTCTCGGACCAGAACTAGTTCAGAATACAAAAAAGACGGTTCAAGTGATTCCTAAGAAGATAAAGATAGTGAAATATCATCAGATATCATATGTCGATCAATGGATGAGATCCTTAGAGTTTTATGTTGGGGATCACGTGTTTTAGAAGGTGACTCCCTATCATGGGCAGTGATGGTTTGCTCATGCGAGTAATATTTCTCCTCAGTTTGCTGGGCATTTCAAGGTGTTATCTCATGTTGGAGTTGTGGTGTATCGAGTAGAACTTCCCCTGTAGATAATCTGAATACATGATGTTTTCTATTTATCACAACTCTGTCATTATCATCATGATGACTCGCACATCATCGATCAGGGAGAGATCATTGATGATGATGATGATGTGACCTTTGAGGTGCAACTTGTGGAGATCCAAGACCGCAAGGAGAAGGTGTTGTGAGGAATTATATCCCCTTGGTTCATGTATTATGGCAACATGATGGCGTCGAGGGGAGTACCTAGGAATGTGAGTCACAGATTCGTGCTGAATACCAAGAGTTCTTTGATGTTGAACTCTTTTCATGTAATGATGTTCGCATTTTTTATGTAGATCATTCGTGTTTATGAGATAGATTTCATAGGTTTCTTATTGTGGCTTTCTCTCTTTTGAGAGGTATTTCAATTGGTGGTTGTTCAACATTTGTTTTCTCACTATTAGGTTGGTTTTTAATTATAAATGATGGGAATGTTTTGAGAGGTATTTAATGAAATGACACGGACCTCTTTGGTCCATTACATTGTAAAAATATGGTGTTTGAGGTCTTCTGAGAGGTCAAGGTGACTTATCCACAACACTTTTCCAAATTTCCAATTCATTGAATAGTGCTATTGTAACCTTCTATGAACATTGCAATGGTAGCCTTATATGAACAGTTTCATCGATAGCCATAGGTGAACGGTGCAATGGTAGCCTTATGTGAATAGTGTCATTGGTAGGCATATGTGAACAGTGCAATGGTAACCTTAGGTGAACGGTGTCAATGGATGGCTTATGTGAATAGTGAAATGGTAACCTTATATGAGTAGTGTTTCCAGAACGGTGAGGTTCAAAAATAGCATCTATTTCCTTTGCTAAATTTGGAGTTCATGAAGTGTGTTTCCCAAATAGTGAGGTCCAATGGTAGCCTATAATTCTATTTCCAAATTATGAGTTCAGAAATAGTGTTTCCAGAACGATGATGTCCAACGATAGCCTCTATTTCCATTGCCAAATTTTTAGTTCATGAACAGTGTTTCCAAAATTGTGAGGTCCAATCGTAGCCTATATTTCCTTTTCAAAATTTTGAGTTCATGAACTATATTTCCAGAATGGTGTAGTCCAATGGTGGCCTCTATTTCCTTTTCCAAATTTTGAGTTCATGAACGGTGTTTCCATAACGGTGAGGTCCAACGGGAGCCTCTATTTCCTTTTCCAAATTTGGAGTTCATGAATAGTGTTTCCAGAATGGTGAGGTCCAACGGTATCCTCTTTTTCCATTACCATATTTTTGAGTTCGTGAACAATTTTTTAGCTTCCTACAGTTTCTCCCATTTGACATTTCCTTTGATGTAAAATTCATTTAAAGCCTCATTTTAAGGACTCTAAGGTCGATTCAAAGGCCATAACTCCCATATTAATTTTTCTAAGGCTTGGGATTTTTTTACTTGGTCGAACCACATGGTTTAATGAGATCATCTTTTAATATAAAATCCAACATATCATAAACCACTGCTTTATTAAATATTATAAAGGGAAAAGATATCATCATCCCATGTTCTTCCTTCTTGTTCTCAAGCGTGAGATGCTCAATCCTTACATTCCTTCCCAGAAGATTTGTGTGATCAAACATTCCTACTTGGATTGGTTACCCTCCGTTTTTTATGCAACCAACCAGTATCGATCAATATTCGATATAAAGTATGATCTATCGCCATTATTTTCGGTTCATCTCTTTCAATTTCTCCTTTCCCTTTTATGGAATGCTATATCTATGTTGCAAATGGGATTTTATTGAGGGTTGACTAGTGTGGTGGTATCTCTTCCTCCTTGGGTGGATCCAGTTATCACGGGGGGAGGATATCATAACCCGTTATGTGGCTCATTCTCGTATAAAGAACAGTAAGAATAGTTGGAGGTTGGGGATTTGTTGCTTCTCTTTTATTTTACATGCAACTATAGAGTTTTCATGTTTTATCCCAATGGATCACCATGAAATTGAAAAAATAAAAATATTGAACAATATAAATAAATTTATATCAATCGTATGTTATTGCATATTTTTTCCTAGATAGTGTGATATCTATGGTTTATTTGATTAGATTTTTGTTCTTTGATAGAAATTGGTAATGAAAGTAAATCGGGATTGTCATTGATAATTGTTTGGTTAATGATAAAGAGGTATGTGAATGAATCTGATTCTTGCTGTTGTAATTTTATGCTAAACAAATTGATCCGGTAAGCATGTTTAATCATTTTTTTATAGCTTACATTTTAATTTTCCCATAGTTTGAACCTCTGGATAATAAATCAGTTAATATAAGATGGATGGAAGAAACTAGTTTTTTGATAAATGATAATTCTTTGTAGGGTTTTGAGTTACCCTATTTCTTATTTAGGGGCCAAGATCCCAATTGATTTGATGTGTGTTTTCCTACTGCTTGTGTTGTGATGTGAGCCGGTATGGCTGTTGTGATATGTGGGGGAATGGCGGCCTATTGTTTATGGAAGTAGTTGACACCTAGAGTGGCAAGAATCATCGGTTTATGCATGTGGGTGTCAGGGAGGACATCAGGGATGATGAAACAGGTTGGATGTGAATATTTGGATGATGCTGATTGTTTTTGGTTGTTTATCTTCATTACATTACCCACTACTCAAGGAAGTTTGTTTTCTTACCCTCTATCCAATGGGACGAAGATATGTGGGGTATGACACGTTCTTTCTATGTTTATATTCTTGGGGGAGGATGGGTCTATTCTCTGGTTATAGGAGGAAAATACCTGACGGTTAGTTCATCTACTCACCGAGTTGAGCCCCCTATGTGTTTAGTAGATTAGAATGTTTTTCTAGAATACCTGGGAATATTGGAATGTAATATTGTTGTTAATAAATGATTTAAAAAATGATGTTAACCCAAGGGATTAGAGCTTGCTAGGATGCAATGATGAGGCTAAAATTTTAAAGGGACAGTTGACTTTGTGTGTGATTTAAATGAACTATATTGTGGAATTGTTAATGGTAAATTAATTTTTAAGGAATTAATTAATGTAACGTGAAACTAATAAAAAGGGAATGAAGTAATGTAATAAATCTCTTTAATCGGTTGTGTGCTTATAGGATACCCAATCTTAGATGTGGAAGCTAGGAGTCTAAGAGACGTTGTCTACAGTTGATTCTAAGTCTAGGTTATTCCCGTAGTGTGGTTCTGAGATATAGTATATTCTAAACGTTCTTTGTTTTTATATGCTACTACACCATGTCATTTAGTGAAACTGACACCCCGAGGATTCTGAGCCTTGGGGGTGGTGTTTTCCCCAAAATTTCAGTGGGAGGATGGATGGATGACTACCCCATTTGGCCCCACGCTCTGTTCTTCGTAGTTACTTGTGGTGGTAGGCACAACGGTTAGTTTTCCCCTTATATGTGTGTAGAGGGATGTAATGGATTGTAGTTATTCACACACATATATTCTCGATATAGTTCCCAATGGACTACTATAGGTGTAACGTTTATAGGATATGATGTCTTCAGGATCCTTACACGTTGTATGGGCTATAATAGCTTGTGGTTTAATACTCAATGTATGATAGATGTTATGCGAGCTATGGTGTCTCCCAGAAACTACCAGGTTACATTTATTATGTAGATGTAGTGGTTTTTTTGAATGAGGAGCATGTTTTGGTGCTTTTCCTAGGTTTCTGTAGGAACGCATTTTTGGAGAGAGATGCTTCGGACGTGCGATGTTGGGGAAATGCAGAAAACTAGTGGTGAAGTAGTTGTGGGTTAACCTTGATAATTTTAATATATTATTTACTATTTTATGTGATACTTGATGAGAGTATCCATGGTGAGTCTGGGAACATAATATACCTTTTAAGGTGACGAGTTAGTTTCACTTGTTGTTCACTGGGCTTTAGCATGCTTTCTTCATTTATTCATGAGAGGCTTCAGGGAGGATCCTACTTAGTATACTATTATACTCACGCTATGTATATATAAATTGTTTTTTTAGGTCACTTGTATTAGGTTGGATAAAATTCTAGTTTCAACTAGCATGGTTTTGCAGGAGCTGGTCGGGATTTGTGGTTGCTACTATTTTTACTTTCCTTTCGTACTTGATGTTTTCCCCTTTCAGTTGTAGTAGTTTTTCATGACATTAGATATGTGTACATGGGATTTATTTTAAACAATAGTCTAAGTTGCAGTTGGTTGGTGTCTGTCTTATCCTTCTCTTTCACATGTGTTCTCTTAGCGGGTAATTCCTTCCATCTGTGTGTTTATAATACCCTTGGTGCCACTCGCTAACTCGGGGCCTACTGGAGGTGTGACTCGGGTTCCATTATATCTTTTCTCACATTTCTGGTCAAGGAGGGATACACCATGTGAGGAGGGGGTTTTTAAAGAGTGGTATTAGTGGGGGTTAAGGGAAACGAAGGAGCTTGGTGTTAAGAACAAGTGAGGTTGCATGGGTTGGTAGGGAAACAATGTCAGGCATGTATAGCAAGTGATCTATATAGTGGAGACTGGCTGAGACATAGGCATTTAGGCCCCCCCCTATGATCTGATGTGCGGACCATTAAGTTTAAAATGGCTAATAAACAAGGTGATACAAGATTTAGGGTAGAGGCCTTGGAAAGGATCACACATCATTCTTCTTTTTGCATGTGTTTGAATTGGTACACCTTGGGATTGGTTAACAAAATTAATAAAAGAAAAAAATAATTAATTAATGCCGATTATTCCACATTCCAAGTTTAAGACATCTATGAATTTGTGATTTTGCAGGTATGGCTCTAGTTCTACATCCTCATCAGGATCGCATAGAATTTGTCCAATAGGTTATGGCAGTAGATCTCTGCCAGGCAGAGTTTGATGACGATGACACTTCGAGGAGGACACTCTGAGAGTTTTAGTTCCATAGTCTGTTTAAGTATTCAGGCTCCACTTCAGATGCAGTCATAGAAGACTGATTGGAGGATGTCGAGATAGGCTTCAGTTCGATCAATGCTTATAAAGAGCACTAGTTGTCCTGGTTTTCGAAAATGCAGTGTGGAGTAGTGATGTAGTGGTGGTTTGTATTCCTCAAGGATCGTGAGGAGTCATTGATCTAATAGAAGGAGATTCAAGACATGTTTAAAGTCATGTTTCTTTCTTTAACTATGAAGGAATCCACTCTTAAAAAGATTCTTACACTACAACAAGGTAGATCCAATGTGTGTGATTTTGTAATCTATTTCAGGAACCTTTTATGATATGCTTTGGACCTGTAGCCAGATGAGTAGGCAAGGGGGAGGAATTTCGAGGAGGCTTTGCATATAGAGATCCAGCAACAGGTCACCCCATTTATGCTAAAGACATATATTGATGTGCTGGTAAGGGTAGAGGTTGTCGAGATGAAATTGGCTAGAACTAGATCACCATGAGAGGGTAGTCTTCCTGACTCCTCATGAAGCTGAGCTACGGTCTGGGATTCCTAGTTTTCAGGGAATAAGAGTTTTTGTTTGGCCAGGGGTAGGTCTTAGCACTAAACATCTTATTTCATTAATGGTAGTGGCTCTCATTCCTATGCCCAGTGACCGTCCACATTTTTTCATGTGGTGGTTGAGGTCATCAGTTGCGAGATTTCCCAACCTCTCAGAGAAGTCATCATGCACCAGGAGATCCAGACATCATTCAATGTACCATTTGTTTTTTTTTACATTGGTGTATGAATTGTTTCATTCTTGATTGACACACTCCTTCACATCACCTACAATTTTCCATGTGTTGGGACTTAAGGTAGAGAGGCTTCCAGTTCCCTTGGCATTGACTATGCCAATTGGAAGTCAAGATGACTTGTCTGCAGAATGTAGAGACTGTGAGCTAGTGTTTGGGCATCACCACTCTCTGGGAGATTTCCAATGTTTATGAAAAAAACCATATGATGTCATACATGGAATAAATTGGTAGTATTAGTTGTAGGAAATCATGGATTGACTCTGAAGGAAGGTTGTGTTCTTCGATTCAGATAGAGAGAATGTGGTGTTTATTGGCTAGAGAGACCCTCATATGGGTCATAGGCGTGTTTTTTCTTTTTCGTACATGATGGATGAGATGATGCAGAGTTCATTAGAGGCTTAGAAGTTGGTGTTTCCTAGGTTCATATAAGAGTACCCTGATATCTTTTAAGAAGAGGGTGCAACATTATCCCTTCGACAAGAGATCGAGTTTCGGATCGAGCTATTACTAGGAGATTCATCTGTCTTTATGTCTCCATATAGGATGACCCCTTTTGAGTTATGAGAGATATGTATATATCTTGATGAAATATTAAATTGAGGTTTTGTTTAGCTGAGTGTGTCATCGTGTGGTGCACAAGTTTTTTTCGGAAAGAAGGTTGACAGGAGTTTGCGGTTCTGTGTCGATTATCATCACATAAACAATGTGACAGTGAAAAATCTCCATCATATTCCATTTCATGGGGAATGTTGTGTCTTAGTAGAGAGTAGTTGTGGATCCATTGAAGATAGAATAAGTCATGTCTTAGAATTTCCCCAAGACAGTTACAGAGGTGCAATGTTTTCTAGGTCTCGCAGGCTACTGTAGGAGGTTCGTAGCTGATTTCACTCAACTTGTGACTCCTTAAACAGCTTTGACCATGTAGGATCAGGCATTCATATTGGATGATTAGTGTTAGGTAGATTTCTAGTATCAAAAATATTAGTTAGTAAGTTGTCCAGTTCTTTGTCTTCTAGTAGAGGGAGTTCAGTTTGATGTTTTCCGCAATGCTTCGCATCTGGGGTAAGGTTGTGTTATGATGTAAAGGGATTAATTATTTATTATGGGTCTCGATAGTTGCATCCCAATGAACGTATCTATGCCACCCATGATCTTGAGTTGGCAGCCATGATGTTTCATGTAAATTTGTGGTTACATTACCTCATTGTCAAGTGCTTTGTTGTTTTCACTGATAATAAGAGTTTGAGGAATGTTTTTTCCCAGCATGACTTGAAATTATTACAGTTTCGGTGGATAGAGTTATTATAGGAATATGAATTCTAAATACTGTATACACTAGGAAAGGGGAATTTTATAGCTGATGCGCAGAGTCATATGTCACGTAGTGATGAAGTGTGTGAATTTGGTGATTCATTGAGAGTTATGGAAGAACTTCCAGCATTACATATTGATATGGGAGAAGTTGGGGTAAGAAGTTGTCTTTTCAAAATGATAGTGTAGTTAGTTCTAGTGCAGTATGTGTAAGAGTCCCAGTTGGGGGATCTGAAGGTGGATTTCTGTGAGACCGATTTGTTTGTGGAAAGGCCCATGATGTTTATTCTGAGGATGAACAACACCAAGTGTTGGATCACGAAAGGATATTTTCTCCTTTTTCCTTGCATGAGACGATTCTCATAGAGTAACATTGTTCTCATTTAGCAGTGCATCTTGGAATGAAAAATATTTACCAATTCTTAACGAATCCATTTTGGTGTCCAAGGATGAAGCTTGTAGTTTTGGAGTTTGTGTCTCAATGTTTGTCATGCCAGAAGGTGATGGCCTAACAGCATGTTTCGGGTTGTTAGCTCTAGAAATTTGATGATCATCAGTGGAAGTGGGATAACCTATAAATGGAATTTGTTACTAGTTTACCTTGATCCTAGGGAGGACATAACATAGTCTGGTTAGTAGTGGATCGTTTAACAAAATCATCCTACTTCTTATCAATCAAGGAGTCAAGGTCAGTGGTTGTTTTGTTGAGGAAGTATCTGGAGGAGGTGGTGAGACTTCTAGGAGTCCCAAGGATGATCATTTCTGATCAAGATCATCATTTCTCCTCCAGGGTGTGGAGAGGTCTATAGCATGATTTCAGTCCTCAGTTATGCCTTAACACTAACTTTCATCCCCAAACGGATTTTCAGATAGATCTAACCATCCAGACTTTTTATGACATGTTGTGATCTTGTGTCATGGATTTCCGGGCTCTTGGATGAGTCACTTAACACTGGTGGAGTTCTCTTACAACAATAGTTTTCACTCCACTGGTGGTATGGTGCCATTGGAATCCTTCTTTGGATGACTTTACCATTCACTATTGTGCTGGACTAGGGTTGGAGAGTCATCAATTATCAGACCTAAACTAGTGTAGAATACAAGAGATATGGTTCATGTGATTCATGAGAGGGTGAAGACAATGAAAGATCATCAGAAATCATATGCCGATCAATGGAGGAGACCCTTAGAGTTTAATGTTGGGGATCACGTGTTTCTGAAGGCGACTCACCATCATGGGCAGTGAAGGTTTGGTCGTGGGAGTAAACTTTCTACCCAGTTTGTTGGGCCTTTCAAGGTGTTATCTCATGTTGGAGTTGTGGCGTATCGAGTAGCACTTCCCCCACAAATGAGCCGGATAGATGATGGTTACTATATATCATAGCTCCATCATTACCTTCCTGATAACTAGCACATTATCGATCTAGGAGAGATTGATGTTGATGATGATGTGACATTCGAGGTGAATCCTGTGGAGATCCAAGACAGCAAAGAGAAGGTGTTGTGCAGGCATTCTATCCCATGGGTTGTGTCTGGGGGCGACAGGATGGTGTAGAAGAGATTACCTAGGAACGTGATTCACTGATGTGTGATCATTACCCTGAGTTGATTGATGTTTAACTCTTTTCATGTAACAATTTTCACTTTCTGGTTGTAGATCATTCGTGTTTATGAGATGCATTTCTTTCGTTTATTCTTGTGGATAGCTTTCTTTTGAGAGGTATCTCAATGGGTGGTTGTTCTATATTCTTTTCTATTTCCTTTTAGGTTGGTTTTAAATTCTCAAGGATGAGAATGTTTTGAGAGGTATATGATGTAATGTCCTGGTCCACTCTGGTCCATTCCTTTTTGAAAATCTGGTGTCTGAGGTGTTTCGAGATTTCAAGTACACTTATCCAAAACTCTTTTCCAAATTTTCCAGTTCTGTGAACAGCGAAACTGTATCCTTATGTGAATAATGCAATGGTAGCCTTATGTGAACAATGTCATTAGTAGCCTTAGGTGAAATGTGCAATGCTAGCCTTATGTGAACAGTTTCATCAGTAGGCATATGTGAACAGTGCAATGGTAACCATATGTGAACAATGTCATCGGTAGGCTTATGTTAATAGTGGAATGGTAACCTTATGTAAACAGTGTTTCCAAAACAGTGAGGTTCAATTGTAGCCTCTATTTCCTTTGCCAAATTTTGAGTTCATGAACAGTGTTTCCAGAATGGTGAGGACCAACAGTAGCCTCTATTTAAATTCCCAAATTTTAGGTTCATGAATAGTGTTGCCAGAATGGTGAGGTCCAACAGTTGACTCTATTTCCTTTTCAAAAATTTCAATTCATGAACATTGTTTCCATAATGGTGAGGTCTAATGGTAACCTCTATTTCCTTTTCCAAATTTGGAGTTCAGTAACTGTGTTTCCAGAATGCCGAGGTCCAACAGTAGCCTCTAAATCCTTTTCTATATTTTGAGTTCATGAACATTGTTTCCAGAACGGTAAGGTCAAATGGTAGCCTCTATATCATTTTCCAGATTTTGATTTCATGAATAGTGTTTCCAGAATGTTGAGGCCCAACCGTGGCCTCTTTTTTAATTACCAAATCTCAAGTTCAGGAATAGTGTTTTAGGCTTCCTATAGTTTCGCCCCATTGACATTTCCTTTGATGTAAAATGAATTTAAAACGTCATTTAATGGATTTTAAGGCTGATTCAAAGACCATAACTCCTATATTAATTTTTCCTAAGGCTTGGGATTATTTTACTTGGATAACCATGTGGATTATTGTGATCCTCTTTTAATGGAATATCCACCATATCATAAACCGCTGCTCCATTAAATCTTCTAATGGGATGAGATATCTTCCTCCCCAGTTCATCTTCCTTGTTCTTGGGTGTGAGATGCTCAAACCTTTCTTTCCTTCTCATAGGAGTTGTATGATCAAAAATTCCTCCTTCGATTCGTTCCCTTTTGTTTTGGAGGCAACCAAGCATTATCGATCATTCTTCGATATAAGGTTTGATCTATCACATTCTTTTGGGTTTATCTCCTTCTGTTTCTTTGTGACCTTTTATGAAATGCTATGTTTAGGTTCCTGATGGGATTTTCTTGGGTGTTGACTAGTGTGGTGGTGTCTCTGCCTCCACAGGTGGATCTAGTTGTCACTTGTGGAGGATATCATAACTCGTTATGTGGATTTTTCTCATATAAAGAACATTATAAATCATTTGAGGTAGGAAATTTGTTACTTCAATTTTACTTTACATGCAACTGAAGAGTTATCATGTTTTATCCCAATGGATAACCATGGAATTGACATAATAAATATTTTAACGGGATAAAAAATTGATATCGATCGTATGTTATTTCCTCTTGTTTTTCTAGATAGTGTGATTTTTATGCATTCTTTGTTTAGATTTTTGTTCTTGATGGAAATTGGTAAAGAACATAAATCTGAAATTTATTTGATCATTGTTTGTATAAAGATAAAGAGGTAGGTGAATGAATCTGATTCTTGTTGTCGTAATTTTATGCCAATCAAATTGATACAGTAAGCATGTTTAATCAATTTGTGATATCTTACTATTTAGTTTACCCATAGTTGGAACCAATGAATAATAAATCGGTTAATTCACGATGGATTAATGAAACTAGTTGATTGATAAATGATAATTCCTTGTAGGGTTCTGTGTTACCCAATTTCTTATTTAGGGGCCATGATCCCAACTAATTTGATGAATGTTTTCCTACTACTTGTGTTGTGATGTGAACCTGGATGACTGTTGTGATATGCGAGGGAATAGAGGCATATTGGTTATGGCAGCAGTTGATTCCTAGAGTGGCGAGATGCATCAGTTTATGCATGTGGGTGTCGGGGAGGACACCAAGAATGATGAAACTTGTTGGATGTGAATGTTTGGACGATTTCTAATTATTTTTGGTTATTTATCCTCATTACATTCCCCACCGGTCAGGGACACTAGATTGCTTACCCTCCTTCCAAAAGTGGCGAAGACATGCAGGGTAATCCACGTGCTTTCTATGTTTAGCTTCATGGGGGAGGATGGTTTTATGCTCTTGCTATATGTGGAAAGACTTGACGGGTAGTTCATCAACTCACCAAGCTGAGTTCCCATTTGTTTGGTAGCTTAGAATGTTTTTTCTAGAATGCATGGGCTCATTGGAATGTAATAATTTTGTTAATAAATTCATGAATAAATGATTTTAACCAAAGGGGTTGGAGCTTGTTGGGGCGCAATGTTGTGGTTAAAATTTTAAAGGGACCGTTTACTTTGGGTGATATTCTAATGAAATATAATGTGGAATTATTAATGTTAAATTAACATTTAAAGAATTAATTTTCATAATGTGAACTGATAAAAAAGGAATGATGTAATGTAATAAATCACATTAAATAGTTTTGTTCTTATAAGATACTCATTCATAGATGTTACAGCTGGGAGTCTGAGAGATGTTTGATATAGCTGAGTCTAGGACTATGTTAGGCCCATAGTGTGGTTGTGTGCTATAGTATATTTTGTACTTTTTGAGTTTCTATATACTACTTGATAATGGCAGTTAGGGAAACTGAAACCCAAAGGATTCTGAGCCCTTGGGGGTGTTTTCCCTGACATTTTGGTGAGAGGATGGATGGATGACTTCCCCCTCTGGCCCCACCCTATTCTCGTGGTAGTTACTTGTACTGGTAGGCACAAAGGTTATTTTTTCCCATATATGTGTGTAGAGGGTTGTAATATCTTGTGGGTATTCACACACATATATTCTGGAAATAGTTTCATATGGACCTCTATAGGTGTAACGTGTATTGGCTTTGATGGCTTGAGAATACTTACACGGTGTATGGGCTATAATGGATTGAGGTTAAATACCCAACGTATGATACACTTTATAAAATCTATAGTGGCTCCTAGAAACTATTATGTTAGTTTCATTATATGGATATGGTTGTTTTGTTAGATGAGGTGCTTGTTGTGGTGCTTCTCCCAGGTGTCTGAGGGCATGACTTTTTGGAGATAGATGAATAGGATGTGCAACGTTGGGGAAAAGTAGAAAACTAGTGGCAAAGTAGTAGCGGGGTAACAATAATATTCATTATTATATTATATACTCTTATATGTTATACTTGTTGAGAGTATCCATGGTGAGGCTGGGAACTAAGTATACCTATTTAGGTAAATAGTTTGTTTCACTTGTTTTTCACTATGCTCTATCATGCTTTCTTTACTTTTTCATGAGTGGCTTCGGGGAGGATGATACTTAGTATAATATTATACTCACCCTATGTATGCATAAATTGTTTTTTTGGTAACATGGAGTAGGTTGAAGACCATGCTAGTTTTTACTAACTTGGGGTTGCAGGAGTTATTTGGGCTTTTTGGTTGTTACTATTTTTACTTTCCTTTGGTACTTGTAGTTTTCCCCGCTAAGTTGTAGTAGTTTTTTATGAAATTAAAAATGTGTACGTGGGATTTCTTTTATACTATATTATGAGTTGTAGTTGGTTGGTGTATGTCTTATCTATCTCTTTCGCATGTGTTGTCTTATAGGGTAATGCCTCCCATTTGTGTTCTTTATATACCCTCAGTGCTAGTCGCCAACCCGAGACCTACTAGAGGAGGGACTTGGGGTTCATTATCTCCTTTCTCACATTACCGGCCCAGTAGGGGTGCACCTTGTGGGGTGGGGTCATGGAAGGGCTCATCGAGCCTTAGGATCATGTTCCGTCAAATATTCTAGTCTCAAAATAAACCCATAAAATCAAAAACAATTACATAGACACTCTGAGACATTACATTCTCCCCACGTTTGGTCTTTATGTCCCCGAAAGTGAAATGAAAACTAATCAAATAGACAGGGGTACTGAGCACAAATCTGAGCCTACCACTCCTGTGTTCTCTTCTAGAGATTCTTGTGCTACCACTAAACACACACCAGAGTAATCAAATACCCATGTAGGACTTGTTGCAGTTGATGATGTATCAATACCAGGAACTCCCCAAATGTCTCCCCATCATCAATGTCCTACTGGCCTCTGATGATGTTGTGTGATGGATAAATCATGTACCTCCTTAGCTACGACACATGGAAAACATCATGAACTTGGTGCATATGTGGGGGAATATTTAGGCAGAATTCCACCTCGCCAACTCTACTCAGTATCTCAAATAGACTAATGAATATCATATATAACTTTCCACCCTAGCCAAATCTCTCTAATCCTCATCTTGGTGAGAGACAAAAGAATACATTATCGCCATCCTCAAACTCCAAGGGTCTCCGTCTCCTATCGGCATTAGAGTTCTTCTACTCTGTGTAGTCCTCTTTTACTTATGGATGATCTGCACCTTCTTTGGGGTAGCCTGTACCATCTCCAGACCAAGGAGTGCAAAATCCCCTGGATATGTTCAACAAAGGTGTTATTTGAATGGCCTCACATATAAGTCCCAAAATGGTTCAATTCCAATGTTATAGTGAATATTTTTGTTTTATGCAAACTCACCTATAGAAGGTGGTCCTCCAAACTGTGGCCAAAATCTAGGATGCAAGCATGTATCATGTCAACCATGGTCTGTATTTTCTACTCCGTCTGACCATCCATATAGGGATGAAAATCCGCACTCAAGCGAAACTACATCCCAAATGACTTATGTAATCCCCTCAATAGCTAGGATATAAATCAATCTTCACAATATGAGACAATAATTGAAGTTACCCCATGAAGCTATACTATCTCCAAGACATTGAGGCATCCAATTCCCTCTATCACTCCATGCTCTCAGATGGGTAGAAAGTGAGGCAACATGGTGAGTCGGTCAATGATCCCCTAGATAGAGTCAGAAACCCTAGATGTACGTGGTATCTACATAAAAATTCCATCGAGATAACATCACATTTACAACTAGTACCTTGAGGGGCAGGTCTAAACTTTTTGGAACCTGATGTTGGACCTATACTTGATGACGAGTGAGGCATCATGAGACAAACCTTGATAGTGCTTTATTAACCCTTGGACACCAGTACTAATGTTTTAGGTCATGGTATATCTTCACCACTATAGGATGTACCGAAAATGGTATTTATGGAAATCTCTCAACACCTCCTCCCATAACATCATGGGAACTACGGTGCACCCTCTAAAACGGATGACATCCTCCCCAACTATTGAAAATCCATCAGTAGCCCGTCTTGAGGATAATTGAGAATGTTGGGCCATATACTCAACATCCACTAATTTTCCTCCCTTTCTCACAGTATGATTGGGGGAGTAGCAGTCATCGACTGAAGGTTAGTTGCTCCATCATCATCCATGAAGGATATCTACATCGTGGAAAACTGATCCATCACCTCACTCGGTAGCTGTAAACTAGTCCTTCTACATAGTTCATCTGACACCACATTCCCGTTTATAAGAGTATAGTCTATCTAAATATCATAGCCCTGGAAGAATCTAGACATCACTACTATTTCAGGTTCAGGTCCTTCTAGAAGAAGATATACCTAAGACTCTTATGGTCAGAGTAAATCGTAAATTGTTTACCCATCAAGTAGTGATGCCACATATGCATGGAAAAGACCACTACTACTAACTTCAGGTCATGGGTCGTGTAGTTTTGGTGATGTTATCTCAACTTTCGTGAGTTGTATATGATCAGTTCTCGGTCCTTCATTAGAGCCCAACCCATTCCGGTACCTGATGAATTAGATTATACTACATACCCAACTCCCTCCTCTAGTTGTTTCATGATGGGGGAACTATTCAATGTCTACCTCAACTCCTTGAAATAGTACAATCATTTCTCTGTGCACACGATGGGGTTTCCCATCCCTGTCTAAGCCAATATGGGTTATAATACTCTAGAGAATTCGAGCATGAACCTCCTATAGTAACCAGCCAACCCGAAGAATATTTTCACCTCATTCACGCTCCTAGGTGGCTCCCAAAGAAAAACCACATCTATCTTCTCCAGATCCAATGTAACTCTAGCATTTGAGATTACAAGTTCCAGAAAGTGGTCATCCCGAATCCAAAACTGACTCTTCGAGAGAAATCTATAAATATGGTGCTATCTGAGTTTATCAAGTACTATCTTCTAGTGTGTAGGGTGATCATCCTCTAAAACTGACTACATAAAGATGTAATCACGGAATACCACAACTAAATTGGTCAAATTATGGCTAGAAGATCATGTTCAAGAGTTCCATGAATAGTACTGGGGAATTGGTCATGTTGAAATGAATCACCAAGAACTAATATTGGTCATAACAGTACCTAATGGCTGTCTTTGGTACATCCCCATCCTATAGCTGAAGCTGGGGATAACGTGATCTAAGGTTTATCTTTGAGAACCATGTCGCCCCCTTAATCTGGTCAAATAGTTCATCGATCCTCATATGTGGATACTTCTTCTCCACGGTCCCCTGGTTGAGGTTCCTGAAGTCCACAAACAACCTCAAACTCTTGTCTGACTTTTTATAAAAAGCCTCGGGGCTACCCATGGTGAAATCTTGGGCCTTATGAACCCATTCTCCTGCAGGTCTTCCAACTATACCCTCATCTCGTGAATCTCATTGGGATCCATCCAATATGCTGGTGTTGATATCAGTGTCGTCCTATGGTATAGTTCAATGAAAATTTCTACCTCCCTATGAGAAGGTAGTCCAAGAACGTGCTCAGTAAAAACACCCTTGTACTCTTCCACCACTACAAGAAAATATGGAATCTTATTATCCAATGAACTGGGGGTGAGGATAGAAAACTATTGAGTGATCAGTTCCACCCTCCTATGAGAAAGTTTGTCATGCATTGCAATGGATTCCATCTAATTAGGGAAGGAAAACCTGGTCCCATCTCTATGCACACACCACACTATACACCTAAAATAGTCAAGCTGGGCATGTACTATGGATAACCAGTCCATACCCAATATGACATCGTAAGGTGAAGACGGTGCTACAAGGAGATCCCAAATATAGATAACACCTCCTTGTGTAATCTCACATTTCCAAGACCAGTTTGGAATTATTGAATCCCCTCCCGTAGGAATCTATAGCCATAAGTATTGAGCCAATGACTCCACCAGAATCTTCGTGCTCCGAATGAGAGTTGTGGAAAGGAAGTAGTGACTAGAACCTGTATCTATAAGAACTGTAGCTAGGGTAGTGAAGACAAAGATCATACATTTGATCATATATGGAATTCCATGCTCATAAGCCTCTGATGACTAAATTTGTGCTCTCCCCTTTCCTCTTGCTCCTTGAGTTCAGGGTGTCTGCCTGGGCGTGGTGGCGGTAACACCTAAAACTGTCACCCACAACCTGTTGCTAAGCCTGCTCATGTTCCACGTTCGCCTCCTTGCGGAACTCCTCGCTTGAAACGCTGCCTCTGCCTCGAATGAACCTTGACTGTCTCCAGGTCATCTATATTATGAGTCATGCAGTCATGTTCTTGTGTCCCTACTCGCCACACGATAAGCAAATCCTGGTTCTCGGGTAACTCCCTCTTGTCTGGGAGGCCCACACTACCAACCATGAGTCCTGGGGCTATCCTTTAAATGACCTGGTCTGCTTGGGCCCTCACGTTTGATGTCTGTGTCTTGACGAAGACTCTGTTTCCTTGGTTCTACTAGTATCTTTAGTTGTGGGTATCTACTCCTCCCAGAATTTCTCTAACAGAAGGGCTCGCTCCAGCACCACATCCTGTGTAGGGGTGTTGAATGAAAAATACAATGCCCTAATCTCCCACATAAGTCCCGACTCAAATTATTGGGACTTGAATAAAGGTTCTAAAAACATATCTTTTGAGTAGTGAGAAAGCTTGGTGAAACTCATTCAGTACTCATCCAACATCTGTCTTTTCTGCGGTAGGTGAAGAAGTTCCAGAATGCACATAGGGCTCAACGACATGGGGAAAAACTCTTCTAGGAAAATCCACTCAAAGTCTGCCCAGGTAAGGGTCACCTAATCATGCATATGGGAGTTTAAGCTTTAAAATATCCTTGTCAATCCCTGTAGAAGGCTCACTGGTAAGATCTCCATTTGGTGAGGTGGTGTCTTCACTTAGTGGAAGACCCTCGTCACTGCCTCCAGGTAGTCCTCAAAGACCTAAGGATCTATCTCTCCCTTGAACATGGGAGGTATCTATCTCGAAAATTCATGTAAGGCACTGAGTCTAAACACATAAATTGTAGGAACATCCAGTATTAAATGCTGATTATCGAGTGGTGGTAGCAATAGTACACCACCCGAAGGGGCTATCACAAGAATTGGTCCTTCAATGCATGGTTCATTACTAGGTGGGATTTCCTTATGACCCCGTATAGGGATCCTGGATAGTAGTTATAGTGACCCTGCCTTTTCATAAATTACTATTACATCATTTTAAAGATAAAAAACATAATAGTATCACACATAGAGGATCCAAAGGTTTAGTGTCTTGGGAAAACTAGGACCATACATCAGAATTACAACATCAAGCATACACATTTATTTAATTTCGTCTTTTCTATAATTATATTGGAACTTGTCCTCTCCTTAGTACATGTAGCCACCTGAGGATATACATCAAAATGGGTGAGCTAGAAGCCCAGTAAGAGGATAGATAAGAACAATACAGCATGGGGTGAGGATAATCATAACATTGGAAAAAGATCATGAACATGAGAGGAGCATAAATAAAAGACTTGAAACGTGGCAATGCATAAAAATGAAACATCATGTCTTAGTGGTTAACTACCATAAATACTTTTGAACCAAGCTAGCATCTTGTTCACACATCATTTCACATTTACTCATGAGATTAATCACTTTAACCAATGCATTGCATCACTGTATAATTCCGGGCGCACCCGCCACATCATAACATTATCATTATCATGCTTACCATAAGGAACATACATCAAAAGTGAACATAACAAACCCATGGTAAGGAATTGGATTCATCTCATAAGAATAAATTCACGAGCTTTAGGTTCCCAAAATAAAGAGGGAACAACATACTTGATACAAAAACCATCAACCATGAATGAGAGGGAAACACTGAGTTCTTAAAAGAAAAGTTATTTTGGAAAACATTTGTATTAACATGAAATTCATTAGAAAACATTTATATCCTCGAAAAGGATCGAAAATGATGAAAAAATGATCTTTAAGGAGTTACCATATCAAAAATGGAGTGAAATAGGTAGAACCCGGTGGATGAATGTTGGGTTCGAGAATTTCCCCTTACCTTGTATCTGAATGCTTCCTTCTCTTTAATGTCCTGTATAATGACATTATATTGATTAATTAGAAATCCAAAACCATTGTGTAAATTAATATGGTTCATTATGGTTCAATTAAGTGATTTATTATGCCTTTGTATGAGTTATAGAGTGTAAAAAAATTATTCAGGAATGTTTGTTTTGATGGTTTTATTGACTGATTCACTTGTATTCTTAAATTGAAGTTTGGGTAGAACATGGGTAAACATTCAGAACTGATATTACATGTTATTAATAATATTAAAATAGTTTTAATGATATTATTATGAATTATATTAGATCTCTTTGGATGAATCATTAGATAAGAATTAAATGATGATTGTTTGGGTTAATTTGGGCGGTTTTATGATCACAACGAACTTGTTTTAATTTATCACTTAGTAATATGGCCATAAGTTAGTTAAAGAACTATAAATAGGAGATAATAAATATAAGATATTCTGTTCCAACCATAAAAATTGTTTCATGACCAGATCTGAAGGTAGAAATGGAATAAGAAAGCATATCGTTCTTGAAGGTGATAAATTAACACCTCACGAAAAACCTTCTCTTTAATAAATTAAAAGAAAGAGGGAAAGGAGGTTGGATGATATAATATCTCATTATAATCATAAAATTCCATTAGATGTATAATCATGGAGTTTCAATACATTTTAGATGAAGATAGGTGGGGATAGATCAAGAAATGAACTTGAACTTGGAAGGAAATTAATGGAGAAGAGGGAGGGAAATTACTTCTTGAATCCTTCTATTGAGAACCTCCTTAAGGGCATAAGCATGGTCTTTTGATGAGACCATAAGTGCTTGGACGTGGGGTAGGGGCAAAGGAATGTGTTTGGGAAGAGTTTATAGAAGTCTTGGAGCTTGAGAGGTGTGATGAAATGAGGGTGTGAAGGGTGGATTTTATAGTGGTGGGGAGAGGGGTTTCCTTAATATAAAATTCATTAGTTTATTAATTTACCCTAATACAAGGAATAGTGAGTCTTGAATGACCAAGAAAAATAATTTTATCTTGTGATCCCGAACCAAGTGGGCTTACATCAGCAGGACGTCACACATGACTCAATTAATCCATTATTTAGCATTTATTGTAAATTATTTGATTCTACTATTCATCAAAAATTCAAGTGTTTCATAAAAACCTCAAAAATTCACCCCAAACATTTTTCTACATGTAGTATCAAAAAATGAGGACCATTTTTCAAAAATAATTTTCAATATATCATTAATTTAATATTTAATTAAAATCATAATATACTTAAAAAACAGTTTTAAAAATTAAAATTGATTTTAAAGTGCCTTAAAAAATTATGTAGGGTCTTATACAATTATCTAAAAACTATAAGACATTGATTTGATAATTAATGATCACATTTTAAGAAAATAAATTTTCTTTTAAATTAATTATTTATTTATAATTAATGATTTATGACTTACAAAATACCAAAACGTTTACTATGGTCGAATTGTCACATTCTGAGATGTCTAAATTTTATTTAATTATTCAAAGGTAATGTTAATATTATGTTTGATGATTTAAAATTCTTAAGTGTCATATTACTATTCATAAGGGTATGTTACTATTCTTAAGGGTATGTTACTATTCACCGAAAATTATTTTTGTTTCATTAGACTTCAAAAATCATCTTGAGCACAACCGTGTATGTCGAAATATTAAAATTCCAAACACAGAAGTGATAAAATGATGTTTAAAGGTCACTTATCACTTAGTAGTTCATTATGTTGTGTTTTCATTTTATTTTATGACATAAATATAAGAAGGGAATTTCCATTGAAAAACATTGGGTCGTTACATTATTCCCCCCTTATGAAATTTAGCCCCTGAAGTTTCACTTTACACAAAAAGGTGAGGGTACTTCTCCTTCATTGCCTCTTCTGGTTCCCAATTTTCTTCCTCAAACTTATGATTCCTCTACAATACATTGACAAGATGGGTTGCCTTATTGCGTAGAACCTTATCTCTCAGATCTAGAATCATTACTGGCTTCTCCGCATAGGAGAGATCATCTTCCAGCTGCACCACCTATGTGTTTAGTACATGTGAGGGGTCTGGTATGTACTCCCTCAGCAGTGAAACATGAAACACATCATGAACTTGATCCATATTCGGTGGAAGTGCAAGATGATAGGCCACAACTCCTATGAGGTCAAGGATCTCAAAGGGGAAAATATACCTTGGGCTGAACTTCCTTTTCTTCCTAAATCGCATGACTCTCTTCCATATAGATATTCGAAGGAAGAATTTATCTCCAACGTCAAACTCCAATTCCCTTCGACTGTTTTCAGCATAGCTCTTTTGCCATCCTTGAGCAGCTTTGATCTGTTTCTGGATGACTTGATCCTTCTCTGTCATCTCTTGAACAATATCAGGTCCATGTATCTTTCTTTCTCCAACTTCATCCCAACAGGTTGGATTTCTACATCGCTTTCCATAAAGAGATTCATACGGAGACATCTGGATACTCGAGTGGAAGCTATTGTTGTATGAGAACTCAACAAATGGGAGATGGTGATCCCATCCACCTTTGAATTCTAGAGAGCAGGCTCTTAGCATATCTTCAAGCGTCTAGATAGTTTCGTTCAGATTGGGCATTAGTTTGGGGGTGATAGGCCATTATGAAATTTAATTCAGTACTCAAAGCATATTTAAGGCTCCTCCCAAATTTAGATGTGAACCATGGATCATGGTCAGAGACAATTGAGAGTGGAACACCGTGTAGTCTCACCACTTCCTTCACATATATCTTTCTAAGTATTTCAAGAGAGTGGTCTTCACGAATAGCGATAAAATGGGCAGTCTTGGTTAGCCGGTCAACCACAACCCATATCACATTATTTCCCTTTGACATATTTGGGCGACCCATGAAAAAGTCCATAGTAACACTTTCCCATTTCCACATGGGTATAGTAAATGGCTACATCATACCTTTGGACTTTTGTCTCTCAACTTTAACATGATGACATACCAATCACCTTGATATATATTCTGCAATCTCCTTCTTCATGTTAACCCACCAAAAGTGTTCTTGGAGATCACAGTACATCTTGGTACACCAGGATGGAGAGAGAATGTTGATCTATGTGAATTTTACAATATAACCTTATTTATCCTGGGTAATGAAGTCACACAAAGCCGTGTTCCAAACTAAATCACACCATCATCGTCTATATGGAACTCATGCATCTTCCCTTCCTTTACTGCATTCACCCAATTTTGTATCTCCACATCATCCCTTTGTGCTTCCTTAATCTTCACTTGGATGGATGGTTGCACAATCATTTGGGAAAGGTAGGATTTATCCCCTGCCCTTATGATTTCCCAATATATTCTTTGCATATCCAGGAAGATAGGGTCTTTCTCAATCCACAACATGGATAGAGTAGCAGGTTATTTTCTGTTTAGAGCATCAGCTACCTTTTTCGCCTTTCCAGGATGATATTGAATAGAGAAATCATAATCCTTGATTATCTATAACCATCTCCTTTGACACATGTTCAGATCCTTTTGTGTGAATATATACTTTAGGCTCTTCTGGTCGGTGTATATGTCACACTTCTCACCATAAAGGTAGTGTGACCATATTTTCGAGGCAAAAATCACGGCTGCCATCTGTAGATCATGCTTCGGGTAGTTCAGCTCATGGATCTTCAACTATCGTGAGGCATAGGCTATCACAATGTCATTTTGCATGAGTACACAACCGAAGCCATTATTTGAAGCATTGCTGTATGTAACAAAACATTCTCCAATTTTTTGTAGTGTGGGTACAATTGCAGTGATCAGACTTATCTTTAGCTCCTTGAAGCTTCCCTCACATTCTTCCGTCCATACATACATTACCCCTTTCCATGTTAACTTAGTTAGTGGGCTTGACAATCTTGAGAAGTTTCTCACAAAACGTCGGTAGTACCCATCTAATCCAAGAAAACTACGGAATTCTGTGACACTAGAGTTCTTGGGACATTCGTCTATCGCCTTTGTCTTTGAAGGATCCATAGAAATTCCTTAACTTGTGATCACATGCCCAAGAACATGACTTTCATCATAAAAAAGTCACACCTTTTGAACTTGGTGTATAACTTCTCCATTCTCAATGTCGCCATCACAAGTCTTAGATGTTCTTCATGTTCCTCCATGCTCTTGGAGTAGATGAGAATATCATTAATCAACACTACCAAAAATTTGTTGAGGTAATGTCTAAAGACTCTATTCATCAAATCCATGAAGATTGCAGGGGGGATTAGTAAGTCCAAAGGGAAACACCAAAAACTCATAGTTCCCATAGCTTGTTCGGAAGGCAGTCTTCTGAATATCTTCCTTCTTCACCTTTACCTGATGATATCTAGAACGAAGATCCACCATTGAGAAGTATTGAAAACCTCTTAACTGATCGATGAAGTCATCAATACTTGGGAGAGGATACTTGTTCTTTATGGTGATCTTGTTTAGTTTCTGATAATCGATACATAGCCGCATTGTTCCATCCTTCATCATCACACAGAGCACTAGTTCACCCCAAGGTGATGCACTAGGGCATATGAACCCTTTGTCCAGATGCTCTTGCAGCTGCTTCTTTAACTCCTCTAGTTCGATAAGAGCCATCCTATAGGGACACTTCAAGATAGTAGTAGCTCTAGGTATGATTACAATTGAGAACTCTACCTCACGATCCGGGGGAATTCCGGGTAACTCTTCGGGAAATACATCGTCGTATTCCCTCATTATGGGCATTTTCTCAAGATTGGAACTTTACTTCATCTCAACCATTTGGTCCAGGTATGCTTCTTCTTAGGGAATCAACACCCACACCATTGAAGGATTTTTCAAAGGAGATTCACAATCTTCCTTGCATTTGTAGAGGAGCATGGGATAGTACAGAATATGAAAAATTATTTCCTTTTCCCAACAGTTGATATCTGCTCTATATAACGAGATCCAATCCATTCCCGCAATAACATCAAATTCCACCAAGGGAATTATTACGAGATTTTCTGGAAGAATCTTCCCACATACGCCAACAGGAGAAGAATCAAACACTTGGGTTTCAATGATTGTAGCACTCAGTGTTTTTACAGATATCTCTACTTCAAGGATTTGAGGCTTGGATTCTATAGTTCTATAAAACTTTCAAGATATAATGTAATTCCTAGAATGAGAATCATATAAGACTTTTTCCATTTTTAAGTGAAAAGGAAGTGTACCTTGTATGACATCATTATCATGCTCCACCTTTGCAGTAGTGATGGCATAAGCCTTCTCTTGTTCCTTTGGCTTCTGTGGCTGATGACACTTATTACCCTTGAGAACTCGAGGTTTAGTGCACTGGTTTTCATAGTGCCGTAGCTCCCTGCAGTTGTAGCATTGAACCATGGGTTGTTCTCTCCATTTATCGGCTACATTATCCTTCCTTTTCATGTCTTTTTTACACTATTGATCATGATGTCCTTCTTTCCCACACATGAAGAATTTTCCCATCCCTTTATGCCAGTTCCCATGGTGCAACTTCCCACATTTTTGGCATGTGGGTCATTCAGTTTTCTTCCAACTTTTGTCATTAGATACTCCAGCTTGAAACTCCATCTTTCGTTTCTTATCCCCATAGTCATGGGACTATTCTCCAAACTCCTTCTCCACTTTGAGAGAACACCAAAAAAATTCTTCATAACTCCCAAAGTCTCGAATTGCAAGAGCCTTTCAAAGGATTGGTTTTAATCCACTAAAGAATCTATCAATTGTGCTATCATTGTTGATAACAAAACCTGAAGCATACCTTGCAAGATTTGTGAAATTTTCTTCATAGGTTATGACAGATTCTCTTTTTTTGCTTGATCTCTATGAATTATATCTCCATCTTCGTTCGAAGTGTTCTTGGTAAATACTTGTTAAGAAACAATATCTTAAAGTCTTCACATTCTATCTCTTCAATTTCGTCCCTTGGCTTGGTGTTCTTAATCAAATCCCACCATTGATCGGCTTCTCCATCTAGATGATAAAAAGCCATAGTCACCTTCTACATCTCAAAACAGTGAATAATATAAAAGATATTCTCCATGGAGTTGACCCACTTTTCCAAAACTAGTGGATCATGAGATCCACAAAATGTCGGTGGTTGTTGCCGCATAAAACATTCGATAGCCAGTTTCTCCCTCTTTGGGGAAGGATGAAATTCCCCATTATTATGGTTATTTTTCATAACCTGAGATAATTAGGAATACATGGCCATGAATTTTTGAACTCCACCTCCCAAATCATTGGGGATGTCGTTCGTGCAATCGTTTCATTAGCCCCCACACGAGTTGTTGGCCTGATTTCTCCTGGTTCCCACCATTTTCTAAAATAGAAAAGGTTAGAACAAAACATAGGTAAACAATTCATTAATAACTTATTCATTTAAAAAATTTATTCCAAAAAATTACATATGGTATCCCTATGTAAATATTCTTGTGTACATTTTTATACTTAGTCTCTAGTTAGAGGTTTTCTCTAGGGTTTATTAATCCTAATTCCCAAATTAACTAAACCTTGCCTCTGATACCAACTATAGTGACCCTGACTTTTCTTACACTACTATTACATAATTTTAAAGATAAAAAACATAATAGTATCACACATAGAGGATCCAAAGGTTTAGTGCCTTGGGAAAACTAGGACCATACATAATAATTACAACATCAAGCATAAACATTTATTTAATTTCTTCTTCTCTAGCATTATATTGGCACTTGTCATCTCCTTAGTACATGTATCGACCCGAGGATATACATCATAAGGGGTGAGTTAAAATCCCAGTAGAAGGATTGATAAGAACAATATAGCATGGGGTTAGAATAATCATAACATTGGAAAAATATCATGAACATGAGAGGAGCATAAATAAAATACTTGAAATGTGGCAATGCATAAAAATGAAACATCATGTCTTAGTGGTTAAATACCACACATACTTGTGAACAAAGCTATCATCTTGTTCAAACATCATTTCAAATTTACTTATGAGATTCATCACTTTAACCAATGCATTGGAGAACTGTATAATTTTTGGTGCACCCATCACTTTGAAACATTCATAATTGCGCTATATAATTCCAGGCGCACCCGTCACATCATAACATTATCATTATCATGCTTGAAACAAGGAACAAACATCAAAAGTGAACATAACTAACCCATGGTATGGAATTGGTTTCATCTCATAAGAATACATTCATGAGCTTTTGGTTCCCAAAAGAAAGTGGGAACAACATACTTGATACAAGAACCATCAACCATGAATGAGAGGTAAAATTTGAGTTCTTAAAAGAAGAGTTCTTTTGGAAAACCTTTTAATTGACATAAACATTATTAGAAACATTTTATATACCCGAAAAGAAAATACAATGATGAACAAATGATCTTTAAGGAGTGACCATATCAAAAGTGGAGTGAAAGTGGTAGAACCTGATGGATGAAAGTTGGGTTCGAGAGTTTCCCCTAACCTTGTATCTGAATGCTTCCTTCTCTTTAATGTCCTGTATAATGACATTATATTGATTAATTAGAAATAAAGAACCTTTGTGTAAGTTAATATGGTTCATTATTTTTTAATTAAGTGATTTAATTTTCCTTTGGATGATTTATCTAGTTTAAAAAAATTATTCAGGAATGTTTGTTTTTATGGTTTTCTTGAGTGATTCACTTGTATTCTTAAATTGATGTTTTGGTAGAACATGGGTAAACATCCAGAACGAATATTACATATTATTAATCATATAAAAGGAGTTTTAATGATATTATAATGAATTATTTTAGATCTGTGTGGATGAATCATTAGATAAGAATTAAATCATGATTGTTTGCCTTAATTTGGGGTGTTTTTCGATCACAACGAACTTGTCTAAATTTATCACATAGTAATATGGACATAAGTGAGTTCCAGAACTATAAATAGGAGATAATAAATATAAAATATTCAGTTCCAACCATAAAAATTGTTTCATTACCAGATTTGAAGGTAGAAATGGATGAAGAAAGCATGTTATTCTTGAAGGTGATAAATTAACACCTCACAAACAACCTTCTCTTTTATAAAATAAAAGGAAGAGGGAAAGAGGGATGGATGATATAAAATCCCATTAGAATCATAAAATTATATTATATTTATAATAATTTAGTTACAATACAATTTAGATGATGATTGGTGGGGATAGATCATGAAATGAACTTGAACATGAAAGGAAATTAATGGAGAAGAGGGAGATAAATTACCTCTTGAATCCTTCTCTTGAGAACATCCATAAGGGACTATGATTAGTCTTCTGATGAGACCAAAAGCACTTAGACGTGGGGGAGGGGCTAGAGAAGGTATTTTTGTTGATTTTAGATAAGTCTTGGAGCTTTAGAGGTTTGAAGAAATGAGTGTGTGAAGGGTGGCTTTTATCGTGGTGGGGAGAGGGGTTCCCTTAATATAAAATTTCATTGTTTATTAATTTCCCCAAAGAAATGGAATAGTGAGTCTTGATTGACCAGTAATAGTAATTTTATCATGTGATCCCAAAACAAGTGGGCTTACATCAGCAGGATATCACACATTACTCAATTAATCCATTATTTAGAATTTATTGTGAATTATCTGATTCTACTATTCATAAGAATTTCAAGTATTTCAGAAAAATATAAAAAATTTACCCCAACCATTTTTCGACGTGTACAATCCAAAAATGGAGTCTATTTTTAAAAAATAATTTTCTAAATATGATTAATTTAATATTTAATTAAAATCATAATGTACTTAAAAACAGTTTTTAAAATTAAAACTGATTTTATAGTGCCGTCAAAAATTATGCAGGGTCTTATAAAATTATCTAAAAACTATAAGACATTGACTTGATAATTAATAAACACATTTTAAAGAAATAAATTTTCTTTTAAATTAATTAATTATTTATAATTAATTATTTATGACTTACAAAATACCAAAATGTTTACTATGGTCGAATTGTCACATTCTAAGATGTATAAATTTTATTTAATTATTAATATGTAATGTTACTCTTATGTTGGATGATTTACTATTCATAAGTTTCATATTACTATTCATAAGGGTATTTCACTATTCCTAAGGTTACATTACTATTCACCAAAAATTATTTTTGTTTCATTAGACTTAAAAAATCATCTTGAGCACAACCGTGTATGTCAGATTTTTAAAATTCCAAACACATAAGTGATAAAATGATGTTTAATGGTCACTTATCAATTAGTAGTTCATTATATTGTGTTTTCATGTTATTTTATGACATAAATATAAGAAGGCAATTTCTATTGAAAAATATTGGGTCGTTACAGTCATCTATATGGAGGCATCCTGAGATTGGTCATGATGTACCACTTTTTGAAGGTTATACCTGGTTAGATAACTTTTATTAAAAATAACACAGTGAGACACATATAGAACATGTGATTTCATGTATAGTGCCAAAATGCAGAATTCAAGGTCTATGTGTAGGAATATGTTAGCCACCATGCCAACACTGGACTCCCTGAATCAAGAAGTCGGACTCGAAACACAACTCTGTTTCCCCAAAACAAAACACAGACAGATGGTCTTTGTGGTTGGACCGAACGAAATTTGATACCACTTTTTCATGACCTGTCCCCTGGGGCCTGTTCCATGACTATCCTAAGCCCACCTATTGAAGGCCAGGGGTTGGAGAATAGTGTAGAATGTGTCAAAATACAAGTGGGAGTCATTTTATTGTGTAACTATATGCACACACATTCCCATCCAAGTCCCACACATTGATATGGACAACAAGTATCATAAAAACAGATCCGATTATAAGTAAAACTAATAAAAGTGTGCCAAAATACAAACCAAACAAAATAACTAAAAATAGAAAAGTAAAAAAATAAAACTATGATGGTCATCCACAGAAAGACCCACCTAATCATAAGAATTTTGTATCTGCTCGAAGAGGAAGTTGAATTTCATGTCTACCCAATCCTATTTGACGTCTTCGGGTCCTAGGCCACCATGTCCACCGTTGTAGCATCCATCGGCCCCATCTCCCTGATCACCTCTGGGTCCCCATCCACCAAAGTCTATGCCAAAATGCTGATCTCCTATATGGGACACAACATGAGTGGTCGGATCAGATTCATGGGTGAGTAACCTGATAATCAGTAGGGACCCTAAAAGGAAAAGTAAATACCACACAACTATCCTCAATGTAATGTATGAAGAACATGACAACTCACAAAAGGTATACATTTTAGGTAGTGGTAGAAGAATCATCGGTCACATCATCAAACACCTCGACAGCTGGAGAACTTCTACTCTATCAAGTGCAGTGGGACTATCAATTCACTCAAATGTTCTTTCCACTAACCTTGTACTTCTTAGGTACACCTCCTCATTGCGTACCCCAAACCTTCAAAGTCACACAGAATTTATTCCCACTAATTCTTACTAACTGAGTTACTTCTCTCCATTGTGTACCCAAGGCCTGAAAAGTCACATAGAAGTGCATCTCACTATGGGACAACATGGTCATACTGAATTTCTTCCCGCTGTGCCATAATTGAAAGTCAACAATCTTTAGGTCTCAGCCAACTGCATGCTTTAATACGTAGTGCACTAGGAGAACCTATCTTCAAGCCATAAGTTGCATCTCAACATCCATGAAATATTTTTAGGGCATTCTAAAAGCGTCTCCTCATCTAGAGTGTCTAAATGATGCAAATTTCTCACCAATCGACCGTGCAGTTTACAAGTATTTAGTGTTTTAGTAAGCAGGGGTCAGTTGCGTCTGGGCCTGACCCGACCTGGTTAGACTGACCTGATCAACCCAGACTGACTTTTACACATACACCTGTTTAATTTCATAGACTCAACCAGACATGGTTGGGTCTGGGTCAGTTCAGTCTAGCATGGCTATTGGGTTACGCCCAATGGGATTCGATGGACCTACCCGGGTTTGGCCGAGGGTCTAGCCCACAATGTCAGTCGGTGAATTGATCTCGTCCAGCACAGCCTGAAGGCTGTGGGTTTGGCCTTCCAGCACTGGTCTGGCCTGATATTCATAGGTACGTCCTATTGGTGTCGGTCCGGCCCTTTGGGACCTGGGTCCAGCTAGCTTGGTGCAAGACCCGACCAACCCGTTGGCTGGGGGTGAGGCCCACTTGGCTGGGGGTGCATCTCACCATCCTGAATACTAGCTATGTGGACGGCCAGTGGGGCACTCTTGGGACACGGAAGCTGATCATGTCTGGTCTTCCTGTATGCCTCGCTATCGCGCAGGGCTCGTCCAGCCGCGGTTGGGTGAGCACGGCTCGCCAGCCACCTGGTTAGCCCCAACGTTGTCCACCCATCAAGGCATTCCCACCTTGTACATCAACACCCAATTGCAGTGGCTAGCTGGCCGTGGCATCCCACCTTCATGGCATGCTGATGAGGACATCATAGTCCTCTGCATGTAGCCACTGCTGATGGCCACTAGAATTCAACTGGTGGTCTGTTTTCTGATCTTTCTGTGCCTATGGTCCTTCTGGGTCACCGCCATCCTTGCCTTGGTTTAGGATTCCTCCTTCCACCCCTTTGAGGATACATCCGCAATGAATACACAAGGCGAACATGCTCAAGTCTTGTTCATGTCAGCTCGCACCCATCGCGTTTGATTTTTAAAAACATAGGAGGTCCGGGGATTTCAGTTTAATCAACGAATGATAATATCAACACCGGTTAAAGAAAATCCCAATGAAGTTTACCCCCTATAAAACACATGATTTTTGGATCAACCTATTCATGGGTGGATCCAATTTATTTATTTCGACAATATGGATGAGGAAGAACATGCCAAAATTAAACCCCTACCTCTTTGAAATTCGATGCAATATCATTACATCCTCAATGTATCAAGATGTCGATGTTGTTCATCACTTCCAGCTCCGTTATTTGAGGTGAATCAAATATGTTTAACATTTTTCAGTATTTTTCGCTCTTCGTTGGAGAGGAATTTTGTTCAAGGTTTATCTGAGAATCCATGGAGTTTAATTCCTCATCTTACCAACGTGTTAACAAAAATAAAATAAAAATGTGTTGCATCATTTAATTCAAGCTGCGACATCGCATCGTTATGCTGTATCATTTATGAAATGGCAACATTGTTATGCATCCTTAAGCATCATTATGCTACACGTTAACGATCCATTAATGAGCCTCATCAATGCACCTTTTCATTTCACCGTAACGTCACCGTACGCCTCTCAACATATGAAAAAAGAAAATAAAATAACTTTTAATTGTTATTTTATTATTTTTCGAAATGTCTGGAAAATAAATTTTATGTTTGGCCCTTTCCAACCAAAGTTTAATCCTTCCTTGGAGAATCTCGACATATTCAATTCAATGGTTCCCTTAGATTTTCGATTTGGGGGATGTTTCAGAATTTATAAAAACCCTCTCACATTTTTACTGAACATACCTTAAAAAAGTTCAATATTCTCTTATAGGTTCACCAGACCACAGAATCATGTTCCACAAATGTCTATGGTCTTAAAATAATTCCATATGTTTTTAAAAAACTACATGGAGTTTTTGATACATTACATGAAATTCATGTATATATTTTATTTTTCATTTCTCCTTGACAATGAAATTGATATTATTTTAAGAAATGAAAATTTTAAAATTTCTATTTGGTTAATATAATATATATATATATATAATTTTAACGTAAGGATAACAAGAGGTTATTATAGGTTATAAATGTATATTATATTAATGGATTTATTTTTTATCCTGTATTTTCTTGTAAATTATATTGATGAAAATTTTTTCTTATAGGCTTACACAACACCGACAAGTTACTTGTGCAAGAAGAATAAAAATCATGTAAGTGACCTTAAAAGGTGAAATTGTAATATTATCATTTACTTATAGTTCCAAACAAATTTTAAATATTAATATTAAAAATTTGGGATTTTATGGTTAATATTCGAATTAAATTATGATCGTTAGGTATTTAAAGTCCAAATAATTGTAGTGTTAGAAATAACCTTAATGTAATTTTATGTTCAATAATATTTTATCATGTTATTTATAGATTATATAAAATATTTTAAGAAGACAATTAGGTTTATAAATGGTCTTTAATATCATCATTTTTCTATTTATGATGTAAAAGTAAACATTTAAGTAAAATTATAACCATTTAACACTAATAATGTAAATAATGTAGATAACTTTCAAATTTTATATAAAGAGGTAAAAATTTGATATTGTTTTAAATGACACAAAACCGAATATAATTTTATTTTTTGATGATATATTCAGTTTATCCACTTTTAATTTTAATTTATGTCAATTTGGAAGCATTTTCATTGAAAAATACATTAATTATATTTAATTTTTTTTGTAATTGAAAGTGGGTACTTTCTGTCTATTTTAAATGGAGACCAATACTTTTTCTTAATTGTATCAATAAAGGATATATAGATACAAACAACTTAAAAACTAACTTATAAACATCGATATAAAATATTTTTAGGTTATTGAAATCATAAAATACATTTCCAAGGGTCTATAAGAAGGGATCTAAAAGAAGCATACCGATGAATATGTATTCTACTAACCAGACATATTTAAATTTGATTATTATTTTTTATCCTATTAATTTGTGTTATTAATCATTAAATAATAAATTATGGGTCCCATATATACTTAAATTTTAATATGGTTATGCAACTAACATTATCAACCCTCTTTCCATTAAAAGGGGACGTGGAAGTGTTTTTCATGTGTACATGTGAAAAACACCACCATGTTGTGATAAAAATAATTTTCCATTACTATATTTCTTATATGGTTAATATTATGGGTTTTATATTTCTAAATAATATCTATGTGATAAATATTCATCCATAATTATAATATCATGTATGAATTCTTACCTTCCAGTCCACTTGAAAACAAAAACCTTGTTTTCAATTTCCTATTTACAAGGACGTAAATAATGATGTATTTAATGAATATATATGAAATATTTGATATAAGAAGGACTATTTAATGGTTAAATATTATTTAACTTCGTTCCATCCATCTAAAAGTAAAAATATTGTTCATCTGCACATTCGATCTTCCATCTTCCTGAATTTTATAAATAATTTTTCTGAAAAATTCCTTTATATATAACTATAATTATATATTTATATAATATATTATATTTATAACATTATTAAAATTTTGGATATGTTTGATACATGATCAAAAAACATGTAATAAAAATAAAAACCTGAAATTCTCATGAAAATGGAAATAGCTAAGACACAATGATGATAATTTCAATAAGGTGTTATTAAAAGATGAGATTAAATTGTTATAATTTTATAATATATGATATTATAATTATTAAAATTACACTAGTAAAGAATTATAAAAAATAAAATTTTATTATATGGGACATTATATCACTTTTTATGAAAAAGAATTCTGAGGAAATGGTTTTATGTTAAAAACTCATTGTTTACCATGATTGATTATTATTTTGAAATAGAGAAAAACATTTCATGATATTTATCTCAATATTATATATATTTTTCATCTAATATAATTATTTATTTATAGAATTTTTTTCCATTATTTACAATCTCATGATACTGAAAGTATATTTGTAATGAAAATTTACATTATCTCTCTATTCGGTCCAAAATACACGTTCTTCCCTATCCTTGTTTTCTAAAATTGTTATGAAAAATATATATAATGTTATAGAAATATTAACTAAATTAATTTTTTACCTAGAAAGTGATTTTTACAAATAAATTTAAAATTATAATTTCATATGATTTCCCAAAGAAGTTACTTTTTAAATTTTACCAAAAAAAATGTAAATTTAATATTTTCTTAAGGTACTCAACCTGAATATAATTTCCTGATACATTGATTTCTTAATGATAAAATGATTTAATTTAAAAAATTAAATTTATTTTCAACTAATATTATTTACATAATATTTTTAAATTATAACATTTGAAATAAATGATTACAAATGGAAAAAATTATTTTACACATGAAATAATAAAGATATATATTAGAAGGATTTTCATTTAAGATTACATATTTTAATGTTACATCTGATTTACATGGAATTAAATATAGTGATACAATCTACTTTTACTCTATGGATGGATTAGGATGATGATGATTTATCAATGATTCTATAAAATATGTTTCTCTCCCATGGATTAATTATTTTTTGATGTGTTATTTATGTATCCTATTTATTTTACATGAGCTCTAATATAAGTAAATGATCAAAAGTTAATTAAACTCATTTTTATTCAATTTATTATATTAGTATGAATGTGTTTTGATCTTTGAAAACATTTTTATGATTTTCATTATGTTATGAGTGGGATTATAATTATATGTCCCTTTAATAAATTGGGTAATGATCTATATCGTATGGGGTAAAAATGACATTTATATGGAGGGAAACTTGTTTAATAAGGGAATTATTCCTATATAATAGTATTGTGTGTAAACCTCGGAACAAGATACAATGGAATGGGGAGTGAACCCAATCAACCATGATAGTCTTGAAAGTGATCATTGAATAAGAGAATGGTTTTATTTTCTAATTTGAATTCTACAATCTTATGTATTATGATAATTTTTTTTCTTTAATTTATTGTGTTCTCTAATTACATTATTATTCATGTATTATAAACTTCTATGATTTAGTATATTAATTATTTTTTTATCAATTATATGTTGTGATTTTTTTTTCAAATCATAACATCCTTTAATTATACCCTTATGATCATTTTATATTTTAGTGATCATTGATATATCAAAATTTTACACTACATAGCATTTAAACTCCCCCATTTTTATATTTCCAATACTTGATTTATGAAGAAATTATTATAGAATAATTTTCATATGGAGGGTGTTAGTTAAAAATATCATAGTGGGAGATTATATAGATCTCATATGAATTCGTTTTTTTATATATACATTTACGAAGACACTAAACATTTTTTATTATTTTTTGTATCATAATGTCATGTTTTTTATGTTAATTTAATAAGATGTTATATTTATCTACGAATTGTATAGGCCACTCTATTTAGAATAAAAAAAGAAATATTCAATCATTAGAGATTAGGTTTACAAAACATTAGAGAAAATAATGAAGATAATTCCAATTATTGGATGACATTCTAATGTTTGGGGAGTTTCCATGGATAACCTTGGTCAAAAATAATGTTCCATAAATTAATAATAAGGTTTCATGATTTATAAATCCTAATAATGTGATTAAATAATAATATGAATGATCACTCTGATTAATAATGATTGATCATCATGAAAACCATTTTGGTTTTATTATGTTATTGAATATAGATTGATTATATTTAGGATATATTTGTATTATCAAATATAGAAGTACTGTATTAGATATTTTTTATATAAATTATTATATATCAGTAAATGTATCAAATAATTTTAAATCATATCCTCCATGAGAAACCATTGACATAACATGGAAAACAGAAAATGGAATTATTTCCAAATATCATTTATATGATTCTTATCAAATTGAGGTTCTTTGTAATGTGATTCCTAAAAATCGCATTATTATCTCTGTAGATGAATTTAATTTTATAATAGAATTGTATTGGCTTTATTAGCATAAATCCCAACTCAATTGTTGAGTAATGCATGTCATAATTGATATTCCAAACTGACCAATGATTTCCTATCAGCGTGAAAATAAATATAAAAATATAAAATAAATCATACCCATTTAATGGGTTCTGATTGATTTTCAAATAAGGTGTATATATAAAACGGTTGGTTAGAAAATAAAAAATTAATAGATCCTTATTACTTGACAATTTATAGATACTTTTTGAAATATTAATTTCCATGTCTTCCTCCAAACTGTGAAGTTGTGTTTTAAATAGATATATTAAATTATTATACCTCCATTGCATTCAATAATGACAGAATTACCTAGATCGAGTTAAATGAATTCATGAAGAAGTTATAAAATAATCTTAATAAGAAGTTAATTTATACAAGTGAACCACCTTGGGGTGATACATTTTTTCTTAAGATTACAGATAGATAAATGTTCATCTATGTTTATTTTTGAAAGAATATAAAGATAAAAATCAATAATAAGTATTATTGACCTATATTAATAAAAATTTTGATCAATTATATTGTGAAAACTATTTATAAAAGTTTGAACTTTGATATGGATACTATCAGTTGAGGGTCAAAAGTGAAATAATTCCTATGAAAACCATCTGTACAAGGTAGGCACACTATAAATTTTTAGTAATTCTTTTTTTTAATTATTCACATGATACCTTTGTGCATATAAATACTAAATTCATTATACATTAGCTTGAGTAGTTTTTAGCAGTATTTATATATGATATAATTATATATATAAAATAAAATAAGAACATGAATACTTATTTTGTATTCAACTAACGGACCAGTAATTGGAAATGTTATCTGCAAATGTTTGCAAGATTGAGTTTTACTACATTATGATTCATTTTTGGGTTATATAATATCATAAAAAGTTATATTTATAGAAGCATCAAAGATAGATGATATTAGATGTCGATATAGACATACCTCTTTGATGGATATATATATTTTTTAGTTTTGATGAATATTATCAATACTTTGTGGATGAATTATCATATATATCTAATTCATTTAACAAGTTTACATAGAATTGATCCATGTTATTTTGGATATGACAATGTGAGGAAAATTTCTAGGAATATATTATATTTTCAGTAAGTGCACTGATTTAAAGAAGACATTGTAGTGGAGAAGGAATTTTGATCTATAGTGATGCACTAGTGGATGGATTGGGATGTTTAATCCTTCATAAATACATGATTATAACTTATTTTTCAAACCAATTGAATTGTTTATGAGAAAAACTACCTAAAGCATGGTTTGGATATAGTTTTGGCAACTCTTTCATTAAATATATTGAGGAATCATTTTTATGGATAGAATTCTGATATATATAATGATGATAAATGATTGAATTTATATTCACCCAAATATATTTGTATATATTATGGATAACATAGCTATTATTGATTAAGTATTATAAATACTAAATACATCACCTCCTTGGGAAAGTGTATAATATATAATTTGATCTATATTTAAAGAAACTTGATATCTAATCTATAATTTGGATCACAAAAGATCATATTTTTTGGATTTTCAAAGTAACGATACTAAATTCTTGATGGAAGAGGAGAAATCATATCTTTTCAAATGAATATTAAATAATATGTTTGTTTTTGTATTTAATAGATACTAAAAAAAGGATAAAGAGATAAAGAATTGTGAGAGAGGTTTTTAAGTTAAACCTTTATTATATTGGAATACTAAGGTTTAATAACTATGTATGTGTCCTATCAATACCATACATATTAAAGGAGATTTTGGATAGATCTCATAGTTCATAATTCCCTATTAATATTGGAGGCATGTTCATATATAGTTATTTGAAATACTATTTTTGGTGGGAATACATGAAGGGGGATATTTTTCTTTTATGTACCTCAGTTCTGTCTATCTTGGGAAATCAATATACTATGATAGAAGTATAAAGAAAAGTTACAACCACTAACCATACCATAATGGGAATGGGAAATAATAACCATGGTTTTATCTAATGGAAATAATGTTATTTAGATTATATTCAATCAACTTATAAAGTCAGAACAATTCATTACAATCTAATATATTTAATTTCTTGAGAATATTTTCATGTTACACATTAATGAAGTGGTAAGTATACAAGGACTAATAAATTATATTTTATTTGATTGGGATATGAGGTTTACATAAATATTGTAGCGAATTATTCATAATGAAATGGATAGAGATTTGAGTTTCAATAATACTAATCCTCTTATGATAGATGCATGTGTGAGAGAAATAATCAATCCCTAAAGGATACACTGAGATATTTTTCGATTTATTTTAAAGGCGGTTGGGATTAACACATTCTACTAGTTTAGTTTTCTTATAATAATATCATTCACATGACTATTAAAATGGATCCATGTAATGATAAATATGGAAATAAGTTTAGAAATCCAATTTTATGGGATTATATTGGAGAAAGTTCGATATTTAGATATGGGATTTCAATAGAAATAATATTGATTGTCAGAAACATTTAGTACAACATCAAATTAGGTCATTATCATTATAAATTTTATGCTACTAAGAAACATAATAATCTATAATTTCTACTTGGTGAGAAAGTATTCATATGAATTTATCTATGTAATAATATCATAAGATTCATGAATCTATGAATGAAAATCTTTATGAATATTTTACACTTTTAAATTCTTGATCGAGTTGGTACGGTACCTGATTTCTTAGAAGAATGGACATTCAACATTTTTCTAATTTCTAGAAGATAATATAATATTATGTATACTATGTAAAAAACTGATAATTACTGAAATATAATATTTAAAAAATAATAGATTTTCATCGATAGCCTGTGAAAAACAAGACATCAATTTTTAACAAACTCTAATATAATGTAAAAAGTATAAATATTTAAAAATGACTGTCATAACATGGATACTAAATTTGGTGTCTTAAATAGGAACAACCACAATTTTAAAATTAAATATGATGTTTTTAGAAAATTAAACCATGTTGATAAATATATACTTAATATTTGATAAACCATTAACATGCTTCATATATACTTTGTTCCCCCAAAATGATTTTAATAATTTTTGTGAACCAATAATAATTTTTTTAAATTTTAAAAAATACGTTTGAAAATAGAGTCTTTATTTGATAGATCAAACTATCAAAATAATATTATAATTAATTTTGGTGAAAATTCTAAAATGAATAATTTTTTGATTTATAGAAATAAAATTAATTTTTTAGTGGAAAATTTATATTAATTTATGTAATTTAAAAATTTATGAAATTTTTAGATAAATTAATTTAAAATTAGTTCAAATATATTATAATTAATTAAATTTTTCTCATTATAATCAATATAAGGTTTTATCTTTATATTAAAAAATTCTAGACTTATGAAAACCTTTTCTCTAGAAAACTGCTTTCCTTCAAAATATGCATTTTTAATTTAAATTATGTTATACCAATCACTGAATTAAAGTTGGAAAAATGTATTCCATATTTTAAATTATAATAAATTACTTTATAACAAGTTCACCCTATGTTTTATTCATTCTTATAACACTGGATCTTGTAACCCCGTAGTCGGTGCCTAATTTTTTTAATTGGCATAAATACAGCCGTCAAATATTGAAGGACCAATCAATGTATTAGTTTTAGGTTACCATAAACATACATGGTAACTACATTAAATAGGGGAATAAGATACAAATAATGTTCAAGTAAAACAATTTTCACCCTTGAACTCATCCTCGACATTCCTCTTCATATCACAGGGAAAGGAAAAATAATAATGGTCCAATGAGAAGATAATTAAGGGTTATATACAAGGAAATATATAATATATAAATAAATAATAATAAATATGACATATTATATAAATTAATAGACATTTAATTATATCAATAACATTTCTATCATTATTGGATAAGTTATAATTAATTTGTAAAGGTAAATAAATGAAAATGCATCCCATTTAATAAATAAGATGAGACTAAAAAGCATATAGAGATAACATAAATGTGAAAATATCATGGATAATAGAAATAACGAAGTTATATAGAAAGGAAATGCATAATTACTAGTCATTGTGATATCAAGAATCATGATATCTTGACTATTGAGTCCTTTCACAATAATGCTTAAAAATATGTGTAGAACCCAAAAAAATTTGGCCAACTAACCTTTTTTTAAGAAACCTATAGATACATCGAGGTTTTATCTAGAACATTTAAACACTAATAACATTATATCCATGTCACTCTTAATATATAAATAATGGATTTAATTTATGAATCAGTATTTAGTATCATTAAATATCCAAATTGGGTAAAGATACATATTTATCAATAATACAAATATTATTCAAATACAATTCCATGTAAAAAACATATTTAAATATGGTGTATGATTTATGAAATAACTATATAAAACATACAATAATATTTATATTTACAAATATATTATTTTTAAATGAAAAATTATCATGTGAATGAGATTATTTAATGTTAGAGTGAACAATTGCAAAACAAGGTGACATTATAAAATAATGTTTTTAAATATTTAAATATTTTAAATTATAACCCCCTGAATAAGAAACTGGATAAAAAATTATATAATCATTAATAAATATGAATTTTTATTGAATACATAAAATTAGTATTATATACACCCCATAATAGTGAATATGATCATATTCAAAAATATTTCCCAATGAATGTGTAATGGATTTTATGATATATTATTCTCATATATTTTATATAACACCATATATATCACATATATTATTAAAAAATATCTTTGTTACCTTCCAATTCATTTTTATGTTAAAAACGAATGACATCGCTTCAAGTGCGATTAAAAAAATGGAAGGAAGGTATATGTGATATTATAATTGTGTAAGAATAATTATATAATAAATTATATATATGTAAATACACATTAAACCCATCATTATATATGACCTTGATAGGTTTTGATGGAAACTGAGTTCGATGAGTTCATAAGGTTGTAGTCTATCGTACAGAAGATCGATAGTTACGTTTCAAATATAATAGATGTAGAAAATATATAGGTCATCATATTAACATAAAATGTAACACCCCATGTTTCTACAATACGTTTCCCTTTGAATAATGTATTAGCTTGCATTATACGTAACTTCGAGATTCTAACACACCGCGACCAATCAAACTAGCTATTATGAATAGTAATACCCACTTTTTGAAATTTTCTAAATTTTATCTTTCGAAAAGGAAATCATTTTTGGATTTGGAATATCGAAATTTTCTTAGGATGAATTTTTGGTATTTTCTGAAAACATTCAATTTTTTCATGAATAGTGAAAAACATTGAGTTATAGTTTAATACGAAATTTTTATTTAAATAATTATTTATTTTATTAAAATTTAATTTAGGTAAAAATAGATACATAATACCTATATAAGTTCAATTTAATTCTTTGGATTCAGTTTATAATAATATTAGATAGATAAAATTTTTATTGAACTTTTCACAGTCTTTTACCCCCCTCCTAGGAGAATTTGCAAATTCGCATAAAACATAATTTTACCACTTCGGAGAGTGGAATTTCAAAAATCCGAGAGACACGATTGATATCAGTAAGTAAAATGTGGTTCAATAAGATGAAAATAATATTTGGTGAATAGTAATTTTTTTTGTTTACCACGATTAATAGTAAATAGGGTAGTTAAGGGTCAAAATGATATTATTATTACCCTAACACAAGTCCAAATTCTCTTGGGTAAGTTTACATAGAACAAAAAAAACCTTAAGAACAAAATATGATCATTAATTCCTCTTGGATTAGATTAGGACATTTATTATTATTTAATTCAAAGAAGAGTTGAAAGTGTTAAAATCAATGTTTAATAACTAAACTATTTCTAATATAGGGATAAAAATAAGCTAAATTCGACTATAAATATTAATTAGAAAGATAAAAATATTTCTTATATAATGGTATTTTATTTATATTTTTTAGACATTAAATAATTTAATTTATTTATGACATAATGGTGATGCAGTAATTACCTAATTAGTGAAAAATTAAAATAATTGATATTATAAATATCCAAATAAATGTAATTTGAGACTTTTAATAAATTCCACTAATTTTCTAGGTTAATATGACATGTTATTGTTGGTTATATGAATTGTTTTTGAAGTAATAATGTTGTTATAAATTTAGAAAAAACAAAATACCAAATAGCGTCAAAACTGACATAAAATAGTTTTTTTTTAAAATATTATATTATTAATTGATATTCTATTCATAACAATCTAATTTTCCAAAAAAAGACTTATATTATGATATATGTATCATTAATTAACCACTTGGGTTTATCATAGAAGTATATAGTGTGTTTATTAACCATATAATATAATAATACAAAGAGACATGGTAAATGTCAAAGTATTTATCTAAGAGTTAAATTTAAAAGATAAAGTTAATATAGTGACCAAAATCTGTATAAAACCTATTGGTTGAGTGGTTTTCAACCCATCCCCACAGTATCCTTTCAATAATCCATTTTGGATCCATTATAAACCGAAAATTATTTCATTATAATAAAATATTTCTAGCTTTTCCTAAGGTGCCCTGCACCCCTCTTATTAAAGGGCACTCCCCCTTCTCTCTAATTCACAGCTTAAAATCCTTTTTTCTTGAACAAACCCTACACAAATACCCACTCAACGGTCCTAAATTCATCCTATATTCCCTCCTTTAGTTAGAAAGCCCACTTATGGAGCCATTCTGATCAAATCAAAAGGAAGAACCCAAAGAAGAGGTAAATATGTCATCACCTCATTCATGTTATTTTCTTCTTCCACTTCCTCTTTATTTATTGTTTACATTATAAAATAATTAATCCAATATATTATATGTACTGTGATGTTATTATAAATATGGTACAACCATATTCATTATTCTATACATCCTTTGAATGACATGTCACTATACATGCATACGTACGGCTTACCGTCTCCACGTCGTGGTGTAATTGTTATTCAAAAAATTATTATTTGGATGTGTATAATAATAATGTGTAATATATGTAAATAATAAATATAACATGATAATTATTTTGAATATATGATATAACTTGAAATTATATATTATTTTAATATAAAAAGAATGATTTTGACGCTCATTCATACGTATGGATTACCGTTTCCAGGAACACGATGAGATTAATTCCCCATCGTATCCATTCAAGACTAATTTTAATTTTATGATTAAAAATAATGTTTACATACTTGATATAATTCTTGATATGAGTAATATACCTCCAATACATAACAAATATGACCCACATAACAAATAATATAAAGGAAAACGAATCTGTTAACACCCGAAACGATGATAATACTATGATATTATTAACAAAGAAATATTAAAAGATCATATATGATATCATATTAATGTATATGATTCTTGTATGATTTAATAAAACTTATTTCACCTTTATAAAGGAGTTTAAACTACCCTCGACCAAGGACAAAGTACAAATTAAGGGGTCTCTTCTCTCACTTTTAATTCCGTCAGCTTTCCATTGTTCACCACTTATTTATTACATGTGGTGTGTGCACTGCCCATGATTCTATTAATTGTGTAATATACCTTAATTTATGGATATTTACATCATAATTGTATGATCCTTATTTCATGGTTGTATGTTTCATATATTACCAAATCGATAAGGTAATTTGAAATCTCAATTTCCACTGATTCAGTATTACACATACTTCATTGATTATTTTACTCCATGATTATGTGTGGAGTTACTATTCGTTTCCTTATGCCATAATTTACACTCCCTTTTCTATGGATATACTTTTTATACACATAATCAACCAATTTATAAATTCTCAAGTCATCGATATGAACTTGATAAGAATAATTTTAACTCAATCTCCATTTGTTGAATTAAACATCCAATTCATTGGTGTTGTTTTTACAAGAATATGTGTGAATGTACTTTGATTGATATACACTGAATATCCAATCATATTGAGTGTATTTATATATTTCACACATAATTATGTCATTGATTTATCCTTACCCTAATGATACGGTCTTTATAAGAGATTTTATCTCAATTTACATTCCATTGAGACTTCTTTGTTGTTATACACCAAATCACTTTTATATGGTGTATATAATTTACTTTGACAAATTATATCATGAATCCCTTTATACTCATTATATTATAAAGTTTTGATTATCTAAATTATTTGTATTCAAATGTCTCTCTTTTGGTTAGGAACTCTAAGTAAAATATCATTTTAAATGTTTGAAAGATTTATTATTCTAAATCATTCTCATTAGTGACCATGTTTTTAAAAATGGTTCTAAATATTTATTTGTGTAGACATTAATGTTTTAAAATTAAAACTCCTTTTAAAATTTTCAAAGTGGTATGAGACACTTTGATTCAAAAATCTATTTTTAAATGGCTTCTTTACAAATAGTGGGACTTTTAAATGTTTTCAAGAAAATGGGGGATATTTATCTCAAATTGTTTTGATGATTATTTTAATCTATGTCAACATCCATCATTATTATCAATTAAGGTTAATCTATTATAATACAATCATCCATATTGTATTGAATGAGTTATGTTCGAATGTGGATGTTCTATTTTTATACCATTCATGGTTTGTGGAAAAATTATTGACATTTATATTCTAGTTTTAATATGAATTTTTAGATTATGTCTCACCAATTTCTTATGAGGAATGCATCGGACTTGGTAAGTGATAGGTGGAGCCCGCTATAGCTCCTCGATGCATCGGTAGGTCTCATGAGACAAAATAGTGTCTTTCCACAATGCCTTGACCAAATCTTATTTGTAGTCTTAGAACAAGTCCTTGAATATGTGGTTATGATGTCCGAAATTATGCATTCAATCATTATGAGATTAGCTATGGATATTTCATGTGGTTATTCGACTAGTAGAATAACCACGACTATGTTTTATTATGGTATTATTTACTCAACTCATATTCCTATCATAAAGTGTTGATGTTAATTATTTGTAAAGGCATGTGTTTTCAATTATTCACCATGCCTAATTTTTTTGTTATCTTCCACTGTATTGCTTACTCATACTGAGCATTTGAGCTCACCCTTTTCTTATGTTTCATTTTCCAGGATATGAAGAACTTAGTTATGAGTGACTTGTAGGCATAAGCAAGGATTATTGGATCTTTCTAATGGAATAATTTAGTTTTATTTTTCTTTTAAAGTTGTAATTTCGACCTTATTAGTGTATCTATTATTTTCTAGGGCTACTAAACTGATCGGTATTTCAGGACATGATTTCTTTGTATCATGCCAATGTTATATAATAATTCACCGACTCTGGGTAACTGGGGTCAGAGCATTCCAGTTTGTATTAGAGGAATTTTAGTACAAACATTGGAAACTAGATTTAGATAAACTCTTATTAGAGAACATATCCCTATGATAGACTTTGAGGATTACTATAGAAGAACTTCCTAATAAATTGGTATTGTATAGATTTTGTGAGTTTTCCAAGAAATACATCCCTATCTGGATATGAGCAGGTAGAGGAGGCTCTGGCATAAATGTACCTAGGGGTAAAACACGAAAACACTTCTTTGGTATAGACTCAAACAAGAACTGCTTCACGACAATGGGCCTTCCTACACTCTTGGTTACGACACTCTCGAGGGATATGCTTAAGATTATTTAAATTTTATTTACAACCCGATTTGAAGGATTTTAATATAATATGAGAATAGATAAACTTGTTTAATAATATGGTGTTTTTGATTGAAACTATGGTGTGATGATATTTTCTAAGTAATTTTATGACTATTCTTACTCACACAATGTTTTTTGGTTTTAGTTAATCGCTGGATTCCATGTAATTCATAATTATATTGAACATTATGTACAAGGTTGTAATAGTGGTGGAAATGAGAAACGAAATGGAATGTTGATAGATGTAAAATATATTGTCTTCATGTTGAATCTGTTTTCCAAAAATATGATCAATAACATATATATTAACCAACTCTCGGGCTCAAAAAAGAAGAGAAAGACATTGAATGATAAGTTCTCCAGCTGTGGAGACCATGGAGAGAAGAAAGATCAATTTCTATCATGCCAAAAATGGGGAAGGAGACACCTAGGAAAGCGTCTCAATAGAACAAAGAAATTCTTTATGTGTGGGAAAGAATGGAATAAAGTAAAAAATTGCAGAGGAAAAATGAAGAGTACTATGGAAGAAAATAAAAAAGATCATGATATTCCAATAACAGTCATTTGTCATAAATGCAAGGGACCATGGCATCACCCAATTCAATGCCCTATTAAATAAGATAAACTCTTAGTCAAGGAAGAACCTATGTGGAAATAAATGGATGGAAACATGTTTAATGGTATTAGTGATCTTTGGTGTAGAGATTATTTTGGATGAATTTTCTCTTATATGTGTAACCCTGAAATTTATCTTGTGAAAATGATATTTGAGGGAGAATTGTCTTTTATCTTTTGGATATTGTTATAAATAACTATTTGGTTTTATATGATCTTATATTTTGAGACAATTACATGTTATTATATTTTGAGATGAAAATGCAAGGTATGAGATAAAATTTGTTGTTAAATTATGTTATGGTTATTTTGAGGAATTTATCTCATTTTGGTAATGTTATAAAATATAGTTTTTGAAAAAGGACAACACATAGACCATGTGATAACCCATTGCATCATACGAAGCTGTCAGAATTGAACCCACAACCAAAGTGTGATTGAGATTTATCACCTACCACTAGACTACGTAAACTCTCGAGTTAGTGTGAATAATTATTTTTAGTTAAATGATTTAATTGATCAATAATAAGTTTATTTTGGATATTATTTCTTATCAAATAAATACCATTAATATAGAAAAAATGATTTAGAGATTAAGTGATAAATGTTATTTTGGAAGACGTTCATTGTGTTGGGAATGTTAAATGCCTAAGGAAAATAAAATACTATGATATTTCATTTGAGGAGTAATGGTGGATTTATATCTAAGTTATTATTGTGGATTTATAGTGATATTGGTTATTTAGGGAAATTATTAACCTATAATAGAGAATATGTGATTAAGTTAATTAATTTTAAGTACGTTACTTTATGAGTAGTCGATGTCATTTAGAGATACAATTTAGCATGGAAGACTATATAACCAAATTCTCCTATGTTTTGTGTTTCAATATTAGTTTGGATTATATTGAAGTAATTTAAGGACAATTATTTATTGAATGGTATATATTTCACTTTTGGGTATTGTTGGTTTAATTTTAGAAATTAAGATTAGTGTTTCTTTCTCTAAAACAATATCCTTTTGGGGGATCATCTGATCTTGTACTAACCATTTTGGTTTTGATTAATATCTAATGACAAGATAAATATATAGTTTAACCTTTGTGAATCTTGTGATTCTCTAGAAGTTGATTCTTGATCTTTCGGTGTGACCAAGTCCTCTTGAATACTCATCATTTAAAAAAATTGAGTTAGTCGTAGACATTTATTAAAGAATGGAAATCTACTTAAAAAGTAAGTATATCTCTTTATGTTCTCAGTCAATCTCTTAAATAAATTCATCATCTTTATGATATGAAACTTAAAACAAAACAAAAAAGTTTTCCTTTTACTTTTCCTAATGGCAAACTAATGACTGTTTGTCCAGTCACATGTTTGTGGTTTTCTTGTTGTTAAAATTCTCCTGATCATTTTTTTATCCCTCTCCATCAGAACATCACACTTAGTTTATATTCCATATCTGTGTTTTCATACAAGGAGTCCTAGTATGGGTTATCTCTGGTGACCTTTTTACTTCCCTTTCTTTCATGTAAAGTGTTAGTTTTATTGATTTTTTTTTTTCTGATGTGGGACTTTCAATTATGTTCCCAAGCCCAATTTTAAAAATTACGAGGATTAAATTTACAAAAGGGGGAACAATGTAACACCCCAAGCTTCCACTGTACGTTTCCCTTTGAATAATTTAATAGCCTTTATTATACGCAACTTTGAGATTCTAACACACCGTGACCAATAAAACAAGACGTTATGAATTGTAATACCCACTGTTTGAAATTTTATGAATTCTACCGTTAAAAATGTTCTTCATTTTTTGATTCTGGATATCGAAATTAGCTTAGGGTGAATTTATGGTATTTTTCTGAAAACATTCAATTTTTGATGAATACTGAAAAAACCATTATTATAGTTTTAAACCAATTTTTTATTTAAATAATTATTTATTTTATATAAATTTATTTTAGGTCAAAATAGATACACAATACCTATATAAGTTCAATGCAATTCATTGGATTCAGTTTAAAACAATTTCAGATATATAAAAATTTTATTGATCTTTCCACCGTCTCTTTCCCACCTCCAAGGAAAATTTTAAAATTCACATAAAACATAATTTTTCCACTTCTATGAGTGGAATTTAAAAAATCCAAGATACATGGTTAATATCAGTAAGTAAAATGTAGTTCAATAAAATGAATTTTTTTTGGTGTGTAGAAATTTTTTACTTTTATTTTACCACGATTAAAAGTAAATAGGGTAATTAAGGGTAAAAAGGATATTATTATTACCATAACACATGTACTAATTCTATTGGATATTTGTATTTAGACAAAAAACATCCATTGTAAAAAAAATATGATCCATTAGGTCCACTTGGATTAGATTAAGACATTTATTATTATTTAATTCAAAGAAAAGTTAAAAGTGTTAAAATAAAAGTTTAATAACTAAACCATTTTTAATATAGGGGTAAAAAGAAGATAAATTAGACTATAAATATTCATTAGAAAGATAAAAATATTTCCTAAATAATGGTATTTAATTTATAATTTTTATACATTAAATAATTTAATTTATATAGGATACAATGGTGATGCATTAATTCCCTAATTAATGAAATATTAAAATAATTGATTTTATAAGTATCCAAATAAATTTAATTAGAGAAATTTAACAAATTAAACTAATTTTATAGGTTAATAAGACATGTTATGGTTTTTTAGATGAATTTTATTTCAAGTAATAATGCTGTTATTAATTTCGAAAAAACAAAATACCAAATAGTGTCAAAATCGACATAAAAGAGTTTCAAGATAAATATTATATTATTAAATTATATTCTATTATTAAAAACCTAAGGTTCATCCAAAGGTATTATATAATGATATATGTATCATTAATTAACCATTTAGGGTTCTCTTGGAAGTATATAGTATGTTTATTAACCATATAATATAAAAATACAAAGAGACTTGGTAAATGTCAAACTATTTAACTAAGAGTTAAATCTAAAAGATAAAGTTAATATTGTGACACAAATCTCTCTAAAAAATATTTTCTGAGTGGTTTTAGACCCATACACACCTTATCATTTAAATAATCTATTTTTGAGCCATTATAAACCTAAAATTATTTTATTATAAAATAATATTTCTAGCTTTTCCAAAGGTTCCCCTCCCCTAGCTTATAAATGGGCACTCCCCATTCTCTCTAATTCACACCTTCAAATCCATTTGGATCGGCCAAAACCTGCCAAACTATCCTTTAAACTATCCTACCTTCATCTTAGAGCCCTCAATTAGTAATAAATCCAACCAAAGGAGCCATTTTGATGAAATAAAAAGGAAGAACCTGAAGAAGAGGTAAATATTTCATCATCTCTTTCAAGTTCCTTTCTTCTTCCACATCCTCTTTATTTATTATTTCCATTCTAAAATAGTAAATACATTATATTCTATATAATTTGATGTTATTATAAATTTGGTACAACCATATTCATTATTTTATCCATCCTTTGAATGACATGTCGCCATATGTGCATCTGTACGACTTACTGTCTCCACGTCATGGTGTAATTGTTATTCAATAAATAATTATTTGTATGTGTATGATAATGATGTGTAATTGATGTAAATAATAAATATAACATGATAATTATTCTTCATATATGATATACCATCCAATTATATATTATTTTAATATCAAAATAATGATATTGTCGCTCGAGCGTACGTACGGATTACCGTCTCCACGAACACGATGAGATTCATTTCCCATCGTATAAATTCAAGAATAATTTTCATTTTATGATTTAAAATAATGTTTAAAGACTTGATATCATTCTTGATATGAATAAGATACATCCCATCCATAAAAAATATGACTCACATAATAAAGAATATAAAGGAAAACAAATTTGTTAACACCCGAAAATATGACAATACTAAGATATTATTAATAAAGTAATGTTAAAAGATCATATATGATATCACATTAATGTATATGTTTCTTGTATAATTTAATAAAAATTATTTCACCATTATACAGGAGGTTAACCTACCCTAGTCCAAGGAAAAATTAAAAAGTAAGGGGTTTCTTATCTCACTTTTAATTCCGTGAGATTTCCATTGTTCACCACTTACTTATTGCATGTGGTGTGTTCACTACCCATGATTGTATTCATTGTGTAATATAATTTAATTTATGGATATTTACATTATCATTTTATTATCCTTCTTTCATGTTTGTATGTTTTTTATGTTACCAAATTGACAAGGGAGTTTGAAATTTCAATTTCCACTCATTCGGCTTTACGCATACTTCATTGATTATTTTACTCGATGATTATGTGTGGAATCACTATTCATTTTCTTATATAATAATTTCCACTCCCATTTCTTGTGGATATACTTTTGATACACATAATCACTTTGTTGATAAATTCTCAAGTAATGTATATGAACTTGATAAGAGTAATTTTAACTCAATCTCCATTTGTTGAGTTAAACATCCAATTAATTTGTGTTGTTCTTACACGAATATTTGTGAATTCCCTCTGAATGATTTACACTAAATATCCAATCATATTTACTGTATTTATATTTGTCACACATATTTATGTCTTTGATTTATCCTTAACCTAAGGATACGGTCGTTATAATATATTTCATCTCAATTTACATTCCATTGAAACTTATTTGTTTTTATACACCAAATCAATTTTATATGGTGTATATAGTGTACTTTGACATAGTATATCATGAATCCATTTATTCTTATGATATTATAAATTTTTGATTACCTCAATTATTTTTATTAGAGTGTCTCTCTTTTTGTTAGGAACTATAATTAAAATATCATTTAAAATTTTTTAAAGATTTATTTTTCAAAATCGTTCTCATTAATGTCCGTGTTTTAAAAATTGGTTTTAATGCCTTATTTATATAGTCATTAAAGTATTAAAATTAAAATTAATTTTATAAGTTTCAAAGTGGTATGAGACACTTTGATTCATAAATCTTTTTTTAAACTTCTTCTTGAAAATAGTGTGACTTTTAAATGTTATCAATAAAAAGGGGGATATTTCTCTTAAATAGTTTTGATGATTATTTTTATCTATGTCGATATCCTTCATTATTCTTGATTGAGTTTAATCACTTACAATATAATATTCCATATTGTATTGATTGAGTTATGTTTGATTGTGGATGTGATATTTTTATACCATTCATGGTTTGTGGATAAAGTATTGAAATTTCATATGCTAGTTTTAATATAAATGTTTAGATCATGTTTCACACATTTCATATGAGGAATGAATTGTACTTAGTAAGTGAAGGGCGGAGCCCGCTATAGATCCTTCATGCATTGGTAGGTATCATGAGACAAACTAGTGTCTTGGAACAAGGCCTTGAAAAAAATCATATTTTTAGTCTTGGAACAAAGCCTTGACTATGTGGTTATGATGTCTGGCATTATGAATTCCCTCATTATGAGATTAGCTATTGATGTTTCATGTGGTTGTTCGACTAGTAGAATACCCATGACTATGTTTTATTATGCAATTATTTACTTAGCTCATATTCCTGCCATAAAGTTTTCATGTTAATTATTTGTAAAGGCATGTGTTTTCAATTATTCACCACGCCTAATCTTTATTTTATCTTCTGTTGTATTTATTACTATTACATTGAATTTGAGCTCACCCCTTTGTTATGTTTCATGTTACAAGGATATGAAGATGTTAGTTATGAGATACTTATAGGCATAATATAGGAATCTTGGATGGTTTTAATGGAATAATTTAGTGTTATTTTTCTTTTAATGTTGTAATGTTGACCTTATTAATGTATATTGTATTTTCTAAGGCTACTAAAGTAATTGGTCTTTCGGGACATGATTTCCTTGTATCATGCTAATGTTATGTAATAATGCACCGAATCTGGGTAACTGGGGTCAGGTCATTACATAAAAAACATATATTTAATATATATAAATTTGTGATATTATTCTATCATCATTATAAATATTTGAGTTTGTTGGAATATGAAAAAAAATGTTGCTCTAAGAATGTTATATATAATAAGGAAAACCTCTTTTTGTTTTCTCCAAAACAATTCACAGATTGGATTTATCATATAGTGTTTAGTATATTTAAATGTGAGGAATTAATTTGTTTTTCCAGTAATTATTCCAAACAAATTGAATTGGATGTGTGAATATGAGAGGAGAAAGGGTGGCATCTTATAAATGGGGGAGAGGACACAGATGGAAATTTTGAAAAGAATTAATTACAAGAATGTTTTTTATCATGACACAATCCTAAAACATTTGTCATTATATAACTATAAAAGATATTTTTGTATAGATATTTTCATAAAAATTATTTTCTACAAGTTTTTAGGTTAATATAAATCTGATTGTTTTAGTATACACTTGGTAAATCAGTTTTTACGATAACCATGGTAATTAATTTTTACATATTTTACTATTCATAATTTTAAAAAAATAACTATAAATTCTTAGATAATGTAGATAATTATAATACCAAATATTTAATACATTTTTTTAAATTCAAATCATATAATTGGTTGAATAAGATAAAAAATTATAACCAAAGACGTGACACAAAAGCTGGTTTCCAAAGAAAATATTCTGATATGTACATAAGATTTTATTATATGACATAAATATTTAATTTATTACTGTTATATAAATAGTATTTATTATAATATAATTGAATTAATTTCACTTATATATATATATAATTTATCATTTTAAAAAATTAAATGAATAAGCTATTTTCAAAAAAATCAGTGTTTTCACTATTAATCGAAAACAAAAAAAATTCCGAAACATCCAAAAAACTAACAAGAGGATAACATTGATATGATGATTTAAAAAATTAATTTCATTATATTTTAATAAATGTTATAATATTTTCAAAAATTATTTTCTTCCACATTTCACAATTAGAGATGGAAACATTTTATTTGAAAAATATATTTTTTATAAAATATTTCTTTTAGATTCAAATGATTCTTATTTTTTCTTAATAAAAAAATTACCAAAATATTTATAATTTAGTAAGTAATATTGATTTGATAAAATTTAATAGCAGGGTTATAATGATCATGATAAAATATTTTTTTAATAGATTATCACATCTAATGAAAATAAAAATGTTTCCTACATTGTAAGCTATCCGGGAAATTGAATTTACTTTAAAGGAAACAAATCATAACGTGATTGTTTGATATATTATTATCTTATTTCATTTTTTTCCTAAAGTGTTTATGGGTATTTAATTTTAAAAATATGAGGGTATACCATCTTCATAACATCCTCTAGTTTTGATGATGCTTCCTCTATTTTTTTATTTCTTTTATGTACATTTACTAGATGATTCATTATATTCGTCAATATATTATCTCTTGTTTCAACAATATTGATGGAATTTTTATAGTAAAATAGATTAGGTTCTAATTATATATCATGAGACGTGATTACACATGTTGGGTTATCATGAAATTCCTTAACAATGTTATATGTAACACATCATATACTTTTGAGAGATGTGGTATCATTTATAAATAATAAGAAACAAACCGGGTTTGTTTAAGTATTTCAAATGATTTCACATACCTAATGCTATTTTTTACTATCATACATATCCTTTTAGAAACATTACATTTATATACTCTCAAGAAAATAATATTTCACACTTAGAGTTCCAAATTCTTTTTCTGGTTAATCACATAACTATTTTGGATAATTTGATATAGTTTAAAATGATAATGAAGGGAATTTTATTTATTGTTATATATTCAAAAAGATTGATCCAATATGTTTTAATTCACTAACATTATCCCAACACATTGTACAATGATATATCTTTCCATATAATATTTCTTATTACACCATTTTAATACCATAATGGAAACTATTTATAGAGAAAAACTATACCAAAGGTAAATATTGATCCTACATACCACGAAGGTCATGAGATCATGGAATCAAAAAGTCTGAAATGCTTTAAATAGTCAATTATAATGGTCCATAAGTTGTAAGATGGTATGAATATAAAAATTTAAGATCATTTTCAATATCCATCTAAAGGCTCTTCTTGAATTTTTGGGTAATATAGGATTCACAACAAGACATGATATAATGTGGTGTGTCATGATGTCCTTCAATATTACTAATATAGATACTTACAAGGTGATTAATTGGAAAATATTATGTTATAGAGAGGATATGTGATGATTTGGTAGGAACTCAATGATAATCCATATTTTTTTATTATCCCTATTACTATTTGGAAGTCTAGTGACAATGTCCATAATAATATTATCCCACTTCCAAACAGAAATAAGAAGAGGTTTTGTGACTCCTATAACTACCCAGTGATTTATGAATAAAGTTAATTTTCTATTAATTTCTTATTGATATATAAAACACAAAAAATCCTATTTTTTAAGATATCTAATTGATTTTAAAAGCCTATTAATTTTCAATACTGTTGATGATATAGTCGTTGAGAAATAATCACATAAATAATATAAATATATAGTTTTAATGAATCCTTTAGACATAGAAAAAAGAGATAATGACCTCATCTAGTAGAATTGGGAAATATGAAGCTCATTTTTTAGATCACGGAAGGTTGTTATCATCAATGGGAATCACTCCTTACCAAACCCAATCTGAGATACAACACTTTAAACATGAAAAAAATTGCCTACAGGAGAAGTACATGTTAATAGAGATTACAACTCGGGTGTTGTTGTCCGAGCTTCCCTAAGAGTCTATCACCATTGCACACCATACCCTTAGGTCTTATCATGGTGATATAAGGGGTTATGTAACAAGGTATTAGTTATTTATTGTGTAATCCCCTTTTTATAAGTAAAATAATTATTCAACCAACTATTTATGAGAATAGTCTTTCTTAAAAAAATGGAAATTTTGATATATTGATTTTTATGGTAAAAACGGTACATTATAGAAATATATACATTATGGTTATTATTATAAATATTATAAAAAAATTCTTATAAATGATGACTCTTTATATTCCTTATCTGTAAAAGATAAGGAAATCAGTTTGATACGAATTATTCTCTATATGATAAAATAGAAAGTGTATTTTTTTAACTTCAAAATGTACATTAAGGAATTAATGAAATTTTGAAATAATTAATATTTTAATATAATATTTTTAATAAATTAATTTTATTATTAGTAAATTAGTATATAATTTTTATTAAGTCAAATGTAATTTTTATTATGATTTAAAAACTATTTTTGTCAAAATTCTTTAATTTTCAATAAATTTCGTTACTCATTTTAAAAGTGAAAAATCACATATTTTGATAATTATTTATGTAAAATGAATATTATTTTTGTAATCATGATGTGTAAATTATCCAATTGTGAATTTTTCATAATTTTCTGAGATAGTAATTTTTTTGGTAAACATTAAATAATATAAAAATATATAGTGTATTTTATGAAATCATAATGACCCAATAGTGATGTAGTAAATACAATAAAATTTACGTTCGACCAAATATATTTTGTAACATTAGAATAATAAGATTTTAGTTTTATTTTACTTATTTTATAATGCCTTATTGAATCCGAAAAATTTATAATATATATTGTGATTTTAAATTAAATTTCTTTTCGGTGTGACTCACCAATGCATAAGAAAGGCTTATATTTTAATGTATTCTTCCATTAGACTTCTAAAATAATTTTAATGACCCGGAATTTCTATGTAATATATTTTTAAAATATATGAAAATTTTATGATTTCGTGAAAATTGACGGCGCGTAATTCCGAGGCCCGGAGTGCCCGAATCAATTTCTGATGTTTTGTTCAGGTACGTTCAGTAAACGTACGAGCAGGTTTTTATAACTTTTGAACCAGTGCTCAAAATTGAAATATGAGGGCACCGTTGAACATGTAGCGCCAAAATTCACTTTATAAGACTTTCACCTCGACGGTCGTTGGTCGAGTGTGGAAGAAAGATTTTGGGTTTTTCATGGGAATATAAAATAAAATAAACGCATTTTTTATTTTATTTTTATCTACTATAACCACCCAAGTGGATGTTGGAGGTGAGGACCAGCACATCATAACCTCCCATGAGAGGTTTTTGTGGTGGGGCCCACCCGAACTTAACCTCCCATGAGAGGTGATGAAGTGGGGACCACCTGGGACTAAACCCCCCTAATATTAGTGGGAGATAAAAACCTCCCAACTCCCCTCATTAATGAGGGAGAGCCTCTTGACCTCCCTTAACATAATGGTTCCACCACCCCCTCCTTTAATTTTTTCAACCCTTCCTCTCTTTTTATTATGCCAACCTCATGAATTAATTAAGTGGAGCCAACTTAATTATTTCACCCAATTTGAATTATTATGCCAACGACTTAATATATTTTTTATTCTATTATTCTGTGCTACCTTTTCTTTTGTTGACTATGGAGGAATAAGATTTTGGGAGAAAAGCTCTCACCAACAAAGAATGAAGAATGTTTTCTTCCAATGAAGAACACCGTCAAGGAGTGTCTTCGACTTCTTCTTCGGAAGCACATTATGAAAAAAACCGATGTGGTACGTCTTCAACGACCAACCCTCCCTCCTCATCGTCATCAACGAACCAACGCATGAGCTCAGGATTGGAAGTGTGCGGCAGACACAACGAACAATGACAACATTTCCCTCTTCCCCACGACTTCTTCAATGAACAACGAACAAAGGTATGGATTTTATTTAAATATGATATTTTCCCTTGTTACTTTTCTTCCAAAACAAGGAATGTGGACCAACATATTATAAATTTACCTAATGATGTTTTTCGTTGTGAGTTGGGAATATTTTTTGTTAATGAGGGATTATAGGAATTGATTTTTTTATTATATCTTATATTCTCATTCATTGCTACATTCTTGTGAGCCAATTTCTATCACCCTAAACGTGGAAGGGTGTAGACAAAACCAATGTTGTCCAACCCCTCTATCGATCTCTTTTGTGGTGTTCTTCTAAATAGAGGAAGGAAATGTCCAAGGCGATAAATTCTATGAAATCAATGGGCGCGTTACCCATGACTTCTGCGACCCACGCCACCCCTACGATGCTCCGGCGCCCCGGCGGGACTGGCTCTATCACATCGGGCCAAAATGCGCCACCCACCTGCTGAACTGTCCCGAGCTGCGTCATGCCTCGACCGCTCCGCCCTTGCCGGTCACACAACCTCACCAGGCGCATTGCCCACGCCGGATGTGCCCCCCCCCCCCCCCCCCCGCCCCTGGTCGAACTGATCATTCCGTCGTGGCACCCCAACCGATTCGGCCTCCCTGCCCTGGCCTTTCCACTCCGGCCCTAGGCCAATCTGCCCCAAGCCGACCCCTCATAGAACCCTCTGGGCCAAACAACCCTTGCACCGACCCGCGGCCGATCCAGGACCTCACGACTGGTCCACACTCTCACGTCCCACATGGTTGTGCCCAGTGGGCCGGGCCTAACCTAACAGGTTGGTCGACACTCTGGATCAGGCCAGACCCATCGGGTCCAGCCAGGTCAACCCGAACCGGGTCAGCCCAGACTTGGTCGGGCAGGGTCGATTGAACCAGGTCGGACCGGACCCGTGCCCACTACGACCCTTTACTTTCTTTTAGCCATATCTTTGGCACTGAGCGTCCGTTTGAAAAACCGTCAGCGGCCCTAGTAATCTTGGAGCATGATGGTCCCTTTTACTATACCCCACTAGTGTTTGGGTTATAGTTGAGATACGATCAGGTTGGATCATGCACGAATCCAACCGTGGCCACCGGAATAAAAGGCTAATAACTCATAGACCGGGTGTCTGATTGACACACCCTCTATTTCATTGAGACCTCTATGATGTGTCAAACCATTCAAATTATTTTTCGTGGGACTTTGTGATTGTTGGAGTATCGACCAGTAGCATGCAGAGTGGATCCTTCCAGAGACGAGTGGACTGAGTGTGGAGACCTAGTTGCAGGCTGAGACCTAATGACTACTGACCAATTGAATCAGAGTGACTCGACTAGCCTAATGGGGAGCGCCTACTTGTGGCAGAAGACCCACGGCGGAGGAGAGCCAGGTTGTGGAGGCATAACCTCGGTGCTCAATAGGAGGAGTACCTCTACAGGCTATTAGGGGAAGCCCCTGGTTGTGGTGGCAGACCCATAGTGGGGAGCGCCTTGGTGATACAGCAGACCCAAGGTACTGACAAGAGAAGTACCTCACTAATCCAAAGATAGTGGTAAGCGCCATGGTGTTGCGGCATGCCCACTATACTCGACATAGGAGGAGTTCTCTAGTATGCGTGGTTTCGATAATGTGAATAAAATTCTGGTTGAGCTATGTCAGTAACTCTTTTGTTTTCCTCATGATTGAGTTGGATTATTTGATAAATTATGTATATGTATGGTCATATACCTATGAGGGGTTATCTATTGATTTCATACTTTGTGGTCTATCATTGTTGGATTTTGTGAGACCTTGAGGGTCTCGGGGTCCCTACTGAGTATCATTATACTCACCCCGGCATAGTCTATGCCCGCACCTCATTGTGTTAGAGGCAAAGGACGAACAACGCTGACTGAGGCTAAGAGTACTAGGACTGGACGATACCTGAGAGTGGACCTTACGACATGTCGGTAAATGGAGGAGACAGACGGACGTGGAGTGATGTTGGGGCGATATTTACCTACCCTTCAGGTAGGAATCTTAGAGGATGACCTAGTAGTTGTTTTTTCATTTTCCTCAGTTGTACTTTTACTTTAAGTTTCTTGTAATCTCCATTTGGGCTTGTATTATTGCCTATTTTTACTTTATGTACTCACTTGTTGGTTATACAGTTTACTTGTGTTCATATTTTTTGTGTGTGTATACAGGTTATAATGGAAATGCCTTCCAAGTTTTATGGAATTACGCCTTTAGTTCTAGTCACTAGCCCCTAGCCTATTGAAGTCGGGCTTGGGGTAGTCACGACACGGGCCCCACGGGACGAGTCGTGACAAATTGGTATCAAAGGAGTCAGTTCTACCACAAAAATAGGAATTTGGACTTTCTTTTCTATGAATAAATAGTCTTAAGAGTAGTGAGTGTGGTTATTAGTTCAGGGAGTCCAGTGTTGGTAAGACGGCCGACGTATCCATACACTAGGACCCGGACTTCTGATTTACGACTCAGTGCACGAAAACACTAATTGCGTGTGTGTTTTGAAATGTTTTCTTTAAGTCAGGTCAACCAGGTCAGCATCACCAGATATAATATTTTGACCGTGTCATATCTTTTTTTTTCAGGATGCCTCCCCATGGATGATCAGCTAGAGTCCCGAGAGTTGTACCCACAGATGGCCCAACGAGCAATGAGGCCTCGGTGCATGACGCTTTTCCAGTGGAGGCACCAACAATACCAATTCCCATTGGGCCACCGATGCCACTAGCCCCAACAACAGGCGATGCATGCCTCTTGAGCGCGTTGTATGAGTTACAACACCAGAGGCCACCCAGGTTCAAGGGAGAGATGGACCCACAGGTGGTTAAGGAATCGCTGGATGCTGTGGTGAGAGCTTTTCAACTGGTAGGGACACCATCCGACCTCATGGCGATTCTTGCTGCCATCCTTCTATAGGCCGTAGTAGGAAGATGGTAGAGCTTGTTTCTCCATGTTCACAATGAGATGATGCTTCTTAGGGCAGACTTCGAGAGCCTGTTTTGGGTAGATTTTGTCCCAGCAACTCTTCGTGTAGTGCACATATATGAGCTACTTTGTCTATAGCAGGACTGTAGCGCAGTACTCAGCATCGTTCATAGACCTCTGACGCTACTCCACCGATATTGTAGAAAACCCTTTCTTTAGGGCCCAGACCTTCGAGCAGGGACCCAGGTGCGAGATAAGAGGTTCGGTGATCTCACTAAACACCCGACGTAGGAAGAGGTGTTAGATAGAGCCCTCATAGTGGAATGTTTCCTTGCTAAGAAGTCTCCATCAGTGAGATCCGCCACCATTCAATACGTAGCGGAGTCTTCTTCAGATGGCAGGAGATAGATGTTGCAGAGGTCCAAGAGGAGCATACCTATAGTTGGAAAACCGCATGAATCAGGATCGGTTGTGCGGGGACCCCAGAGTAGAGACATACATGCCAGGAGTGTGAGGAGTTTCAAATGCGGTGGGTAGGGTCACATGGCCCGTGACTGCACGACCTACCGTTCGGATGATCATCATATAGACAAAGGACCACCCAGGCAGAGACATAGATTCGATTGAGGTGGTACGTAGGGGGCAGGCGGATGTGGTAGAGGAGCTGGCCGTGCAGCTGGAATTGGACGACGTTTTGAGGTGATACCGTCACCAGCAACAGGAGGTCTACCCCAACCGCAGGGAGTAGGTGGACAGGGGAGAGCTCATCTCCAGGAAGCTGAGGCCTATGATCACGGTGCTCCGGAGATGATATGAGGTAAAATCTTCATTTATTCCACCATTGCTGTAGTTCTTATAGACACAGGTTCCAGTCACTCTTTCATTTCCATTTCCCTCGTTCGTAGCTTCGAGATTCTGATGGAGCTGTTGGTTTGATCCTTATGGCTAGAGACTTTAACAGAAGTAGACTCGATAGTTATGCACTGGTGCCGGCAGTGTGAGCTTACTCTAGGAGGCAAGCGCTTCAGTTGGGATCTCCTAGTAGTGGAATCAAGGACTTACGACGTCATCTTTGGTATGGACTGGCTATCTACAGTCCATGCCCAGATTGACTTTATTAGGCGCAATGTGCAGTGTGTCCACACAGATGGGACCAGATTTACCTTCACCGACAAGAAGGGAGCCTTTTCATCACAAGATGAACATCCCTAGAGGAGGGTGCCACCAATCACTCATCAGTTGGCTAGCCTTACCCTCAGAGCAGTTGATGTGGAGTGTCTAAGCTATCATATAGTCATGGACCAGTACACAGATGTTTTCTCTAATAATGTCCCAGGTCTACCTCCTCATAGAGAAGTGGAATTTTATATTGAATTGTACCATGGGACGACACTAATATCTACTCTAGCATATCGAATGGCTCTTGCGAAGCTTTGCGAGCTCCAGGTATATCTAGGGGACTTTTAGGGGAATGGATTCATCCAGCCCAGTGTTTCTCCCTGGGCAGCCATGGTTATGTTCACCAAGAAGGCATATGAGAGCTTGAGGCTTTGTGTTGACTATCAGCACATGAACCAGGTGACCGTAAATAAAAAGAAACCACTCTTGAGGATTGGGGAACTCTTTGACCAGCTGAAGGGAGCACAATGGTTCTCAATGATAGACCTCAGATCAGGATATCACCATCTTAGAGTTCGAGATGAGGATGTGGAGAATACAACCTTCAGATGTTGGTATGGAAAATACAAGTTCTTGGTTATTCCATTCGATGTCACCAATGCTCCATTAGTGTTCATGGGACTCATGAACATGATCTTTCAGCCATACAATGATTTCTTTGTCATAGTATTCATCGGCAAAATTTTGATCAACTCGACTAATGAGGAGGAGGATGCCTATCCCTTGCAGGTAGTACTGGACACACTCCGAGAGCACCAAGTTTATGGTAAACTCTTGATGTTCTAGTTTTGAAATCGAGAGGTTCAATTTCTGGGACATGTCTTCTCAGAGGTAGGAGTTGAAGTGGATCCAACGAAGATTGAGGTGGTACTTTCTTGGGAGCCACCCAGGAGTGTGACGGAGGTACAAATTTTCCTGGGTTGGGCTGGTTATTACCAGAGGTTTCTGCCAGACTTCTCCAGAGTTGCAGCACCGCTATCAGCCTTGATGTAGAAGGTGTAAACTTTTGTGTGTTCAGAGAGATGTTAGCAGAGCCTTCAAGAGATGATGCAAAGGCTGACTAGTGCCCCTATCATGAGGCTTCTAGAGGAATGTTTCGGGTACGTAGTCTACTGTGATGCATCAGGGACTAGGCTCGGGTGTGTCCTGATACAGGAGAGAGTAGTTATCTCTTATGGGTCATGACAGCTGAAACATCATGTGCAGAACTATGCTACCCATGACATGGTGTTATCCGCAGTGGTCTTCTCCTTGAAGATGTGGCGACATGATCTGATCGGTGAGCGTTTTACTATATTCTATGATGAAAAGAGTCTCAGGTATATCTTCTCTGAGAAGGACCTAAACCTAAGACATCGAAATTGTCTTGAGTTCCTCCAGGACTATTACTTCGAGATAGTCTATACTCCAAGGAAGGGGAACGTTGTCGTAGATGCACTCAGCAAGAGGTCTGATATACAGCTTCTAGGTGAGACGACGGAGCACCTAGCTGCTTTACAGATATCCTTTGTGGATAGGGATAGAGAAACCATACTTCAGTATCTTACAGTCACTCCCCCACATCTTCAGCGAGTCAGGTAGAAACAACATGGGGACGTTGACTGCGAGACACGACATGCTCAGATATCCATAGGGCAGGCACCTGAGAGATTTTCAATAGGTGGGTAGTATGTCATCCTCTTCAGAGGACATACTACAATACCTGTGTCACTTCAGGAAGAAGTGTTGATGGGGTTTCACACATCCCCTATAGCAGTACATCCAGGAGTGGCAAATATATACCAGGATCTCCGATGACAGCACTAGTTACCGGGAATGAAGAAATCAGTTATAGAGTTTCTTTCTCGGTGCCTCACTTTTCAAGAAGTGAATGTGGAGCATCAGGTACCAGTAGGTTTGGTTATCCTTTAGAGGTTATAGAGTGGAAGTGGGATGGGATATCCATGGACTTCATGACAGGACTTCCACGTACATCCAGGGGACATGACTCTATTTGGGTGATCATCGACCGAATCAACAAGTCGGCCCACTTCATACCGATCAAAAATCATGGTTCAATAGAGGGCGTGGAATGCCTCTACGTGAAAGAGATTGTGCGGTTACATGGAGTACCTTCGACAATTTTCTCCGATTATGATGCATGTTTTACATCCCGTCTATAGAAGGGGTTCTAGGAAGATTTCGAGATGTACCTTCATTTGAGAACCACCTTTCATCCTCAGATGGATGGCCAGACCGATCAGACCATTCAGACCCTCGAGGTCATGTTGCATGCTTGATTCATCGACTACGGTCGTAGCTGGGAAGATCACTTACCTTTTTTGGAGTTTTTATACAACAACAACTATAACTCTAATATTGGGATGGATCCTTTTGAGGCATTGTACATGTGACCCTCTAAATCACATTTTACTAGAATGACCCAGGGGTGTCAGCACTAGTGGGACCAGATATGGTATGAGATACCACGAAGAAGGTGCAGATGATCTAGAAGAAGATTAAGACCGCACAGAGTAGGCAGAAGTCATATGCTGATAGGAGACGGAGACCTATGGAGTTAGAGGATGGTGACCACGTCTTCTATGGGTCTCACCTTGACGATTTCTACAGATATTTTGCTGCGGCGGCAAGTTATCTCAGATATTCATCAGACCTTTTTAGGTCCCCAGCAGAGTTGGTGAGGTGGCTTACCCCTTAGTTCTTCAACCTTAGTTGCACCGGGTGCATGAGGTCTTTCATGTATCTCAGCTGAGGAGATACGTGCACAACCCTTCCCACATCATTGACCATGGAGAGTTGGACGTCAACGATGGGAAGACTTTTACGGAACTTCCTGTAGAGATTGAGGATCGACAGGAGCGGATCCTTCATGGATGTTCGATACCTCTGGTGCACGTTTGTTAGCAGCACATGAACCTCCAAGAGAGAACCTGGGAGCGTGAGGCTCAGATGTGTGCTCAGTACCCCCACTAGTTCCCTTAGTTATGTGTTGTAGCTTATGGGGACATAAAGACCTGAGGTGGGGAGAATATAAAGACCCCAAATTTCAATTTAATTTTTTTAAAATATATAATAATTTTACGAGTCCGCAAAAATTGAAGTTGCGTGATTCGAAGGCCCGTAGTGCCTAGAATCAATTTCATAAGTTTTCTTCGGGTACATTCAATAAATGTAAGAGTAGGTTTTTATAACTCTTGAACCGATGCTCGAAATTGAAATATGAGGGCACTGTTGAACTTGCAGTGCCTATATTTTCTTAAGAAGAATTTCACCTTGACGATAGTTGGTTGGGGGGGAAGATAGTTTTTGGGTGTTTCGTGGGAATAATAAAATATAATAAACACATGTTTTGTTTTATTTTTATCTATTATAACCACACAAGTGGAAGTTGGAGGTGGGGACTACCACACCTTAACCACCCATGAGAGGTTACGGTAGTGGGGCCCATCCAAACCTAACCTCCCACTAGAGGTTATGAAGTGGGTCCACCCGAGAATAAACCCCCCCAAATAATGGTGGGAGAGGAAAACCACGCAAATCCCCTCATTAATGAGGGAGAGCCAATTGACCTCCCTTAACATAATGGTTCCACCACCCCCATCCTTTAATGTTGTCAACCCTTCCTCTCTTTTAATTGTTCCAACCTCATGAATTAATTAAGTGGAGCTAACTTAATTAATTAACTCAATTTTAATTATTATGCCAACAACTTAGTAGATTTTATAATCTGTTATTCTTGGCGATTTTTCTTTTGTAGGCAATGGAGGAACGATATTTTGAGAGAAAGGCTCTCACCAATGAAGAATGAAGAACACGTTCTGCCAACGAAGAATTCCAGCAAGTAGCGTCTTCGAATTCTTCCTCAGAAGAACCTTGCAGAAGCAACCAAATTGGGATGTCTTTGACGACCGACCCTCCCTCCTAATCATCATCAACAAACCGATGCACGAGTTCGGGATTGTAAGTGTTTGGTGGATGCGACGAATGATGAAAACTTTGTCTTCTTCCCCACGACGTCATCAACGAATAGGGAAAAATGTTTAGGATTTTTTTTACATATGATATTTTCCTTTGTTACTTTTCTTCCAAAACAAGGAACACAGACGAAATTATTATAAAGTTGATCTGCGAATGTTTTTCCTTGCGGGTTGGGAATAATTTTTTGTTAGTGAGGGATTATGGGTATTAATGTTTTTATAATATCTTCCATGCTCGTTCTTTGATTCATTCTTGTGATCCAATTTCTATCACCCTAAATGTGGAAGGGTGTGGTCTAAACTAACGTGGTCTGACCCCTCCACTGATCTCTATTGTGGTGTTCTTAGAAATGGAGGAAAGCAACATCAGAGATGATTAAAGCGAAGAAGGAAATGGCCACACTATCCGCAGCCTCTGTGACCTGCGCCGCCGCCGCAATGCTCCGACGCCCCGGTCGAATCGGCTTCACTGCCCCCATTCAGAATCGTTCCCCCCATCGGCTACACCAGCTCGGGCTGCATCACAACCCGACCACGCCGCTCCCTGGCCGTGCCTCCCTTACCGGCTGCACTGCCCTCACCGGATGCACCCCCTTGCCCTGAACACACTGCCCCTGGCCGAACCGGCCACACCCTTGTGGTGCCCCGATTGAGTCGGCCTTCTGGCCCCGACCGCGCCACCCCGACCCTAGGCCGAGCCACCCTGATTCGACCCCTCGAGGTGCCCACTGTTCTGAACATCCCTTGCATCGACCCGCGGTCGGTCCATGCCCTCGCTTCCAGTCTGCACCCTCGCCACCATTTCACACTTTCACGGTCCTCCTTTACCCCTCGCGGCCTGCTGGGATTGGACCCACGGCCCGGGCCTATCCTAATGGGCTGGCCCACCCTCCGGGATGGGCCAGACCCACTGGGATAGGCTGGGGTGACCCTAAATGGGTCGGCCCAAACTGGGTCGGGCCGGGTCGGTCTGGACCCATGCCCACTACGACCCTTTACATTCTTTTGGCCATATCTTTGGCACGGGGCGTCCGTTTGATTAAACATCAGCGGAACTGTAAATCTTGGATCATGACAGTCCCTTTGAGTATACCCTAATAGAGTTTTGGTAATAGTTGAGATATTTTCAGGTTGGATCATGCACGAATCAAACCAAGCCCCTGGGAAAAAAAGTCCAACAACTCACAGACCGGGGCATCTGATTGATGCGTTGTCTATTGGGTTGTGACCTCTATGACATGGAAAACCTTTTAGATTCTTCTTCATGGGACTTCGTGATAGTTGGAGTATTGACTAGTAGATCATGGAGCGGATCCTTCTAGAGATGAGCGGACATAGTGTGGAGACCTATTTGTTGGTTGAGACTTGGATACTGCTGACCGATTGACTCAGTGTGACTCGACTAACCCAGTGGGGAGCACCTGGTTGTTGCAGTAGACTCACGATGGAGGAGTTCCTGGTTCTATCAGCAATCCCATGGTACTTGATAGGAGTAGTACCTATGCAGGCAATTAGAGGGAGTGCTTGGTTGTGGCGGCAGACCCACAGTGGGGAGCGCCTTGGTGATGCAGCAGACCCACGGTAATCGACAAGAGGAGTACCTCAGCAATCCAAGGTTAGTGGGAAGCGACATGGTGTCGTGGTAGGCCCGCTGTACTCAAAAGAGGAGGAGTTCTCTAGCATCTATGGTTTTGATAATATTAATAATATCCTGGTTGAGCAGAGTCAGTAGCTTTTGTGTTTTCCTCATGATTAAGATGGATTATTAGATAACATTGGTATATGTTTGGGCATATACCTAATTGGTATTATTTGTTGATTTCATACATTGTGGTTTATCCTTGTTGGATTTTGTGAGGCCTTAAGGGACTCAGGGTCCCTACGAAGTATCGTTATACTCATCCCTGCATGGGCTATTCCCTCCCCTCGTTGTGTTGGATGCAGATGACGGACAACACTGTCCGAGTCTGAGAGTACATGGATTGGATGGTACCCAGAGGTTGACCTTATGGAATGTCAGTACACAGAGGAGACAGACAGACATGGATTGTTGTGGAGGAAATTTGTACCTACCCATCAGGTAGGAACCTTAGAGGACAACCCAATAGTTGTTATTCCATTTTCATCACTTGTACTTGTACATTTAGTTTCATGTACTCTCCAGTTGAAATTGTGTTCTGGCCCATTTTTACTTTATATACTCACTTTTGGTCATACATTTTACTCATGTTTGTATCTGCTATGTGTGTTCATAGGTTATAAATTCAATCCCTTCCCATTTTTCGGGAATTATGCCATTTGTGCTAGTCGCCAGCCCCTGGACTATGGAATGCGGGCTTGGGGTAGTTACGGCACTAGCCCCGGGGGACGGGTCATGATAATAATTCTTTAAAATTATATTTCCTATATTCTATTGGAAAAAACCAAGGGTTAGTCTGTGGTTTTGAATATTTTAGTGTGTACTATCGAAAACCTCAATCATAAAGAATTCCTCATCTTTTCCTATATAAACCCACAAATCACGGATTCCTCTTCACTAAAACTCTTTGAATCGCATACTCGCCCTTCTCTACACTCACTAGAGTCATCCCATTGTGCCCCCAAGCTCCCAATAAGCCTTTCCAAAGCCTTTGGGTTCACAAATCCAAGTAAGGGATCCTCACTTTCCTTCCTTTCTCATTTTGTCCAAGTTTCCTTATATTGTTATACCTTTTTATTTTTCAATTAAAAATAATGGGGTATGTTTTTTAACCTCTCCCATACTACCATTATAAAGTTATAATGATGGTATATCCCTTTCACTCTCATTAATCCTTCCCATGTACTACTGTTTCCATTCCCAAATTCCATAAGGGATTTCTCTCTCCTCATTTCCATTTAAGCATTTATCTTATATTATGCATCTCAAATTCCATTTAATATGTTAGGATATTATGAATAATGATCCCATTAATTAAAATTCCATGTATAAATGATTATATAACCCTTTCTCCCTCATCAACCCATTTTATAAATCCTCATATGATTCGTTGTACTACTGAAATTTCACTGTTCTTTTCAATGCAAAAATATCTGTGTAGTAAATAGCATACTGATTTCTCTATCAAGGGAACTCACCATTATGAAAAAATACATATAGATTATATTCCATCACATATGTATTACGTATTCATTTATCATGGAATACATGATGATGTTAAATGAATCAATGTTATATGAACTATGCATCAAACTTAATCCTGAGAGTAAAATGTTCATGAATGGTGTGCCCTGATAGTGCTCCAATGCATTGGGTAATGTTTAGTATCATGATAAAACAAGTTGGGATAGGGGATTACCTAATTCCTTTTAGTATATTTTTCTAACTTTTTGGTATCAGGTTTTATCTGATTATATTATATTTATGATGTATTATAATAATCATTCTATATCACGTCTCTATGTTCATGTTTCTATTGTAACCACTGATATTTCTATTTCCTAAAATGCAGTGTATTCTTCATTTCATTCCATATTTACCTGTTTTCTCTCCTTTATAGATCACTCTTTTATTATGTATGTCCTCAGGTTATCCCATGCAATGCTAAGTAAGAAGGAATGTTGTGGTCATGTAAAAGAATTTTTCAATAAAGATATTGTATTTTATGTCTTATATAGTCATGTAATGTTCCTAATCCCCAAAGACACTATACCTCTAGAACTTTTAGGTTTTATAATGTGATATTTTATGTAATAAATCACGTTTAAAAGTGTAATAAATACCATGGTTTTTATAACTCCTCTAGGATTCCATCTGAAATATTTCAGTTGTCGAAGGGCCAAACATTTGGGAAAATAATCGTAAACTTCTCATTTCATCTTATCAAACAAAACCATTTCCTTAAATTTATTATAAATACATATACTTACAGCTTTTATTGAAAAATTTGATCAATGAGAATCATCCAAAAATCCATTTTTTGATCAGGTATATATAGACCCCATAATGCCATTCCAAATTTCATAACACCATTCTAAAAAATGATGTTTTCTAATTTTCCATCATTCATAGAATAAATTTTATTCTGATGTTCTCAACATTTGATTGATATGTTTTTATATTTTCTAATAAATATGATTTCAAAATCATATAAAAATGAGTTATTTAACTCTTTCAATAATAATTTCTATTTCTAACATTAATAGTTCCAGGACCATAAAATCCATCTCAATAATCATTTAGGTCAAAACACCATGACCCTTATTACTTAATTAATTTTCAAACTTATTTTCAATAAATAAGTACTAGTGTATTATGGATTCATAATAATTTAGTATCACAATCCACCAACTTTTTCTTATATTTAGAGCTCTTTAAGAAAAATTTTATTTTAGGATTCTATAATTCTATAATTTCTCACATCTTTCACCATAGAGATAATGTCTATAAATATTCAAATAAAATATTTCATCTAAAAAATCATGATAATTTGTTGCATAGTTTTGTTCATGAGTATTTAATTTAATTGATTTATATACAATAAATTTATCATTCTACATTAGGATATACCAAATTCAAATTTTTATAGCTCCTCATTCTCTTGAAGTGGAAACCCCCTCCCCTAGGGTTTGTTTTTGAGAATTTTTGTGGTGGTTCTTTCCTATTATCATATTTATTGAGGAAGATTTGTCAATGGCATGGATCTATAATCCTTCTCTATGGTATCAAGTGATAATTTTGTTTTTCGTATTCATTAGTGAATTCTCCTTCTCAAATTTTTAATCCTATACATTAATAAACATATTTGAGCTTTACAATTATTATGAATCCCTCCTCGGCCTTGGAAATTTTTTTGATTTAGGATCTCAAGGATTTAATTGCTATTAGCCTTTCATTTTTGGGTGAAATTTTCATCATATGGGGGATTTTCAGTTCGACCTATAGAGGTGGTGTTTGAAGCTCCTTCACCCGATGATCAACGATGACCGATTGACTAATGTGCCTTCAGATGGTGGCTAGCCTTCCACATATCTATTTATATTTGGGCCTTCTACGATCAATTTTTTATATGGGATTTTAGTTTTTCTTGTGTTCTCATCCCTTGATGAATTTTTAGTTCCCTGGGGGCGGTTCCCATAGTTCCTTCAGGTGGAAATTATCATTGTCCTCATAATGGATGCATTTTTTGTTGACAGATGAGTGATGTGCGGATGTGGTGTACAAGAAGGATGGAAGCGACGAATCAAGTGTGGGGATTGCAAATCTGGGAGGATTATAGAGGAATAGATACTTTGAATTGTTTTTTATGTACACGAATGGTCTTATATAGGTCATTGGGTAGGGTCTTCTATTCTGGTTACTGACATCATTTTGGTTAGACAACTATATTGATTTTTGATGGAATTGGTCGAGGGATCTCTTGGTTTTATGTGTGGGATAGTGCACCTGTGGTCATATGGTAAGATTATGGGTTGTGTTTTTTGTGTTAGTGGTCATTTCATGACTAGTTCAGAATAATTTCATCATTTTTTTTCATTTTTTTCCTGGTTTAGTATTTTCTTAGGCTTCACACAAATTTTTAGTTCATTATTTATTTTTTTCATTTAGAATCCATGTAACATTTTACACATTTAGAAGGGTGGATCGACAAAAAATTGGGATTACTGTTATGAAACCCATCATTAAACTGTTCATCATATTTATAATGCATGGATGGGTACCATAAGATTGAACTTTTCTCATTTTTACAATATTATTTTTTGTTGCATCAGGATGAAATTACTTTGATTCTATTTAATTATTTTTCAGGTGGGTAGCATAAGATATGGGAAGGTGTGGTCCCACATTTCATCCAATTATTCTCCATATTTTGGTTTTATTTTGAGAGGTTCTCTTCCATGTTGTGCTTCCATCATGGAGCAACAACTTTGAAGATTGGGTGACACATCATTTTGTATGATCTCACTTCTTCGCTATCTAGTGAGGGGACGTAGTGGGTTTTTTGGTGCATACATTTATTTTGTATTAATTATTATAATATCATCATTTTAACCATTGTTTATTTTTATTATTGAGGTATTTTTACATTATTTTTAATGGGTTACCTATTATAAATTTATAGAGATGTTCAATAATTTTTTTCTCAATAAATGGGGATTATACCTAAACCTTTTCAAAAATACACAATTCAATTTGTTAAGGCTTTTCTATATATTAAAAATATGTCATTTCTAGATGGTGGAGTCAAAATTGGACAACATATAGATTTCTTCATCATATTATCAAAATAATATTCCCATTCCTCAAATCGAATGAGAGTAACACCTTTATGTGCAGTCTTCATTAATAAGTTCGAAAATTAGGAATGATTTTGAAAAAATTTCTAACAGTATCATAATGATACAATGAAACTATGTACCTCTGTTATTTTCATTGGTACAATCCATTCATGGAATGTAATTATTCTCAAAGGATCATTTGATAATCCATATATGGAAAAAGTAAGGCCACTAAATGTATCTTCTTCAATAATAAAATCACAATTACTACATTTATAATAGAATACCATATTTATAAGAGTCTGTTGGATGATCCAAAAGTGATCGTCATTATCATCATATATTTTTAAATAAACCAATATAACATCTATGAGTAATACAAAAATTCCTCATGATGTTTTGTGAATACCCTTTTCATTAGATATATAAAAACAAATAGTACATTTTTATATTGAAATTGAACTATTGTAAACTAATATTTTCCACACCTCATTCAGAAAAATTTCGTTTAAATTTCCTATTTGATTACTCATAATTGATGATACCTATAATGAAGGGAATTATCTGAAAACATTAGGCTCTATGTATTTGATCAAATATGTCATCAATACGTGGGATGAGATGTTCGTACTTATCACCATGGACTTGATTTCCCTATAATCAATGAACATCCTCACAGATCTATATTTATTATTAACAAAGAGAATAGGGGATCACCATGGTGAAATACTAGGGAAAATAGATCCCTTATCATAGAACTCCTTAATTATTTTCATCAACTCCATTAATTCTACAATGGTCATTATATTTGGTGACTTCCATATTGGTAATGGATCCGAGATTAAATCAATGGAATACTCAACATTATGCTCTAGTGATGTTAAGGTAATTCGTAGTGAAATACATAAATGTATTCATGTATAATGGGAATATCCCCAATTTTTTTTATTTCTTTCTCTATATATAGGTAATATCTACTCTTCTTCCCCAATAATATCAAATGGTATTTCTAATAGGGGTTGATATTGACACATCTCATATGATGTTTTCTCTTCACTAATGTAAATGAATTCAACATCTTTATCATGTATCACCATTTCCTTATGCTTGAAATACAATTTTTCATCATATTTTGAGAGATAGTCAGAAACAATAATTACTAACAATAAAATAACATTAATGATAATAATATTAGTAAATAAATCACATTTATGTGTCATAATAGGGTTTTCATGAGACAACCTTGTTGTAATGGTACTTCCACTATGATTTTTTTACTAACCAATCCATTCATATTGCGCTATAGAAATATATATTTTTCAAAGAAAATATGAAAGTAATAAAATAATGTGAGGAATAAAAATTAAATAATCTACATTTGTTGCTATGACTAAATTACCTACCACTGCATCATTGGGTGACCACACAACAACTGTAGTGATCACTTAATCTTGGTCATCACCCCATAGACTCTTTGATGGTAGATCCCCTTGAGGTTTGGATAATTCAATTGAGTAGTTAATTATATACCTACAACATAATCCTAGAATATAATTATTTCCATTATTACATTTTCATTATTTATCCTGGTGATAATTATCAATAAAAATATTAAAAAAATCTCATGACCTTCAAGAACATATCATGATTATTCATTCCAGAGTTCTCACAAGATAAAAACATCTTTGTTCACTTCATCTTATATGACACATTAATTTTTTATTGGTAATCATTAATGACTTATTTTATTTATTTCTCTTGAAAATATAGGATCTAGTGAATTGATTATATATTATAATGAAAAAACAATTTCACCATGTTTTGAAATCTTTTGAGATTCCAACACCCTTTAAAGACTTGACATACGACCTTATAAAATGTTCAATATAAAGAATGGGTTTGCATGTGTAATATATATAATATATGGATAACATTATAATGGTAACCACTTAATCATCAACACATTCATCTTATATTGATTAGGCTAAGGGATATTCATTTGTTTTAAATTTGTTTCTTGAAAGGAAAATATTTATTGAAGAATGTCTCATTAAAATATATCCATTACATGAGTACTATTTCCTCTTCCTCTAAAGTATTCTTGATAAATGCCCATTATTTATCAAAAATTCCTTTATCAAAATTCACTACATGTATAGTCTTTTCCTTTTCATTGTATCCCAAGTCCATATTTATCTTTATTAGAATCATTATCCATTTATCAGCTACCATTATATTATTAGAACCATGAAATGATTGGGTCCTCGGTCACATGATGAAATCCAACATCGGAGAATCACATTGTGGATCAATTATCTCTATCTAGGAATGGGTATTGGTCTTAATCTAACTAAGATTCCCTGGTATATCCATGATGTACCATGATAAAATAATTGGTGTATTGGCTTACTCAGTAGTTTAATATCTATATTTTCTACGAGTATTAATACACTTCTTCCATCTATGATCTATTTATACATTATGGAATATAGTAGATTAGATCATAAAATTATGAATAGTTAATCAAAATGTATAATTATATTTATGGTGTAAGATTTAATCCTAAATTAAATTAATTAATGTCTTGTTAATATCAAAATTATAATATTGGGTTCCTTTGGTATATTATTGTTTTAAAATACTTTGTAATGGTCTTTAAGGAAAATTGGAGTTACCATAAGAATATCCTTTAGGAGTTACAAATGAGGTGCACAGTAATGACCATTTTTAGGGACCAAAAAAACATTTAGTAAATACCAATTTTCAATTTTTATATTTTTTACCCCTTATGTACGTCAATTATAGAACCACATCCACATGTTGTATCTAGTTGGGATGTATTTAGAGGAAAAAGCCAATAATATATTCCTTACAAAAATTTTTTAATATTCTTCTATACATATCATAAATTTATATCATAGGGTTATGATATATAATATATTATTTCTTTACTATATTTCCAATGGTTTCTATTAAATATCCTCTAATAAAAAATGTAATTACCCTGACTCCAATAACCCCACATCCAATTCATAAATTATTACATTGGTAAGGATATAAGGGAAAAAATCCAAGAAAACAAATAAGTGTAGCAATATTAGATAAATAGATACATACATGATAACTATTTTACCTAGATAAATTAAATAAAAATCATATTAATGGGAAAAAGTTTCCATGAACAGATTCAAATAATTCAATATTTTATCATGTGGAAGGGAAAAATTTAGGGTGAGATCAAGTCCTTTTTTATGGTCACATAAAGTGGATGCTATCATGAAATAGAAATAAAAAATAAATTTTTAAAGGTAAGTAAAAGAACACAAATTCAATTAAGTCAATAACACGTCGATAATAATTGTATAATTCATAATCCATATGAAAATGTAAATAAATTAAATCACATGCAATATAATCAATACATTTAAGATAAAATAAATCAATACATAATATAATTATGAAAATATCATGGATAATAATTATAATTGAATTCAAAATTATGTGAATTGTCAAATATTATCCCTCATGATATATAGAGTCATGAAACCACTAATACTATGACCGTTCACAATATTGTTTAAAACTAAGGGTGAAAATAGATCATATTGGGAAACTGATTTGTCTTATGAGACTTATCAATGAATACAGTGTCTATTAATAACTATGAACAACCCATAACTATATTTCTAAGACACTCCTCATATATCTAATATTATTCTTAATTAATGAATCAATATTTATTAACATCCAATATCTGTATTAGGTAAAGGATGATGAATCTTCAATATTTCAGAAGTAAATAAAATAAATTTTAAAGTAAACACCATATTTAAATATATTATAAAATCATGGAGATTATCATTTTCATAATTAAATAACATGATTATTTTTGTTAAATATGGTTTCTAATAAAATATTATCATTACAAAGTGATTGTTTCAAAAATAAATGATATAATCACAAAAGACAGTGAGATGGTATGATATGTTTTTTATATATTTGGTATCATTTATATTGTAACAAATTGAATAATAAACAATAAATAAAAAATAAATATCAATTAATAAATATTTATTAATGATAAATACATATAATGGGATATATATTTACCACATATAAATGAATTTGATTATATTAAAAAATATTTTTCAATGAAATAGTAATTGATATTAAATCCATTTCCTCACACTTTCCATTAGTTAAAATGATTTTAACATCATATATAATGGTTATATTCATGTTAATAATTTATTAAAAAAACATATTCATATTTATATTAGCTTATATTATCTTATTATAAAATTTTACTACCTGTATGTTAATAATATTTCATTATTTTTATTATTTTGGATGTTAAATGTCTTGTTTTCTTATACATATTTTGTTATGAGTTTTTTATTTCATATAAATTGGATATAAATAAATTATCTATATAATTAATATAATTTTATAAATATCATATTTACTCAGTAGATAAATTATTTTAACCAATCTTAAAATTTTGGAATGGAATGTGAGTAGCATTACTTCTTGGAGATAGTAAACCATGTGTACACATGAGTGGCGATATCATTCCCGTAATTAAGAAAATGCTAAGGGAGTGAATGATATATCAATTTTTGATAATTTATATAATTTTATATATCTCTCATATATTCGTTAAATTAATACTTATTTTTTTCCATTTATTTTCATATTTTTAGAATGAATTATTTCTGTTTTCATGTCTGTACTACACCGTAGACATGAGTGAAGATATCATATTATAAATAGAATGTAAATTTTGAAGATATTTGTGATATTATAATTAGAATGTATAATAATAATATATATATATACATATATATATATATATTTAACCCTTAATTATTCCATAATATGGTAGGTGTTGATGAAAAATGAGTTCCATCGGTTTGCTCGATGGTTGTTTGCTGTACACACGGTCGATGATTTTGTTATCTCTTTGATGGAAGTGGAGATATATATGGGTTATTACATTAGAATAAAAATATATAAATATATATGACTTTTTTATTTAATATATTATCATAATTAGGAAATATTTTTGGTAGGTGGAATAATAAATAAAATGAGAACACTCATTTATGAACACTATCACTTCTTTGAAAAATTTCTTTTGGTTTAAACAAAAATATTTCATATGATAGAATTATGGTAAAAAATGGGGAACTAGTATTATATTAGATCAGTAAGGAAGTTATTTGGGTATTTCATGCATTAATATATTGTATTTTTAATTTCAAAGAGGGGAGGAGATGTGGGGATTTTATAAGTGGGTGAGAGGACACTTGTTGAATTATTGAAAAGAATCAGTTACCACCAAGGGTTCTTCTTGAAAAAAGAATAAATGTTTTTTCTTAATTAAATTTATATTTTATTTTATAGATATGTGGACAAAAAATAAGTGTCAGAAAATTTTAAATGTCATTTAACCATTATTTTTTTATTTTAAACCATGTTAAATTAGTTCATACAATAATTGTAGTAATTAATTTTTACAACTTTTACAATTCGTAATGGTATGAAATTAAGTTTAACGTGTTATATATAATTAAATATTCTTACTCAAAATATGTAATAATGTCCACTAATAAATTTCATCGAATTTTCAATATAAAATTCTAAAATATAACACTAGATAAGATGAAAATGCAAGATTTTAAAGAGAAAAATATCATAAGTATGGATGTTTTTAATATCAAAATTAAAAATGAAATAGATTCCAATAACTTATATTTTATATATTATTATATAATTGAACAATTTTAAATTATAAAATATATAAATATAAAATTTCAGTTTTAATATAATTTAAACAAAAATGGATATTTTCAAATAAAAAAACTTCTTCTTAACTACTAATTAAAAATTAAAAATTCTCATAAAAATCATAAATATTTCCCATATGATTTTCTTATAATATTATTTAAATAATATAGTTTATTTTTTCAAAAAAATTTCCTAATTTTTAGAAAAACTTATTTTATACTAATTTTATAAGAGAGAAGAAACATTGTTCTTCAAAAAATAATGTTTTTTTGAAAACATTTATATTGTATTCAAATGTTTCCGATAATATTTATAAAAAATTGATAACCATAAAGTTTTTAGATTAGTAATTTCTATTATAACCTTTTAATATAATTCCATTGTTATAATGATCTTGTTAAAATTATTTTTCAATAGAGCATTAAGATTCATTAAACCGCTATTGGTTACGTAACAAGATATTAGAGAGATTGAATTTATCGAAAAGGAAATACAATGTTATGTCTTGGGGTTCTATTTTAATAATTAATAGTAAAATGAGTAAAAATTAATTATCATTTTAATGGATAAAACTAGTTTATAGAGCAATAAACTTTGAAAATATGGATTAAAATGGCCTTAAAACATGTCCAATTTCAATTTAATGGCCATATTTAGACATTATCTTGTATAATAATCAAGAATGATGAATTTTTGAGTCTTGTTTCATGTTTAGGATGTTGGTATTCCTATTTATATTAAAAAATTCTAATTGTGTCCTCTCCCACACTTATAAAAGGGAACCAACACACCTCTCATGTTAAATTTTCCAAAAACCTTTTGGTTCATAAAATCAATGAAAAAATTGATAAATTAATTTACTCCCCACATCCTAGATACAATGTTTTGATTATTAAAACCTCGAATAATAGATTTTATTTTTGAATAATTTATTTTGTCTGAAGAATATGTATCGTTCTTAATAGAGCATCCTATTTTTCTTCTTCTAACACAATGTTAAAATTATATTCTACTAGGATGATATAACAACATCATTTTGTAATATAAAAATAGATTTTATTATGTTATATTGAAAACTTATATCCATATTATCCTCCATGAAATGGTAATCAAGACCATCGATCAAGAGTATGACCTGCCAATGCCATATAAACTGATGTAAATCATTTTCCACCACCACCTCTCAAAGAAGAAGATAATAATAGATTTAATTATTATATCTTATATTAATGAAATATATTAACTCCTAGAATTATTATATAATATCTACTTTATTAACTTAATTTTTTTTGAAAAACTATAACATCATTATTGAGTACATGTGGACTACGACCTCCAAAAAGCGATGTGGTAATTTTTTCTTTTTTATTTTGACATCGATAGTAAGGATATATTTAATCAAGATATATATTTATGATATTAAATAAATATAAAATATTATGGAATGATTATATAATATTTCAATTTCTATTATTTCATGCGTCGTGAAAATATAAACAATGTTCAACCATACGTATAACCTATCATCTCCCCGAATGGCTTAATCAATTTTTTCCCTAAATTTTATCAATGTCTTTAAATATATATATACATAATATATATTATATTTATAAATCATTAATACTATTTACATGATGTATCCATGATCAATGATCAAGGATCAAAACTACCAAATTGAAACATACTTGAAAAACAATGCTTGTTATTTTTTGAGAAGTTAATTTTAAAAAGTATTTATAATAAATAGGTAAAAAGGGAAATGACTGTATCATTTATGGTATTATATATATGAGTATGGTTCTAAAATATATATATATAATAAATTTATATTAATTATAATGGATGTTTTAATGTTTAAAAATAATGTCGATACATGAGGTAAGGGATTCCTTATCTCTCTTTTATTTCTAGGAGACATATAACATACCCACCACTTAATTATTTTTTGTGGTGTATATACTACCCCATTCACATATTATATAATTATCCAAAATCCTTTAACAATAATTATTTATTCATTTTATTATACCCTTTAATTGGTTTTATGATTAAAAACTGTCCAATGTGGTAAGGGTTTTCCATCTCATTTTTTATGGGACACATACCAGATTACCAAACTGTTTATTTTTCGACTGTGTATATATTTCCAATGAATTTATATTATGATTACTCTCCAAAATAATGGTATATTTATATCCATATAAGATTATTTCGTTCATGGGTCTTCAAATTAAGAATTTACTATGTTTTTTATGTTTTATTTTAATATCCTATTTATATTTAAACTATTTATAAAAAAAGATTATGATGATTACATATTTTTATGCCCCTTTCATTAACTAAATGGAATTTCATCTATTATATTTATTTCAGGAAAATGTTTTTTTTTCATTTATTTTCACATATCTATGTACTTAGGTGTCTAAAATATTGTTTTCTGAAAAACAAAACATTATTTATCACTTTGGTTAAAATTGCATCTTATTCAATGTCAATGATTTAGAAAAAGATATAATGTTTTTTCTATTACCCCATTACTATTTAATGAAATTTTTAACAATGTTATAATTTTAAAGAAAATTTAGAAGGAATATCATTATCACTATCTAAATAATTCTCTTTTAAAATTTACTGACAATATGATCAGAATCTTTATTTTCCAACTATAGAGAATAAAAAATAATTCCTACCATAATAACCACACAATGATTTAAAGAATCCTTTATATGTTTCTATAGTTATTTTAATATAAAAAATTATTTAAAATTTATTGATTTTATTAAATTTTCTAGAATTGATTTCAATATTTTTATTTATATTTTACCTGAGAAAATTTTCATGTTATAATTCAAAATAATTTCTCTTTATAAGATGAAATCATTTGGTGTTACATATGCCTTAATATGGATATAATAATTTAATACCATTCAAATTATATCTAGGGATGGTTAATATTTTTGATAAAAATATTTTTACCAAACTCTTTCCTTTTCCATGGGGGTTTCTATATTGAAATGAAGATATTTTCATGAAACCAATTTGTTTTCCATGTGTTATATTATGATTCAATTTTTATGAAACCCATTTTTTTGTGTAGGATAATTTAAGATTAATGTTTTATGATATTTTTTTAACAAAAATGTATGGATTAGGAGACAGGTGTGACCTATATGTAGCTACTATGGGCTAGTAAAATATTGAAATATTATGATATAAAAAATGACTGGAATGAGGAGTGAACATAGCTCAGTAAGGGAATCGTTCCACTATGATATTATTAGGAATGAAACATTACTGCTATGATGGTTTTTGGCATGAAACAAATAAACTATAATAGCCATAATATTTATCCTTTTATATTAAGGAAATAATTATTATGTTTTTATGTAGGCCAAAAATTTATTTTTTATTCCAACGTTAGTAACTCATTGATTATGTTATTTGATTCAATATTGATTAATATATTATTAATTATAATGATTTCTTTTACTACACATTTTTTTACATAAAAATATTGGCTCTTGTTTTGAAATGTTATTATAATGTTCTTATACCCTTATGGACATGTTATGTAGTTATATCCCTTATTCACCCTTATACAGCATCTAAAATCACCTTTTCTTATGTTTCTACCCCTAATTTATGATGAAAGGTATTATGTATAAAAATTTTAAAAACAGTTTATGTTATGAATATCGTATTGGATATTATGTAGAACTCTTATGTGAATGTATTGTATGCTTCCATAAATTACTATATAGATGTTATTATTATTTTGAATATTATTTTATGTAATGAATATTCATTTTTTAATATGCAATATCTACATTTGAAAATTATTGGAGGAAATATTTGGTATTAGATAAATATTTAGTTAACCGTTGGAATCATGGATCAAAAACCTATAGTTATATCCCTATAAATATAATAGAAGTTTATATGGATTTGAAATATATATTTATAGACATAAAAAATATAATTTTTTTAATTAGGCTTAGACTTAATCAAAATGGAGTTCATAAGAATGGTTATTTCTTCACAACTAGTTTGAAACACCAGAGGGGTATGTTTTGAACATTAAAAAACTCTTTAGGAACCATCATGTGGGATTTTTAATTGATGGTGACTATGTATAACCATGGATAAACATATGTTTTTATAAATTTAAATAGTATTTTGAGAATATGAAATCCTATAATTTATTTTACAGGATTATTTAGTTTCCTATAATGATTATTATTTCTAGGAGTATGATTTTTATAATAAATGGTCTGAACCGAATGTAATCATGTTAATAATGAATAGATGGATAAATTAATTTATTTTTATAATAAGTGACCAAGTTTTATTCCATATATAATGAAATGATTAATTTTTTTCCCACACAACGTTTTCAATATTTGAATCATTATGAATTTCCTAATGATTAGAGGGGAAAACAATGTTTTGTTGAGTCCATTTTGAGGAAGCATAAACCATATATTAATATTTCAAATAATCCACTATTTTTTGATCAATTGATTACATCCAATAAAAATATATTTCCCATTATCCAATGTTAGGAGGATTAAAAGTTATTTTTTTCTATCAGACATCTGGAGGGAGAAGGATATTAATTTGTTATTCTTATCAAGAATACGATTCAACAAGATACAATTGAATTTGTTGAATCTGATGTGTTTAGGAAATTACTTTTCAAAATTTATCCTCCTTGTATTCTTCAAAAAATAATATATGTAAAATTATTTGACTTAAATCAGAAGGGTGATGAATCCATTAGTACAAATGAGGTGAATTTTACAAAAATTATGTGGAAGAATTCTGGTTTTATAATTTAACATGGATGTATGGATTATCGATTCATTGGTGGCATAATAAGTTACCTAATGGTACTTTATCATAACATAATTTAGTTTCTTCGATGAAACTATTCGATACACTATCACTATGGAAATGGATATTTGAGTTACCCTTAAATATATAGTCTTTTATATGTAATGAAAAATGGAATTAAAAATAAACTATATAAAGAACATAGAGAATAAGATGATAATTCCTTCATACATATTATGAATAAAGAAACATGGAGGAAATTTTCTTAATGTGAATGAAAGGTTTTCTATGTGTGGATGATATGTTCATTACAAAATTAATAGCAGATGTAATTTAAAGAAGCCGACAAATGATGTGAATATTAGTAAATCTCCACAGAATGAACGACCATAACATGAGTTTTTAAAATCAAGGAATATGTAAACTATACTGTCTGGTTCCCAATTCAAAAGGATAATGATGATGATCTATGTTAGTATCCTATTAACATAAGAGATTTAGGTAAATATCATGAAATAAATATTTCTGAAGAGGGGTGTTATAAAGACATTTTGAATGGTACACTAACTATCCACTCGGGAATGAAAAATGTCTTATTTAACATTAGATGTACCCAATCATTTATATCATAAAAATTTACTTAGGGAATATAAATTCCACTCTAATTATTATATATTATATTATTGGTGAAAATCCCTAATGGTATGATGATCACATCTCATGTATATGATTTGTATCTAGTTGATGATTGTGGGATTATACTTCATGAAAACCTCATTATTCATTCTATAGTTGAATTTCATGTTATCCTAGTAATGTATATTCTTTCTCTATCTAAATACCTCATACAATAACAAGGATTTTAATTAATGTTCTTTATTACAAACAAATATATAAGATTCTATAAGGGTTAAGATACATATGATCTCCCTAGGGAGATCAAATCCATTGCATGGGTCGTAATTAACATTCAAAATGGATTTTTATTATAGACAGTTGAAGAAATATTTATCATAGATGATATTCCTATTATTCTATAGTTGTTTTTAGTCTTTATAGAATTGCTTCCTAGTATTTAACTAAAACATGGTTTTCAGTTTCCAATTGAACACATACTTGGATTCACACCTATTAAGAAGATTCTATATCGGATGACCCTTATTTATGTGAATCAATTGAAAACGAAACTCTTGTAGAATATTGGAAAGGAACTTATTCAGTCAGGTGTTTCAGTTTTGGGGTGCACCAATTCTTTTATTTAAGAATAAATATAGATTTAGGAGACTCTACACTGATTATTGGGAGATGAACAATGTTATAATTAGGACCAATTACCCTCATACCTATGTTGATGAATTGTTTGATCAGCTGTGTATAGATCTATAATTTTCCATGATTGACCTTCATTTTGTATATCATATGTGGGATTATAAGTATGATATACCGATGATGAAATTATACAGAATTTATGGATACTATGAATCTATAGTGATTCCATTTGGGTTTAAAAATTCCTCATTGATCATTATGAATTTAATGAATACACTCTTTAAAGACTACCATGATCAGTTTGTGGTAGAATATATAGAAATTAGTTTCATTAATTAAATTTGAATGTGAGGGTATAATTATCACTTGACAATTTTATTGGATACCCTGTTTATGGAGAAAGAATTTTAAAATTTTACAAATTAGGAGTTCTGACTAAAAGATGATTCATTTTGGGTTATATAGTCTCAAGAGTGGGTATGTAGATGAATGCATAAAATATTTAGGTTTATTATCATAAGATAAAATTTATATATTAATATAATAAGACATGAATATACATCATAGATTATGGTTATACTAATTTATGACTGATCAATACATTTCCACCTTGTGAAATCAAATAAGATGGAAAAATCATTGAGTAAAAAAATCACACTATATTACATTTGGTGAAGAACACAAATGATACAATATTTTATCGATTCAGAAATGATAGAATATAAATAATAAATATGTAGAGATATCGTATTTTTTATCAAATTCTATTCAACCATTCATCCATTTAATTTTTAAATAGGAGTAAAAGGTAGATGAAGAGTTATAGAAGAATATGATAAATGATCATGAGATTAACCATGATTTGGATAAAATGATAAGGATTAGGAATAGTGTAAGTTTTCAATCGATATAAAATTTCTAGAATGGGATTTTATATCAATCAAATAGTTCTTCAAAATCTACTCATCCTCGATGTAAAAATATGTAAAGATATTTGTAAGAATATTTCAGTTGCAGCAACATTAAGAGAGATATTATAGAGTTTATATTAGGTTTCATAGTATGTAATCATGTTATGGCTAACTAAAAAATTTCTCATGTGATGTTACAACTATTTCCCATACCATAATCAAAATGGGAAAATCATAACCACGTATTCTATTCATTGGACTCTACAAAATATATATTGGAAACAATTCTATATGGGTTATAGTCGATCATCTTAAGAAGTCATCCAGATTCATCACTATGAAATAATTTTTTTCTCAAGATCATCTCCAAATTATATTATTTTGGATGTTTTAATGTTTTATATAGTAACAAATTCTATTATATCTATTTATGAGTTGTGGTTTTACTAATTTTTTTTGGGGAAGTTTGTAGATGGTTATGGATATGCAGTTGATTTTCGAAACTGATTATCATACCCAAATAGATGAACAACATGAGAATAAAATTAAAACCATAGAGGATATGATGGGATATTTTATAATTTAATTAAATATTTTTTGAGATCAATAGCCTCCTCTAACTATTTTTTCATACAAAAGAAGTTTCGAAATGAGAATTTAGATGGTTATTTATTAAGATATCTTGGGAATGATGGATAGAAATCTAATATTTTGCAATGATTTTGTAGAAATAAAGATATTTGAACCTATAATATTAGAGGAAATGGAATATGATGTTATATCCATTCATTATCATGTCAAAAGTAGGTCAGATTTAATAGAAAAGCTATGCTGATAATCTTTTGTTTGATCCAGAGTGTGATGTTGGTGGAAATTTTATCTATAAACTCTCTCTATGGAATAATTTTATAATATTTCAGAAGTAAAAAAATATGATATCTAGGTTTTTAATACCCCTAGAGATTTTAAATGAAGTGGGGAAAATAGGTTATCTCTTAGTACATCAATTGAACCTATCTCAGGTCCATGATATGATCCATGTATCTCTCCGAAGGTATTATATACCAGATATTTTACATGTATTGAAATCAACATTTATACTACATGGTCATTATATTTCAAATGATGAATAATAAATTAATATTATGTATCGTAGGAAGAACATTTTTAGAAAATTTCCACTCACCTGATCAAGGTTTTATGAAAAAACCCTATACATGAAGAAGCTTTATGGGAACTTGACGATATAATGATCCAAATTATCATTAATTCTTTGTACTATAGTCATATAATATTTTGGGAAAATATTCATTTTAATGGAATTATAATTTATAACCCAAATAGTTTTTTCATACTTATTTAATTTAATCGATATCTTGTGTTATACATAACACCATGCTTTTATAAACAAATATCTTCGATTAAAAATAGTACTATTCAAATAATACTCTTATATCCTTATCGATATATTTGGATGTTTTATTTCCTCTGCCCAAATATATAAAATTAAATATGAAGGTTTTATAAAATTAAATCATAAAGATAAATAAGTACATAATTATTATAGCCTTTATATGCATCTATAATATATTTCTTGAGAAAAATTCTATTAAATGTTATTTGTGGAAAAAATTCATTAAATTTTTTCCATCATTATAAATTTTAATTTTAAAATATTCCTCATTTTAATATCAATATTCAATTATCATCTTATATTAGAAAAATATATTTTTAAAAAAAGATTAAAATTTTGATAAACATTGAAAAAAACTAGTTTTTTTAGAAATTAATTTTAATTTAATGAATAAAAAAAATTAATCTTCTTTTAAAATGGTTAAAAGTAAAATTAGGGAAATTTCATTATTAATAATTCAATTTCGATCAATGTAATAAATCATATATCTAATTTTGATATTAGAACATCATGTACTTGTGAGAACATTTTCATTGGAAAAAATATTTTTTTCAGTTCATTGAATTTAATTTTAAATTAAATTCTTCCACTTATATTAATTAAACAAGGTAAAACGTATTCCCTATTTGTAACCAAATAATTAAAACAATATAATAACATATACTATTTATCTGTAATGAATAGAAAAAATTTATAATTAATTACCACATATAAGTTCAAAATGGGGTTACCGAGGGGTTAAACTAAAAACATATGGGTTAAAATTACATAAAAACAATTCCAATTCAAGTTTCATTTACTAATGTTTTCCTTATGTTATATAATATCTGATAATTATCTATATTAGATCCTTCTGTCTTTTCTAAAATGTGGGTGTTCCTTTTTCATTAAAAAAAGTCGATATGGGTCATCTCATAAATTTATAAAAAAAACCCCATCCTCTCTACTTCACTCTTAAAAAAACTGTTTGTTCATGTAATCCCTACAAAAATACCTCCCATTATTTCTTCCACAAATCCTATCATCCTTATTTTTATTCGGAAACATTCCTAGGAATTTCTTCTAACTAACTTAAAAAGGTTATCTTAAGAGTAGGTATCATTATTAAATGATATATTTTATTATATTTATTCATAAACATACATAAAATATTCTTCATCATTTCATATATAGTTAATAAAATTTCTCCATATACATTGATTTTGTTATATTTATGTCATAAATAAAATCCATCTCTTCATCTATTGAATGGTAAATGAAACAGTCAATCGTTTGTGTGAGGGAATATCGGCTCATGAACTGATGTAATACATTTAAAATTAACTCATCTATAAGTTGCCTATAGTGAATAAATTAAATTTAAAATATTAAATTTATTAACTATTTATAGCCCAATAATTATAAAATGACAACCACCTTCACAAATTAGAATTTTTCGGGAAAAGATAACATCAGCCGTGCATACATATAGATTACCACCTCTAGGATGTGATGTGTTATGTTATTCATTTAAAATTTTATTGGGTGTTAATAAGGATATATTTAATGAATATATATGATATATATTAAATATAAATTATTTTTTAAATGTGATATATTATATACCTTTTTTATACCGGTTGAGAAAATGGAATCCGAAATCATGCATATGTATAACCTAACATCCTCGTGAATAGTGTAATCTTTTTTTCTAAATAAAAATTTTATAGATTACTCTAAAATATAAATAAAAAATATATATGATATATATATCATGATTAAAATTTCCAAGATGATGGAATCATGATTTATGTACATGAAAAAAAAAACTTAACTGAAACATTCAACATAAAAAAAGATATTACTCATAACATTGATTTTAACAATGAATTGTTAATAAATTGTTAATAAACTGTTATGAGAAAATAATATATGGTATGATATATATGTTTATAATAATTAAATACATTTATAATAAATCTCTATTCTATTATAAAATATTATATATGTTTATGATGAATCATGAGACTTATAAATAATTTATAGTCTCTCTTTTACTTATTTGAGACGTATGATATATTCATCACTAATTTATTTTTTTGTGGTATATATAATTCCAATTTTACATTTTATATATATAATTTATTTAATTTATTCATATTTAAATTTTCCATTGATGTTATTCTATAATGGTTCTTATGAACCAATTATTTACAAAAGGGCACAGTATTATCATCCCACATTTATTCTTATTGGACACATAGCATATTCACCATTTTTTTCTCTTATATCATGTATACTGTTACAATTAATGAATTTTATAAATATTCTAAAAACTATTATGGTATATAAATATTCTTCTATGATCCTTAAATTAATGTGTCTTATGATTCAAATATTACCAAAATGGTGATGGTTTTATTTAGTAATCCCATTGTTTATCATGATTATTGAATAATAATTTTGTAAAAATGAAAAGTAAATTGTTTAACTATAAATAAAATCATTAATGTTATTATACTATTTGAATTTCATAAAATTACATGTTTTCACACCATTTTTCAATCTTTATGTATTAATGTGTCAATTATAATTTTTTTATGAAAAATGGTATTATTCCACTCTTCGGTTGAATGTAAATTTTATTCCGTGTCAATTTTTTCTAAAAATGATGTTAATATGGTTATTAATATTGTAAAATTATTGTCCAATAAATTATTACTTATTTTTTACATTTACATTTTTTAGATGAATCTTATTATGCCTTTCCAAACAAGTTCATTTTGGATTTTACTAAAAGTTTCAAAGTAATATTCAATTTAGCATGAATGAAATGAATAATATTTCCCACCAATATAGACACTCAATGAATTAAATCATCCACTACATGTTTAAAAGATAAATTTAAATGAAACTTATTTAATAAATATTTTGGTTGTTTTTATATTATAAATTATTGATTTCAAAAATGAAATTTTAATTTACTGATGAAATTATCCATGTGAAAACTTAAATTAATATTCAATATATTATGACGTACATTGTGGTTACATAACCATTAATGGGTATATGAACTAATTATATAATGTTTATTATTTATATAGCTATTTTTTTATTTATGTGAATTATTTGGAAACCCATTCTTTTTCTATGTGTTATGATATTATGAAATGGTGTAATGATTATGAAATCTATTTCCTTTCCCCAAAAAATGATATGAAGAAATGTTGATGAAATGTTTGTATTTTCAGTCTTATGAAATGATTAATGATATCTTGGAACATAAATTTATAGTTTATGTGATTTTTAGGACATATGAAAAAACTCTAATGGATTGGATAATTATTGATATCATAAGAGAGAATAAGGACATGAATGGGGATTGAAACCAATTTAGTAATGTAATATATCCACTAAGAAAATCTAGGAGGTGATCTTTGACAAATATGCTATTATAGAGTGTGAGCCAAATCCAATATGATATATCTATAAATTATCTTTGATTACAATGTAAATTATTTTCTAGTATTATGTGTTTGAATGAAATATAGCTATTATACCATTATAATGCCCTCATGGGAAATATTATTAGGTTCTATTAGGATTAATTTATTTGGAAATACCATGATTTATGACCTGACTTTAGTTTATTATATAATAAATGATTGTTATTTTTTAATTTTTATTCTCTTAATATCATACCCTTATTCTCAAATTATATTGATATATCCCTTTTTTCCCTTATGATGTATATGTGATCACCCATTCTTATGTTTGATTTCCCTAGGTTTGAAAGATATGTTTTATTTATGGTACAACTAAAATGATTACTAGTTATTAAAATATAAGTTGAGATAATGTAAAATAGTAATGAAGCAATGGTTTATGATTTCACGTTTCCAAATTCCATATACCTATATGATTATGAAAAGGATCATTATTCTATGGAATGAGTATTAAACTATTAATTTAAAATATATATATCCAAAAATTATGGGACATTATAGCCTATATATGAAACTTAATCTCAATATTTAAAGGGTAAAATTTTAGGATCAATGTTTACTTGAAAATTTCACATCAATTTTTCAAATCAACAGAATCATACAAATATATAACAAAATATTAATTATTAATTAAAATATCATTTTATCATTTATGGAATTAAATAATATTTCAATACACATCCATTTTAATATCATCATAAAAACTCTCAATAATTTGTAACATGGAATATTTTATTTAAAACATTCATTCATAACTTATCTTCAATTTTATCCATATTTTTCAAGATGTTTGGAGTCCCAAAATAGATAGGTATAAATTTTCATAACGAAAATTGAAATGGAATTTTATTCTTTTCCATCACCTCCAATATTTTTATTGTTAGAAAATGGTATAGGTGAACCATAAAAAAATCAGTGTTATAATATTTTTGAAACATTTTAATTTAATATCAAAGAGATAGGTGGTATAGATATAATATATTACTCTAGTTGTGGTTGTTTATTTCATTTAAAAATGAGAAACCTTAGCTATTTATAAAATTTTAATTCAATATACATCAAATGTTTTTGGAACATCATATTGTACTTTGATTTCCTATAACACATCTTTGTTTGTGAATGTAAGATAGGTACCAATTATAGGGTGTGGAGTGAATCAATACAAGGATTTTTAAAATATATTGTTTTTTATTAAACTTATTAAAATGTGATAATCTAAATACACACAGTTCTTAATTACACAATCTCACCCAAATAGAGTAGTAAATAATGGACATGATAGCAACAATACTTTAAATTTTTTCTTAAAATACTACTTTATATCATTATATCATGTATCCTGAGTCCCAAATTATCCATGAAAAACCCATGTGGTTAAATTATAGTTCTGCAAATCCCATCATTATGGTGTACCAATATGATCCTATTTCATAATCCCATAGTAATAAACTACTTAACGCTACTATGACTATGGCTCACAGTCTATGAATTTTTTATTCCATGAAATAACCAATAAGGAATTAAATTACTCTTTATTCATAGTGAAAATTCATGCTGACATATGTCTTTCTTCCAAGTTGACTTCAACTGTCGACATCATAATACATGGATATTTTGGATCTATATTATTACTCATGCTTCTCAAATTAATTTATTGAATCAATAATGTAGCAGTACAATGGTCATATTTCCCATTTCACTAAATGATTGGCCAATTCATAATCATCTAATTTATCTATATGATGTTTTGATTTCAATATCTCAATTATTATTCTCATTAGAATTTGTAAATATTCAATTCCTCAATGTATCATGTTTAATAATATCAATTATTGAACACATTCTCTAAATTCATATATCTTATTTATATTAAAAACATGTTTTTGAATAATATATCAATAATGGAATTTGGATACACTTCAATAAATGTAAATTGTAAAATACTCATCCATTTCTAAAATTGTTCAATTGAGTCCATGATATTCAAATCATATTTAAGCTAATTAAATTCCAATCCAATATTTCTCTTTTAAATCAACATTGCGGTGTGGAAGACATCTATTTATGTTTCATTATTCTTTTGATCATTTCATTGAAAAAAATTACATCAATTAAATATTATGTTTATTCATTTTAGATCCTTGAATGAATATTTTGAATTAATATTTATTTCCTAAGAATACATTATAGATTAAATCTGAAATATTTTGGGGATTTTCAGCTTCAGTTATCTTCATTTTTCAACAGAATGGAACTTTACAGTTTTATATTAGTGTATGACAATTTTTATGTTGAATTGGTGAACACTAATTATTTATATAGGTCTTATTAAACTCAATAATATTTTCATACAAAACAAAAAAGATTCAACATAATTATAAAAACATAAACAGTTTTATGTAGTACTCGAACACATGTATGTTGTACTCAATAATGTGTGTGGATGAACTCTACTATTTTTAAAAAACATTACAAATTAGTAATGATAATTATAAATGTTTTCCTAGGGTTATTGAATTTCCAAAATATAATATTTATACTATGTGATGAATTCTATATTTTTTCTCTACTCAACCCAATATAATGGGAACCATATGTAGATTAACATAATTTATTTTTTCATGTTTAGGACATTATCAAATTTTGATTCTACACTACTTATATATAATATCCTAAAATTCTAGTATAAATACATGAACTAATGTCTAAAACTTATAAGTCACTTATAAATAATAAAATAAATCATCTAAAGTGTCTCTACTAGAAAAAAAATGCATCCTTAAAACATGGTAATCAATAATAGTTTTCATCATTCATGTATCTAAATCTTTCTTCAATATTAATTTTGTAGTCCTCTATAGGTTTGATTCCTCAAAACTCAACAGAAACTATTATATATATTACATTAACTAAAATTTAAAGTCATTCAATTTAATTTAACCACTCAAATAATTAAATTTAGTTGTTAATAATTGAATATTTTTAGCTAAGGTCATTAAAAAGAATCCTCAGATACCTTTTCCATTTATGATGGCAATTTTTAGTCATATCATCCAAAAAATAATTAAATTATCACATTCTTATTTATATCCAATGTAACTCAATTATCGTAATAAATTTGTGAAACTCAAGGATACTACAATATAATAAATATTATTAGTAGTGATGGTTGGGTGTATCAATGAAAATATTGTACCTAATAGAGAAAAGTACATTAATGATGGAGAATTAGTCATTAAAAATGATTATTTCTATATCAAATATCAAGGTATATGTTAAATGTGAAAAAATATTTTTTTAGTAAAATAAGTTATTTATTTTTAATATATGTGGTAGTATAAAAAAGTATAATATCAAAATTTTATAATTTGGTTCATAAGAATTAGATATTTTAATCTAACGTGGTAATGTTTCTTAAAGACTGTATTTAATTTAGTATGTTTCAATTGGAATTTTAAATTTGAAACAAATAATTTTATGAATATTTTATTTCCAACAATATAATAAAACAAACTCATATTTTAAAATGAAGTAACATTCCATATAAATAGTTATAAATATTTCTGATGAAAAAAATTAAAATAGTGACATGAAATAAAATAATATTTTAGAAAAACAACTAAAAAGCATTATAAAAATATTATTACTTTAATTTTTTTGATAAAATGAATCCTAAATTTGTATTAAATAAAAAATAGGAGTTTAGCAATTTTAAGATAATATTTATAATGAATAACTATAATTTTATTATTGATAAGGCTGGATAAAATCTATGTAATTCAGTAATAGAGGTGAAGCTCCATGAATATTTGGTAGAATAAAATTTATGATTTATGAGATGATTTTTTTAAAGGAGATGTTGGTATTGTCGAATAAATGAAATGAAGTAGTATATAAGTTTATAAAAATTTATTTATACTTATACTTGTGTGCCCATGATTTTAATGGGAGAAATGTTGAATACATCAACAGAAAACAAGGACAACACAATGAGAAAAGAAAAATAACTAAATTGCATTGATGATGTTAAAGAAAATTATTATATTTTAAACTAAAGAAATAATATTTCTAAAAAATAACTCACAATTATACCAGAGTAGTAGTAAAAAATTGTTATCACTATATCTCAGAAAAATGAATATTATATTGAATGAATAATCATGGAGTTGGTTTTATAAAAGTTACTAAAATGAGATAATACGTAGATATTAAATAGTGGTATCACATCGCATATGAAATGTAAAAAAAATACTTCAAGGGACAATCCTATATATTTTGGATGTGTTTTTTTCTTTTAAAAAAATATTTATCTAAATATGAAGGGATTTACAAATAAAATAATTATTTATTGTAGTTTTACAACAAGTAACATTATTTTTATTTATGGTTTGAGACATAACATATTGAGAGTATTTCAAATAAATTAAAAATGAAATGAGGTTATTTTATATAATAATTTATGGGACATTAGGATATTGAAGGATTACATAATAATCATGAAACTATATCAGACTAGATATAATATATTTTTTATTCTCAATGATGGGAATAACATTCACATCAATGTGAAGGAATAAAATAATAATTGATTTAGAATACAAATTTATTTGGGATAAAACTATTTGGTTAGACCTATGAAAATTGAACTCATTAGAAATTTACCACATTTTAACAGCAATATTTGTAAACATTGTGATGTTTTCCATAAAGGAAAAAGGATCAACAACAAAATTAAGAATAAAAAAATTATTAAAATTAATTCATTAATTATAAAGACCCGACCATAAACATTATATAATCTTGAATTAAATGAATAATTCACATTGGGGAACTTTTCAAGTGTATAGTTTTAGAGAATTATGCCATAACTATAACATAATAACTTGAATATTACAAGTATACACTACTACTCAGTATCTTTTTTTTCATAAAATAAAAACTCGTAAAAAGACACATGTCTAGTTCCATGTTTTAGACAACATGAATTTTCCTTGATCACATCCTTGAACCTATTCATCTTTAAGTCATGTGGAAAACATTTCAAAAACATGGGATGAGTATTAAAAGATCAGTAAGGGTTATAAAATAATGAAGGAAAACATTATCCAAACAATAAATACAAATCCATGAAACCATACTTTTCAATCATAACATAACTTATGAAATAATAAGATTTATGAATAACACACGTAAATCATAAATCATAAAGGTTACTTATGGAATCCATATCAAACATACATTGTAGATATCACAGCTACACAGGGAGTTACACTTGGAATACCCATCATAGTATATTCCATAAATCTCTTAGGAGAAACATCACGTTTACCTCCGTCACGTTACCCAATGCATTGGAGAGCTACTCGGGCTCACCCACCCTTGGATTATCACAAAACTACCAGTATACATAAATAATGTCCAATAACTATAACAAAATCATAACACATATCACATGTATAAATGAAAGATAACATTTCCACATTCTAATATATCAAATCAAGATAATGAAATAAACAATGATTTATCAAATCATTTTCAAAACCATTTAAAAAGATATTATTGAATCAAAGTGTCCCAGACCACATTGAAGCTTTTAAATGAATTATCATTTGATTAAATTAATGTCCATATAAGTAAATGCAAAACCTCATTTTTAAAACATATAAATTAATGAGAAATATTTTTAATAATAAATCTTTAAAACGTTTAAAACAATATTTTAGTTAAAGTGTTTTTTAACAAAAAGAGAGACACTTTAATACAAATAATTGAGGAATAAAATTTAATCATCACATTATAATATCATGAGAATAAAGGTATTCATGATATAATATTTTAAAGGACATTATATAAACCATATAAGAGTGAATTGGTTCATAACAACAATGAAGTCTCAGTGGAAATTTAAATTGGGATGAAATCTCTTATAAAGATGTTATCCTTAAATTATGGATAAATAGATCACATAATAATGTGTGAGAAATATAAATACACCCAATATAATTGTATATTAAGTGTAAAACAATCATATTTAATTCCCACATATTCATAATATGACATGTTTAAGAAGTACAAGTTGAACCCAAAGAATTGAAATTGGGTTAAGAGGTTCCCTTGTAAACATTTGACAGACTAACGACGTCACTTTAAAAATCAGAAAATGTGTTGAGGAGATAAAAAATGGAATCTCATCACTTAGATATAAATTTTACATCAATATGGATATATGATAACATATCCCAATATAATAATATGTAAATTAAAAGACATAACAAAAAAGAAGTCTTTTATAAAGAGGAGGGTGAATAGTTCCCTTACTGATATGGTAACTTACAAAACATAGGCCACATGAATGAAGGATCATAAAATGAAGATTTAAAACTCATTAATGAAATTATATTACATAAAGAGTACAATAATGGGCAGTACACACACCACAGAAAAGGAAATAGTGGAAAATATAGCATGAATCTCACGGGAATAAAAAGTGAGATGAAACCCTTTACCACGTTGTAATCAACTGAGTCGTATGACCAAAAGATAATAACCAAAAAATGAATCACAGAGTACAAAGAATGTAATGATAATAATGATAAAATATTTTAAATGGAAGTACACAATAAACCACATGCAATGAATATGTGGCAAACAATGGAAATCTCATGGAATTAAAAGTGAGATAAGAAAATCTCTTACCTTGGGTCCGACTTGACTCGATCATTCTTTAATCTTCTGAATAATAAAATAAAGTTAATTTATACTTTCTTAATAACCTTTTTCAAGTTTATTATTCCTTTTATATCATTTATTACCATATTATAAATAATATTAAATCATTTAAGTTAATAATGTTCGTCTCGTCTATATTTGGTACTTGAGTCAAAAATGGACTTCTTATAATTACATGTTGTTCATGTGGTCAAAGGTTAATTATATACAGAATGATATTCATGATTTAGATATCATATATATCATATATATCCAGTATATAAAAGTATTTATAATAGTACATAACATTTAGAGGTAAGAAATGAAATGCACAGTTCATGGAGACGGTAAGTCGTGCGTACGCAAGAACTCTACTTTCATTTCTATTTCTTATTTTAATGGAATTAAAATATAATGATACATAGTTACATTATAATTAAAATATAATATCATATAAAATTTCATTAACACTATCATGTATACATCCCATATAAGTCATTAACAAGTCACATCACTTTGAGGGGGCGGTAGTCCACGCTTCCACAAATGAGATTATTATATTTACCCACTATGGAAACCATAAAGGTGTGATATAAATGAAAAATACAGAAGCATACAGAAAAAATAAAAGTAATATATATCATATATAAAAATAGTTCCATCATAATGGACACCATTAGAGGCGGTTGGAGATAGTTGAACAATCATCGTTTCGTGAGGCGTTAGTTTTCCATCTAGAGAAACATTATGTTCTTCATCCATTAGATGGAAGTGTGTGTAATTTCAGTTAAAATACTTCTCATAAAAACATCCTAGTATATTTAGGATACTAGTGTTGTAACAAAATAAAAGAATATAAGATTTTATGGGTTTGAGAAGTAAAATAAAAGATAACAAATTAAGAGAAACTATTACCTTTAATTTGGGTAACTCTCATTGGTTTGAACAAAAATACTTCTTGAAGAGCCTTATTTCAAAGGTAAGTCTTTTGGGAGGAGTATAGGGATGTAGGGAGATTAATTGGTCAGAGTTTAGACGAGACAAAATTCTTGAGAGGTGTGTGGAATTGGATATAAGTGGTCTCCTTTTATAAGGGAGAGGAGGGGCTCTTTAGGAAAGTGTGAAAACATTATTTTTTATATATTGATATTCGGTTTCTAATGGTCCGAAAATCATTATAGTCGAAGATAATATGAATCAAGGTCGAAATAAAATCATCCAATAGGATGTGGACATGTTTTGGATAATATTTTAATCATTATAATCTTATTTATTTAAATGATTTATTAATGAGGTAAACACTACATCATTATTGTGTCATAAATAATTTAAATTATTTAATGTCTAAAAATTATAAAAGAAAATACTATCATGTAGTAAATATCTTTATATTTCTAAAGAATATTTATAGTCTAAAATATGACTTATATAATACCATATAAAAATTAATTTACTAAAATATATTTCACTCTGTCATTTTGCCTTTACTTTTAGTTAATTAATCTAAATTGCAATTATCACTCCCAAGTGGCTCAATGGGGTCCCAAAATCCACCCAATGATGCCCATGGTCGACCACTAGTCATCCAGTAAGGTTAGGACCAGTGTTAAGGTAATTTTGATTTTATTATAATATTCTTTTAACCTTGAATTACCCTTTTTACCTTTAACCGCGGTAAATAAAAGTCAAAAGTTACTATTCACCAAAAATTATTTTCACCTTATTAAACGAAATTTTACTTCTAGATAAAAACCATATAGGTAGTATTTTTGAAATTCAATTCACAGAAGTGTTAAAATTTAATTTAAATGAAAAAGTTAGTTTTTTTAACTACCACTAAGTGGTTTCACTATTTATCAAAATTTGAAGTTTTTCAGAGAAATACAAAAAATTCAGCCTAAGATATATTTAATATTATGAATTCAAAAATGATATCTATTTTTTCAAATTCAAAACATAGAAGTGGAATTAATTAATTTAAAAATTAATTACCGTTATCAAAACAAATAGCGTGTTTTCAAGAAACAATAACTATCAAAAGATTTATACTTGTTTGTTTCCAATTTAAAAGTGAAATTAATTCCAATGACCATCATTGGATTAAATGGTAAAAAATTATTTAAATTTAACTTTAAAAACAATTAAAAAATAATATAACCATTTAAATATATTATATTAAAAGGCACTTTTGAATTAAAATACAATATTTTTCACTATTTATTAAAAAATGTACTTTATCGGAAAAATTCCAAAAAAATTACACAAAGTAAAATTTGATATCCCCTTTCCAAAGAATGATTTTATTTGGTTATGTAGAATGTATTAAAGTGAAAAAAACAATATTTAAAAAGGGTTCTCCATTAAAAGGCGATAAATCGTCCTTTTAATGTAAATTATGCTTAAAATTTGATTCATTCACATTTTAAGCCTCTATCTTTTATTGGATAAATGTATATACATTTAACAAACATGTATAATCATATTTTAGTTAGTTTCCTTCATTCCCTCTAATACAACGGCTAGGAGTTAACTAACATTTAAAATAATAATATATTATTAGTGTGCAACATAAGATTACAAAGAAACTCGTTCTTGTATATCGGGTACGCTATCTAACATACCAACCCTTTTAAAGTAAAATAAATATTTAATTCAAAAATTAATAAATATGAAAAAGTAATATTCTTTATTTACTTGGGATGTTACATCCTTCACCCCTTTTGGGAATTGTGTCCGCGCCATTTTAAAATTTGGGCTTGGAAACTTTATTGAATGTCCCATATCGAAAAAAGAATTCAGTAAAACTATAACTTTAAAAGAAAGAAAGATAAGTAAAATGGTCACCCGAGTTAACCCATACTATGATTCCATGAAAACATGGATTTGGAGGAGAAAAAAAAGGGTCATGTTCTGATTGAGAGTGGTAGGAAACATGATTAGGAGAAAGTTAACTACAAAAAAATCAAAAACTTATGATATGTGTAAACGATCTTTGATTACCCAGTAGGAAACATAAACCAACAAAGTTTTTGTTTTATGTTCCTTTTCATAATTTTTAGGAATTCATCTTCTACATAGAATAAAAACATAAGGAAATATTCTTACTTTCAATTATATTTTCATCTTTTAATATGTTTCTACCAAAACTAATCATTTTTATAAACAATGAGAATTCAAAAAGACTTGGTCACATCAAAAGCACAAGAATCATATACTAGAGAATCACATAATCCAAAAAAGGAAAACTATCTATTTCCCTTGTATTTATACATCAACTAAAACAAAAAATGATAGTATAAGATCAGATAATCACCAAAAGGATAATCCTTTATAAAAATAAATACTACTCTTAATCCCCAAAATTCAACAAAAAGAACCCAAGGTTCAAGAAATACCATTAAATAAACAGTTATCCTTAAAATTCTTCAAAGTAATCCAAACTAAGATTGAAACACAAATCGATGAAGGATTTAATCACATAGTCTTCCAAGGTAAATCTTAACATTTATCTCCAAATAACATCAGTTACTCTTAAAGTATCATACTGAAAAGCAATTAACCTAATCACATATCCCCTATGATAGGTTAATAATATTCATAGATAACCAAAAATCAACTTATTTTTGATTCAAAAGATCATATAACTAAAAATAATTACTCATACTTACCAGGGACTTCACGTAGTCCAGTGGTAGGCGATAAATACCAGTCGCACATTGGTTGTGGGTTCGATTCCCACAGCTTCGTCTGATGCGATGGGTTGTCACACGGTTTTCATGTTGTCCCTTTTCAAAAACTACATTATTTTATAACATTCACAAAAAGAGATAAATTCATCAAAAATAACCATAACATAATTTAACCATGAAGGTTATCTTATAACTTTAATTTTGCATCCGAAAATGTATTAACCTGTAATTGCCTCAAATTCAAGGATCATATAAACCCAACTGGTTCCTTATAACTATATCCACAAAAGAGAAGATAATTATTCCTTGAATAAAATATTCATATATCAAACATCAGGGTTACACATACTATTAAAAGTCTTCTATTGTAATCCCATCATCAGAAGAGCCGTAGTACTTTTATGTATTTCACTATCCTAAATTATACTATAACTCATGAATCCCATATATTTTTACTTCTTACTCATTCAACATTCTTCATGATCCATTAACCATTACATTCCAACTTATTCTAAAATAATTCTTTCCTACAAACAAAATCATGAATAATATCCTAAGATTTCAATAATAAGAAAACATATGTTAAGAAATAATCCATGCCTTTCATTGGTCATTGTTAGTTCCTTCATCCTCAATCGTAATGGCATTAGGTGTTGGTAAATGAATATTTGTATGATCCTGGGGATCCCATTCCAAATACTTCTTCGTAGGACATGTGTTTTCATAATGACTATGCACACCACATTTAAAACATTCAATTGATCCCTCAGAAAGGACTTCTTTCCCTTTCCTAGAGTCAACTAGATGCTTCCTTTTTCCATGGCAGGTTCTTTAGTTATGACCTTCATTTCAACATCTATTGCATCTTTCTGTCCCTTGGAAACATTTTCCTAGGTGTTTCTTTCAACATCTTTGACACATATGTTTTTGAACACACTTGCCTTTATGATTATTACCCGAACATCCGTAGGGATTTGTTTCTCACATATATGATTCCTTATAAAGATCAATAAGGTTATGGTGGTCAATCATTACTCCAGATAGTTGGGTGAGAATAACCACAAGAGTTCTCATTGCAGCTCCCATATCATTCAGTTTCTCATTCAGAAAACCATAACAGTTTTCTTCACATCCACTGTAACTTTGGTTCCTGCTAGATCCATCCATTTACTGAAACCAAAATGGTCAGTGTGAGTATATCATTAAAATCAAAAATAATACTAAGATGTAATTATTCATGTTATCTTAAACTAATTTAATTTTTTTAAAAAAACTATGACCCTTTCTGAAATCCTAACCATTATGGTAATGTCACTTATGCTAAAAGAATACCCTAACCTCTAATGTTATCTAAAACAACCTCTGATACCAACTATAAGGACCCAACCTTAAACAGTACATAATCATGAATTAAATGAATAATTCACATTGGGGATATTTTCAGTTTTAGGGTTTTATAGAATTAGGCCATAACTATTACATAACAACTTGAATATTACAAGAATACACTACTAATCAGTATCCATTTTTTTCATAAAATAAAAAATCTTAAAAAGACACATGTCTAGTTCCATGTTTTAGACTGCATGACTTTTCTTTGATCCCATCCTTGAACCTATTCATCTTTAAGTCTCATGGAAAACATTTCAAAAACATGGGATGAGCATAAAAATCTCAGTAAGGGTTTTAAAATAAATAAGGAAAACATTATCCAGACAATAAATACAAATCCATGAAACAATACTTTTCAATCATAACACACCTTATGAAATCATATGATTTATGAATAACACACACAAATCATAAATCATAAAGGTTACTTATGGCATCCATATCAAACAAACATTGTATCTATCACAAATATGTAGGGAGTTACACTTGAAATCCCTATCACAGTATATTCTGTAAATCTCTTAGGAGAAATATAATGTTTACCTCCATCACGTTACCCAATAAATTGGAGACCTATCTTAGGCTCACCTGCCCTAGGTTTATCACGGAACCACCCGTATTTGTAAACAATATCCAATAACCATAACATAATCGTATCACATATCACATGTATAAAGTAAATATAACATTTTCACATTCCAATATATCAAATCTAGATATTTAAATAAACAATGCTTTATCAAATCATTTTCAAAACCATTTAAATAGATATTTTTTAATCAAAGTGTCCCATTCCACTTTGATGATTTTAATTGAATAATAATTTGAATACATTAATGTCTATATAAATAAATGATAAAACCCATTTTGAAAACATATTCATTAATGATAAATATTTAGAAGAATAAATCCTTAAATCATTTAAAATGATATTTTAGTTAAAGAGTTTTCTAACAAAAAGAGAGACACTTGAACAAAAATAATTGAGGAATAACATTTAATAAGAACATTATAATATCACAATAATAAAGGTATTCATGATATAATATTTCAAAGGATAGTATATATACCATATAAGAGTGAATTGGTGCATAACAATAATGAAGTCTCAATGGAAATGTAAATTGGGATGAAATCTCTTATAAAGTTAGAATCCTTAAATTAAGGATAATTCAATCACACAATTATGTGTGAGAAATATAAATACACCCAATATATGTGTATATTAAGTGTAAAACAATCATAGGACATTCACACATATTCATAGGATGACATGTTCAAGAAGTACAAGTTGAACCCAAAGAATTGAAATTGGGTTAAGAGGTTCCCTTGTAAAAATTTGACAGCCTAACGGCGTAAATTTAAAATTCATAAAATGAGTTGATGAGAGAAAAAAGGGAATATAATCACTTTTTTATAATGTTTAAATCAATAATGGTATTGTAGAACAAATCCAAACATAATAAGATGTAAATTAAAAGAAATAACAAAAATAATTCTTTTATAAAGAGGAGGGTGAATAGTTCCCTTAACGATTTGGTAACTTACAAAACATATGCCACGTGAAAGAAGGATCATAAAATGAAGATTTTAATACTCATAAATGAAAGTATATTACATAATGAGTACAATAATGGTAAGTACATACACCACACAAAAGGAAATAGTGAAAAATATAGCATGAATCTCACCGGAATAAAAAGTGAGACGAAACCCTTTACTACATTGTAATCAACTGAGTCGTATGGCCGAATGTTAATAACCACAAAATTAATGACAGAGTACCATGAATATAATGAGAATCATGATAATATATATTATATGTCAGTACACAATAAACCACATGCAATGAATAATTGGCGAACAATGGAAATCTCATGGAATTACAAGTGAGATAAAAACCCCCTTACCTCGTGTCCGAATTGACACGATCGTTCATTAATCTCATGAATAATAAAATAAAGATAATTTATACTTGCTTAAGAACCTTTTTAATGTTTAATATTCCTTTTATATAACTTATTACCATGTTATAAACATTATGTAATCATTTATGTTAGTATTGTTCGTTTTATCGATATTTGGTACTTGAGTCAAAAATGGACTTCTTATAAATATATTTTGTTCATGTGGTCAAAGGTTAATTATATCTAGAATGATATTAAAGATTTAGATATCATATATATCATTTATATCCAGTATATACATGTATTTATAATTGTACATAACATTTAGAGGTATGAAATGAAATGCACCAATCATGGAGATGGTAAGCTGTACATACGCATGAACGCTACTTTCGTTTCTATTTCTTATTTTAATTGAATTAAAAAATAATGATAAATAGGTATATTTGTCACGACCCGTCCTCGGGGCCCGTGCCGTGACTACCCCAAGCCCGCCTTTCGTTGGCCAGGGGCTGGCGACTAGCACCAAGGCGTAAATCCCAGAAAAAAGGGAAGGCATTGCCTTTGTAAAGTAAACAAGCACCACAATGTAAGAAAGCGGAAAGTAAACACTAAGTGAAAACAGAGTACAATTGAAAGTGAGGAAATGTTAATGGGCCAGTATACAAACCCAAACTGAAAGTAAAGTACAACTGGAAAGGGAAAACATCAATTGTAAAGTAAAATCCGCTACACCGAGTTGTCCACTGGAAATCCCCCCTGAAGGGTGGGTACAGATAGCTCCACTGATCCACGGGTCCCACTGTCCGCTCCGAGTACGTCCCGCCCAATGGTCCACCTCCAGGTATCGTCCTGCTCTGCAAGCCTCAACCACAATCAACGTTGTCCATCGTCTGCAACCAACACAACGTAGTGCGGGCATAGCCCGTGCAGGGGTGAGTATAAGCTACTCAGTAGGGACCCCAAGACCCCTGAAGGTCTCCCAAAATCCACAAAGGATAAACCAAAAAGGAAGGTACAAACACGAAGTAACAACCGACACCGCTTAGGTATATGCCCATACATATACCTAAGTCATCAATTCCAATACGCTCCAACCTCCGAGCCTAAGTACAACTCAGTCCACATAGGAAAGTATATGTATTCTACACATGAAATAAAAACTAAAGCCACACAGGATAGCACAACACAATCCACACAGGAATGCAACAGGATTCAGCTCACAGAGGATAGCATAACACAATCCACACAGGAAAGCAACAGGATTTAGCTCACACAGGTATACTTCTTCGAAAGACGATAAAGATGATCTCTGGTCCATCTAAGTCGTCGGACCCACAACGGATCGATAGGTGACTTACCCCCGCAATGACGCACACAGGATCGGGCCCACACAGGACCTGTATGCGCTGGTTCACACAGGACCGCTGAGCGAAATGACCCACACAGGATCGGACACACACAGGATCGGACCCACATAGGATCGGGCCCACACAAGACCTGTAGCACTGATACATGTAGGATCGCTGAGTTTTTTAGTCGTCATCGAGTCCACCAAGGATCTCTGTACTGTCGTGGTCGCAGTCACAGTAGTAGTAGCAGTAGTAGTAGCATTCACAGTCGCAGCCAGCACTAGGGTTCCCGCACACAGCAAGCTCGTTCAGGAGGGTCCGCTCCACGAGCCGAGAGGATGATACATTAACTGTCACAAATTCCAGAGTTGATGTATCCAAAAGTTCCATATCTTCAACAGGAATTCAACGCAACAGACGGCGCGTCGATCGGATGCCCGGGCTGAGAGTTATTGGTTTTTTCGTCCTAGGGGCCCGGTTGGTTTTTAAGGAAAAACCAACCCGACCATACTCCAACTGCATCCAAACCACGGGCGGAGTAAGCCAAGAGATCAGTCTCACTAAGAGGAACTCAACAAAACTGATAGCACGTCAATCGGACATCCGTAGCTCAAGATATGAGTGTTTCCGCTCCGAGGGCCCGGTTGGTTTCGTGTACGAACCAACCCGGCCGAAATCAAAGTATTCTGAAACTTTGAGTGCGATATACCTAATCGACCGTCTTGATCCAAGGATCGCATCGCCACTGACGGTTCGTCAATCGGAGGTTCGTAGCTCAAGTTATGGGCAAAAGACCAAAGTCGATTCGAAAACGGGGGGTCCGGGTCCGGGCCGACCCGGCCCGACCCCCCTTGAATCGGCCCGAACCGGGTTGACCCGAACCGGGTTGACCCCACCCGGGTCCGACTCGGCTAGGCCGGCGGCACGGGCCAGCCGGCGGCGCGGCCCCGCGCGGCGGCGCGGTCCGACGCGGCGGCGCGGGGGGCAAGGCCCTCGCCCTTCTCTGCTGGCGGCGCTGCTGAAAGCCGCGCCTTGGATCAACCGTCCCCCCCACGTGGGGGGCCCTCTTTTGAGAAAAACGGGGGGGCTCTGCCCCCCCGTTGGTGTAACCGTGGCCCCCACATTATGTGGGACCGGTTTTGGCCAGCCGGGGGAATTAATTCCCCCGGTTCTTCTCCCTTCCGGCCGGCCCGACCTGGCCGGCCGGTCCTTCCTCAACGGGACCGGCAAGGCCGGTCCCCTTTCGGGCTTCCGACACCGGCGGCCCGGCTATCCTCCGGTCTTCTCGTTCCGCCGCGGCCCGGAACCGGCCGCGACCTTCGTCGTCCGGTGCGGTGCGACGGCACCGCGCCCCTCCGCCACGGCCCCGCTCCGGCCGCGGCGCCTTTGGTTTCCTTCGACGCGGCGCGACGGCGTCGCGTTCATGATAATCTTTCCACGGCGCGGCGCGACGGCGCCGTGCAATATTTGCCGTGTGATTCCCGCATGGTGCGACGGCACCACGCCATCTCGTTCATCCACAAGAAAATAATAATATTCAAGAACAAAGGAGGGGGGATTCGTCCGTGTTTGTGCGGTCCGGACCCCCTCTAGTTAGACGATAACACATAAACATTTATCCTCACAATTTTCATGCTAGAACCAAGAACGAGAATAAATAAATAATCAACAACAAACCCCTACCTCGGTTTCAAGAACGATGATCGTCAACGACCCGCGGAAGACGCGTCGCGGTGGTCGGCGTCACGGAAGAAGGACGTCGATGTCGTGAAGCGAGGATTCGAAGCTCTTTGACAGAGATTTCGTCGCGGAACACCATCGTGGAAGAGATGACGCGAAAGAAGACGTCGTCGGTGTCGCGGGTATGGCGTCGCGGAAGACGATTCCTGAGAACGTGGCGTTCTTTGTCGATGTCCGAAAGTTCTTCGCGTTCTTCGTCAAAGTTTGAAGAAGAAGAAGAAGAAGAAGAAGGCTCCAAATTCTCTCAAGATTGTCTAGAGAATTCTAACCCAAATAAAATAAGCTAAGGTCTACTTTTATTTTCACAACAAAACCATTTTGAAATTCAAAGGTTTGAAATTAAACAACTCAACCAATTTAATAACCCAAGTTGTCAAGTTAATTAAAGAGGGGTTATTGGGAGTTTAAAAAGAGAAGGTGAAGAGTTATGCTTCGTGTGGGCCCCACAACACTTAATCCTCCCAAGGGAGGTTAAGTGGATGTGGGTCCCACCTATAACTCCCTTTGGGAGAAGTTAACCAACAAGTTAAAATAAAAATTTGTATTCCACAATTTTTATTTTACTTATTCTAAACTACCAAAAACTAACTTTCAACCTGCAATAAACGCAACCTCGGAAAAGGTCTCCTTAAGCGAATATCAGCGCTGCGAGTTCATCGGTGCCCTCAGAATTTGATTCTGGGCACCGGTTCAAAAGTTAGAAATTCCCGCTCGTTCGTTCACTGAACGTACCCGGGCCAAACTTCATAAATTTAGTCCGGGCACACCGGGCCTCGGAATCAGGTGCCGTCAGAAACCGCATACTTGTAAATTCGAAACAAAATTAAGAAAAAAATTCCCTTGAATTTTACGGGTCTTTAAATTACTCCCACCTCAGGGATTTACGTCCCCGTAAAGATACATCAAAAACTAGGGAAACATATGAGGGTACTGAGCATTCATCTGAGCCTCCCGCTCCCATGTGCTCTCCTAGAGTTTCCCGTGCTGCCATCTGATGCGCACAAGAGGAATCGATCGCCCACATAGGACCCACTCCTGTCGATCCTCTATCTCCACCGGGACCTCCATAAAAGTCGTCCCATCATCAACGTCATGCTCCCCATGGTCAATTATGTGCGTCGGGTCGTGCACGTATCTTCTCATCTGAGACACGTGGAAGACGTCGTGCACCCGGTGCAACTGAGGTGGTAGAGCCAGACGATAAGCCACCTCGCCAATCTTGCTGAGGACCTGGAAGGGTCCGATGAAGCGCGGAGATAACTTGCGGCCTCGGACAAATCTCTGTATACCACGTCGAGGTGAGACCCGCAAGAAGACGTGATCGCCATCCTCGAACTCTAGTGGCCTCCGCCTCCAGTTAGCGTATGAATTCTGTCGTCTCTGAGCTGTCCTCATCTGCTCCTGGATGACCTGGACCTTCTCTGTCGTGGTCGGGACCATCTCCGGTCCCACAAGTGCTGACTCCCCAGGGTCTGTCCAGCACAAAGGAGATCTATAAGGTCGGCCATACAACGCCTCGTACGGTGCCATCCCAATGGTGGAGTGGTTGATGTTGTTGTACGGAAACTCCACCAAGGGTAGGTTGTCCTTTCAGCTATTACCAAAGACGAGGACACATGCGCGGAGCATGTCCTCGAGAGTCTGGATGGTCCTCTCCGTCTGACCATCCGTTTGAGGGTGAAAGGTTGTGCTCAGACGTAGCTATGTCCCGAATGCCTCCTGCAACCCCTTCCAAAGCCGGTAAGTAAAGTGAGCATCTCGATCGGAGACGATAGATGATGGCACGCCGTGGAGCCGCACAATCTCCTGAACGTAGATACGTCCCAAGCTCTCCACTGAGCCCTGCTCTCTGATGGGTAAGAAGTGTGCCGACATGGTGAGTCGGTCAACAATCACCCAGATGGATTCGTGACCTCTGGAAGTGCGTGGAAGTCCAGTCACAAAGTCCATAGATATCCTGTCCCACTTCCACTCCAGGACCTCCAAGGGATGTACCAAACCTGCTGGTACCTGATGCTCTGCCTTCACTTGCTGGTAGGTGAGGCATCGAGAAACGAACTCTGCTACAGCCTTCTTCATGCCCGGCCACCAGTGCTGTCGTCTGAGATCCTGGTACATCTTCGCCACTCCTGGATGTACTACTAAAGGAGAAGTGTGAAACTCTCTCATCACCTCCTCTCGCAAAGTGACTGGTACCATGGTACGTCCTCTGAAAAGGATGTCGTGCTCTGCTCCAAGGGAGAAACCATCAGGTGTCTGTCCCGAGGATATCTTTGCACGCCGTGTCTCATAGTCAGCGTCCTCACGCTGTGCCTCTCTGACCTGCTGTAGTAGAGGAGGGGTGACTGTGAGAGACTGGAGGAAGTATGCTCCATCTCTATACACGAAAGATATCTTCAAAGAGGCTAGCTGCTCCGTCGCCTCCTCAAGTAGTTGAATGACCGCCCTCCTGCTGAGGGCATCGGCTACTACGTTCCCCTTCCCAGGAGTATAGACTACCTCAAAGTCATCGTCCTGGAGGAACTCAAGCCATCGCCGCTGTCTCGGGTTCAGGTCCTTCTGCGGGAAGATATACCTGAGACTCTGATGATCCGAAAAGACTGTAAAATGCTCTCCCATCAGGTAATGTCGCCATGTCTTCAGAGCGAAGACCACTGCTGCTAACTCCAGGTCATGGGTAGCGTAGTTCTACTCATGCGGCCTCAACTGATGTGATCCATAGGGGATCACTGCCCGCTCCTGCATCAGAACACATCCGAGTCCAGTCTCTGATGCATCGCAGTAGACTACGTACCCTACTCCCTCCCAAGGCAACCTCAAGATAGGTGCGCTGGTCAATCTCTGTCTCAGCTCCTGGAAGCTCTGCTGACATTTGTCTGACCACACGAAGGGTTTCCCCTTCTTCATCAAAGCTGTGAGTTGTGCCACAACTCTAGAGAAGTCTGGAACGAATCTCCGATAATATCCAGCTAGTCCCAAGAAACTTCGAACCTCAGTCACTCTCATGGGTGGCTCCCATGCTAACACAGCCTCGATCTTCACAGGATCCACTGCAACTCCCGCCTCAGAGATAACATGTCCCAAGAAGTGGACCTCACGTATCTAGAACTGGCACTTCGAGAGCTTACCATAAATCTGGTTCTCTCGGAGTGTGTCTAGTACAACTCGCATGAGATAGGCGTGCTCCTCCTCAGTTGTAGAGTAAATCAGAATGTCGTCGATAAAGACCACGACAAACTGATCAAGTTATGGCTGGAAGATCCTGTTCATGAGGGCCATGAACACTGCTGGAGAATTGGTTACGCCGAAAGGCATAACCAAGAACTCATAGTGGCTATACCGACATCTGATGGCCATCTTCTGCACGTCCTCGTCTCTGACTCTAAGCTGATGATAGCCAGAGCTGAGGTCTATCTTCGAGAACCATCGTGCTCCCTTGAGCTGATCAAAGAGGTCATCAATCCTCGGTAGCAGATACTTGTTCCTCACTGTCACCTGGTTCAGGTGACGATAGTCAACACAAAGTCGCAAGCTTCCGTCCGCCTTCTTGGCGAACAATATCGGGGAAGCCCATGGTGAAACACTGGGTCGGATGAACCCCTTGCCCTGCAACTCATCCAACTGTACCTGTAGCTCTCGAAGCTCGGCGGGGGACATTCGATATGCTGGAGTGGATATCGGGGTTGTCCCGGGGTACAGGTCAATATAAAAGTCTACCTCTCTTTGAGGAGGTAGCCCTGTAACGTCGTCGGGAAAACCGTCCGCAAACTAATCCACCACTGCAGGAAAACCAGGACTTCGTACATCAACTGCTCCAAGGATGAGGCTAGCCAACTGATGAGTGATGGGTTGTCCTCTCCTCCGCGGATGTCCATCATGTGCTGCAAAGGCTCCCTTCTCGCCGGTGAAGGTGAACCTGCTCCCGTCGGTGCGTACACATCGCACCTTGCGCCTAAAACAGTCAATCTGCGCATGGACCATAGATAGCCAATCCATGCCCAGGATGACGTCGTAAGGCCTCGACACTGCTACAAGAAGATCCCAACCGAATCTCTCGCCTCCTAGAGTAAGCTCACACTGCCGGTACCAGTGCGTAATCGTCGAGTCTGCTCCCGTAGGAGTCTATAGCCGTAAGGATCGAGCCAACGGCTCTGTCGGAATCTCCGAGCTCCGAAAAAGGGCAGCGGCTATGAAAGAGTGACTCGCTCCTGTGTCTATAAGTACTGCAGAAAGGGTGGAATAGACACAGATAGTACCTCGAATCATCTCTGGTGCACCGTGGTCATAGGCCTCTACTGCCTGGAGTTGTGCCTGTCTTTGCCTGCCTGCTCCCTGTGGTCGGGGTGGACCTCCTGGTGGTGGTGGTGGAAGAGACTCAAAGCGTCTCCCACCACCTGTTGCTCGGCCAGCTCCTCTTCCTCTTCCGCCTCCTCCCTGCGGACCGCCACGGTCGACCCTCTGCCTCTTCCTCGGTGGTCCCTCAACCGTCTGCTGCTCCTCGGCACGGCGGGTCGGGCAGTCACGAGCCATGTGGCCCTGCCCACCGAACGAGTAGCACTGCCTGCCTCTCGAAAGACTGGATCCTCGCTGTGTGCCCCGCACTGCTGAGCCAGTGTCCTGAGGTCGTCTGCCTGATGTTCTGGTCTACCTAGACCCCTGAGTCATCTGTCGACTGCCTGCTGCAGATGACTCTGCCACGTGCTGCCCTACGGTGGGTCTCGGCGCTAGTGTAGACTCAGCAAGGAAACTCTCGATCAAAAGGGCTCGCTCCAGTACTCCTGTCTGAGTCGGTATGCTGAGGGAGATCAGCGATGCCCTGATCTCGTGTCTCAAACCCTGATCGATGTCCGGGCCCGGAAGAATGGGTCCTGTACCATGTCGGTCGAGTAGCGCGAGAGATCAGTAAATCTCGCCGAGTACTGAGCGACCGTCATGCTTCCCTGACGCAGCTGAAGAAGCTTCTGGATACGCACCGCACGAAGGGTGGCTGGGACAAACTCCGAGAGGAAGAGGCTCTCAAAGTCCGTCCAAAGTAGAGATGCATCATCGTGCACCTGGAGCATTAACCTCCACCATCGTCCTGCTGCTGCGTGCAGTAGGCTCGCAGCGAGGATCACCATGAGGTCTGCAGGTGTCCTCACTAGCCTAAAAACTCGTACTATTGCCTCCAGCCAGTCCTCGGCTGCCTGGGGGTCCGTCTCCCCACGAAACCTGGGTGGTCACTGGCGCTGAAACTCATGCAGTGCGCTGAGGCGATGTGCATTGTTAGCGGCTGGTGCTGGAAGCATCGGTGGCTCGACGGGTAGAGCTACCGCCGGTGCCACTGCTGACAAAGGGCCCTGCACCGAGGCCTCGTCGCTCGGTGGGCTGTCATCACGCTCGACTCTCAGAACCCTAGCTGGCTGCCGTCGTGGGGCCATCCTGAAAAAGAAAACAGGTGCGCCACGATCAGAACAGTATACCTGGTGAGCTGATATATATAAAGTAATCACAAATAAAACTTTGAAACACACATGCAATCAATGTTTTCGTGCATTAAGTTGGAAATCAGTTGTCAGGGTCCTGGTGTACAGATACATCGGCCGCCGCACCAACACTGGACTCCCTGGACTGATAACCACACCCAATACGCTAAACATTATTGCTTCACATAGAAAAGATCAGAGTTTGCGGTAGAACCAAACTCCTTTGATACCAATTTGTCACGACCCGTCCTCGGGGCCCGTGCCGTGACTACCCCAAACCCGCCTTCCATAGGCCAGGGGCTGGCGACTAGCACCAAGTCGTTAATCCTTGTAAAAAGGGAAGTCATTGCCTTTATAAAGTAAACAAGCACCATAGAGTAAGCAAGCAAAAAGTAAACACTAAGTGAAAACAGAGTACAACTGAAAGTGCGGAAAAGTAAATGGGCCAGTATACAAACCCAAACTGAAAGTAAAGTACAACTCAAAAGGGAAAACAACAACTGTAAAGTAAAAGCCGGTACACCGAGCTGTCCACTGGAAATCCCACCTGAAGGGTGGGTACAGATAGCTCCACTGCTCCACGGGTCCCACCGTCTGCTCCGAGTACGTCCCGCCCAGTGGTCCACATCCAGGTATCGTCCTGCTCTACAAGCCTCAACCACGATCAACGCTGTCCGTCGTCTGCAACCAACACAATATAGTGCGGGCATAGCCCGTGCAGGGGTGAGTATAAGCTACTCGGTAGGGACCCCGAGACCCCTGAAGGTCTCCCAAAATCCAAAAAGGATAAACCAAAAAGGAAGGTTAAAACACGAAGTAATAACCGACACTGCTTAGGTATATGCCCATACATATACCTAAGTCATCAATTCCAGTATGCTCCAACCTCCGAGCCCATGTAAAACTCAGTCCACACAGGAAAGTATACGTAATCCACACAGGAAAGCAAAACGAAATCCACACAGGATAGCACAACACAATCCACACAGGAAAGCAACAGGATTAAGCACACACAGGATAGCACAACACAATCCACACAGGAAAGCAACAGGATTCAGCTCACACAGGTATAATTCTTCGAAAGATGATAAAGATGGTCTCTGATCCATCTAAGTCGTCGGACCCATGAAGGATCTATAGGTAACTAACCCCCACAATGACCCACACAGGATCGGGCCCACATAGGACCTGTAGGCGCTGGTTCACACAGGACCACTGAGCGCAATGACCCACACAGGATCGGACCCACACAGGATCGGGCCCACACAGGACCTGTAGCACTGATCCACGTAGGATCGCTGAGTGCTGTAGTCGTCGTCGAATCCGCCAAGGATCTCTGTACTGTCATCGTCGCAGTCACAGTAGTAGTAGCAGTAGCAGTAGCAATCACAATCGCAACCAGCACTACGGTTCCCGCACACAGCAAGCTCGTTCGGGAGGGTCCGCTCCACGAGCCGAGAGGCTGATACATCAACTGTCACAAAGTCCAGAGTTGATGTATCCAAACGTTCCGTATATTCAACAGGAACTCAACGCAACAGACGGCGTGTCGATCGAACGCCCGGTCTGAGAGTTATTGGCTTTTTCGTACTAGGGCCCCGGTTGGTTTTTAAGGCAAAACCAACCCGACCGTACTCCATCTGAATCCAAACCTCGGGCGGAGTTTGCCAAAAGATCAGTCTCACTAAGAGGATGTTAACAAAACTAATGGCACGTCAATCGGACGTCCGTAGCTCAAGATATGAGTGTTTCCGCTCCGATGGCCCGGTTGGTTTCGTGTACGAACCAACCCGGCCGAACTCAAAGTATTCCTAAACTTTGAGTGCAATATACCGAATCGACCGTCTCGATCCAAGGATCGCATCGCCGCTGAATGTTCGTCCATCGGAGGTCCGTAGCTCATGTTATGGGCCAAAGACCTAAGTCGATTCGAAAACGGGGGGTCCGGGTCCGGGCCGACCCGGCCCGACCCCCCCTGGGTCGGCCCGAACCGGGTCGACCCGAACCAGCCGGCGGCGCGGCCCGGTCGGCGGCGGCGCGGCCTGGGGCGCCGCTCGGGTGCTATGCGCAGGGGGCAAGGCCCCTGTCCTTCTCTGCTCGCGGCGCGGTGGAAAGCCGCGCCTTGGATCAACCGGCCCCCCCACGTGGGGGCCATCTTTTGAGAAAAACGGGGGGGGGGGGGGGGGGGCGCTGCCCCCCCCCCCACTTGGTGTAACCGTGGCCCCCCCATTATGGGGGGGCAGTTTTGGCCAGCCGGGGGAATTAATTCCCCCGGTTCTGCTCCCTTCCGGTCGGCCCGACCTGGCCGGCCGGTCCTTCCTCAACGGGACCGGCAAGGCCGGTCCCCTTTCCGGCTTCCGACACCGGCAGCCCGGCTAGCCGCCGGTCTTATCGTTCCGCCGTGGCCCGGAACCGGCCGCGACCTTCGTCATCCGGCGCGGTGCGACGGCACCGCGCCCCTCCGCCACGGCCCCGCTCCGGCCGTGGTGCCTTTGGTTTCCTTCGACGCGGCGCGACGGCGTCGCGTTCATGATAATCTTTCCATGGCACGGCACGACGGCGCCGCGCAATATTTTTCGTGTGATTCCCGCGTGGTGCGACGGCACCACGCCATCTCGTTCATCGACAAGAAAATAATAATATTCAAGAACAAAGGAGGGGGGATTCGGCTGTGTTTGTGCGGTCCGGCCCCCCTCTCGTTAGACGATGACACATAAACATTTATCCTCACGTTTTTCATGCTAGAACCAAGAACGAGAATAAATAAATAATCAACAACAAACCCCTACCTCGGTTTCAAGAACGATGATCGTCAACGACCCGCGGAAGACGCGTCGCGGTGGTCGGCATCACGGAAGAAGGACGTCGATGTCGTGAAGCGAGGATTCGAAGCTCTTTGATGGAGATTTCGTCGCGGAAAACCGTCGCGGAAGAGATGACGCGGAAGAAGACGCCGTCGGTGTCGCGGGTATGGCGTCGCAGAAGACGATTCCCGAGAACATGGCATTCTTCGTCGATGTCCGAAAGTTCTTCGCGTTCTTCATCAAAGTTTGAAGAAGAAGAAGAAGAAGGCTCCAAATTTTCTCAAGATTGTCTAGAGAATTCTAACCCAAATAAAATAAGCTAAGGCCTTATTTTATTTTCACAACCAAACCATTTTGAATTTCAATGGTTTGAAATTAAACAACTCAACCCATTTAATAACCCAAGTTGTCAAGTTAATTAAAGAGGGGTTATTGGGAGTTTAAAAAGAGAAGGTGAAGAGTTATGCTTCGTGTGGGCCCCACCACACATAATCCTCCCAAGGGAGGTTAAGTGGATGTGGGTCCCACCTCTAACTCCCTTTGGGAATAGTTAACCAACAAGTTAAAATAAAAATTTGTATTCCACAATTTTTATTTAACTTATTCTAAACTCCCAAAAACTAACTCTCAACCCGCAATAAACGCATCCTCGGAAAATGTCTCCTTAAGCGAATATCGGCGCTGTGAGTTCATCGGTGCCCTCGGAATTTGATTCCGGGCACCGGTTCAAAAGTTATAAATTCCCGCTCGTTCGTTCACTGAACGTACCTGAGCCAAACTTCAGAAATTTATTCCGGGCACACCGGGCCTCGGAATCAGGTTCCGTCAGAAACCGTGTTCTTGTAAAATTCCAAAAAAAATTAAGAAAAAAATTCCATTGAATTTTACGGGTCTTTACAATATTATAATTCCTATATAATATCATATATAATATCATTAACTCAATCCTTTATACATCCCACATATGGCATTAACGAGTCACATAACTTTGAGGGGGCGTTAGTCCGTGCTTCCTCAAATGAGATTATCATATTTACCCACTATGGAAACCATAAGGGTGTGATATAAATGGAAAATACAGAAGAATAAAGAAAACATAAACATAATATATATCATATATAAACATAGTTCCATCATAATGGCCACCATGAGAGGCGGTTGGAGATATGTGAACAATCATCGTTTCAAGAGGCGTTAGTTTTCCATCCACAGAAACATTATCTTCATCATCCATTAGATGAATGTGTGTGTAAGTGTAGTTAGAATAATTCTCATAACAACAACCTAGTATATCGAGGATATTTTTTTTACAAAAAAAGGAATAAAAGAGTTTAGGGGTTGGATAAGTATAATAAAAGAAAATAAATTAAGATAAATTGTTACCTTTAATTTGGGTAACTCACTTTTTATTGAACCAAAGGACTTCTTGAAGTTCCTTCTGCATAAGGTAAGGCTTCTAGGAGGCGGAGAGGGATGTAGTAAGCTTAATTGGGAAGAGTTTGTATGATCCAAAATGTTTGAGAGGTGTGTGTAATTGGTTAGAATTTGTCTTCTTTTATAAGGGAGAGGAGGGGCTCTTTAGGAAAGTGTGAAAACATTATTTTATTATATATTGATATTCTGTTTCAAATGGTCTAAAAATAATTATAGTTGTATATAAGATGACTCAAGGTCGAAATAAAATTTTCCAATAGGAATTGCTCTTGTTTTGGATAATATTTTAATCATTATAATATAATTTATTTAAATTATTTATTAATGAGGTAAACAGTGCATCATTATTGTGTCATAAATAATTTAAATTATTTGATGTCTAAAAATAATAAAAGAAAATACTATCATATAGGAAATATTTTTATATTGATAAATAGTATTTATAGTCCAAAATATGACTTATATAACACCATATAAAAATTAATTTACTAAAAGATATTTGCTTTTGTCATTTTTGCCTTTACTTTAAGTTAATTAATCTAAATTGTCATTATCACTCCCAAGTGGCATAATGGGGTCCCAAAATCGACCCAAAGATGTCCATGGCCAGAAAATACTCGTCCAATTAGGTTAGGAAAAGTGTTAAGGTAATTTTGAATTATTATAATATTATTTTAACCTTGAATTACACTTTTTACCTTTAACCGCGGTAAATTCATGTCAAAAGTTACTATTCGCCAAAAAAAAATTCATCTTATTGAACCACATTTTACTTCTTGATAACAACCATTTATGTCGGCTTTTCGAAATTCAATTCGTAGAAGTGGTAAAATTTCATTTAAATGAAAAAGTCAGTTTTTTTAACTACCACAAAGTGGTTTCACTATTCATCAAAAATTGGATTTTTTCAGAAAAATACAAAAAATTCAGCCTAAGACATATTTGATATTCCAAATTCAAAAATGATGTCTATTTTTCCAAATTCAAAACATAGAAGTGGTATTAATTAATTTTAAAATTAATTCCCGTTATCAAAACAAATAGCGTGTTTATAAGAAACAATAACTATCAAAAGATTGATACATGTTTATGTCCAATTTCAAAGTGAAATTAATTGCAATGACCGAAATTGGATTAAATGGTAAAAATATATTTTAATTTCACTTTAAAACCAATTAAAAATATAATATAACCATATAAATGAATTATATTAAAAGGCACTTTTGAATTAAAATACAATTTTTTTCACTATTCATTAAAAATGAACTTTATCGGAAAAATTCCAAAAATTTACACAAAGTAAATTTTGATATCCCCATTCTAAAGAAGGATTATATTTGGTCATATAGAATGTATTAAAGTGACCAGAACTATATTTGAAAAGGGTTCTCCATTAAAAGGTGATAAATCGGCCATTTAATGTAAATTATGCTTAAAATTTGATTCATTCAAATTTTAAGCCTCTAACTTTTATTGGATAAATGTAAATACATTTAACAAACATTTATAATCATATTTTAGTTAGTTTTGTTAATTACTACTAATAAAATGGCTAGGATTTAACTACCCTTTAAAATAATAATATATTATTAGTGTGCAACGTACAATTTCAGGGAAACTCGTTGTTGCTTATCAGGTACGCTATCGAACATAGCAACCCTTTTAAAGTAAAATTAATATTTAATTAAAAAATTAATAAAATGAAAAAGTCATATTCTTTATTTACCTGAGATGTTACATTAATATGTTTATATCCCGATGATATTTACATAAAACAATTGATATTTTAATTTCATTACATTACATGATAAAAATAAGTATATGGAAAATTTTTATTTGAATACATGTAAGTAAAAATATACCGAGAAGATCAGTTTTATTTAGTGTGATTTTAAAAATCAATTTGGGTAAGATATCAATAAGATTAAATATCACAATTAATCCCCATAAAAAATTAATGAATATATTTACTGAATGGTAAAATCCATTAATAAACTGCTGATTAGTGAAATGACTATTATGTGCTATTGAGCATGTTATTTAACACCCTAGATTAACAAATAATATGTTAGGGGATATTGAAAAACACATAGTTATGTACTCATTAAGGTGAATAATTACATATTAATATGACCCATCTCAAGCTATCATGCATTTATATCCCCTATTATAAAAATTGAATACTTAGTCACAAAATATAAACCATGTGTATATAAAAATATCCCCATAATAAAGTGTTAAATTATTTATCAAAAAGAAACATTAATGTAACACATACCAATTATATGTAACCCGTAATATTAATTAAATGATGATAATGAAATAATTTAGTTGTTCTCTATAATAACCCTCAAATAAGACCTTATTAATTTCTTAAAATGGTGAAAATATTTCATTACAATGAATTCGAAATAAATATTAGGTTTAGTGATTTAGATAATTTTTAAATAAAATTAAACAACAAAACTCAAATCCTTTTTAAACTAATAGAAATTTTACCATCAATATATGAAACTACATAATACATATCATGTCTTCAAACACTCCCTCTAATGCTTCACATTATATTCTCCCCTAGACGTTTTGTAATTCCATTCTCTTTACAACATGGGTAAATAAAATCTTAAGAATTGGCTAAGCTATGATGCTTACTAACATTAAACATAATTGATAAAAATAAAAGAAGAGAAGTTACAACAATATGATTATATGGGTACCATTTTAATACATATGAATGTTAACCAAAATAATAAATAAATCTAAATCTTAGAATAACATAATACCACATTATGAAAATTATATATATCAATGAAATATGTAATACTCATGAGTTGTTGAACATCTATTAGAATATATATAGTAACAAGGTTGATTAGTTATCCCAACATGCTTCACATATAAGATCAAAATTCAGTCACCTACTTCTAATGGTTGAACACGATTCACTCACATTATTCCATTAGTGGATTAGACATCACTCAGTTATTTCCCTTGGTGGATTGTGTAATCATAAGCCATTTACAATTATATAATGAGATATAAAACATTAAAATCCACTATAGGGTGATGTAGGACCCCATCCACAACCATCTATAAATACTTTCTCTATAAAAAATAATTCATTAAATTTTTATGATGTCCCATAGATAGAAAATTTATTTCATAACCATTTATAATAGGATAATATAAATAAAACATTAAAAATTAGATCTCTAATTATAAATTGACATACAAATGTAAAATAAATATATTTGAAGATATCATAAATGAATTTATATGTAAAAACAATTCAATTTTGATAACTAATCATGTGGTATTCAAACCATATAGATTTCTGGTATATAGTTTTTCAATAGTTTCCCTTATCAATAATTTTTGTGGCAACTAGACGAATATCCTTCAATAAATGAAATTAAAAACATGGTATTCCCAAAACAAGGAATTTGAGAAAAGTTTTTCTAATCTATGATGTATTTTTGGAAGAAAATGTTCGTGATGGATCATTACAATGATAGAAATTAAATTTTTGTTATCCATCCATATAAATTGGATGGATACTTTCAATATAATTTATCTCCACTGTAATAAATGAAACTCGGAAGGATTTAAACATAGATTAAATAAATCCTTACAAAAGAAGGCTTTAAATGGTACCACAATATAAGGGATCAAAAATAGATTTTTTTATATCATGAGACAAATGCGACAAATAATTATTATATATGTATTTATTAGTGGATAAATGATTAAAAATAAATCTCATTAGTGTAAACCAATTACAATATTAAATAGAAAATGGTGGTGAAAATCTTAAATAGATTTTAGAAAAAAAAAATTAAAATTAAAAAATAATATATAATTACATGTCACTTTAAAAAGTAAATTTTCAAATAGAAATGTGAATGATTAAGAAATAATAAACTTAAAAAAAGATATCTATTATTATATACTTTAAAATTAAGTAATTTTTAATATAAACTGTAGAGATGAAGATGAAAAATTTATAATCGAATGAATGGTTCTAATACATTCAAAATATCTTAATTAATGAACCTCATTGAAAAAATATTAATAAAACCTTCTTTTTATTAAAACAAAATATTACCAAATAGGGAAAAAATTACTATATAATAGATTATTATCATTGGAGAACCTAAAAATTGAATAAAAATGTTAAAACAATACATTAAAACTCAAATAATAATGATTTGAGAAATCAATATCCATTATAAGTAACATAATATATAATCTAAGAAATGTTTGGCAAAGATTTATATTGAAATAATTTAATTCCAAATAAAATTATGTGACAACACATATTACAATCATGTCATTAATTTATAAGTATTATATGAAATAAGTCACAAATAATGATTATAACATAATAGATGAATTATGTGTTGTAAAAAAATTGTTCATATCTAGGTAATAATTATATTAATAAAATTTACATCCCATGAAATATAAAAATTGTATTATGAAAATAGTTCCATGGTTTTTTAATACACCATAAATGTATAACATGTTGTACAAAATGAATTATGTCTCAAAAAACCAAAATTGAGACCATGAAAACAGATAACTCTTTTCCAGAATTCCATGAACATAAATCAACCTATTATATTAAAAATTCTGTGATAAGAATCAATTAGTTGATAACCTTATCATACCCATTTTCATTTATTATATTCTTAAATAGTAATTATCCATATGAATTCTTGTTAGTTTCCTTTTTTCTTACTTTTACACATTAGGTGTTTATGGTTTTGATCATTTGTACAATATTTTTATTAAATATATCCATATTCATTTAATTTAAATATTTTCTCTCTATTAGGTTGTTAAAGTTAATATTATGTATCATTTATAATAAATAATAACGTTATTATTTCATTTCATGAGTTTTTTAGTCTTTATACAAGAAGATGAAATTTATAAAGAGCATGTTTATGTGATTCATGGAAAATATAATGGTTCTTCTTAACATATATATACAATAATAATGTGACTATAAAAAAATTAAAACCACTACATATAAATTTATAACATTTTAATCCGATTCATAAATACTAATTGGTATACATGAAATAAAATTATATAATTCTTCTTGTTGGTGGTTAAATCAGTCTAAAGATGAACACGTCTTGATTAAGGAATAATTTTTGTTTTATTTTTTTTTACTTTCTTTATACCAAAATTAATAGATTATATTTAATGTTTATTACCACGACATGTGATAATTTAAATATTTATAAGAATTCATAATGGGTATAAAAATATTACATACTATGAATAAAAATATTTTCTTCTTAGTAAACTTGTTTTAAACTATTGTTTTAAATATTGTGATTTATGGATAACATATTAAAGAGTTTTACTAATTTTTAATACTAGATCATTATTTATATGAAAAATGTAATATTTATCCATTAAATCCATTCTTTTGACCATCCATTAATATAATTAATAAAAAATGATACATTTCTTCCAGGGATGTGGTTGTATACACACATGCATGAGAATAATTTTTGTTGATTAAGATTGAATAAGATGACAATTGATAATAGTTATAACATAAATATAATAACTGTTTATATGAAATAAATACAAATTTAATTATATAAATATATTTATAATGGATATTAAGATAGTGGATGTAAATGAAAAATAATGTAAATGGGTATGTAATACTTATATTGAGAAATTGGATATTCTGGTGATGTATGACTTGGAAATAAATGACATGAGGAACATTATTATGGATAAAGGATTCCAAAAGTTAATAGAGGATCAATAAGACATAAAATGTAAAATTTTCAAGTGAATTATTAATTAGAGGGTTGGGATATAAAAATGGGGGTAGGGATATCATTTTTTAGTTAGGAAAGAGAGACATATCTTTGGAAATGAATGTTAGGTAAAGTATTGGAATGAAATTTCATGAGTGTCAGGTATGTTATATTGGGTAATATTGGAGATACATGTATTTATTACTTTCCAACTAAACAAATATATTCTACAATGTATAATTTTCGAATTTGATCCATATATTTTTTCCCATTTAACATTTATTAATTTTAATTAGAATTTAGACAAGGTGTCTAATTTATTAGTAAATATAATATATAACCAGGATTAAAAAAATCAATGAGATATATGATAATTTTTAATCCATTAAAATTATTTTTATTTCTTTAGATAATAAAATTACCTTTTAAATTAATTCATATAAAAAATTAGAAAATACATTTTGAAGAAAAATAAATGTTTAATTATTAGGTTCTCATAATGAAATACAAAAATTATTAAAAATTGAAAATCTATTAATTTTTTTATATATGTTTATAGATCATACTGAACTGTGACATTGTAATCAATGATTTTATTTATCAAAAATATAAAATATTTTGAGAGTAAAATTCATTTAAATATAATTCTTTTACTAGGGTAACTTTTTTTTACCTGTGTGAATAAGTTTTATGTATTAAAAAAATTTACGCAATTAAAAATTTGTAAATTCTGATTAACTTTATGGAAATCATATGATATCATTCAATTTTTGGAAGATATAAAAACCTATTTTAATATAATAATGTATAAAACATAAAAATAAGATTAATAAACATATTAATTATAATAATAAAATAATATATTTACATCACTACTAATAATTATTGTATATATGTTAAATTTTTTTATTGTAAATATTATAATTAGCATTAATTTAAAAAAAATTTCTAACAAAATATAATAATCTCCATAGATCCTGAAAAAGAAATTATTAATAAAATATATTATTCTTCATAAAATGATATTATTTTTTAATTATAAATTCTAACAAATAAATTTCAATGAATTATTATAAAATATTAAATATATTTTTATTTTTGAAAAAAATATATATTTCATTTACATCTATTTTTACCCACTAATATAATGATTACATTTTTACTATTTTACACTATTTCATGGTTCATTGTTTTTCAATGTTTGGAGTGAAGAAAAATATTGAATAAATTATTTTTTAAGTGGAAAAATATGTAATTTAGATTCCTAGGATGTTACGTTATCCTCTTAAATAAATTTAAATATCACACTCACTAATAAAATTATTTATGAAGTTCTAATAGATATCTATAACTGAAGATAAATTTTCAATTGAGTTGTCCAGCATAATATCTTAGTTATGGCTACGAATCATATAGTTTATATCTATCATAATAATCTGACTCTTTAATTATCATCATTATTAAGTTTCTATATTTCCACTTTAAACACAAATTGTATATATTCTAGTTAATTGAACACATATCTGTTAGTGTTTCTTCATACATTTTTTACATTTAATAAATTTAATGTACTTTCCTTCATCATCTTTTTCATCTAAAATTATGTGACTATCCACCATTCCCTTAGTTGGTATATTTTTGGGATTAAACTCTCTCTATATTTTTTATCATTATTCATTATAGTTGTATTTTAATAATCATTGGTATGTTATATTTGGATTATTTCCCATTAGGGTTTTTATTGGTACAATCTCTGTAGTCTTCATGTCACCCCTATTTAACATGTTTATATTAATCATCATCCATTTCAAAAAACAGAAGTATTTAATTATGAGTAATAAATAATTAACACCATAATAGAATAGTTTTAAGATTATTATATCAATAATTAATGCTCAAAATGTATTAGAAATTGAATTTTTGACATTATCATTATGTTAATCCTAAATCTCTCCAAATTTAATCTTATTTTTGTTAGGTTGTGTTACCTACTACATCCTCTCTTAATTCCTTTCCATAATAATCATTTTAATTGATTTTAAAGGTGACATGATTAGAATAATAATATCTCTTTGGAGTTTCAAACCAGGTATCCAATTATGCCTCTATTCCATTCTATTGGTGATGATCAAGTAAATAATAAATCCACCATTTTTAGGGTTATTACCCAAAGGTAAATCTATATCACATTTGACATCAAGTTTTAGTATAAAAATAAAGAAATAATTTTTAAGAAAACCACATAAAATATATATCAAAAAAAATTATATGTTATCAAATACATAAAAATCTAAATTAGTGTTATCCCTAGGTGTATCATTATGTTTCTTTTATAACATTACCAAAATTATTCAATATTATTTCAACTAACCTAAAGTGTAATCTATAATGTTGAAATTAAGTTAATGTTGACAAATTAATCCTTGTGGAAATTTATATCCATTAAAAATATAATCATTATTTATAAATTTATATAAACCCAAGAATGATACGAATTATAACAGCTTATACATGTGACCATCTAAATTACATGGCTTAAATAAATAAATTCATGAATATAAATTTCCTTGGCCTATTAGGTTTTGAGTTTTAAAAATAATATATAGAAATATACTATCAAATATCTTATCCTTTTCAACTAATTGAATTATCTTCCACTATATAAGAAAATAAAAAAATCCATAACAATACATAAACATCTCCAACTAATTAAAAACATATGATACTCTAATGAAAAATACATACATTTCATATGTTATGAAATTAAGGAAATTGAATACTAAAGAATGGTTGATATTATATGATCAAATTGGGTAAAAATCAATAAAAACTAGGTATAATATGTGAGAAAAATATGAGCATATATGTATAATATAGATATATAATAATGGTATAACTAATAAACCACTGATGATAAATTATGGAATAAAATTGGAGCATTTCATTATATTAATGAATATCATTATAACAAGAAATACATGAGAATTCTTGAACATCCATTAGAATATATATCATAACTTATTGAATATGGTAGCACAACATGTTTCCACTAGTGGATTAGGATATACTAACTTATTTTCCATAGTATAATAGTCTTCCCTCACCTATTTATCATGTCATATTGAGTATTCATGACTTTCTTCTCTTTATCTCATTATATATAAATCCTTAACAGTTATATTGGAGGGTGATATAGGACACCACGACCACTATCCATACATATATGAAATAGATAAAACATATAACCATAAAATCCTAGAGAAACCGTGGAAATAAATATTCCTCATATCCAATTTTAGGTGAATTATATAAATAAATAATTTGTAATTCTATCCACAATCATACCATTGCACACCATTGAAAATAAACTAGTATCAAAAGATATTAAAAAATATCTATGGTAAACAAAATTAAATCAATATATAATGTATAATGAATTGACATAGTATAGATAAATGATATATATTATGAAAAATAATTTCCCAAATTAGTTGATATTATAGAATCTAGGTGAACACCCTTGAGTTAGTGAAATAAAAACATGGTATTCAGAAAACAAGAAATTATAAAGAATGTTATATGTATTCATGGTGGATAACTAGAGAGGAAAAATGTACTCCTAGATTATATATTTGATATAAAAAAACAATACATCATCCATACATATGAATAAGTGGTTTTTCTTAAAAATAACATATCTCTGGTGTAATTCTAGAAACTCTGAAGGGTTTTAACATAGATAAAAAAACCATGCAGTAGAATTTTTCGAATGATAAAAAACAATAATTGACTAATAATAGAATTTTTTTAAAACATGAGTTAAATCCACAAAATTATAAAAATACATATATATATTATGGGATAAAATATGATACATAAATCTATGTGTTTAAATAATTATATATATGAAACGTAAAATTTAGGTTAAAATATTGATGATATTTTAGAAACAATTTTTAAAATTTATACAAAATAAAAAATTACTTTTCACTTTTAAATATATCTATTTAAAATGTGAATGAATAATTGTGGAAACATTTAATTTTAAAAATATTGACAAAAAATGGGTCCTTGTAAATAAAATAGTGTTTTCTGTTGAAATTGTATTTCAAAATATGAAACATTTTTCAATAGAAGAATCTTTTTTAATGATTTTAAATTTCCTTTATTGAAAAAAAACATTATTAATAGATAATTAAAAACATATCTGCGTTAAAAAATATTTTTCTTGAAGAGAATATTAAATATTATATAATAAAATAGATTTTTCATATAACCCAATCCAGTAATAATAACATACTAGATAAAACATTAAAAATCAAATAATCTAGAATTTAGTTATCAATATAGATTACGGGAAACATACCCAAAAAGGTAAAAAAAATGGACAAGGATTTATGTGGCATGAATGTAACACCAAAGAAAATGATGATAAAATACTATATAATAAAATCATTTGTAGAATATACTAACATATAAGACAAATTTTTCTGATAATGATAATAACTAAATGAATGCATATTGAGTTAAAAAATCTAATTACTAATGGGGTAACAATTTGATTAATAGAAATTTGAATTTGTGAAGATTATTTTTCTAGGTATATCAAATGAAAAATAATAATATTTATGATTAAAATACATACATGTGTTGAAAATACACCATACATGGAAATCATAGTGCACAAAATCTATTATGTCTTTGAGAATCAGAATTTAGTCCCTGAAAAACATTACCTCTAATATTGACTTGCACAAAGAGACATCAAACTCATGTATTCCAAAGAACTATTTTTTTAAAATATTTTATTACCTTACTTAAATTTATATAAATTTATAATAGTTATATATAATACTTCTATTTAAGAAATCTAGTTTGTTTCAATTTTAACTATTTTCCTAACTGAGTGTTTATAGTTTTAAAAATTTGTACTATTTTCTTAGTATAAGTGTCCAAATAATTTATTCATAAAATGTTAATGTTTACCAGGTCATTAATGATACTAGTAAGGATTATTTTAATAATTTATTTTGTTTAAAATCCTTTAAGTAATATTTTAGTGTTTATCATTGAATATGAACTTGATAACAAGTATGATTCTTAATTAATAACATTAATAAAACATTACCAATAAAAACCCTAAAAAATAATTATTATTTAATTAACAATGTCATATTATTTTATTATTTTTGTTCCCTGGGACATCCATTTTTTAAATTCATTACATTTTTCAAGTAAGTGGTTAAACATACACAAATATGAACATTCGATGATTAATAGTTGAATATGCGGTGGTTTAGTTTTAATGTGACTTAAAAAAATCCTATTTCGAATATATTACTATGATATATCATAATTTTAATTAAATATTATTATAATTATTGGGTATGAAAACATTACATAGTATGAATAGAAATATCTTCATCTAAGTGCATTTATTTTAAAAGAATTAATTAACAATGATCGTTTATTGATCATATAATTTTATCGTTCACTAATTTTTCATAACATATCCATAATGATATGAAATCATAATATTTATAGAGTAAACATATATTTAGGTTCATCTATTAATATTAGTAATATAAATCCCCAGCCTTAAACCTTAGTTAATATTGAGGTATTACAAGATTACACATTGAGGATCTTTTCAGGTTTAGAGTTTTAGAGAATTAGATCATAAAACATTCATTACATTCCACAATTAAAAAATGTGGTTACATAAAAGATAGTATTCATTTTTTCCATCAACGGAAACATATTTAAAATAAAACATGGATTCATTCTTGACACTTCCTTGAAACTGTCTTCATATCATGTACCATTCCCTTGACCTGTGAAAAACATTTCAAAAACATGGGATGAGCATAAAAATCTCAGTAAGGGTTTTAAAAAGTATGTAAAGGAAACATGAGTACATATATACATAATAATGAAATCATACTTTACCCATAAAACATAAGCACTTTAACATACCTCATAAAATCATGAATAAATCATAGAAATCATAAGACATAAAGGTAACATGAGGCATTAATAACATTATTATATATGGAGTAACCCTCTTGGTTTTGTTTCTAATACCCATCGCAGTATATTCCCTAAATCTCTTTGGATAAACCTTAATGCTTAACTCCTTCATGTTACCCAATGCATTGGAGAGCTATATCGGGTTCACCCGCCCTTAGTTTATCACAGAACCACCCATCTTCATAACAATGCCCAAGAACCATAACATAATCATAGCACATAACTTAATCATAAAGGAAAGATTACATTCCCACATCGCAATAACAATATAACATTTTAAGATATTCAAATAATGAATCCATTCTAAAAACCATTTTTAAAACCAATTAAAACATTTAATAAAGATATTTTTAAATCAAAGTGTCCCATACCACATTGAAGATTTTACCATTTTAAACCATTAATATCCATATAAATAATTCCTTAAAACCATTTTCAAAACATGGATATTAATGAGAAATATTTATAAGATTAAATCATTAAAACATTTAAAACGATATTTTAGTTAAAGGATTTTTTACAAAATAAGAGACCCTTGAATACAATAATTGAGAAATAAAATTTAATAAAAACTTCATAATATCATGATAATAAAGGGATTCATGATATAATATTCCAATTGATAGTATATACACCATATAAGAGTGAATTGGTGCATAACAACAATGAAGTCTCAATGGAAATGTAAATTGAGATGAAATCCATTATAAAGATGGTATCCTTAAATTAAGAATAAATCAATCTCATAATTATGTAAGAAAAATATAAATACACCCAATATAAGTGGATATTAAGTGTAAAATAATCAAAGGTCATTCACACATATTCAATGTATGACATATTCAATAACTACATGTTGAACCCAAAGAAATCGAAATTGGGTTAAGAAGTTCCCTTGACAGCCTAACGACATCACATGAAATTTTAGAAAAAGAGTTCATGAGAGAGATAAAGGGTATCTCATCACATGGACATAAAATTTACAGCAATAAGGATATATAATAACATATCCCAACATAATAAGATGAAAATTAAATGACATAACAAAATAAGTCTTTTAAAAAGAGGAGGTTGAAAGGTTCCTTTACCGATTTGCGTAACTTTCAAAACGTACACCCCATGAAAGAAGGACTAAAAAACCTTGATGTAAATATTCATAAACGAAAGTATGTTAAATAAAGAATAGAATAATGGACAGTACATACACCACTGAAAAGGAAATACTGGCAAATGTAGCATGAATCTCACGAAAACACAAAGTGAGATAAAAAGACCCTTATGAAATTTCGGCAGCCTAACGACGCCAATTAAAACATCCAAAAATGGATTTATGATATCAAATAGGGTCTCTAATAATATAAACATAAAAATTAAAGAATTAGGTATATAAAATAACATCCCCAAACATAAGAAAGATGATCTTAAAAGGAATGACATAAAAGGGAGTACTTAAAAAGAAAGAGAGAGGTAGGATCCCTTACCTCGGGTCCGACTTGACTCGATCATTCTTTAACCTCCTGAATAATAAACTTGAGTTAATTTATACTTGCTTAAGAACCTTTTTCAGTTTCATTATTCCTTTTATATCACTTACTACCATGCTATGAACACTATGTAATTATTTAAGTTAATAATGGTCGTTTTGTAGATCATTGCTACTTGAGTCAAAAATAAACTCTTTATAATTACAAGTTTTTCATGTGGTAAAATATATATTATATCCAGAATTATATTAATTATGTAGATAACATATATATAATATATATTTATTATATACATGCATTTATAATATTACATAACATTTAGAGGTAAGAAATGAAATGCACCGTTCATGGAGACGGTAAGCCGTACGTACGCATGAACGCTACTTCCATTTCTATTTCTTATTTAATGGAATTAAAACATAATGATACATAATAGTATTATAATTAAAGTATGATATCATATATAATATCATTAAATCTATCCTTTATACATACCACATATGGTATTAACGAATCAAATCACTTTGAGGGGGCGGTAGTCCGCACTTCCTAAAATGAAGATATCGCGTTTAACCATATTGGAAACCATAAAGGTATTCCATAAATGAAAAATAAATAATCTTATGTAAAAAATAAAAATATTATATATCATATATAAATATAGTGACATCTTAATGGCCACCTTTGAGGGTGTTAAAAGAATATTGAACAATCATTGTTTCTTGAGGCAGAAATTCACCATCCACAGAAACAGTATGTTCTTTAACCATTAGATGTAGGTGTGTGTAAGTGTAGCTAGAATGATTATTATAACATAATCCTAGTATATTTATGATACTGTATTTGTTTCAAAATAAAATAATAAAATGATTTTAGGGGGTTGGAGAAGCAAAATAATACAAAAGAACACAAGTGAAGACATTACCTTAAAATCAGGTATCTCTCTTTGATTTGAGCTCAAAGGCTTCCTTGGGAAGACTTCTGCCCAAATTTAGGCTTCTAGATGTAAGAGAGGGATGTGTAGAGACAATATGAGCAGGGGTTGGCCGAGCCAAAGGCTTGAGAGGTGTGGTTAAGGTGGTAGAGGTGGGGGCCTTTTATAAGAGGAGAGGAGGGGCACTCTTGGAAAGTTACAAAATGTTACTTTATTTTAAAATGAGTTTCAGATTTTAAAAGTCCCAAATTGATTTATTTAGAGGATAAGGTGTTAAGGGTTCTAAATATACTCATCCAATAGGTCTTTGACAAGTTTAGGTTATAGTTTTAACATTATATTTTCATTTTATTTAAATTCTTTATTAACGAGATAATCAATGCATCATCATGATGTCATAAATTATATAATTTATTTAATTTCTAAAAATTATAAAAAAATATCATGATGTAGTAAATATATTTATATTTCTAATGAATATTTGTAGTCAAAAATATGACTTGTATAACCCAATTTAAAAGTTGTTTTAGTAAAACAACTCATGCTTGTGACATTTTTATTTTAACTTTAAATAAAAAGTTATTTATGTCAATTTCCAACCAAAGTGGCTCCATGGGGTCCCAATGTTGACACAAGGATTTTATTGGTCGTCCATGACACATACAATGAGGGTAGGACATGTTTCTAGGTCATTTCATATTATTAAAACGTTATTTTTACCTTATATTAGACTAATTACCTCTAATCGCAATTAAAAAATTAAAAGTTACTATTCACCAAAAAAATTATTTTAATCCCATTGAACCAAATTTTACATCCTAATGACAACCATGTATGTTGGATTTTTGAAATTAAAATCACAGAAGTGGTAATTTTTTATTTAAATGAAAAAATCAGTTTTTAAACTACCACTTAGTGGTTTCACTATTCATCAAAAATTGAAGTTTTTCAGAAAAAAACCAAAAATTCACCCTAAGATATATTTTATATCCTGAATTCAAAAATGATTTATATTTTAAAAATATCAAAACATATATGTTGCACTAATTAATTTAATAATCAATTCCTGATGTCAAAACAAATAGCGTGTTTTTAAGAAACAATATCTATTAAAAGATTGACACTAGTTTAAGTCCAATTTCAAAGTGAAATTAATTCCAATGACCACCATTAGATAAAATGGTAAAAATATATTCTAAATAAATTCTAATATAAATTAAAAATATAATCTATCCATATAAATAAATCATATTAAAAGGAGGTTTTGAATTAAAATGCAGCATTTTCAATAAAAATGATCTTTATCGGAAAAATAACAAAATTTTACACAAAGTAAATTTTTATGTCCAGATTATAAAGAAGGATTTTATTTTGTCAAATACAACATATAAAATTGTCAAAAGTATATTTAAAAAGGGTTCTCCATCCAAAAGCGGTTAATTCACCTTTTAAAGAATATTAGAATATTTATGCTTAAAATTGGATTCATTTGCATTTTAAGCCTCCAACATTTATTGGATAAAAGCAAAAATATTTCACAAACATATAAAATCATTTTGTAGTTAGTTCCGTTCATTCCCACCATTACAACTGCAAGGCGTTAACTACCTTTTAAAATAATCTTATTTTATTATTAGAGTGCAACGTAAGATTTCAAAGAAACACGTTGTTGCGTATTGGGTACGCCCTCGAGCATAGCATTCCCTTTAAAGTAATATTACTATTTTATTCAACAATATGGATAAATATGAAAATTCCATATTCTTTATTTACCTGGGGTGTTACATCCTTCCCCCCTTTTGGGAATTGCGTCCTCACAATTTTAAAATTGGGCTTGAAAGCTTCATTGAAAATCCCACATCGGAACAAGAGTCAGTAAAACTATCACTTTAAAAGAATGGGAGAGAAGTTCAAATGTCACCCGAGTTAACCCATACTAGGATTCCAAGTATGAAAATATGGATATGGAGGAAAAAACAAAGGTTCATTTTATGATGGAGAGTGATATAAAACATTTCTAGGAGAAAGTTAACAACAAGAAAATCACAAACTTGTGATGGGTTAAACGGTATTTGATTCCCCAGTAGGAAAAATTAATAGACAACATTTTTGTTTTAAGTTAATTTTCATTGAGGAATTTATTTATGAGATTAACTAAAACATAAGGAATCATACTTAATTGTCATGTTGACTTTTAAATTATACTATATTTCTCACACGAACTCATATTTTCTCCAAATGACGAGTATTTAGGATGAATTGTTCACATTAAGAGATCTATAATCAACGTCTAGAGAATCACCTAATCCACAAAAGAGAACTATATACTTCCCATGTCTTCAGACCTTAACCAAAACTAAAACCCAAAGTTCAAAAAAGGCCATTCAATAAACATCTATCCATAAAATTCTACAAAGTAAACCAAACTAAGATTGAAACCTAATTCTCTGAAAGATTTAATCACATAGTCTCCTAAGATAAATTTTAACATTTTTCTCCAAAATAACATCAGTTACTCTTACAGTCTCATACTGAAAAGTAATTAACCTAATAACATATCCTTCATGATAGGCTAATCATTTCCATTGATAGACAAAAAAATCAACTTAATCTTAATTCATAAAATCATCTAACTAAAAAGAATCATTCAAACTAACAAGGGACTTCACATAGTCCAGTGGTAGGTGATAAATACTAGCTGCACTTATGTTGTGGGTTTGATTCCCGCAGCTTCGTCTGACGCGATGGGTTGCCACACAGTCTACGGGTTGTCCCTTTTCAAAAACTATATAATTTTATAACATTCCTCGAAAAGGGATAAATTCATCAAAAATAACCATAACATATTTTAACCACAAAGGTTATCTGATAACTTCCATTTTGCAACCCAAAATGTATTAACTAGTAATTACCTCAAATTCAAGGATCATATAAACCCAAATGGTTCTTTATAACTATATCCACAAAAGAAAGGGTAATTATTCCTTGAATAAAATTTATGTATATCAAACATCAGTGTTACTATAAAAAGTCTTCTAATATAACCCCATCATCAAAAGAGACTTAATACATCTAAGAATTTCACCATCCTGAAATCTACCATAACCCTTGAATCCCTTATATGATGACTTCTTACTCATTCAACATTCTTCATGATTCATTAGCCATTCTTTTTCAACTTATTTTGAAATACTTCATTCCTACAAACAAAATCATGAATCATATCCTTATATTCCGATAATAGGAAAACATATGTTAAGAAATAATCCATAACTTTCATTCTTCATTTTCAGTTTCTTCATCCTCAATCGGAATGTCATTAGGAATTTGTAAATGAATATTTGTATGATATTGGTGACCCCATTCCCGAAACTTCTTTTTAGGACATGTGTTTTCATAATGACCACGCACACCACATTTAAAACATTCAATTGATCCTTCAGAAATAAATTCTTTCCCATTCCTAGAGTAAACTAGATGCTTCCTTTTTCCATGGTAGGTTCTTGCTTTATGACCTTAATTTCCGCATCTATAGAATCTTTTTGTCCCTTTGAAACATTTTCTTATGTGTTTCTTTCCAGATATTCGACACATAGGTTTTTGAACATACTTACCTTTATGATTATTACCTGAACTTCCGTAGGGATTTGTTTCTCTCATACAAGATGCCTTATAAAAATCACTAAGGTTCAGGTGGTCAATCATGACTCCAGATAGTTGGTTGAAGTTAACCACAGGAGTTCTCATTGCAGCTCCCATGTCATTCAGTTGTTCTTTCATAAAACCGTCACAGTTTTCTTCAAATCCACTGTTACATTGGTGCCTGCTAGATCCAGCCATTTACTAAAACCAAAAACGTCAGTGTGAGTATATCAGTAAAATCATCAAATAAAAAATAGGAAGATAAACACAAAGATATACTTATCCAAGTTCTCTCAAACTCATTCTAACTTCCAAAAAAATGATGACTCCATTTAATATACTAACCATTGTGGTTATAAAAAACTTGTCACTTTTTATTAAACAACACTCTAACCTCTAAAGTTATCTAAACTGACCTCTGATACCAACTATAAATCCATATCCTTAAACCTTACTTAATATTGAGGTATTACAAGATTACACATTGAGGATCTTTTCAGGTTTAGAGTTTTAGAGAATTAGATCATAAAACATGCATTACATTTTACATTTAAACAAAGAGGATACATAAAAGATAGTATTCATTTTTCCCATCAACGGAAACATATTTAAAATAAAACATGGATTCTTTCTTGACACTTCCTTGACCCTATCATCATATCATGTACCATTCCCTTGAACTGTGAAAAACATTTCAAAAACTTGGGATGAGCATAAAAAGATCAGTAAGGGTTTTAAAAAGTATGGAAAGGAAACATGAGTACATATATACATAAGAATGAAATCTTACTTTACCCATAAAACATAAGAACATTAACATACCTCATAAAATCATGAATAAATCACAGAAATCATAAGACATAAAGGTAACTTGAGGCATTCAAAACATTATTACGTAGGGAGTAACCCTCTTGGTTACGTTTGGAATACCCATCACAGTATATTCACTAAATCTCTTCGGAGAAACCTTAATGCTTAACTTCATCGCATTACCCAATTCATTGGAGAGCTATATCGGGCTCAGTCGCCCTTAGTTTATCACGGAACTACCTGTCTTCATAACAATGCCCAAGAACCATAACATAATCATAGAACATAACTTAAGCATAAAGGAAAGATTACATTCCCAAATTGCAATAACAATATAACATTTTAAGATATTGAAATAATGAATCCATTCTAAAAACCATTTTCAAAACCATTTAAAACATTTAATAAAGTGATTTTTAAATCAAGGTGTCACATACCACATTGAATCTTTTAACATTTTAAACCATTAATATCCATATAAATAATTCCTTAAAACAATTTTGAAAACATGGATATTAATGGGATATATTTATAATATTAAATCATTAAAACATTTAAAACGATATTTTAGTTAAAGGGTTTTTAACAAAATGAGAGACACTTCAATACAATAATTGAGGAATAACATTTAATAAAAACTTTATAATATCATGAGAATAAAGGTATTCATGATATAATATTCCAAATGATAGTATATACACCATATAAGAGTGAATTTGTGCATAACAACAATTAAGCCTCAATGGAAATGTAAATTGAGATGAAATCCATTATAAAGATAGTATCCTTAAATTAAGGATAAATCAATATCATAATTATGCGAGACAAATATAAATACACTCAATATAAGTGTATATTAATTGTAAAATAATCAAAGGTCATTCACACATATTCAATGGATGACATATTCAATAACTACATGTTGAACCCAAAGAAATCGAAATTGGGTTAAGAAGTTCCCTTGACAGCCTAACAGCATCACATAAAATATTAGAAAAAGAGTTGATGAGAGAGATAAATGGTATATCATCACTTGTACATAAAATTTACAGAAATAAGTATATATAAGAACATATCCCAACATAATAAGATGAAAATTAAAAGACATAACAAAAGAAGTCTTTTATAAATAGGAGGGTGAAAGGTTCATTTACCAAATTGGGTAACTTTCGAAATGTACACCCCATGAAAGAAGGACTATACAACATTGATGTAAATAATCATAAAAGAAAGTATGTTACACAAAGAGTAGAATAATGGACATTACATACACCACTCAAAAGGAAATATTGGCAAATGTAGCATGAATCTCACGAAAACACAAAGTGAGATAAAAAGCCCCTTATGAAATTTTGGCAGCCTAACGGCGCCAATTAAAACTTCCAAAAATGGATTTATGAGATCAAATAGGTTCTCTCATAATATTAACATAAAAATTACATAATTAGGAGTATAAAATAAAATACCAAAACATAACAAAGATGAGATTAAAATAAATGTCATAAAAGGGAGTACTTAAAAAGAAAGAGAGAGGTAGGATCCCTTATCTCGGGTCCGGCTTGACTCGATCGTTCTTTAACCTCCTAAATAATAAACATGAGTTAATTTATAATTGCTTAAGAACCATTTTCAAGTTCATTATTTCTTTTATATCACTTACTACCATGCTATGAACACTATGTAATTATTTAAGTTAATAATGGTCATTTTGTAGATCATTGCTACTTGAGTCAAAAATAAACTCTTTATAATTACAAGTTGTTCATGTGGTAAAATATATTTTATATCCAGAATTATATTCATTATGTAGATGTCATATATATCATATTTATATCAATTATATACATGCATTAGTAATATTACATAACATTTAGAGGTAAGAAATGAAATGCACCGTTAATGGAGATGACAAGCTGTACGTACGCATGAACGCTACTTCCATTTCTATTTCTTATTTAATGGAATTAAAACATAATGATAAATAATAGTATTATAATTTCAGTATGGTATCATATATAATATCATTAAATCTATCCTTTATACATACCACATATGGTATTAACGAATCAAATCACTTTGAGGGGGCGGTAGTCCGCACTTCCTAAAATGAAGATATCACGTTTGACCATAATAGAAACCATAAAGGTATGCCATAAATGAAAAATACAGAGACTTAAGTAAAAAATAAACATATTATATATCATATATAAATATAGTGACATCTTAATGGCCACCTTTGAGGGTGTTAAAAAAATATTGAACAATCATCGTTTCGTGAGGCAGAAATTCACCATCCACAGAAACAGTATGTTCTTTAATCATTAGATGTAGGTTTGTGTAAGTGTAGCTCTAATAATTCTTATAAAAAAAATCGTAGTATATTTAAGATACTGGATTTGTTACAAAATAAATTAATAAAAAGATATTAGGGTGTTGTAGAAGAAAAATAAAACAAAAGAACACAAGTGAAGACATTACCTTAAAACCAGGTATCTCTCTTTGATTTTAGCTCAAAGGCTTCCTTGGGAAGACTTCTGCACAATTTGGGGCTTCTAGGAGTTAGAGAGGGATGGTGAGAGACAAAATGAGCAGGGTTTGGCCGAGCCAAAGGCTTTAAAGGTGTCGGTAAGGTGGAAGAGGTGGGGGCCTTTTATAAGAGGAGAGGAGGGGCACTCTTGGAAAGTTACAAAATGTTACTTTATTTTCAAATGATTTTCGGATTTTAAAGGTCCCAAATTGATATATTTAGAGAATAAGGTGGTAAGTGTTCGAAGTATACTCATCCAATAGGTCTTTGACATGTTCATGTTATAGTTTTAACATTCCCTTTCCATTTTATTTAAATCCTGTGGTAATCGCTGCATCATCATGATGTCATAAATAATTTAATTTATTTAATGTCTAAAAATTATAAAAAAAATATCATGATGTAGGAAATATTTTTAGCTTTCTAATGAATATTTATAGTCAAAAATATGACTTTTATAACCCAATTTAAAAATTGTTTTAGTAAAACAACTCATGCTTGTGACATTTTTATTTTAACTTTAAATAAAAAAGTTATTCATGTCAATTTCCAACCAAAGTGGCTCCATGGGGACCCCAAGTTGACCCATGGATTTTATTGGTTGGCCATGACACATACAATGAGTGTAGGTCATGTGTCTAGGTCATTTAATATTATTAAAATATTATTTTTACCTTAAATTACACTAATTACCTCTAATCGCAATTAAAAACTTAGAAGTTACTATTCACCAAAAATTATTTTAATCCCATTGAACCACATTTTACATCCTAATGACAACCATTTATGTCGGATTTTCAAAATTCAAATCACATAAGTGGTAATGGTTTATTTAAATGAAAAAAATAGTTTTTAAACTACCACTTATTGGTTTCACTATTCATCAAAAATTGAAGTTTTTCATAAAAATACGAAAAATTCACCCTAAGCTATATTTGATATTCTGAATTCAAAAATGATGTCTATTTTAAAAAAACACGTATATATTTCATTAATTATTTTAATAATCAATTCCCGCTGTCAAAAAAATAGCGTGTTTTTAAGAACCAATATCTATTAAAAGATTGACACTAGTTTAAGTCCAATTTCAAAGTGAAATTAATTCCAATTACCTCCATTAGATTAAATGGTAAAAATATATTATAAATACACTCTAATCTAAATTAAAATTTTAATATATCCATATAAATAAATCAGATTAAAAGAACGTTTTGAATTAAAATGCAACATTTTCAATAAAAATGATCTTTATCGCAAAAATAACAAAATTTTACACAAAGTAAATTTTGATGTCCAGATTCTAAAGAAAGATTTTATTTTGTCAAATACAACAAATAAAATTGTCAAAAGTATTTTTAAAAAGGGATCTCCATCAAAAAGTGGTTAATCGACCTTTTAAAGATTATTAGAACATTTATCCTTAAAATTGGATTCATTTGCATTTTAAGCCTCCAACATTTATTGGATAAAAGTAAAAATATTTGATAGACATATATAATCATTTTGTATTTAGTTCCATTCATTCTCTCCATTACAACGGCTAGGCGTTAACTACCTTTTAAAATAATATTATTTTATTATTAGAGTGCAATGTAAGATTTCAAAAAACTTGTTGTTGCGTATTAGGTACGACCTCGAGCATAGCATTACCTTTAAAGTAATATTAATATTTTATTCAAAAATATGGAAAAATATGAAAATGTCATATTCTTTATTTACCTGCGGTATTACATCCTTCCCCCCTTTGGGAATTATGTCCTTTCCATTTTAAAATTGGGCTTGAAAGCTTCATTGAAAATCCCACATCAGAACAAGAGTCAGTAAAACTATCACTTTAAAAGAATGGGAGAGAAGTACAAATGTTACCCGAGTTAACCGATACTAGGATTCCAAGTATGAAGATATGGATATGGAGGAATAAACAAAGGATCATTTTCTGATGGAGAGTGATATTAAACATTTCTAGGAGAAAGATAACAATAAGAAAATCACAAACCTGTGATGGGTTAAACGGCATTTGATTCCCCAGTAGGAAAAATTAATAGACACGATTTTTGTTTTAAGTTACTTTTCATTGACGAATTTTTTTATCAGCTTAACTAAAACGTAAGGAAGAATACTTAATTGTCATGTTGACTTTCAAATTTTAATTTATTTCTTACACAAACTCATATTTTCTCCAAAAGATGAGTTTTTAGGATGACTTGTTCACATAAAGAGAGCTATAATCAACTTCTAGATAACCACCTAATCCAAAAAAGAGAACTATATACTTACCATGTATTTAGACCTTAACCAAAACTAAAACCCAAAGTTCAACAAAGACCATTCAATAAACATCTATCCATAAAATTCTACAAAGTAAACCAAACTATGATTGAAACCCAATTATCTAAAGGATTTAATCACATAGTCTCCTAAGATAAATTTTAACATTTTTCTCGAAAATAACATCAGTTACTCTTACATTCTCATACTGAAAAGTAGTTAACCTAATCACATATCCTCCATGATAGGCTAATAATTTCCATTGATAACCAAAAAAAATAAACTTACTCTTAATTCATAAAATAATCTAACTAAACATAATCATTCAAAATAACTAGGGACTTCACGTAGTCCAGTGGTAGGTGATAAATACCAGTTGCACTTATGTTGTGGGTTGGATTCCCATAGCTTCGTCCAATGCGACAGGTTGTCACACGGTCTGCGTGTTGTCCCTTTTCAAAAACTATATAATTTTTTAACATTCCTCAAAAAGAGATAAATTCATCAAAAATAACCATAACATATTTTAACCACAAAGGTTATCTGATAACATCCATTTTGCAACCCAAAATATATTACCCAGTAATTGCCTCAAATTCAAGGATCATATAAACCCAAATGGTTCTTTATAACTATATCCACAAAAGAAAGGATAATTATTCCTTGAATAAAATTTTTGTATATCAAACATCAGGGTTACTATAAAAGTCTTCTAATATAACCCCATCATCAAAAGAGACTTAATACATCTAAGAATTTCACCATCCTAAAATCTACCATAACCCTTGAATCCATTATATGATGACTTCTTACTCATTCAACATTCTTCATGATCCATTATCCGTTCTTTTTCAACTTATTCTAAAATAATTCTTTCCTACAAACAAAATCATGAATCATATCCTATGATTACAATAATAGAAAAACATATGTTAAGAAATAATCCATACCTTTCATTCTTCATTGTCAGTTTCTTCATCCTTAATTGGAATAGCATTAGGTAATGGTAAATGAATATTTGTACGATCTTGGTGACCCCATTCCCGAAACTTTTTTGTAGGAAATGTGTTTTCACAATTACCACGCACACCACATTTAAAGCATTCAATTGATCCTTCAGAAAGAAATTCTTTCCCATTCCTAGAGTCAACTAGATGCTTCCTTTTTCCATGGCAGGTTCTTTCTTTATGACCTTCATTTCCACATCTATAGCATCTTTATGTCCCTTAGAATCATTTTCCTATGTGTTTCTTTCCACATATTTGACACATAGGTTTTTGAACATACTTACCTTTATTATTATTACCTGAACTTCCGTAGGGATTTGTTTCTCACATACATGATGCCTTATAAAAATCACTAAGGTTCAGGTGGTCAATCATGACTCCAGATAGTTGGTTGAAGTTAACCACAAGAGTTCTCATTGGAGATCCCATATCATTCAGTTTTTATTTCATAAAACCATCATAGTTTTCTTCAAATCCACGGTTACTTTGGTGCCTGCTAGATCCAACCATTTACTAAAACCAAAAAGGTCAGTGTGAGTATATCAGTAAAATCATCAAATAAAAAATAAGAAGATAAACACCAAGATATACTTATCCAAGTTATCTCAAACTCATTCTAAATTTCAAAAAAAAAAACAATGACTCTATCTAATATACTAACCATTGTGGTTATACACAACATGTCACTTTTTCTTAAACAACACTCTAACCTCTAAAGTTATCTAAACCGACCTATGATACCAACTATAAAGCCCTAGCCTTAAACCTTACTTAATCTTGAGGTATTACAAGATTATAAATGGAGGATCTTTTTAGGTTTAGAGTTTTAGAGAATTAGATCATAAAACATGCATTACATTCCACATTTAAACAATGTGGTTACATAAAATTTAGTATTCATTTTTCCCATCAATGGAAACATATTTAAAATAAAACATGGATTCTTTCTTGACACTTCCTTGACACTCTCATCATATCATGTACCATTCCCTTGACCTGTGAATAATATTTCAAAAACATGGGATGAGCATAAAAATCTCAGTAAGGGTTTTGAAAAGTATGGAAAGGAAACAAGAGTACATATATACATAATAATGAAATCATACTTTACCCATAAAACATAATTACTTTAACATACCTCATAAAATCACGAATAAATCATAGAAATCATAAGACATAAAGGTAACTTGAGGCATTCATAACATTATTATGTAGGGAGTAACCCTCTTGGTTACGTTTGGAATACCCATCGCAGTATATTCCCTAAATCTCTTCAGAGAAACCTTAACGCTTAACTCCTTCGCGTTACCCAATGTATTGGAGAGCTATATCGGGCTCACATGCCCTTAGTTTATCACGAAACCACCCATCTTCATAACAATTCCCAAGAACCATAACATAATCATAGCACATAACTTAATCATAAAGGAAAGATTACATTCTCACATTGCAATAACAATATAACATTTTAAGATATTGAAATAAAGAATCCATTCTAAAAACAATTTTCAAAACCATTTAAAACATTTAATAAATAGATTTTTAAATCAATGTGTCTCATACCACATTGAAGAATTTATCATTTCAAACCATTAATATCCATATAAATAATTCCTTAAATCCATTTTGAAAACAAGGATATTAATGAGATATATTTATAATATTAAATCATTAAAACATTTAAAACGATATTTTAGTTAAAGGGTTTTTAACAAAATGATAGACACTTGAATACAATAATTGAGGAATAACATTTAATCAAAACTTTATAATGTCATGAGAATAAAGGGATTAATGATATAAAATTTCAAATGATAGTATATACACCATATAAGAGTGAATTGGTGCAAAACAACAATGAAGACTCAATGGAAATGTAAATTGAAATGAAATTCATTATAAAGATGGTATCCTTAAATTAAGGATAAATCAATCTCATAATTATGTGCGACAAATAAAAATACACCCAATATAAGTGGGTATTATGTGTAAAATAATCAATGTTCATTCACACATATTCAAAGTATGACATATTCAATAACTACATGTTGAACCCAAAGAAATCGAAATTGGGTTAAGAAGTTCCCTTGACAGCCTAACGACATCACATCAAATTTTAGAAAAAGAGTTGATGAGAAAGATAAAGGGTATCTCATCACATGGACATAAAATTTACAGTAATAAGGATATATAAGAACATATCCCCACATAATAAGATGAAAATTAAAAGACATAACAAAATAAGTCTTTTAAAAAGAGGAGGGTGAAAGGTTCCCTTACCGATTTGGGTAACTTTCGAAACGTACACCCCATGAAAGAAGGACTATAAAACATTGATGTAAATACTCATAAACGAATTTATGTTACACAAAGAGTATAATAATGGACAGTACATACACCACTCAAAAGGAAATATTGGCAAATGTAGCATGAATCTCACGAAAACACAAAGTGAGATAAAAAGCCCGTTATGAAATTTCGGCAGCCTAACGACGCCAATTAAAACTTCCAAAAAAGGATTTATGAGATCAAATAGGGTCTCTAATAATATGAACATAAAATGTACAGAACTAGGAATATAAAATAACATCCCCAAACATAATAAAGTTGAGCTTAAAAGAAATTACATAAAAGAGAGTACATAAAAAGAATGAGAGACATATGATCCCTTACCTCAGGTCTGACTTGACTCGATCATTCTTTAAACTCCTGAATAATAAACTTGAGTTAATTTCTACTTTCTTAAGAACCTTTTTAAATTTAATTACTCCTTTTATATCACTTACTACCATGCTAGGAACACTATGTATTTATTTAAGTTAATAATGGTCGTTTTGTAGATCATTGCTACTTTAGTCAAAAATAAACTCTTTATAATTACAAGTTGTTCATGTGGTAAAATATATTTTATATCCAGAATTATATTCATTATGTAGATATCATATATATCATATATATCCATTATATACATGCATTTATAATATTACATAATATTTAGAGGAAAGAAATGAAATGCACCGTTCATGGAGACGGTAAGCCGTACGTACGCATGAACACTACTTCCATTTCTATTTCTTATTTAATGGAATTAAAACATAATGATACAAAATAGTATTATAATTAAAGTATGGTATCATATATAATATCATTAAATCTATCCTTTATACATACCACATATGGTATTAACGAATCAAATCACTTTGAGGGGGCAGTAGTCCGCACTTCCTAAAATGAAGATATTGCGTTTAACCACAATGGAATCCATAAAGGTAGGCCATAAATGAAAAATAAAGAAGCTTAAGTGAAACATAAACATATTATATATCATATATAAATATATTGTCATCTTAATGTACACCTTTGAGGGTGTTAAATCAATATTGAACAGTCATCGTTTCGTGAGGCAGAAATTCACCATCCATAGAAACAGTATGTTCTTTAACCATTATATGTAGGTTTGGGTAATTGTATCATGAATAAATCTTATAAAAACATCCTAGTATATTTTATATACTATATTTGTTACAATATTAATTAGTAAAAGGTTTTAGGGGGTTGGAAAAGCAAAATAAATCTAAAGAACACAAGTGAAGACATTACCTTAAAATCGGGTATCTCTCTTTGATATGATCTCAAAGGCTCCTTGGGAAGACTTCTGCCCAATGTGAGGCTTCTAAGAGTAATAGAGATATGTGGAGAGACAAAATGAGCAGGGGTTGGCCGAGCCAAAGGCTTGAGAGGTGTGGGTAAGGTGGTAGAGGTGGGGGCCTTTTATAAGAGGGGAGGAGGGGCACTCTTGGAAAGTTACAAAATGTTACTTTATTTTCAGATGACTTTCGGGTTTTAAAGGTCCCACATTGATGTATTTATAGGATAAGGTGGTAAGGGTTAGAAATATACTCATCAAATATGTCTTTGACAAGTTTATGTTATAGTTTTTTACATTATATTTTCATTTATTTAAATCCGTTATAAATGAGGTAATCGCTGTATCATCATGATGTCATAAATAATTTAATTTATTTAATGTCTAAAAATTATAAAACAAAAAACATGATGTATTAAATCTTTTTATATTTCTAATGAATATTTATAGTTAAAAATATGACTTGTATAACCCAATTTAAAAATTGTTTTATTAAAACAACTCATGCTTGTGACATTTTTATTTTAGCTTTAAATAAAAAACTATTTATGTCATTTTCCAACCAAAGTGGCTCCATGGGGTCCCCATGTTGACCCATGGATTTTCTTGGTCGTCCATGACACATCCAATGAGGGTTGGACATGTTTATAGGTCATTTCATATTATTAAAACATTATTTTTAACTTAAATTATACTAATTACCTCTAATCGCGATTAAAAACTTAATGTTACTATTCACCAAAAAATTATTTTAATCCCATTGAACAAAATTTTAAATCCTAATGACAACCATGTATTTAGGATTTCTTAAATTCAAATCACAGAAGTGGTAAAGTTTCATTTAAACAAAAAAATCAGTTTTTAAACTACCACTTAGTGGTTTCATTATTCATCAAAAATTGAAGTTTTTCAGAAAAATACCAAAAATTCACCAAAATCTATATTTGATATTCTGAATTAAAAAATGATGTATATTTTAAAAAATTAAAAACATATATGTTGTATTAATTAATCTAATAATTAATTCCCGCTGTCAAAACAAATAGCGTGTTTTTAAGAAACAATATCTATTAACAGATTGACACTAGTTTAAGTCCAATTTTAAAGTGAAATTAATTTCAATGACCACAATTAGATTAAATGGTTAAAATATATTCTAAATACACTCTAATATGAATTAAAAATATAATCTATCCATATAAATAAATTAGATTAAAAGGAGGTTTTGAATTAAAATGCAACATTTACAATAAAAATGATCTTTATCGAAAAAATAACAAAATTTTACACAAAGTAAATTTTAATGTCCAGATTCTAAAGAAGGATATTATTTTGACAAATAAAACATATAAAATTGTCAAAAGTATAATTAAAAAGGGTTCTCCATCAAAAAGCGGTTAATCGACCTTTTATGGAATATTAGAATATTTATGCTTAAAATTGGATTCATTTGCATTTTAAGCCTCCAACATTTATTGGATAAAAGTAAAAATATTTGAAAAACATATATAATCATTTTGTAGTTAGTTCCGTTCATTCCTTCCATAACAACATCTAGGCGTTAACTACCTTTTAAAATAATATTATTTTATTATTAGAGTGCAACGTAAAATTTCAAAGAAACTCGTTGTTGCGTAATGGGTACGCCCTCCAGCATAGAATTCCCTTTAAAGTAATATTAAAATTTTATTCAAAAATATGGATAAATATAAAAATTTCATATTATTTATTTACCTGTGGTGTTATAAGTAATGAAAAGTGAAATGTCTTTTCACATAGGTGTCAGTCAACACACAAGAATATGAAATATTTTCATTTTATTTGATTCAATGGGAGGAAAATAAATAATGGTTATTATATAATTATAATTATATTTTAGTAGATTATTTATATTTATTTAATTATATATGTATTGTTATAAATGATAATAGAAGGGTAGATTTTTAGGTTTTTTAAAAGTACTAAACAGATATGTAATAAAAATTTTGAGGATTTTGATATATTATTGATGAATAATTTTTGAATGAAGAACATGATGAATTTTTTTGATACTAGAGTTCTAACATGTTTCTAGGGCTCTATAAGAAGTATATTAAGAATAAATTGATGTTAATTTAGAAATAGGGGTGTGGAATTGGAATTTTTGGTATTGGGATCCTTTATAGGTGGGGGTTATTTTGAATATAATATTAGGTATGGTATAATAATATAATTGTATATATTTATGTGAAAACCCATTGGTGAAAACGTGTTGGTTTGAGTTTATATCCTATAATGTGCATTATTTATTCTAATACTGTAAAATTAATTTGCAAAATTCGAGCCACATTAGATTACCCATTATTACACTTATTGGTCTTTGTTAATATTTAATAATATAAATTATTTTAACACATAGAATATAATTTAACACCTATTAAAAAAATTTGATTTTATGAATCATAATTCATATATCATTTAATTTAATTCAATTTCTAGGTCAATGAATATAAATTCTAAAATTAAAACATATAATATGTAGAAGTACTTTTTTTTGAAAAATTTATTTTTAACATTATGTGTTATAAATCTTATTTAACAGTGATCACTAGTTAAATAAGTCTTAATTTGTTTTCATTTGATATTATACATTATATAAATATTTTTATTTAAAATATTTTTTTCTAATTTAAAAATAAATAATATTTATGTAAGTATCATTCTCATAAAAATAGTTATTTTTCCATGGAAACTAATTTTTCATGTCATTAAATTCATTTTAATACTTAAAAAGAGAAACACATTACATAATTTGAAAATTCTAGTTATATTATTCAATTAATTTTATGGAATTAATTTTCAACAACATTTATAAAACTATTTCCATATAAGCATGTATACTATATAAAAATTATATTAAAACATAAACCTTTTATGTATGAAAATTTTTACACAACTAGAAATAACTATTCGATGGATGTTTGGTTATTATATATATATAATAAACAAGTTTAATTTAATGATTTAATGAACCATAATATAATAATCATCATATCTCATGAATTTGAAATTTTTAAGAATATATATTTTCTCATATAAAACTATTTTAGAAGATATTTAGAAACAATAATAGAATTTTATCAATGTATTGTTATTAAAAAATAAATTTTAATTCATTTATATATATATATATTTCGTATTTTGGATGCATATATTTTTAACATTCAATTATATGGATTCATTTTAATGCTTAATACACTTTTGTAGTCCATTATGGTTCAGTGGTCCATGTGAGGAAATATTTTTATAAAATTTATTTTTAAAATTAAAAAAGAAAAAATAATTTAAATTATCAGGGTGTTTCTTTTGTTTCCATTTCCACAACCTATCTCTATCTATCTTGTAAATCATCCATCATCATTTATTGTTATACATAGAAAGAAGATAGAAACATGAATGAGTTTCCTTGCAGGGGTAATTAATAATTATCAGTATTGTCACTCTAAATGATGAGATAACCTAAAAAGGATACAAGTGCCTTCAGGCACCATTAATGAATGACATGTTGATAAAATACAAAACATATCATAACAAGAAATAATAATATGGATGAATAATTTTTATCACTCTACCTATATATTAATTCTATTATAGTATCACATAAAAACCTAGTCATCTACTTATAACGTGTTTTTATCTCAAATACCATTTAACAGAAACTTAACAAATGATATTATGTTATTAGTAGCCCATTACATCGTCTCTATGCCCTATTGAAATTCAATATAGACCATAGTGTCCCAGTGAGGATCAATAATACCTATGAGGTTATCCACATTTATATATGATATCATCCACTATTAGCATGAGATAATAAAAAATAATAATACTATATCCATATAGAGAATCAGTATACACCTCACATTAGATCTGTAAACTCATCCACATAATATGTTAACTACTATCATGAATGTAAATTTAATATCTTTGTATTATATCATTAGAAATCGCTTAATATAATTTTCTCCATTGATTCACTCAAGATACACAATCCAATAATATATAGGGAAAATATCCATACCTATCTCATATTGAATATGTTGATGAGAATCGAATATTCCTTAACCTAGAGTTATGATTAAAAAATAATATTTAAATATCACGGTTTCAATAACCCAGAGTTGTGGGTGTGAAACCACAGTTGTAATATATGTCATTTTTTACTATGATCCTATAGATCATTTAGTAGTATTTTATAAACCCTTTTTTGAATCATAATATTATCAAGATGTTTTGTATACAATAACATATAACAAAAAACAATTTTTGAATGGGGATAAATTATAAAACAAGGAATAATCTCCAACTACCCAAAAAAGCAAGAGATAAGGGTAAATACACTTTTTTTCAATAATCTTACTAAACAGAAAATAGTGATAGTGTATAAGGATAAACATAATGAAACTCATCTTATATCGATATCCTTCAGACACTATATTATAATTCATCTGTAAATTATGATTGGTAACAGAAAAATCACAATACCAAATCAAAAATGATTTTATCATACCCAAAAGAAATATACTCTATAATCTATGAATCCACTATACCATTCCATCAAATTTCCTTATCCATATATCATTATTAACATATTAAAATTTAAATATATATCATTGGATTTACTAATCTGACAACATAATAGAAATACTAATATGAAAATTATTATTATACATGATATGAAATTTATCTAATGAGACTCAATGTATTGTCACTAAAATTCCTAACATGATCATAGTTTATATACATTTTTATCAAAAATATTCCCTATATTCTATGGACATGGTTCATGATATCATTCATTCTTTTGTCCCATCACTAATGATTTTCTCATGGAAGTATTTCGTCCATTAGGAATCTATTTATATTTATTCAGATCATATTTCTATTTTCCTTGGTTCATATCATCATTTTTCATCTCCCATATATCAAAAATCACCTTGAATATTTTAATAATAATAAAAGTATTCATATATATGTTAGTTACACAATTTAAAATAAAATATTATTCTATAATAATTACTTCTACTTTTATAATGGATGCATGTCCATAAAACACATTTATATATCCTGATATTTCATAGACCACCTTTTTAACAAAATTTGTTGTTAAATATATTCACATTAAAGACATAAAATTATTAATATTACATGAATTTCATAAATTTCATAAAAAAATAATATATTATTATTATTTTAGATTTTATTTCCAAAATGATAATTTCTTAATTTATATGGAAATCCCCATTTTTTCAAATACCCACAAAAATTATTTGTTTATTTTATAAAACATAACCATAAATACTATAATATTAATCTCATTTTTAAATTTATCATTACATAAAAACTTTTTATTATTGTAGTCATTAAATAAACTTTTATAATGTATAAAGTTTCCTCACAAAAAATATTATTCTCTAAAATTAATTAACATGAACTTCCAATTCATATAAATTGTTATAACTAATTTAATTAAGGTATTAATTTTTTTATCAATATTGGACCCGTTCATTTTTTATTTTAATAAAATATATAATCAATAAAATAATTATAACTCAATTAATTATTTCTGTATAATTTAATATAAAAAACTTCATTGGAAGAATAGACTTTAATTAATTCCTAATATAATTTATCTTGTGTTTATACGATAATCTATAAATTCATCAAAAAAATTCATTAATATTTATCTTTAAAAAATAACTAGAATTATTTTTATTTAATGAAAAATATATTACCTTTATTATTATACATTCATCCATATATTTTATAAATAATTATCAATATGAATGTTTACATTTCAATTCATCTACCATAGTTTAATTAGTCCAAAAACATAATAATTTCAACATATAACAACTTAAATAAAATCAATGATAAGTTTCATCCACCAAATTAATTAAAAGATAAAAATATAGACTTTGAAACTATCATAAAATAATTTAATCAAGTATATATTATTTTTGGAATGTTTAAAGAATTCTAAAAAAATTACAGCATAAAATTTTGTTCCAAAACATTACATTAGGAACATTATGATGAATTTATCAATATAGGGAGGACATATCACCCACACAATACAAGAAATTCATGCCCACAACATCACGAGCCATATTGTGAAGAATAAATCTTAATATCAGAATGAATGATCAGATAGTCTAGGATTCTCATGCTCTATGAATCGATAAATTATGTTCATTTAATTTTATAATCAATTATTTAGTAGAATCACTTTTTTTTTATTTCATGAGATTATTTCCTCAAACCTTTGTGTGACCATGTGGATCATAAAAAAATAATAAACCTAATATAAAATAGATTTTGTTTTCATTGTAGATTTATCTGATCTCCATCATGTCGATCACTATCTCTTCCATCTACCACCACACATAAAATAAACCAAAAGAGATACTTTAAAAAAATTGTTAAAAAATAACATGATAATCATATCATCTTCAGTATTATAGAAATATAAATTTAAATCCCAGGATAAAATATTACGATAAAAAATAGTTAAAGGGAAATTTAGAATTAAAAAATAAATAATTTTTTATATTCCCATAAAATCACCATCTTTTTGGTCTAATTAGACTTGATTAATCATTAAAACAATATATCATTTCCCATATAATTCATATAGAATTTTAGTTAGCCTCAAATGTTTTAAAAGAGGTATTCGATTATATCTATAGAATAGATCTTAAAATATAAGTTAAATTTTCAAAAACAATTATATACATATATTTTTATTCCAACAAAGAATCAGGATATAGTATCAATTTATCATGAAATTTTGGTTTTGACCACGAACAGAAAAAAAAATTTCTTTAAGAAAGTATATCAATAAAATTTACCTCATTCAATAAATCTGTTTGATTTCCATCATATTTCACTAGGTGAATCACTATATTATATAATATTTATTTATTTTTTAATCAATAATTCATTTATTAAATGATGAAATAATATTTTATATAAGAAAATTTCTCAAATTATATACACAATTTTATGATAAAATACATATTCTCTACATAATATCCATATTCTCTATTGAATTATATACCCTTAGTCGATGTTTCTTATTATATAACATACTTGGTATTGTGTTATTACTTTTTAAACTCTCTTGTATTTTTTATGTGAATCAATTGATGTCTTGGGTATATATTTATCTCTTCTTATTTTCTTTGTAAAATATAGAAATGATAGAAGATATAGAAATCATTCTATGTGACAAGGTATAGGTGTATGCTTATGGAGAGTATATACGGGGAGGGAGAGATAGTGTAGGTAGAATAATTGATGCATGGTCTTGTTGACCTCGCACTAATTAAAATAATATTCCAAGAAAAATAAAAAAAATATCCCATTAATTTTATTTTTATTTAATTTCACCTCGGGAAATTAAGAGATCATTCAATGGGTGGTCAAAAAATTATTATACATACCTATATACACCATGATGTTCAACAAATCCTTTATTTAATGTGACTATCAAGGTAATTCCCTCACTTATATTTATTTTATTACTTCTATCCATTCCTCTTCTCTTCTTATTCAATATTCCTCTATTATTACATACCTATTTTCTAATTGTGTCTATATCTAGTTTTGGTATTGGTATTATCAATGGATTCGTTTTTTTAGGGTTTTAAAAGGTTAAATTTTACCAATTTATATTTTTATTAATCAATGGTTATTTGATTCAAATTTATAAGTGGGGTTTTCCAACATATCACCTTTTATTTTTCAAATATTCAGTTCATGAGGTTTCTATATATGATTCCATTGTAGTTTTTTAGAAACTTTTAATGTTATAATAAATCAATGATTGTTTTCAAAGTGGTTTAGTGGTTTATAACAAAATTATAAAATTTTTTCTATTACAAAAAATAGAGAATCAATTAAAGATACTTTTTCCCTAAAATATGTTTGATAAAATATTTTGAAGGTTTGTCTTGGATTATATAGTTTTAATTGTTTCTATTGATTGTGAGTAACCACAAACACAAATTTCCATTTTTGGTCTTGGTTTTAATTTTAGAACATGTCATGTTAATTTTTGGTGTTTGAATTAGTGGAGGTTCCATGGTGTCATTGGTGATTGTGTAATGATTTGAGTTTTATTTGGATATTTTGGAATATATAAGGGAACCACATGTGTTATATGATAAAATGAGTATTATTGATAACATTGTTATTATTTCACTCTATTTAAGGGTCCATAGTAATCATTTTCTATAGTCATGGGGTTTCCCTTATTTACTAGATGGTTTTATATTAGGGTCCATGTATAACAGGATCATAAATGGCCTAATATGATATATATAAGTTATGTAAACTTTTCTTTTGAATATAATTTTGGGGTAATTATATATGTGTTACTTATATTTTCTGGCATTCATTATTCATTGATAAATATTTTCATCCGTAATACATGTTATAACCTTATTAAAATTATTTTCATTATCTTATGAAATTTTACATGCACTTATTATTCGATTAGGATACTACTTTTTATTTTTCAAACATTTCAACTAAGCTAGTTTTAACAAAGGTAATTAATTTTTTTTAGAATTTAATTTCAAATAAATTTTTAAAATATATTTTTAAATTTTTGTTGAAACTTCCATTTCATGCATTAAATAAAAAAATAATTTCCTTGATTCTTGGTGGTATCATAATATTATGTTTTTTACGCCCTACACCCATACGTTTATATAGTATTTTTTAAGTCCCATATAGGTAACAGTAACATAGCTACCATACTCAAAAGTGTTCCTTGGATTCATTATTTATTATTTTATTGAGTTTTGTTGTATCATGTACCATAGTTCATGGGGACATGGTTCAGGTGAAATCTGGTACATTTTTTTTGATTCTATGATGTAAATTTATATTGACCACTTCAACACATCATTATTTTTGGACAGTTTTTATTGACAATTTTTGTCTTCTTTATTACATGGTTTTATAATAAACTTCATAAAAGTTTCTTTTATTCTCATTACCTATTTCATGTTTTAGTGGTTAATATTTTTTTTGGAAATAATGATTTTTATTTGTTATTGTAATTTAATTAATTGATACATCCTACTAGATTTTTGAGTTTGTAAAAATTGCATAATTTATAGTTTTTTAGGGTGAGATAATTCCCATTTTCTCTTTTTATTTTATCATTGGAACATTTTAATAGCTTGTGTAGATTGGGAAAACATTTTTATCCTTTTATTAAGCTTACATGGGAGAAGTGGAATGCTGACCTAGGCTATTGTATTACAAATTGGTATCATATATAACATCCTAGGTATATAAAGAATAAAAACTTTTTATATTTATTAAAATTTTTGAATTAAATATTAACTTTACCTTAAAGGGGATGAAATGTTCAATGGAATACCATAAATGCAACAAAAGGTTTCATTGGAAACTTATGTTGCACACAATGTTGAGTTATACTGAAAAATATTAGCATAATATTGTTATTTTAAATGGTAGTTAAAACATATCCATTGTGTTGGTGATAATGAAAAAACTATCCATATTGTGATTAAATATGTTTCTTAAATTTTTTTACATTTATCCAATAAATGTTAGAGACTTAAAATGTGAATGGAACTAATTTTAAGCATAAATACTCTAATATTCATTAAAAGGTCGATTTATCACTTTTGATGGTGGGCACTCTTTAGATATAGTATTGGTCACATTTATATATACTATTTGACATAATAATATTCCTCTTTATAATAGGGACATCAGAATTTACTTTGGGTAAATTTTTGGAATTTTTCTGATACAATTCATATTTTAATGAATATTGAATATACTGTATTTTAATTCAAAAATTCCTTTTAATCTAATATATTTATGATGTTAGAATATATTTTTTATTGGTTTCAAAGTTTAATTATATTTTTTTTTACTTTTTAATCCAATTTTGGTCTTTGGAAGTAATTTCACATTGATATTGTACATAAATAAGTGTTTATCTTTTGATAGTTTTTATTTCTTAAAAACATGTTTTTTGTTTCGACCGCGGGAATTAATTTTAAATTATTTTTAAATTAATTTCTAACACTTCCGTGTTTCGAATTAGGAAAAATGGATTCCATATTTGGAATTAGGTGGTCCTAATTTTTTAAATATGCAACTTTAATTTTTAGACAATATGAATATTTATTTCAGTAAAAATTTTATTTACCATGGTTTAAGAGTACATCTAGTAAATAAGGGTTATAATAAAAATATAAAATTACCATTACATGTGTCCTAATCCTATTCGATAACATATTTCTAATTCTAGGTATCATTTGGTTGATATTTGGACCCCATGGATCCACTTAAGAGTGATAATGACCCATAATATTAATTAATTTCAAGTAAATAAAAAAATGACCAATCATATATCCTTTAGTAAATCAATTTTTACATAAGGTTATATAAGTTATCTCTTCTACTATAAATATTCATTTAAAAGATAAAAATATTTATTAAATCGTGAATTTTTTTTAATAATATTAATAAATTAAATAAATATGAATATTTATGACACAATAATGATGCAGTGTTTTCATCATTAATGAATGATTTAAATAAATAATATTATAAGGATTTAAATAATATCTGAAACCTATCCAATTATTATTGGATGATTTTATTTCTAACATTAGTCATCTTATCTTCTACATTTATATGTTTTGGACCTTTATAAACCAAAATCATTTTATAATAAAATAATATTTTTAATATTTCTTAAAGAGCCCCTCCCCCCTTTATAAAAATCACTCACTTCTAACCCATTCCTCACACGTCTCAAGCAACATGTCACATCCATCCCCAGACCAATTAAAATCCATATATCCCTATCCTTCTCCGAGAATACTTCCCCTAGGAATTAGGCGATTCATGTAAACCTTTTGGTTCAAACCAACGAAATATACCTGATTTAATGGTAACATCTTCTCTTCAGTTCTTTTGTTTTATTTTACTTATCCAACCCCATAAATTTTTTTTATTAATTTATTTTATAACAACAACAGTATCATCAATATAATAGGTAGTTTTTATGATACTTATTCGAACTACACTTACACACACCTCCATCTAATGGGTAAAGAACATATTGTTTCTGTGGACAACGAACTACTGCCTCACGAAACGATGATTGTTCAATATCATCCTACAACCTCTCATGGTGGCCGTTATGATGGAACTATATTTATATATGATATAAATTATATTTATTTTTCCTCTATTCTTCTGTAATTTTTAATTAAAAACATATCTCACAACTTTCAAATATGTGTAAATACGATAATTTCTTTTGAGGAAGTGTGGACTACCGCCCCCTCAAGGTGATATGATTCTTTCATGAAATATATAGAACATATAAAGAGAGGAATTAATGAAATTATGTAACATATATATAATATGATATTATAATTTACTTATAATATACCTAGGTATCATTATGTTTTCATTCCATTAAATATGAAATAGAAATGAATGTAGCGTTCAAGCATACGTACGACTTACCGTCTCCACGAATGGTGCATCTCATTTTTATATCCAAATGTTATGTAATATTATAAATATATAAATATATTGTATATATATGATATATAAGATATATAAATTATGAGTATCATTTTATAGATAATGTATTTTTGACCACATGATCAACTTTTAATTATAAGAACTTCATTTTTGACACAAGTACCAAATATCAACCAAATGGCCATTACTAACATAAATGATTTTATAATGTTTAAAACATTGTAATAAGTGATATAAAAGGAATAATAAAATTTATAAGGGTTCTTAAAAAAGTTGAAATTAACTTTAGTTTTTTATTCAGGAAATTAAAGAACGAATGGGTCAAGTAAGACACAAGATAAGTGGGTTCTTATCCCACATTGAATTCTATGAGATTTACATTGTTCACAACTTATTTATCGAATTAGGTGTATTTTTTAATACCATATGATATATATAATCATTATTCTATTTATATTTATGGTATTCTATGATTCATTTGGTGGTTGACTCGATTGATTACAATGTGGTAAGGGGTTTTCATCTCACTTTTTTATTCTTGTCTGATTAATGCTATGTTGACCATTTTTTCATTTGTGTGGTGTATGTACTACCCCTGATTGTATTATTTTTATAATATAATTTAATAAATGTTTATTTACATATTAATTTTATTACCCATCTTTCATGTGGTTTATGTTTCATAAGTTACCAAATCGGTAAGGAAACTTTTTTTACCAAATTTATATTCCATGGGTTAATTTTCTAATTCATAATTATATCATTATATGATTATGTGTGGAATCACTGTTCATTTATTTATGTTGTAATTTCCATTCCCCTTTATGTGGATAATCTTTTGATACACATAATAACTCCACTGATAAATTCTAAATTCATCAATATGAACTTGATCAGAGTAATTTTAACTCAATTTTTATTCTTTGGGTTAAGCATCCAAGTCATTGGTATTGTTTTTACAAAAAATATGTGTGAATGTTCTCTGATTGATTTACACTGAATATCCAATAATATTTAGTTAATTTATATTTGTCACATATTATTATTTAATTTATTTATTCTTAATGTAAGGATACAGTTTTTATAAGTGATTTTGTGTAAATTTATATTCCCTTGAGACATGATTTTTGTTATGAACCAATTCACTCTTATATGGTGTATATATTTTCATTTGGTATATTATGTCATTAATCCATTTATTATCTTGATATTATACTATATTGATTAATTTTATTCCTCAATTAATTTTATTCAAGCATATCTCATTTGGTTTGGAACACATTAACTGAAATATCATTTTAAAAGTTTAAAAGTTTTATTCTCCTAAATCATTCTTATTAATGTACATGTTTTAAAATGGATTTAAGGATTTATTTATATGGACATTAATGTTTTAAAATTTTAATTAATTAAAAAATTTCAAAGTTTTATGGGACAGTTTTATTCTCAAACAACTTTACTAAATGTTTTAAACGTATTTGGAAATGGTTTGATAAAGCATTGATTATGTTAATATCATGAAATTATATATTGTGATGGAAATGCGGTATTGTTATCATTACATTATTCTTGTTTTATTTGTTATGAATTTGTCCATTATTGAGTATTATTTACATATATGGGTGGCTCTGTGATAAACCAAGGGTGGTTGGGCCCGAGATAGATCTCCAATGCATTGGGCAACGTGATGGAGGTAAACATTAATGTTCATCCTAGGAGATAGAAGGAATATATTGTGATAGTTATTCCAATGTAAATTCCTATATAGTTGTGATAGCGACAATGTATTTATGATATAGATTCCCCAAGTTACCATTATGATTTATGATTTCTATTTTTTAGTCATAAATCTTATAATTTCTTGAGGTATGTTATGATCGAAAAGTATGGTCTAATTGATTTTTATTTATTGATGGGTTAATGTTTATTTTAGTTATTTTATAACCCTTACTAAGATTTTTATTCTCATAACATGTTTTTGAAATGTTTTCTATAGGACTTAAAGATGAATAAGATCAAGGATGGTATCGAGGAAAATTCATGTTGTCTAAAACATGGAACTAGACATGTTTCTTTTTATGTGATTTTATCATATGAAATAATGGATAATCAGTAGTATTGTATACATGTAATTTTCATGTTGATATGTAATAGTTATGGCCTAATTCTATAAAAATCTAAACCTAAAAAGATCGTCAATGTGAATTATTCATTTAATCCAAGATTATGTAATGTTTTAAGGTTGGGACCATAGAGTTGGTATCAGAGGTCTGTTCAGATAACATTAGAAGGTAGGGTGTTATTTAAGCATAACTTAAATAACCATAATGTTTAGAATATTACAAATATTCATAGTAATTTTAGAGTTGATAAATGGTTATTACTTTTTGGGGTGCAAAATGAAAGGTATTAGGTAACCTTTGAGGATAAAATATGTTATTGTTATTTTTGAGGAATTTGTCTGTTTTTTTTTTTGGAATTTTAAAAAATATTATAGTTTTTGAAAAATGAAAACATGAAGACCGTGTGAAAACCTGTTGTGTCGGACTAAGTTGTGGGAATCGAACCAACAACCAAAGTTTGATTGGGATTTATCACCTACCACTGGACTACATGAGGTCCTTGGTTAGTATAACTAATTATTTTTTGGGGAATGAATTTATGGATCAAGAATAATTTTATTTGGGATCTTAAGTTTTATCAAATGGACATCCTTAGTATAGGAAAATGATTTGGTGATTAAGTAATAATGGTAATTTTGGAAGACATTATCTCTTTTGGGAACACTATATGCTTGAGGAAAATTAAATACTATGGGTTTTAATTTTTGGAGTAATGGTTGAAATATTACATTGGAATAATCTATGTTTTTATTTTGTAAAAAAAGTGATTTAGTTTATATATGGAAATGACTAATCTATAAAAGGGAAAATGTGTTTAGGTTAGTTACACTTCAGTATGAGACTTTAGGAGTATTAAATGTCTGTGGAGATAAATGTTATGATTTACTATGGAAGACTTTGTGATTAAATCCTTCACTATTCTGGGTTTCAATCATAGTATAGATTATATTGAATAATTTTAAGGAAAATTGTATATTGAATGGTCTTTCATGAACTTTGGGTTCTTTTGGTTGAATTTTGGAGATTAAGAGTAGTATTTCTTTTTATAAAGTATTATCCTTTTTGAGGATTATTTGATCTTGTACTAAAAAATTTTGGTTCTGATTGATGTCTAAAGATAGGGGAAATATATTGTTCATCTCTTTTAGATTATGTGATACTTTAGAAGTTTATTCTAGCACTTCAGGTTTGACCAAGTCATCTTAAATACATACCGTTGGGATAAAAGATGCATTTGTGGTAGAATTTTATTCAAGGATGACACACTACATGATAAGTAAGTATATATCCTTATGATCTTAGTCTAGTTATTATTAGAATTATTCAACTCTATGAAAAGGATATTGAAGAAAAAATGTTATAATCTCTCTTTTAACATCAGAAATTTACCAAACCACAAATTTATGGTATTGTGGTGGTTAACTCTCCATGATTAAGTTCCCTATCACTCTCTATTAATATATGAGAGTTAGTTTCTCTTCCATATCTATGTTTTCATGGAATACTAGTATCTATTCTATCGGGTGACCATTGTACACCTCTTACTTTATTTTAATGTGACGTTTCTATTGACTCTTTTTTCGTTGTGGAACATTCAATAAAGTTTACATTACGAATTTTAAAATTGTGAGGACATAATTCCCAAAAGGGGGGAAGGATGTAACATAATAGGTAACTAAAGTATATAAATTTTTAATATTTATTAAAATTTGTGAATTAAATATCAATTATACCTTAATGGGGATTCTATGTTCAATGGCATACCAGATATGCAACAACAGGTTTCATTGAAAACATACATTGCACACAATGTTGAGTTATACTGAAAAATATTAATATAATATTATTATTTTAAATGGTAGTTAACTTATAGATGTTGTATTGGTAGGAAAAAAATTTGTCTATATTATGATTAAATATTTTTTTTAAATTTTTTAACATTTATGAAATAAATGTTAGAGGCTTAAAATGTGAATTAATCTAATTTTAAGAATAAATACTATAATATTCATTAAAAGGTCGATTTACCAACTTTTGATGGTGAAACTTCATTAAATATAGTTTTTGTTAAATTTAGATGTTATTTTTGATAAAATAAAATTATTTTTTTAGAATTAGGGCATAAAATTTTACTTTGGGTAAATTTTTTGTATTTTTATGATAAAATTCATTTTTAATGAATTGTGAAAATACTATATTTTAATTCAAAATTTCCTTTTAATATAATTTATTTATAAGGGTATATTGTATTTTTAATTTGTTTTAAAGTGTAATTATATTATGATTTTACTATTTAATCTAATTTTGGCCATTGTAAGTAATTTCACTTTGAAATTGGACAAAAATAAGTGTCAATCTATTGATAGTTATTATATCCTAAAAGCAGGTTTTTTGTTTTGACAGTGTGAAAATATTTTTAAATTAATTTCTTCGACTTCTGTATTTTGAAATAGGAAAAATGGATTCTATATTTTGAACCGGGAGGTCTATATTGTGTAAATATGTAACTTTAATTTTTAGAAAATATGAGTATTTACTTCAGTAAAAATTATATTTACCACGATTAGAGGGTAAATCTAGTAAATATGGGTAACAAAATGTTATAATAATAATATATAATTACCCTAACATGTGTCCTAATCCTACTGGATAATAATTTTCCAATTCTGGGCATCCATGGGTAGATCGTTGGACCCCATGTACCAACTTAAGAGTGATAATGACACTTTATATTAATTAATTTATCGTAAATACAAAAATGACACAAACATATATCTTTTAGTAAATAAATATTTACACAAGGTTATATAAGTTATATCTTGGGCTATAAATATTCATTTGAAAGAAAAATATATTTCCTACATCATGATATTTTTTTATAAATTTTAGACATTACAAAAATAAAAATATTTCTAACATAATAATGATGCAGTGTTTACTTTATAAATGAATGATT